>CM056703.1:8951132-10151132 GCA_029849275.1 Papilio elwesi
CAAAATATCCTCACGTAACGTAATATCACGCAAATATCCGATACCTGACGACTTTAGTCTCCAAGTGACTATCACAATAGATCATTGCATACACATGCATACACATGCATGCGTCGCCGATGTCAAGCGCTACTTATATTTCAAGTAATATCTTTTCAGATGATAGGTTATGCATTGGAACCTGTCATTGTGTCAACTGTGTGACAGATATGTGAACCACGGTTTTAATATAATACGGTATAAATAACCACGGTATGAATATCGGTCGCCCGTGCCCTTCTCGCTTAGCGTTCTTTTTCTTCGGCTTCTAATGTTGCGTGATATTAAATTGTCTATAAACTTTCGGAATCATTGAGCTATCAAAGGCTAGATAATTTTTAAATACCGATCTGTGGTTCCTGGATAACTAGCGTGTAGCGTGAAAACGATTAATTATTAAGCTAAGAGAAATAATAATTAGGTTATATTACCCTCAAAATGTATGATCGCATGTGTCATTATATTGAATTAACAATTTTGGTCAAGTGAAAACCCGTGTCGAATTGGTAAGCTTTTCTTTAAGAACATAACCCAAAGACGTAAATGTAATCAACTTATTAAAGCTTACAGTTCATATCTAACGTGAGGGTAGCTTCTATAGGGTGCGCCCTCAGGTGGTTGGAGGCTCGGCAGGTGAGAGTGGCGCGGACGTCCGCCCTTGTCAGCGGGCCCACGTGGAGTACCCCGCGCACCCCGCCGCCCTGCATGGGCGCCGCGGGAGTGTCGACTTCGACCTCATCGCGGAACCATTTCACCCAGGGCCTTGGTCTACCTGGTTGAATAAAAAAATCATTTATAGTTAATAGTTGTTGTATAACATGAGATCTCAGTCCTATGACGTCAAAGAAAGCAAGAAAAGTGTGTACCTACTTTAAAAATGTTAACGATATTTTTATTTTCAGTACAAGGATTTTTTCTTAAATATATGTTAGAGGATTGAATTCTATAGCGTGATTAATGGCGTATCCAATATAAATAGGCCTGTATTTCGCTTCAATTAAGGTCAAAACGTTACGGGTCTTGAACAACGTATTAGAATTTTGGGTCCATTCCAATAATTTTAAACACCTCCGTAATGGTTAATGGGCAGCGTTTCGACACCGGGTATTCCATTCGTTGACACTGTAACCCTAACCTAATATGATTTAGGGACGGAAATAAATTCTTCGTACAGCAGCCGTGTCGACTTTTAATTAATGTCCCTACCTCACGTGTTAGACCCCTATTTCGGGGTTAAAAACCGACTTTAATTTGGTTACCCTTCGCTTGGCGTCCATTCGAATACAACTAAAATATTTACCTTTATCAAGATTCTCATCTCATTATTTTTCACATGCCGCGGCCTGCAGAACTTAAGAACGAACGAAGGGAAACAACAAGTGGAATAGAAATAATTTAAACGAGATGGTGTAAATGTTTAAATTAAAGATTAAGACATTTAACCGAATTAAAATTAAACGATCTAAAACTTAACTAAACTAATAAAAACACTATTAGCGCCATCTATTATCCACATCATGACTCACACTTAGTGCCGTGAACTTATAAGTATTCCCTGAAAATAATCAGATTTAGTTCAGTACTACTCAGAAAATATTGTTTTATCTTTGACTTACCTCCAGATACGTCGCACTTCAACGTGAACGTGTCACCCTCGATGTACGGACCTACGATGGCCTGCTTCACGTCGCCTTTGTCGTCAGTTATCACCATTTTATTTGGCGGAACTGTTAAAAGGGAGGAGTAAGAAATAAATGTTAAACATATTGTTAAAGATTACATGCCTAGAAATTAAAAGAATACTCTCTGAATATTATATACCTGGGCAGGTCGCTCCGGCCGTATCACTTACTCACAAAACAGTGCATAATTAAAACTATTCTATTAATAGATAATGATTTTTCGTTCTCACTGACATTACTCGTTCATAAATAAAATATATGTATCTATATTCACCCTAAACACGTAAAACTATTCTCTTCTAAGTGTTTACACAAATTACATTTCTAATGAAACCACCTTAATCTCAAGAGAGATTTTTCCAACAACTAAATACACATATAAACAATTTCATTACCTTCGTCCTTTATCTCTTATTAAGCTGTAAACATTTATTAACCTTACTAATTAAAGTAGTTTTACAGTCATTTAAATCACAGGGTCTGCAGGATATAAGTAGCTTTGTGTTAACTAATACAGGTGGAGTACACTCGGGGGAATATCCCTTCCGCCGCAGAACACAGTAGGATAATAAATATCGATTTGATGGCCGAGCTTATTTAACACAAGCTTTTATTCGTGACTTCGCTCGCGTTGACGTATCGACTAAGCAAAGACCATCGAGGATTAAAATTTGATTACTGAATTGTTAAGTCCTGATCTGGACCAAGAATTTTTTTCGGAATGAAAGTACCTAATAATTTGTATACGAAATTACACGATGATAGGTTGAGTCGTGAAGACGGAACAAAATTACATTAGGTAGTATTCATTAATATTTTATATTACCATAGAAACAACAGGGACCAAGACATTTTAAAGAATAGTAGCCAACTTTTATGTGCATACACAGTCCATCCTAAGTTAAAGATAATCGGCATGTCAAAAGTGAAGCCATTTAAAATCGCTAATAGGCATTCTTATAAAATCGCGTTTCTTGCGAGGTCATAACTCCCAATGTTGTGCAAGATTGCGTAAAGCTGGCCTCCAGTAAATAAAAGTGCGCCAACATTACGAGTATATTGAAGAAATGTAAGTACATTATAGTAACAAATGTATTTAGTGTTTGGACATCCACTCAGCAGGCCAAACGTCCTAAAAATCCTTCTATTTCTACTAATCAATTATCGAAAATATTTTTGCACAACTTAAGAAAAAAATCTACCTTATTTTTTGAACGTCGAATTCGTACGGAGCATGGTATGTATGGTATAAACAAATAAATAGGCTTTTAATATTTGGTAATATTTTTTACACCTAAAATTATTTTTTTAAATGTATGTCTTTTACAAATATTATTATTTTTCAATAACGCTGAGTATGTGGGTAATGTACTCACTTTACGGTGAATGGATACGTGTCGTGATTTGATAACATGTTGGCAGCTGAGCACACCGCAAGTGCATTACAATGGACTGCTCTTTGTAACTCGGCCAAGAGTCGACGCATCTACATAATTTAATTCAAAACAACTCAGTTCATATCAACGGAGTCTAAGATTTTGGCAAATTCAACGGGTACAACATTGCGTAGCTCAACCAAGGAGGTATCTCTGGTTTCTGCGAATGTTTATACGTAGCGGAGGGGGTCAATTAACTTTTGTTTATAGAAGCAGGTGGCAAATGAGAATTCGGTTCTTCTGATATTAAGTGACCGCTAACCATAAGCATCTGCAACAAGCTAAAGAGTACAGTAGAGATAGAAGAAGGGATAAAAGGAAAAAATAATCTTACAATTTCCTATCCATCCCCTCATTAAATCTTCATGACCTTACCATATTTTCCTTTCTAGAAAAGAAGACAAGAATTTAGCTTTCGGGACTTCACTCGTTAGAAGAAACGTAGAATACTTCCACTTTACGCTTGTCTTCTGTGAGGTCGTGGTATTTCACTGTCGAGCTGGTTCATTTGTGCAACAGATGTTCTTGTATTGTGATGTCATTATGTGTTGGTAATATTATTAGTAGCCATTATTACAGTATTTATGTTAACGATACCTCTGTTTCAGTTAAAACACATATTTGTGACACAAACGCCGATTGTTCCGGCCTTCACCCGTGTTATTATGGACTATTATCGTCAGATTTACCGCCAGTAACTTTATGGATCAACCAGTCGTCCCGCTAAGCGGATTTAGGGCTTGAATTTGCTTCATGTAAATTTTTTTAAAGCTTACAAAGGCTTTGTACGGATTTTCTGCCGCTTTACAAAGTTATTTTAAAATTTGTCGTTTAATCACGATCATCCAAAAATATAATGTTTGTTTTTTAAAGTATTAAACAGGAAAATATCTCAGCTGATAAAGTACCATTATTAATATGAGGGGTATAATGTATGTTGAAAAAATTCAAGACAATTCTAGCTACCACAAATCTCTACCTTCCCCGCTAACCTAGAGATGGTTCCCGTTTTTAATGATCCTGGCACGCCTATCTGGTATTTCATATTTATTAAACTACGAAAATATGTTGTTTTGTATACGCTCCAAGAGAAAAATACAAAGAAAAGGAATTTTGTTCCAAGAATCTGCACCAGTGGTCCATTGGAAACACTCGTTCATTATTTAAGGCAGCATGGGTTTAAATACCAGCATATAGCAAATAGCATAGACAGCTAACCTTTGTTAGAAGATGGCTCATAAAGAAAAAAAAAGTACTTAATGGTCAACAAATGGTTTCATTTTAAAAAGGGAGCAAGAAGTGCAATAATTGAAGAGTGGTTTAGTATCTTGCATTTTCTTTCTTGGCTAAGCAAATTTATACAATACTAACCTGCGCCGGCTTTTTTGTTGGCTGTAAATACTGAGATTATTTAAGATAGGTAATATAATTAGATGATAGAACTATGGAACAATGCACAATGCCCTACTTTAATGTATGGAAGTGAGAACTGGGTATGGCAAGAAAAGCATGTTAGTAGAGTTAATGCCGTTGAGATGCGATTCTTAAGAAGTATGTTAGGCGTAACATTTAATGATAAGATTAAAAATAACGTTATAAGGGAAAAGTGTGGCTTAATTAAAAGGACGTTGTGACTCGAATTGAGAAAAGAATGCTTTGGTGGTTCGGGCATGTTGGAAGGATAAATGAAGAGAGAGTAACGAAAAAAATTATGTTGTAAAAGTGAGTGGCAGCGTACCTTTAACCGACGAGCTGGTATGCGTAGATGTATGTATGTAGAAAAACCGAAAGACGTGTGCCAGGATCACGCCAAATGGAAATCCATAATCTCTGCCTACCACTGTGGTTTACAGGCGTTAGCGTGTTTTTATTTATTTAAGTAAGGAGCTACTATGAAAAATGTAAGAACATCAGTATTCACTGGTTGTTTCGCTGCATGATAACATTGTTTGGGTTTTTTCTATACTCCTAATCGGTTTGATCAATTTATAAAGCAAATTGGATTGGGACCTTTATAAAATTGTAATCTTTTCAATCCTATCGGACCTTTTTTTGTTAATATGATACCCACCCTGCTCTCCCTTTGTGCTATCAAATGGTTGTTTTGTGTTTAATGAACAAGATTTAAAAATTGGATCCTATCTGAGATTAAATGAGTTTTATAAATAAAGAGAAAAGGGTCCGCCTTACAGAATCTAATAGCTAAATAACCTCAATGTGATATTAGCTTAGTCGGAGTTTGGCACAAATTTTAACTTATCCGTAGGCGTTGTAAGAAATAATGTTAAAAAAAATTGTATTAAATATTCTGGTTCTAATACTGAATTTTAATAGTTCTTTGTAGCTGATACTCATTTTTTATGTTAAAAGTATTAGAGCTAGAAGCATTACAGCTGTTGCTGGAAGGCTAAGTATGGATAGAAGTGGTGCAAGCCCCATTCCCAATCCATTCTTTCTTTATTTCCTTTTCCATATGCACGAGGAGAACCAAGAGGTAATTCTCGTACTTTTTAATGACAACGGAACAAGAAGACCTATCCTTCTGTCATTCAAAGAAGCTGGTAATGGATCCATAACAGTGACACCTAATAAGAAGAGCGAAGGTCGCCTCTTTCGTTTATTCGTTCTACTATAAAAAGACAGACAGTTATATAGTGATAATGAAAGTTTTAGAAGAGATTTGAATGGAAGACTATAGCTAAATGATTTAGAATATTAATCTCACATTACAAGCGGTGTCTAGCTGCAGATGTTGGAGCAGAGCCAATCTTGCAAGATCCCACACACTTTTAAAGAAAATTATAAAACGAAATTTGGAAAGTTTTTATGTCTGTTATTAGGTCTTAGAGTTGCGAATAAGAGTCATTACTGCATTCACTTTTCTTCAATGCACTAATTTAAAAATAAAAATTTAAGAGATTGTTTAGCCCGCAATATCTGTTTCACGAATGGGCCGGCTCGACCGGTGAAATACCACGACTTCACAGAAAACAGACGTGAAGTAGAAGTATTCTGCGTTTTATCTGATGAGTGTGGCGTCGAGGCACAAATCTAGTCTCTCTTGAAGAGGATTTAACGGGCGAGGGATTTAACAGGAATAGTAAATATACTTTTTCCTGTCTATTCCCCCCTCTGTCCATTAACGGCAGGCAACGCATCTGCAACTTATTAGCTTGTTGCAGATGCCTATAGTAAAAAATCTACAATATGTTATGTATACTAACCATTATATCGGATGAATTTTTTTTGACTCTGAAAACCTATCCTAACTATCTGATAAAAGACTGGAATACCAGTTCTTTCTCTATCTCTGATTAGTTTCGGCGCCTGCTCTTTGTTTAACAGCAAATGTACAATCAGTCTGGGACAGTTAATCTCTATGCTTTTTTAACCAGCTTCAAAAAAGAGAAGGTTCTAAATTCGATTACGTTTTAATCGATATTAATGAATGTTTTTTTTTCTAGAATCGATAACGGCTAGCTATGCACGCATTTAACCAAATTCGTTTAGACGGAAAAATGATGCAGAGATGTCTCACTCTTGGGTACTGTAATTTGAAGTCGGTTTTGTTTTTGTAATGCAGTTTAATCGATTATAATGCGTTTAAATTAATCTGCAATGCTTTTATTTCATTGCCTAAATCTAACTAATTGCAACCCCCAAAAGATTTCAGTCGGTATTTTTACTTAAATTTCTAGTTTTAAGTGAACACTTTACTTATTATAGCTTTAAGTACAAAAAAAATGACTTACCTATTACAGTCAAGTTGACCCTGGAGTTTCTAGTTTGCGCTTGTTTGAAATCCACGCGACATCGATATATTCCCTGATCGGATGCTCTCACTCGGTCTACTCCCAGTTCCGCTGGTCTTCTCTCCGGCAGAAAATAAGCTCTCGATGCAAATACGCTCTCATCCGACCATCGTTCGGCCACGCCAAAGTCCCGTTCTCTAGCGTCCACGCTATAACAATTTTATTATTATACTTTGACCAATTAATAAACTTTTAAGTTTTTGACAGTAGCAATTGTTATTCAAATACTGACGTCATTTACTAAATGTATTAATTATTGTGCGTTCATCTGATTAGTAACATGCCACGGGTTTCACGGTCTAGCAACATCTACCTCTCGTTCTTTAAATATTTCCTTCTCTTTCCTACTCAAAGGGTTATTCCAACTAGTCATTTTTCCATTTTTCTGACCCTACGGTTGTTTTATTATCGAGCTAGTCACGTGGTACTTTCTAACAGATTTATTGAAAGGTATGGTGCACTATCATGACATATTTAACCACCACATTATAATTTTTGAATAAGAAATTATAATTAATTTATTTACCGTACCTATATATAGGTGTTCCAAGGTCTTCCCTGTACCATAGTACGAGAAGTACCGCGTCGTCCTCGTCCTGTGTGGCGATGTCACACGGCAGGTACACCGGCTCCCCGGCCACCGCCACCAGTTGTGTCATCGGCACTGGAACAAGATGAGACTGGTATTAATAATAGTAGACACAACCGGCTGTAGAACTAATGTGCCGATTACGCTGAGAAAGTACCACAACCGTCGCAGTATTCCGTAACGAAAGTATTTTAATTTTTGCGTTTTGTCTGATGAGTGAAGTACATCTTTTTGCCAGACTGTAAGGTATTTTTTTTCGTAGAAACGTATGCATGTGCCATTGAAATACAGTCAGTCTTGCTTGTTCCTTATGAATTAATTCCTTCTTATGATGAACCGACGAGCTGACTCAGTAATTTACTTTCTTATTGCAACGAAAAAATACCACAAAAATCATGATAAATATACTTAAAACCCTCCCACAACGCATACTAAAACTAACAGCCTGCCTACAAACCCACAAACAATACCCTTTCTTTTACAAGTGTTCGTACAATTAAGGTTTTCCCCTTTCAAGAGGTTTGGGCGCTGCGTCAACAAGTCCTTCGCCATTATAATTCCGTAGGACTACAGAATTATCCTCGAGTTATATTTAACTTGCAAAACTTTTTGCAGGATAAAAATAAAGTTGTGTTATGATTGTACGGTAAGATTTAAAGATAAAACACACAAGTTGCTATTCATTATTTTATTTGAATTCATTACCTTCAAATTTAATAACAATTCCAAATACTGCTAGTAGTTCGTATTATTTTTTACTGTTGTTATATGTTATTTAATTTTATGATTCAGTTATTTCTTAAACAATTCAGTGCGGAGCAGTGGTGGCTTCGTGGTATAGGTCCCGACGATGTACGGTCACGACCCAGGCAGGCGCTTTACTTTGTGTAACTTATTTCATCACCACTGGTCTAAGAATGCTGAAGTAAAGTATTGCGAGGAAACCGGTCTCAGAACCACCAAATTCGAAATGTGACATACACCAATCCGCACTGGGCCCAGTGTCTTATATCGCGGGCCCTCCCCTCTCTCGGAAAGAGGTTCCATAAATCCAAAAGTTCCTGTAGTATATTTTATATATTAAATCAGTTTCCTACGAAGTCTCACAGATTTAAAGGGTTGAAAATGTAAATAGACATTAACATTCATTAATATAAATTCACAGAAACTGGCCAATGGTTAAAATTATTCAAGGAATTAATATTACAGTGTGATCGTGTTAATTATACACAAGTCTATGTAGAAGTTGTCGGGACGTAATTGAATTAACTCGGCCAATAGAGACTCCTATTTCTTGTGCCCAATATTGTGCTACGTCGATTTGCATTCCTTTGAACAAACAATCGTTACTTATCGTATATGAGTTATCTCACGATTTATATACGTAATATAATGTAATTGGGATGTGAATTACCATCACGTTTGCTAAATTTGCATCTCTAATCTATTGTAATTATGTGTATTCCACTGATCCGCCCCATCTTCGCCCGGGTAGCATTAATTTCGTTGATCCGATTGCAACTAAACACGCAAAAAAGCTACGTATATCTGAACGTTTCCTGAAAATTTCATCGATAGGTCCTAGGACTAGGTCTAGGTTATTCGGTGTCTTTAAAGCACATAAATACACACATCTCCTTACATATAAATAGACGATAGAATAACTATAGTTATTGTATGGAAGTGAAAGTTGGGTTTGGCTTGAAAAGCATTTTAATAAAAATAATGCAGTCAAGATGTGATATTTAAACTTAGAATGGGTGCTGGGCGCTACTATGAATGATAGAATTGGAAATAGCGTTGTCAGTGAAAAGGTACACTTTGAAAGTGAATGTAAGACTAAAATAATCTTACACGATGTATAAGGAAAGACTGGCGAGTTGTTGCTGCACACATGAGTGGCTATGTTAGTAGTGGACATTCCAGACGACATTGATAAGCTACTAAGCGTAGACTTGTTAAAATAAAAGGTAAAGTACAAGGAGGACAAAGACTAAGGGCAAATCCGCAAGCTCTACCTACCCCTCTGGTATACGGGCGTGCTTATTTTATATTTAATTATTATCAAATAGAAATAGATGCCAATACTTATTTCCAGCGAAGTTTAACATTACAATACCTAATGTTCTAATTATCTTCTAGGAAGCCGTTGTCTGGATTTCCGCAAAGTAATTCCCTTAACGATAAAATTATTAGAGGAGTTGTAACAAAGGGTAATTTGGAATTGAGCCGGCGTAGCGACTGAAATGTAAAGGAAATCGGAAGTACTGATGTGGGGGATTAAATGGCACATGACGTATTATGAAAAATATATGACATAATATGTAACTGAACCTTTTGATTTTCCTACGACACGCACATTTATAGGAAAAGGAGACAAACGAGCAATGGGTCACCTAAGGTGAAGTGATCGCCACCGCCAATGAATATCCACGATAACAGAGGAACTGTAAATTCGAGCCGACGTTTAAGAACAATTTACACTGTTTTCTTGCAGAACCCCAAGCCGATATGGTTTGTAAATAGACGCTGGGGACAGATCGTTTCACAAGGTGATTGTACTAGGCCGATAGTTACACAACCGCGCGGTAGTGGAATGCCAACCATCAAGTTGGCGTGGATGGAATTTGGAGGTCTGTCGTGTTAAAAAGCTGGCAACCCATCTGTAAGTAACATTAGGATATAAAAAAGGAAAAATACAATTTACAATAGCCAAAAAACTTATATACATAACTGCAATCTGAGATGTTCCATTAGTTCACGAGTTCAATATAAGACCAGTATTTAACTTTTCATGCGAGCTAATTCGCAGCTAGAATATTCATTTGAGACTAACTGTAACTAGCGAATCGTTGCCCAAAGCTTTAAACTGCTATCGGCCATTTTCCGCGCGGAATTGGTACAATTAAAACTTCATTTGTAGAGGAACTGAATTATTAAGTAATCTCACTCGGTGATTAGAGCTGGGATTTTATACGAGTCTTCTAAATCTGACAAAGATATTTTATTAACGAGTTGATATATTTTTATCTTTTTATAATTCGCTAATCAATAATAATCGGTAATCGCTAATTCGCTAATCAATTATAATCGGTAATCGCTAATTTTCTAATCAATAATAAACGGTAATCGCTAATTTGCTAATCAATAATAATCGGTAATCGCTAATTTGCTAATCAATAATAATCGGTAATCGCTAATTTGCTAATCAATAATAATCGGTAATTGCTAATTCTCTAATCTCTAATAATCTTAGCTTATCTAAATAGAAGGGCACAGGATTAATAGATAGATAAATTATCCATTACAAATATTGTAAACGTAAGGGGTAGTGTTGGTAGGGGCGTTTTAGATGAACTTGTATTATACCACAATGGTGATATACTAAAAGAGGCTGGATTAAGACTACTCGTAATCAATGGCCAAGCGTAGAATTATGAATGTTAATAAAGCTAGACAGGTATATCAGGGCCGTGTCAATTAAAAAACCCTCCGTGCCTACCTTCCTGAATATTTATTTATCTATTAAAAAATGTACGTGTGCGTCTTTCCATTTAACTTTCTAGCTAAAACTACAAATCACAGTGCAATTTTGATTGTGTGTAGTTGTAGCCATCGCTCTTATGTGTCACTATGGTGGTTGGTATGGACGGTTGTAGAGGTGTAATAAAAAATCGGCCTTTTTTAGAATGTTCCCCACTGCAGGGACGTTGTTTTCATATTTGATGGTTCTAGGACATGCCGGTTTCATCACGATGTTTTCCTTTACCGTTTTTGGAGCAGTAGTGATGAAATAAATTACAAAAAGTAAAGCGCCTGCTTGGGTTCGAATCCGCAACCTACAGTTATGTTAGCCGGAGCCTAAAACGCTGAGCCACCACTGTTCCAAAAAAAGCGTAAAAGCTGTATCTCTTACACTTTTTTTTGGAGCAGTGGAGTGGAGTTGAAAAAAATATTTTACGATAATTAGAAAAAAAAAACAGTGTTTACAGCTAGTTTATTTTATAAATTATCTGTCTTTAATTATATATTGAAATTGCTTGTACTCGTACATCATATACTACGCTTCTACTATTTAACTGAGGATATTTCTGGTTAACACAAGAAAGTCTAAGATAAGTGGGTTTACTTAATAAAATTCTCTCATCTGGCTTCCGTCATTTCGATCTCTTTAATCTTGATGAAAGATCCTGCAAAGAAAATGATTACATCGCTTCGCGTACCTTCATATCTCATACAAGATACATAAAGGAGACAGTCGGAGATTTCCCAGCGGCCAGCTAACAAGGTCAAACACAAAACTAAGCTCGTACACGGAAACTCGCTGACGAGCTTGTACTCTTAACGTTAAATAAATAAACATATAATTTCCCCCTTTATTCCAGTGAAATATATAAGTTCTATACACATTTTTGATTTTGGAGGTCCAAGAGATGTCCAGATAAAATATAAGTCGCTTATAAAATACGACGGATTCTTTAGTTTGATTTATACGAGGAATTTTTACTGGACTGGGTCTTGCTTGCTTGATCCAACAAGATTGGAAGTAATATGGACTTAGTCTTGATTAATCTTTCCCGAACTATATTTAGTTTCTTTTATAAACCATACATAGGAATAGGATATATAGTATGATAGGAATACATATAAGCAGTGGTCGCTTAGCAGTTTAGGCTCTGACTTACGTACTGAAGGTTGCGGGTTCGAACCCAGGCAGGCGCTTTACTTTGTGTAATTCATTTCATCACCACTGCTCCAAAAACGGTTAAGGAAAACATCGTGAGGAAACCGACATGTTTTAGAAACCACCAAATTCTCTCTCTCTCGGAGAGGAGGCCTGTGTCACTGCGGGGTGTGAACCTGTGGGGAAGTGGAGATAATTCTAAAAAAGGTTTTTCATTCCCCATTAAGCATTTTGAGGGATGAAATAGAAAAAATCCTTCCTTACTGCTCGCCCACGTAATAACATAAATAACATATCTTTGCAAAATGTCAAATTTCTAGGCCCAGTAGACAAGGGATGTGCCTTGAAATATCATTCAGTCAGTTTGTTCTTTTATATTTTATATTATATAGATAGATAAACATAACCAATCATATGAAGGCGTCAAGTTAAATCGACTTCTCAAAATCTTCAAAGATTCCAATATCGCTGTATAAAACCGAATCTTGCCGCAATTTCTGGTAAGTGTCCGCAAACTTTCGATATTGTTACAATCAGTTTTAAATAAAGGCCTTTTATACCGCGTTAAAACGAAATCATGTTATAAAACTTTTATATTTATGACCTAAGAAGATTATCAAAAGGGAAAAAATGGAAAAGTTGTAAATGTACATACACATATATGGAGTGTGATAGTTTTACGTAAAGTATAGACATTAGACATTACGTTTTCTTCTTCTTAAAGTGCCATCTTCATTCGAAGTTCGGCGATCATTAGGGCAACATGCACTCTTGACACCGCGGCTCTAAAAAGCGAACTGGTGCTCTTTCCGAACCACTGGCGTAGGTTTTTGAGCCAGGATGTTCTTCTTCGGCCTACAATTCGCTTTCCTTGGATCTTGCCTTGTACGATGAGCTGTAGTAGTTCATATTTTATGTTTCTCATTATGTGGCCTAGGTACTCTAGCTTTCGTTTCTTTATTGTATATAACACTTCTGTCTTTTTCTTCATGCGCTCTAATACGGTTAAATTTTTAACTTTGTCTCTCCAGGATATCCTTAACATTCTCCTGTATACCCACATCTCGAAGGCTTCGACTTTTTTGCACATCGATTCTGTGAGGGTCCACGCTTCAACGCCGTACAGGAGAATGGAGAAAACATAACAGCGCGCTAGCCGCATTCGTAGCTCGATGTTCAGCCTTTTGTTGCACAGAAGTGTCCTAAGTCTGAAGAAAGAAGAAGAAGAAGAAAGAAAGAAAGCGTTTTACATGTCTTTAAATTGTATTGTATCTATTACACCATGGCTATCACATAGACACCATTGAATTGTTAAGTTGCATGCACACGATGCTGATAAATCTAAGTCCGATGAAGTTATAGTGTCGTAGTGATTTTTTATACCAAAGACGTGAAACGAAAATCGTATTCCTACCATAGAACGGCGGTCTGCGGGTTTTTCATAGAGGAAAAAAATGTGTTACCACACTCTCAGATGGCGCCACAGGTCAGGTGTGAGGGTGTCTCATTGCTAACCTAACCTAACAGGACCCCTAAAAATCCTTTTTGTTTTTGACTTTCTTAAGACCCACAGAACCACCGTCAGGTATTACTTCGTAGGGGTGGTCTTGGTCTTTGCTTTCACTCGTATTTCTTGATCCTTGAGTCCATTTAATTATTAGTTTTGCGTATTGCATCATCTTCACGCCGTAGTTTCTTTAATACTATGTCGTATTAACTCACTTTATCTTCGGCGTTTGCGGGGTGGTGAGACGCGGGCGGGTGGGTGAATTGCATGCCGAATGTGCTTCGTGTTATATGCACGCTTATTATCGACGGGCCGGTTGACGTGGCTTGTAAGATACTTGTTTTTCACGCTGCAGCTCGTGGGTTTGATTCCCAACCAGAACAGACATTTGTGTGCATGAACATGTCTGTTTGCCCTGAGTCTGGGTGTCATTATCTATTTAAGTATGTATTTACAAAATGAAAAGTAGTATATGTACATCTGTTATCTGATTGCCATAGCACAAGCTCTACTTAGTTGGGGATTAGATGGCCGTGCGTGAATATGTCCCAGGACATTATTATTATATCTATTAATAATTGAGATTATTTATGTATTATTATCCTGTAATAGATGAGGGAAATTAAAAAATACGAATTAATTATGTTTTGTAGAATCAAGATTCTCTTTAATAACATTCAGTATATTCCGTTTGGTTCAGTGGATAATAAGATTGTGAAGCCGAGTATTAGATGCAAAGAATTAAATAAGCGAGCAGTGTAAAGGAGCACGAGATAAAGCCTTTGTCCCGGCTGCTGCTCGCGCTGGGAGTTAATTAGCGAAGCCAGTAAGATTTAAAGACGGCCACAAAAGAACTCGAAAGATAATGTTAGAAATAAACGAATTAGACTGAGAGTTTCTCTGATAAGTAGCTGGTGTAATTTCAATGTAATTTATTCGGTAACGTTTTTAAATTACATTTCACTGGCGTCCAACACCAGCGTCCCAGGAGTAGCGGAGCATTCTGCAGATCCAAAGTTTTTTTTTCTATTTTAAATTGTATTAAGTTAAAAAAGGAATATTGTAAGATGTATTATTCAAGAGATGAATTTGGCATTGGCCAAAGAGTAAATTTTTTACTCTATTCCAGGCACACTTTTTACATCACAATTTGTTTTTTTTACGACAAAAATATACAATTAATTACATTTAATTTATATTCTTAATAACATTCATTATGAACTTGTAATTTGGATATTAAAATGATTAATAGTTTCCTTGTTATTACCTGTCTTTCCCCTCGTGCATAGCTTAATAAAGGGTTAAAGGAATTGGGGTTGATTTATAAGCGGAAGCATTGAGGTTAAATTGGCCCTGTTCATGAAATATTTACTTAAAGGCTGTCATATTGAAAATCTTAGGCTTGTATTAATTGTTTTAATTGGTCAATATATATTTTTATATGAAACTAGCTTAAACTTTTGTTGTGTTGCCATGTAAGCTATGTACATTGGCGGATCTCCCGAAGCCCCTGCTCCTCGATATGACGGAAGCCCCTCTACATGACAAAGAACAATGTTAATTTATAGAGCAAATCTATTCAATATATGTCTGTTTAATTAGCACCTACTCTGAAGTTTTGGCGTCAATCTTAGTTGTATATAATGACGCGGGAACGGGTATATTGCATTACGGATACGTTAAGGACTTCCTCAGAATTCACGAAGGCACACCATAGAAGCAGTATGAACGTTCCTAACTCAGTTTAATTATATCAGTATCAAGAATTTCTCTATAGTTAGCGACGCGCGCTTGCGAACTAATACTTGTATAAGACCTTATTTCTGCACTCCATGCAGGTAATGATTTTACGTGAATACACGGTCGGGCTCTAAAGGGCGACCTATTTTATTTCAATCTGTGTCCGTAATTGATTACGTGTCTCTGTAATATTCGTACATAACATATAATAAAAATGTAACTGATCGCTGTCTGTACATGGAATATATTTGAGAAAAAATATTATCAGGGGCCTTTTATAAACGCAATAAAACCCAAAACAATGATTATTAGAATTTTTGGTTATTTGTCTGTATGTCTGTTTGTCTGTGCAATTTTTTTTAAAATATAAGTGTCTTAATATCCTGAGGTAATTTATTAAATATTAAGACAGCCTGATAATTAACATTACGTTAAGCAATGTTTAATTTAGTTTGAAAGCTGTACCTAAGGTCTTTTCTTCTCATGCTTTCTCTTACCTTTCTTATATATGGGGCTAACACTGTTAAATCGTAAAAACCAAATTAGCTTGAACCCTTGAACTCGACGTTGGCGATTCTAGCGGGTCAAGTTTGGGTTTTTGACTCAATTCGATTCAACGTCCACATATAGTTCGGTAGTTCACTTCTGATTTATCAATATACCTATATATCTATCTATATATATATATAATCTAGACCCTGATCAAATAACAGATGGGAGTATAAATTTCTTATGTCGTATCTTATACTATATTTGTAACGTCTACTCGCTTTGAAATAACAAACAAGACAATAACAAATTAGTATTGAAATGATCAGGTGGTATAGAAACCTTGTTAATGTCACTACAATATGTTTAGCTTATCTTGACAATGTTATTACGTAATAAGCCGCAGATGTTACCCGGCTTCTTAGACTTCGGGTATTAATAATACAGGGACATAGACAGCTTTAGTGGCTGATGAGGCATTGAATAATTCACGTATAGTTATATTATTTAATTTAGAAACATATCTATCAGGTTGGGAATAAAGATGGGTATCATAACGTCTCCTAAATAACATTAATTATGAAATATCAGACTTATTCTTTGATTTGATTGCACATTAAATCAACGGATCGATTGAACATTTTTTTTAAATAACAGAAGCATGCGGTTTATCTGATGTCCAGTGATCCTCTTACAGCTTGAAAAGTTACAGGTGCGTCGCAAGAAGGCCTGGAAAGTGAAGGAAGTCGATAACAAGCAATTAAAAACTGATGTCTAATGAAACCTCACTCTTCAAAATCGGTCAAAACTCTTAAGCAGTTCACAATACAACGGACTACATACACACATACAAACATACCTACGACAAATATTATAAAATATTTAATTCCTAGTCGAGACAGACAGCTTTTTAAGACTATTAAAGATCGGTATCGTTGCCCTTTAACTTGATTATAACTTGATGTATCTTTAATTTATATTTTCTTGTTACTGAAAGGCCACTGTTTGCCTAGAGGTGGCATTTACAGCTACACCGGGCTCGAGGCGGCAGGGGGCATAGCCTAAGCCTCATTAAGAGTAACTTAGCTCGAGGGCTCTCTCCTGTAGAGGTAGCCTCGGCTCGAGCCGTTACTTTATTATTATAACCGGATTTGGTAGCCGCTGAGATCTTAGGTCACTTCGGCGGACGCTCCATGGAGTGAATCAGCTCAAGAGAGTGTTACACATCAAGCGAAATGTAGTATACATTAAATCCAGCCCGTGGCCATGACCGCTGTAAAGTACTCGAAAAGTCGGAAACAAAAACGTTAAACAAACGCGGTAAAATCCATACAATTAATTTAATTTTAAGTGTGCCTCTTATCAAGTCTGTTCTGTGAATTCGTGATAATTCATACATTCGTGTCAACTACTTAACTATGGAACATAGATACATTCTTTTCGTTTTTTATTATTTCGTATATATATATATATATATATATATATATATATAATATTGAAATTCTTTAGGCCTATCTCATCGAGACAGATATTACTGCCCGTTGGGGTTATCATATCTCAGAAAGGATACAAGGGAGACGAGCGGGGATTTCCCCGAGGACCATAACAAGGTCATGCGCTAACCCAAGTTCATATTGTCCGAAACTGTTGATCAAGTTCTGTACAATATATCGTATACAATTTGTTCTTTGTACAATGACAACGACGCAAAGATTCCGTATAATGCTTTTCGTGTTTCTTAAGGAGTAAACTCCAGTAATAAAAACAATTTCAGATTGGTGTTTCAGATGTCATTAATTAACTCAAGGATAACACGAACACGGAACACAATAGACGCGTATAGAATGACGCGTTGCTGCAAGCTACATTGGCTTCAGTCCAAAGAACCTTGAAGATCGTAAATTTCATTTAATAGGACCTGGGAAGAAAATTATGTTATAGATTGAACCTGTCCGAAACTGAATTATCACTCATGCGCTCCTAAGGTCCAGCCAACTCGCTTAGAATATGTGAAAAAAGTACATGGAATAAACAACAACTTTCTTCGACTACAGAATTACTTGTAATAGCTGCAATTGTAACCGTAGGCTTCCACTGCTGAAAACACTCACACAATAAATATTGCCATCTCAGTTTTCTCAGGGTTAAAGATAGAGAGAAACCTTGTATCACGACACGATTAAGCCAGTGGAAACCCACGGTAACAGACATCCATCCATCCATAAAAATGTAACTAACTCGTTTATAATATTAGTAAGATCTGTACGATTCATTTTTTCATATCTTCCATAACAACATTTAAGAAAATAACGAAACTATAAGCTAAAATTTTGATATTTAAGAGTATACACTCCGCTACTGGTCCTCGATATACGAGTACATTACAAAATTCAGAGTGCGCGGTTTTGCTGTTTATAAATATTTAAATGCGATTGATCTTAGTGAAATTGCCCCGTAACACCTCTCAATCTTCCAAAACGTAAGGATTTTATATTCCAATGAAATTCCCAACAGCACCCTTTCTCACGGGCCTGAAATTTGTATTTATTTATTCCTCCTGCAAATATTTCAGCGCATTTGAATATCGGCAATTTAACTGATATACATACTACCTACTAAGTAAAATATGTACCAAGTCAACCATATACTACAAAATTATAAATTAAAATAATACTACACTTTAGATTTTTTATCTGTACTGATAAATAAAATTGAATTGTCTGTATGTTATATCAAAATAACATTTCCATACTCAATACATATGATGTTTATACGGTACTTATAACGAAAATACAATTTTTAAAATTTTTGTCTGTCTGTCTGTTTATTCCGGATAATCTCCGAAACGACTGAACCGATTCGAAAGATAGCTAATGTTGACCTGAAAACATCTTTAACTGCGTTAGACGGTTTTAGGTAGAGTTGGTGGTAATCTATAAATAAAATTAAATTGTCTGTCGTAATGTCAAAATATAATTTTGATACTCATATTTTACGTTTTATTGTAAAAAATACAATTGTATACTTTTATCCTGCGAATTGATTAATATGTTTTAATTTAATTCCACGCCGACGAAGTCGCTGGAAACAGCTAGTAAATAAATATATTTACAGGGTGTTCCAACTAAATAGTTGGCATTAATTTAACAAATAAAGTTAATTAAAAGAGACAAATTTATATTGGGATTTTTATATCGCATCGATTATTTATCTGTATGTAAATCAAGCCTTATAAATATTAATGACATTCGTCAAGAGCCTGTATCCGCTGCTAATGGATATAAATGCGGTAGCATGTCGTTAATATTCGAGAGTTGGTCAGTCCATCTGAAAGGACGCCCTGTACTTTTTTCCTATGCTTACCTATATTAATATAATAATGTTGAAGTATTTGTTTATTTGAACATAATAAAGTGACGATTGTATATATTATTTTTGTATACAAACCTAAGGAACAACAAATTACATACATTCGTGTCAGCGCATCCCTCACCAGATTCAAAACGACAACGCCAAAAAATAAATGATATACATTTATCGTAGCGACGTATAAAGACATATCCCATCTGTGTTTACATGTACGTCTGTAAGAGGCATTAGACAAATGTACATAAAGTTGCCAGGGAAAGAACCCGAGAGTGCTTACATTATTTATGTACAAAAACGAGTTTGTTGCTCAAGCTTGCCTTTGAATCATTAATAAAGCACCTTAAATTCTCATGAATTAAGACGCTTTTTTTAATGTGGAGCATTGAGCCATGGCATTACCTCGTATCTTATTACATATCCCGTCACGAAACATATATTTGCTTGGCTTTTATTTAGACAATTAATTATATATAAGTGTCATCTGTGAATTCTCACAAAAAATAAAAATCAATTTTAGAGCGCCATCTCTTAGTCAATAAATGAAACGTCGATTGACGACAACGTAAAATCTTATACCAGATTATTAGAATTTCGAACATATTCTTACGATGACAGACGACAAGGCAGAACGAAGCCTGGTACACAGCTGGTCACGTGATGATATCAACAATTGAGTTACGTCGGCATTATTACCCTATTTTCTAGGAATGAAGACTGGGGAGAAAAGGCGAGGAATGTAGTAATAGACGAAAGGACAGTGATACCTTCATCATTAGACGAAAAGCTGAAGTATACCTTCTACCTCACGGTCATATTAAAAAAGGACCCGGCCCATCGGTCCAAAAGCTGGTGCTGTTGACTCTACCACAGTTTGGTTTGCTACAGGTCGTACCCTAGTCCAAGCCATCTGGAGTGTTCTTAAGAAATTTTAAAATCGATTTTGACATCATGTAAATTAATCCCTTTTGATTTCAAAAAAAGTATCCGAAATTCCGCTTAGACCATTTTGAATGTTGGTCACATACAAGTTGTAGCGACAATGTGGTCAAAGTTGCAGGTCACATAATTAGGGCCTGGAGTCTATCACCAACACTTATGTTTGTATGAGTTTGTCATATTACGCATAATTTGAACTTACTTTTTAAGACAACTTTACCTTCATCAACTAATAGCTTTCATATGATTTGGCAAATGTCTACTATGTACAGAGGGCAATATCATGACCTTGGGGTCTTAATCCAAGGTCTATGTAATTCTTTGTATGTGGTACCTTTATATGTATGTAAGAACTAAAGCGCTTCACTCTCCATTACTTTTATGTTTGATACGTCATGCTGGCAAAGTATGAAGTCGTGAAAATCTATGAACCGATGTGGGCTCGGGTCCAAACCGAGTTTTCATGGCTGCTTCACCTAATGTAGTTGTGTTAGCGAATTCAAAGTTTTACTCCATTTGTTAAAAGTACAATAAATATTAACTTTTTTCAATCTTCATATTGTAATCTTTAAATTATTTATTTATGTTTTATAAGTGACAAGACAAATCAACGCCTCTCCATCTAATATTGGTTGATATCAATAACTAGCTGTATAGAACAAGAACCTTTTTTCTTAAACCTCTTTGAAGTAAAAGAATGAACTCTTGAAATCTTTATTTTTTTTATTTTACTAAATTCTTTAGAAAGGTCATAAATTTAAAATAGACATACATACAGACAATAAAGCTTACTGTTATACGTAGCTAACGACCCCCTTTATTATTACTATTTCTTTGTGCCATTCAACATAAATAATATAATAAATTAGGCCTTTTGTAGAATTTCCCACTGCAAGGACAGAGCCGTAATCCACCACGCTGGCCCAGTGCGTGTTGGTGGATGTCACATGTCTTCGAATTTGATGGTTCTAAGAACATTCCGGTTTCCTCACGATGTTTTTCTTCACTGTTTTTGGAGCAGTGGTGATGAAATAAATTACACAAAGTAAAGCGCCTCCCTGCATTCGTACCCGCGACGTACAGTACGTAAGTCGGGGCCTAAACCGCTGAACCACCACTGCTCCTAAAAAGTTGTATTTACGAATAATCGTAGGCGGTTCTCATAAAAAATTCGATCGTTTACGTTGGCTAAAGGGAAAACGCACATAAAATCGTAAATTCCTGGGAAGCTTTCGGATTGATTCGCACGCAATCAAAATGAAATATGTCGGTCAGAATTCAGCGAAAGCCGACCCACGAAAATCAGCTGCACGTTTTGCCGCGTACGCTTTTATATACACGTATTAAATAGGTTACTTTTATTATTAATCTACGCTGAGTCTACTTTATTATTGCACAATGTATGGGAAGAATTAACACATTGTTTGAAAAGCGAAAAGGTTCTAGCATGGCGGCCATGTGCAAGATGACAGTAGGTACACTTTGGTATAAGGCAAATAGGGACCGATCTGTTCTTAAGTCTGTCTTAAAAGGAAACGATGTGAAGAGGAAGAGATTAAGCTTACAATTAAGCTGTTGTCACCTCTCTCATTTTACGATATACAGAATACTTTTACATCACGCTTGTCTTGTGAGGTTGTGGTATTTCATTGGTCAAGCCGGCCAGTCATCCAAGAGATGTGTTATTTTTCTTTCTGCTCGGCTCCTATGCGTCGTTGCGTGATGTAAAATAAACTATAAGCTTCCATAACAATAGGGTTGTCAGATAAAAAATATTTTTTCAGATTAGATTTTTTAGTTCCAGAGATTAGCACGTTCAAACAAACAAACACTTCACCTTTAATATATTAATGCAACATAATAGTATATAGATTTTGTATAAAGCTAAATAATTATGTGATATGTGTTGTAGGTACGTCTGTTAGTAAATACGTGCAAAAGCGCTCACGCCCGTAACCCGTAGACAGAAATGATGGATTTCCATTTGACACGATCCTGGCACACCACACCACGCATACATGCTCGTCGGTTATGGGTGCTAATCTGATCGATATAAGTTCTCCTTGGGCATCCCCTACCAACACTGCTACTCACTTTAGCTACATACATTTGTTTTGTTAGTCTCCCTTCATTATTCTTTCAACATGCGCGAACCATCGAAGCATACCTTTCTCAATTCTAGTCACAATATCCACTTTTATTGTATTCTAAAACTTCCTTTAAAAAATACAGACACGTCTCTATTCTCATGTCATAAAACATATAGTTTTGGTATAATTTAATAGTCTTTATATCGAATTTAGTCACCGTACAGTTTGAGTAAAATCTCCAAGATATATAATTTCTAGACACATCGTAGTCATCTCTCGAGACTATTCACTTGCAAAAAGCGCAATTTCAAAGCTCTTTCAAGTTAAAGGAGTTTGTTCAGACGGAAAATGGATACAAAGCCATCTCGTTTTGACAAAATCAACTGATTTTGCGGAAACAAAAGATATTACACGAACCGACGGACGGTATAGCACTCGTGTCGGTATAAGATTGATCGTATAAAACTGATTGGTGAATAAAATAAAATTCCTTCATAGATTTTTTCATTAAAAATACAAGTCTTGTACCCTTAAGTAGGCCTCTGAAAGGTTTGTCAAAGCTTAAGTCAATTAACACTCCTGTCAAATTGAAAGTCAAACTGACTTAAGTTTCTAAAAGAAAGTTGGTGGTCATGCAACATAAACGTTTCAATGGACATTTGACAGTTAGTTAACTAATCCGTTGTCAGCCTTTCAGAAGCCGGAATCAATATGTACAATAACAAAGTCCTCCTTCGTGCTGTCTTATGTAATTGGGGTTCTTGAGTAGCCTTGTATAGCCCAAGTTGAGGTGTCATGTCTGGGCCTCTAGATGCAGCTATCTTCCTGAACCAGGGTTAGGTTGCCTCTCAATTCAGTGCCATATTAGCACTCGACTATTTCGTCGAGTATATAGTATATATTTATGTAAGTTATGTAATAATAATAATAATTCTGTCCGTGTCATAATGACGTACCATTAACAAATCGTAATTAAGTAAGTTATTAGTAAAATTTGTAATCCACATTTGTGATAATGTACGCAAACTGTTGTTTACTAATAAATATAGCAACTGTATAATATTTTACAAGTTGTAGAAGGGCGTTCGATGTACGTAACGAAAACTATATCACAACATTGCCTATTACATAATCCTTCGCAAATAGCCCAAATGCTCGGCGCATGTAATAAATATTTCGGTGTATTTATTCCGGTCAACAAATACGCGCCCGTCCCTTGTTTAATGGATGCGTGTAGTCCTAGGACCGTTTGCCGCGTATTATTCAACGTGTTCACAAGTTTCAGGTAATAACAACGACATGATTGAGCTAAATTTAAAAGAAAAAAGATAAAAAAAAGTTGCCATGTATTTTATCATATTTTTGTGTGACCTCGTCTGCCTGGCAACAATAATAAGAGATAAGAAAGTCATTTCACTAACACTTTAGTTGAATAAAATTCTGACAAACCTTTCAGAAACGCGGTTATAAGTAATCTTCAAAATCTTCAAATCCCATGTCAGTGTCAGTCACGGAATATGAAATTTATGGCATACAAAATCGGAAATGATAGAAGCCTTCGAATAATTTACACACAATCGTATGTAGTCGATATATCCGGTCGTATTCGTGAAAGCCATCGATCTGAAATCGGCCTTAGTGGAGTCAGCCGTTTCGTGTATTTATAGCTACGTGTACAGGCTCTGCGGTCAGTGGGTATGTGTGTATTTTGTATACATATTCTGATTGTTTATTTTGCTTACAATTTATCCTGATACACTGACCGAGGGCAGTTTATTTAGCGAATGAGATGGTGTGTAAAACTAGAAGGGATAAGGGGAAAACGTGACTTAAATTGATATTAGTATAATTGAGAAAATAATGCATTTGAGGATATTTATAAACACGAGGTAAGTTTTACATAACTGAGTTTGACGGACTACAGTTGTTGAAGTGAAAACTTCATTAGTCGCGGTCGACGATATTTTGTAGGGGAAAGTATTTAGAGATTCGAAAGATCGACATTCTCGATATGCACCATGCTTATGTGAATTTGGAACGGTTTCGACGAACTTTTTTAAATTTATTTTTCTTGTATTCAATCTAAAATTTTATTGCAAAGAGGATTTATTTCTGATTATTTGTTAATTTTGAACTATTGTCGCGCCATTTTTCACTTCTCTCGGCAGTCCTCATTACTGTCTGTGCTTTTTTAAACTGAGTATAACGTATGACGTAATATTTTTATAAAACTGAGTCATATGGGCGAATGTATCTGTAACTCGTCTGCTTGTCGCGAATGTTGATGTGTAATTTATAATTATTTTTGCTTACAAAAATAATTTTTCTTTCAACATTATATTTTATTATATTTTGAGAACATGCCCTATATTATACTATGTAAGTCTGCGTTTAACTACCGCATACATATGAATGCTCGGGGAGATATATACATTAATATGGATGAAGTCGAAAGTACGTATTTCAATTCGGTACAGAATTGTAAATCCACACATTTCAATCTTCAAATATAAATCTGGAGATAATACAAGCCGCTACCTACCTAGCAATCTAGCTAGCTAGCTAGTAACATACTAATAGTATAATACGAAATAAAACTGACAGAACCTAGATTATATATTATATTAGATAAAATGTACATCGATAAATAACAACTAAATTAACGTTCACTTCGGGAACAGTTTTTTTGGGATAAAATGTAAGTCATGTCATTTTCTGTATAATTGATAATATATGTGCAAAATTTCATGATAATCAGTTGAGTTGAGGAGTTAAGGCGTAACAAACAAACTAACTCATATGCGCATTTATAATATTAGTTAGGCTTATAATTTTAAAGTTGTGGAGCTAACATAAATATAGGGCAGGTATGTAAATCGTTTAGTTAATAAGTAATATCTATCGAGGGTTTTCCCATCTAAATACCTCGGCGATCCCTGAATACCTTTCTGTACAAGTATGTGAAGTGTCTGCTCCCCTTTCGTGTCTCAAATCTGGTTTGTGAAAATTCCATCAATATTATTTGAAGGAAAACAAACAGCAAAATTAGCTGCATCGTTACTACATCATGTTGGCAAACAGGAAACTCCTTTTCGAAATATATAGAGGTGGCTCGGCTCCAAGTTAGGATGTTACACGTGTTAGCTGGCTATGTAAATTATTTTTAACGCTACATATGCAAAGATTCATTAGGATTCTCTCCGGGCACCTATCAATGATGTAACCATCCTTGGACGGGTTAAATTTGTTTTACAGCCTAATATCTCATAAACAGTATCGATACTCAAATGTATTCAAATGTACTAACGATGTTAATGTAAAATTAAGGTACATATGAAATATACTAGCTCTTGCCTGCGGCTTCGCATGCACTCGTTTCTCATTTTCCACGCTGGAAATTTTTGTAAGATTTGTATACGGAATGTAATCGTGGTGTCAAAAGGTTGTTATTGTCAAAACATGAAACATTACCACGGCAACCGATATTGTTAATGAAAGTTCTATGTACCTCGGTATATGTATGTAATATTTTTATTTTTGGGATAAAAGGTAAGTACCCCATGTCAATTTTCTGCACCCCTGACGACGTGTTTGCAATATTTCATTATGATTGGTCGAGACGTCACATTTATAATATTAGTTAGTATTATTTGTAGTAACTTAAACTCTTCGCTGTTTTATTTGACATTACTTACTAAATATGTAATAATTTCATGCTGTACTGTCGAAATATACTTTTAATCACCTTAATATTAAGAAAAATGGTGATATATATAACTAGTCTATTCTTTTACCTTTTCAAGCCGCAGGTCGTAAGTTCGATTCCCACCCAGGACAGACATTTGTGTACATGAACATGTCTCTTTGTCCTGAGTCTTGGTGAAATTATCTATTTAAGTATGTATTTACAAAAGAAAAGTAGTATATGTAGTATATCAGTTATCTGGATGCCACAGCACAAGCTCTGCTTAGTTTGGGATCAGACTGCCGTGTGTGAATATGTCCTAGGATATTATTATTATTTACCATCGAGAATGTCATACGCCATATTGCAACTGTTTCTTGTTGAAGCACTATGTAGCAAACGAGCAAGCGGTTCAGTCGAAGTCAAGTCTACCCATAGTCATCTGCAACTAACTAATGAGTTGCGGATGCGTTGCCCACCTATAATGGACAAAGGAGGGGACAAACGGAGAATGGTTATTTCCAATTCCTGCACATCCCCTCCACCGTCAAGTTTTCTTTCCCTTTCCACCCTTTCCTTATAGGAAAAGGGTGGGAAGGGGGAGGGAACTTATGCCCTTAGGAGAAATTAGGCCTACGGCACCTCACTCATTAGACGAAACGCAGAATACCTTATTTCACGCCTGTTTTCTGTGAGGTCGTGGTATTTCACCGGTCGAGCCGGTCCATTCGTGCAACAGATGTTGTTGTTGCGGACTCTACCACTGGTAAAACATTAATCCACCAATTGGTGGATGTCTCATGTCATTTGATGGTTCTAAGAACATGCCGGTTTCCTCACGATGTTTTCCTTCACCGTTTTTGGAGCAGTGGTGATGAAATAAATTACACAAAGTAAACCTGCCTGGGTTCGAACCCGTGACTTACAGTACGTAAGTCGGGGCCTAAAGCGCTGAGCCACCACTGCTCTTGCTTGCTTGATTTTAAATATATATTTTAACAATAATGCTTGCCTGTACTTTAGTACATGACCGCTGAAAATGTTGCCATAGATCAAAATGTTTACGATGCAGAAAACATAGAGCTTCACTCGCCATTAGCTTTATAGTTGATACGTCGCGCTGGCAAGCTATATTGATTCGGAAAACCTAAGCTCCCGGGCTGGGCGTCCATCCAAACTGACCTTGCGTATCGTAAATCTATTCAGTTATCGAAGTCTGGCCTATAATAGCATTTAACTGAATATATTTAGGATTATAGAAGCAAGATTTATATATATGTGGGAATACTAGTTTATGCGCAGGAATGGAACGTTGAATAAAAGAGCGAGACGGATAGGACAGAATGACAAGAAAAAAGTAAGACGACAGATAGGAGAAGAATGGGCGTAAGACGAAAGACGTAAGATTATTTTAGCTTATTAAAGTACAGAGTTGTGAAATAGAAGAAATAAATTAATTAATGAGTAACTGAAAACCGTATTTGATTTTTTCTGAATCCGATCCCACATATATTTGTAGCATTATTGCGAGCACAGACATGTATAAGAAATCACATATTTAAATTGTCGATGGAGGAATGGAATAAGCTTATATTGTTGATGAAATACAATAAATTGGCTCAAATAAAAAAAAAATTGATGACGGATTACTGTTCCATAAAACAAACTAACCTAATGAATTGTGGTCAAATTTTGACAACTTATAATAATATATAATAGGTTGGTAATATAATTGGCACGTCTATCTCCCTTAGTTAGAGGTACACTCTTAACATGGGAAGTTCTTTTAACAGTATGATATTGTTATAAAAATTACGCATAGAACAAAGGTGATCGACAAGGGAGATACTATTGGTATTGGTATGACGAATGCTATTATTAAGCCGCCTCGCTCTTAAGCCGCCAAGCTTCACGGGTTGATAACTGCGGGATAAGGATAAGGCCATGTAGGGATGGTGGTTGTTTCATTGGGTTAGCTCTAGGTGGGAAAGTATCGCAGTAGAGGTGTTTCTAAATGAAATAAGATTTCGGAGGTCCAACTCAATCCCTTTTTACATTTCTATGACGTCCTGTCTTTACCTCATCGAACTCTCTGTGATATTTTAAAGTTGTTAACAAAAGTGGTTTTTGATCTGATTGTCTATGGGAAACCATGGCCACATAGCCACTAGGCGAACTTTCTCTGGATTGCGTTAAAACAGTATGAACTTTTAAAAATGTTCATTTTACACTGCACGTTATTACAAGTAATTTAATCTTGCCTGCGATACACCTGCATCATTGAATTTACATACGAGCTTATGTTAGTTAGAAGTTATTATCCCACGAACACAGCGGTGCAGGCTTATAACGTCTTAACTCATTTTTACTTATATTTGCTTACATTATAAGTAGTTTCTATACCGGAATACAAGGCTATTAGTTTACTTTTCTCGTAATCATTAAGCAGAGCTCGTCTGGCTTTTTCTGCGTGAATCGGAATATATCTCGTTTGTCTTGAAGTACATTAAACAATTGTGAAAAGGGTATTTTCAATTATCGTGGTTTTTAAGATACGACCTTTTCACGCCGCAGGTCGAGGGTTCGATTCCCACGTAGGGCAGACAGTGTGCATGACCATGTCTGTTTGTTCTGAGTCTAGGTGTGATTATCTAATTAAGTATGTATTTACAAAAGAAAAGTAGTATATGAAGTATATCAGTTATCTGGATGCCATAGCACAAGCTCTGCTTAGTTTGGGATCAGAGGGCCATGTGTGAATATGTCCTAGGATATTATTATTATGTCATTTATTTCTATTTAAGACTATTTTTTTGTAATATACTTTAAAAATCTACCAAAACAACAGACAATCTAAAATATATTATATAAATAATAACAGTGTTCCACCGGCTGCGGAGTCCTTTTTTTACAAGCGATCAGTGGTCAGGGTTACAGAGAGAGGAATTCTCTCACAATGCGGGCAGACTCTAAAATTACTTCTTCTTGTATCAAACCCTTAATCCAACTGTCTTGCGAGAGCTTCTTAAGATGTTGATGATGATCGAAGGTCTTCGCTAACAGTCCGTTCACTGACACTGCCACCGGAATAATGGTAGTCGATTTCATACGCCACATGGCGGTAATCTCGTGAGCCAAGTCTGAGTATTTCATCAACTTTTCTTTCTCAGCTTTCACGAGATTTTATATTATTATTATGTCATTTATTTATATTTAATACATATTTTTTTATAATATACCTTAAAAAATCTACCAAAACAACAGACATTCTAAAATATATTATATAAAAATAGTGATCCACCGGCTGCGGAGTCCTTTTATTTCAAGCAACCAGTGGTCAGGGTTACAGAGAGAGGAACTTTCTCACAATGCGGGCAGACTCTAAAATTACCGCTTTTTGTATCAAACCCTTAACCCAACCGTCTAGCGAGAGCTTCTTAAGATGTTGGTCGAAGCTCTTCGCTAAAAGTCCGTTCACTGACACGACCACCGGAATAATGGTAGTCGATTTCATACCCCACATGGCGGTAATCTCGTGAGCCAAGTCTAGGTACTTCATCAACTTTTCTTTCTCAGCTTTCACGAGATTTTCGTCATGCGGGATAGTGATATCGACCAACATTACGCGACTCTCAGATCGGTCTATTATCACAATGTCAGGTCTATTGGCAACAATATTCCTGTCTGTGATAATAGATCGATCCCAGTAGAGCGTGATATAACTATTTTCCAAAACTGGCGATGGCTGGTATTGGTAATACGGTACCTCAGTATCCACAAGAGCATATTTAAGGGCAAGTTGCTGATGGATGATTTTGGCTACTTGGTTATGTCTATGCAAGTATGCACCGTCTGCAAGACGAGAACAGCCGGAGACAATATGTCTAATAGATTCACCGGGACGACGACATGCCCGACAAATGTCAATCGTCCCGTCCTTTAGAATATGCCTCCGGTAGTTGTTCGTTATGATGACTTCGTCCATAATTGCAAAGACAAAACCTTCAGTTTCCCCAAAGAGGTTACTGAAGCGTAGCCAAGCCACGGAGGATAATTGGTCCACATCAGGCCCTGTCAGGACGCGATAGAACCTACCGTGTAGCTCCTTACCCTTCCATACACTGATGCGGTCTGAGACACTTAGTACCTGCAGCCTACGCCAATTCGTGGTAGCCAAGGAAAGCGGCGTGAGTCCTTTGTCCACTGCTACAACATCCCGATACATCTCCACGTTCACCTTAAGGAAGTATTCCCTGAGATTACACACCTCACGGTTATGTAGGTTTTTGACATTTAAAAAGCCACGACCCCCACATTTCCGTGGGATGTACAATCTCATTACAGACGAACGTGGATGATGCATGCGATATGCTGTTAGCAATCGACGAACTTTTCTGTCCAAGGCATCCAGTTCTGTTTGAGACCACCTCAGTACGCCAAAAGAGTAGGTTAAGATAGGCACGACCCAGCTATTAAATGCACGGCTCTTGTTTCCACCTGATAAAAGACTTTTCAGAACTTTTTTCAGGCGTCCGAAGAACCGCTCACTTATCAGCTGTTTCATGCACTTATCATTAATGCCTACTGCTTCTGACATACCAAGATATTTGTAGCTTTCAGCCTCCGACAGAGAAATGAGGGATACATCCTGAGAGAGCTGCAAATTCTCAGAAGTTGCAACCCTCCCCTTCTGTATATTTATGACCGCACACTTGTCAACACCAAATGTCATGCCAATGGCCTTGCTAAAATTGTCGGTTATTTTAAGCAACGCCATTAAGTCAGACTTTTTAGATGCGTACAACTTGAGGTCATCCATATACAGGAGGTGTGATATGATCTCTCCTCCTCTGCGGAGTCGATAACCTAGCTCTGAACTCTTTAATAGTGTGCTTAAAGGGTTCAGAGCCAGGCAAAACCACAATGGACTCAGACTGTCACCTTGGAAGATTCCACGCCGAATTCCAATTCGATCAGAGGAAGCAGAAAGGATACCCCGTCCTGGATGAAGAAAGCATGTGGTCCACTGACCCATGCATGAGTCAAGGAAAGTGCGGAGTGTCGGATGTACTTTGTACACTTCCAAAACTTTGCTTAACCATCCATGGGGCACCGAATCATAAGCCTTCTTGTAATCAATCCAGGCCATAGAAATATTCTTTCTACTTCGTCTAACCTGTTGGCAAATAGCCATATCGATGAGGAGGCAATCTTTGGTACCACGAGACCCAGCCTTACATCCATTCTGACTTGCGGACAAAATATTATTTGCACTTATGTGCGCTTCAATTTTTATTTTCAGAATAGATGTAAGGAGCTTATAGATGGTAGGCAAGCAAGTTATTGGTCTATAATTTTTAGGGTCCGTAGTACAGCCAGATTTATAAATCAGATGTGTGACACCGGAGGTCATAAAAACTGGGAGCGTGCCCAATTCAAGTGCTTCTTGAAATTGGGTTGCTAGACGCTCATGTGAACTGTGGAACCACTTCAGCCAGAAGTTGTGCAGTCCGTCCGGACCCGGACTTTTCCAGTTTGGGACCGATCGAACTGCACCACTCACATCGGAACCTGTGATCATCACAGGTTCCATTTCAGTGATTGATTCACATGCGCGTCTAACAACATTAAACCACTCTCCCTCAACATGATCGACAGGCACCGACCAGATACCATTCCAAAATGCAACAGTCGAAGCAGAATCTGGCCGATGCATATCTTTCAGTTGGTTTTGTGGTTGCTCCCAATTGCGATACACACATCTTTGATCTCTTTGGAACATGCGATTTTGAAGATATCTCTCAGATCTTTCTCTGTACCTTCTTATGCGATTAGCCCAAGCGAAGACTTTTTGTTTCCAAAAGTCTATGCGTTCCGTGATACCAGACATATATTCACTGGGTCTTATATCAGTCCCAGCAAACGCCTGATTCACGAAACGCATAATCTTTGGGCGCTTGTTACCCGCTCGGAAACAAAACAGTTTCGCTATGAGTCTTCTAGCTATATTTATGCGACGCTCAATCCTATATTGCCAGGCGGGGTGAGCATCCCCACGTCGAGTAACTGAATTGGGACTTAAAATTCCCAATCCAGCCACTCGACATGTAGCCATGGCCCCACAGTAGAGGATTGAGTTGGTATCGCCTAAATCTAGACTAGAATCCACATATGGTGATAACAGGCGGTCTACAGCATTTACTAAATACATATTCCGCCTGTTAACGGGCAATCGCGGTAAGTGAGGTCTGTCATTGATTGATAAGGATCTATACTTCAAAATCGTATCCTCCAAAGTACTCCTCAAACGCTCAATATCCTGATCACTAACACATACCTCTTCACTAGGATGTTCCGTTAACCCTGCGGCGTCCTCAGAGACCACAGGGGTATCGATGCATACTTCAGCATCATTGTGAAGGGGTCGCGCTTCGTGACGGAGTCGCTCAAGAACAGAGTCATCCAACAGGTGACATCGTTGTATGGCTCGCACTTGATCCGATAATCGTTGGGCAGTCACAGACACTGTTGGATGAAGGGTCTGAAACAAAGCAAGCATTTTAGGCCTGTACGCCGTAAGGTTAGTTCCCCCCTCTGTCGCCCCGAAGTAGGCCCGCATGACACTTTCATTTAAAGTATCCCATCTCATGCGGCGCACTACACCACTGGATGCGGGAGCCATGGACAGAGAATTATTCTCCGAGGATTCCAAGCGAACCGGTGGTGGGCGACGTCTCCTTGCTGGTGTTGGTCGCGAGGAGGCCGGCGAGGGCGGCCCGGCGTTGTCCGTAACTCGAGTTCTCATCGGTGATGGTGTCGGAGATGTGGCTGTTGCCTCGTCCGTCGTGGTACAGGACAATACGGGTCGCGGTGGTGTTGGGCGTGCGTCAATTGTATCGGCAACCCGCTGACGGCACGTTCGTTTTGGATTGCGTCTCATTTTTGGTTGTTTCTCATTCCATTTTATTGCTTATATATTTATTTCTATTGTAGTCAGTGTTTTCTTCATTTTTATTGGATCTTTTCAGAATTATAATGATAAATATTGTATAATGTTTTGCTGGATAAAATTTTTACGTTCGACGCTGTCAACGGTTGCCATGGTGACTTATTATTATTATTATTATTATTAAAGGAGCAAGGAGTTCACCTGATGTTTAAATGCTATGAGTTTCAGATGCGTTGTTCTGTCTGTGACGTCGTGGTATTACACCGATCGAACCGGTACATACATCTAACAGCCATTGCTACTTCGGGTTCTATGAAAATTTATCGCTTGTAGCAAAAATAATTAAAACACAATTTTTTCGTGCAAATTTAAAAGATGATATCAAACGTTTTTAGGAAAAAGCGACACTAATTTCCTGAGGCGCGCTGAGCTCTGTACATAAAATTCATTCCTCGCACAATTTAACGGCCGAAACCTTGAATTTTTAAAAATGCTTTAAAAATCTTTCCCCTTATTTCTGGTCTCTTAAAAAAGCTGCCGTACAAAATAAAAGACGATTGTTCTTTCTACATTGGTTTCCTTTATAAAATAAATATATAAATATGCACACACCCAGAGTAACCAGTAACCCAGAGAGGTAGGCAGAGATAATGGATTTCCATTTGGCGCGATCCTGTCATACCTCTCTCGCTTCTACATCCATACATCTACATATACATGCTCGTCGGTTACGGGTACTCCTTATATCGCCCTTCTTTAGTATGTCACTAATATGGTCGATATAAGTTCTCCTTGGGCGTCCCTGCCAACGCTATATTCTTCTTTTTAGATATTATTGAAAATATAGACTTAGGGATTTTGAGTAATGAAAGACAAAGCTTTTAATGTATTAGTAAAACAAAGAGCAATACATTTCACGACGTAAGCTTTTTGTACCCTGAACAATTATACTAATGTGACTTTTTCATGTGAGATGGTGGCAAACGAGCAAGCTCATCTGATGTAAAGTGAGTGCTACCCATAGACATCCGCAACAAGCAAATGTGTTGCAGATGCGTTGCCTACCTTAATGGACAGGAAAAGGATATTTCCTTTTCCCCTTTAACCCCCTCCCTGTCCAATCCTTTCCAAGGGAAGAGCCCTTTCCCATCCTATCCAAGGGAGGAACAGGTGGGAAGAGGAAGAGGACTGATATTAGGCCTCCGGCACCTCACTCATCAGACGAAACGCAGAGTACTTCTACTTCACGCCTGTTTTCTGTGAGGTCGTGGTATTTCACCGGTCGAGCCGGCCAATTCGTGCAACGGATGTTGTTGTTGCGGACTCTACCACTGTTAACGTCATCAGACTGTCGTGTTATTGTCCACGGGTAGTAATTGTGATAGCATACTGACGTGCTATTGTATAAATTAGGGCATTATACTCCTAGTTATGGCGATGTATAAATCAAACAACAAAAGAAAAGGTTATTTGCATTTATTTTTCGTAAAACAACATCCCAGGGACTCGTTTCCATTGTTTATTTCACGTATGAACTGTTAATCATATTTACTTGGCACTAGCGCAAAACATATTACTGGTACAGCGGTATTTGTGTACACAAGTAGCTGAGTTATGTGAGATATTAAGTTTAAGTACAAGATAAGTATCTAATCACAACATAAATAGTAAATAACATACATACAAGGAGATCTCTATCCTATTATTACTCTAGTAGTAGTAGTAGGCTAGAGTTGTAGTAAGAAAATTTGTAATGCGCCTTTGCCCGACGTTATAATGGACATATTAACACGCTCATGAACAACACGCTCAACGTGCGTCAGCAACACGTGTCAGCATGCGAATATTATTATATATTATATACTATATGCGATCAAATATATAACCCGTTATGTTCCACTTTTTATAGAATCCCAAATATTCCCCAATACAGATCAGACACGGGATAAGTCGATTGCCATGCATTCGTAAAGGAATTCTTAACACATCTGATAACCCTGACGGTCATAACATCAGGTGATATCGCTTACACCTGATCATATACATCGAATACCGGTCCCGTAAAAATACCAACGTCGATAGACCTCCCACAAAATGGACTGATGATCTGGTCAAGGGAGGGCCACTAGATGAGGGCAGGGGACTGGTCGTGGTGGCGTTCAATGGGGGAATTATGTCTATAAGTGAACGGATATCGATTACATCTGGAACCTTCAAAAATTCTCATAATAAAGCCATTTTAAAAAGGCCATAAGTTCTTTCAGAGAACACAGATATTATTAAATGCAATGGGAAATAATAAGCGAACCTCCTTAAAGCACTTATTAACCGTTCATTTACAAAAGAATTTAATGATTTGGAAATCGAACTTTAGCTTGGAATTACTGAAAGTTTTCTGAAAGTAAACCGTTTCGCGTTTATTTCATTTAAATATTCTAAATAAACCATTATTGGGTAAACCCATTTTCAGATATAAGATTAAGAATATAAAATATGTAAAAAAGACTACTTGAAAACGGTCCCTCTTTCATTTTAAGCTTAGAGAAATTGAAAAAGTTTCAGAATTCAAAAAAAAAATATTGTCCACGTATTTGACGTATTTGTGATTCCGGATTCAAGGCGCAAAGATTTGATTATGGACAACACAAACTTTGATATTAGTAAGTTTGTTTGTTACGCTTTCACGCAAAAACTAGTCAACCGATTATCATGAAACTTTGTACACATATTATTGGAGGTATTAGAAGTAACATAGGATACTTTTTATGAAGAAAAATCCTTAGTAATATTATAAACGTGAATGTAACTTTGTTTGTTACGCTTTTACGCGAAAACTACTCAACCGATCATCATGAAACTTTGTTTGCCACCTTCACCTATAAAAAAAATGTGCTGAACGGTAATCCATAATCTCTGCATACCCCTCTGGATTACCAGCGTCGAAGTGTATTTATTTATTAATTAAATTTATTTATTCAATTGATTATGCGCAATATAAATAGATACTCGACGGAAAAAAAGAAATACCTCTGAGTACCCTCAGTGAGTAACTTTCACTAAAAAAAATCCAATCTGAAAGCTCTCGACTTAAGCAGGGGCTTGTTCATACGGAAAATAGATACAAGGTAGGTTCCCTGTGACGAGAGGAATTGGTTTTGCGGATGAAACAAAGGATATTACACGGTCGATGGACAACAAATCTTACCTTGGAGGATGATTTTGAAAGCATTATCCACTCTCCTTAAAGCGTTACTCACTCGGAAGAACTTTTATTAAGCGAAAAAAAGGTTTCGGCGCGGAAAATATTAAAATATTTTATCTCTAACGTAAAAGCGCTTATAGAATTTTATAAACGTATACTACTGTTTTTTATAAATGCTGTTTATTAACCCGTCATTTAGAGTCAAATCCAGCAGTCGCAACTCAACGACTGCACCATTAAAAATTTTAAATTTTAAAAAACTTTAAATTTACTGTACCGTAGTCGAGAACTTCGGAAACTACATTATAGTAAGCATAATTATAAAAATAACTTAAGTGACATTGTTGTGTAACATACATATACAATACTTGCTTAGTTACTCATTGTCCTAATTTCCTGCTATGAGGCAGAGGGCGTCCATATAACGCTGCGATCTCACACTGTCTTTGGCTAGCAATTTTGTCCCGGGCTCCACGTTTGCCTAGGACGTTTTCGTGTTCCTAGCGGGATCCACTCCAAGCTTCCCTAGGGTGTTCACTTGTTCCTAGCGCGATCCACTCCAAAGGAATGGGACTGGGGTTTTATATAACAATGCCGTATCTTATACGACATTATACGTCGCATAAGATATTTTTAATGTCTTATTTTAGTGCTTGAAACAATACTTGAACCTTTCAATAACATTATGTTAAAAGCATGACATGACGTTCTCGAAGACAACGTTGCGCCTAAGTGTTCCACTTCATTCATTACTTGTGTATAAGAGCGGGCTCTTGCCGATCGAGTGTGCTTTATAAATTCAATGTGTTGTTTATTTGAGAATGTCATTATAAATTATACTTCTCATTTTTTAAAGAAGAAGGTGGCAAACGAGCAAGTGGGCTTGCCTGATATCAAGTGACCACTACTCTACCACGACCCTACCACTACCAATAGGCATTTCCAACAAGCAAATGAGTTGCAGATGCGTTGCCCACCTTTAACAAACAAAACAACAGCAAAAAGAATGAAAACGAAAAACAACAAGTCTGCGCCATTACCGCTAAAAAAGAACCCTTTGTCGCGAATGTATGTTTTGAGGGCACTCCTCTGGTTGCCACAGCCAGCATCGGTATTCTCGGCGTTGACATATCGAGTGACGTTCAGTTTCGTGGTCACTTGGAAGACAAGGCCAAATTGGCCTCTAAAAAGCTGGGTGTACTCAGTAGAGCGAAGCAGTATTTCCAGCCGGGCCACCGCCTTCAGCTATACAAGGCGCAAGTTCGGCCCCACATGGAATACTGCTCGCATCTCTGGGCGGGAGCACCCCAATACCAGCTTCTTCCATTTGACCGCATACAACGGAGAGCGACTCGAATCGTCAACGACCGAGCTCTTACCGATCAGCTTGATACTCTGGCCTTGCGGAGGAACGTCAGCTCCCTCTGCATTTTTTACCGCATATACCACGGGGAGTGTTCCGAAGAACTGTTTGGAACGATTCCTGCCGCCGAGTTTCGTCATCGTACGACACGACAGACCGCCAGGTACCATCCACACCATCTGGATGGCTGGCATTCCTCAACAGTGCGGTTCTCTCGACATTTCCTGCCACGCACAGCCGCGTTGTGGAATGGTCTATCCTCGGCGGTATTTCCAAACCAGTACGACTTGGGGTCCTTCAAGAAGCGAGCCTTTCTTTTTCTAAAAGGCCGGCAACGCATCTGCAGTTCCTCTGGTGTTGCGGGTGTCCATGGGCGTCGTTGATCACCTGGGTGTTCCCGCCGCTCGTTTGCCCCCTTCTCTTATAAAAAAAAAAAAAAAAAAACCTTTTCCTATCCATACCCTCGCCCGACCAATCCTCTTCCCATTCTCATCTCTTTCTTACTAAAAAAGGATTGGAAGGGGAAGAGGACTCGATTTCGGCCTCACCGCACTCGTCAGACGAAGCGCAGAATACTTCCACTTCACGCCTGTCTGGCTGTGGTATTTCACCGGTCCAGTCGGCTCATTCATGCAACAGATGTAGTTGCGAACTTTACCACTGTTAGATTATAAGACGACTGGATACGAGTACGTCCTAAAATTGCGACTAGACCCAATAGATGTATTGGTTGGTAAATTAATGGTTGCCTCAATCGGGTATGTACCACAATCTCACTAATAAATTTGTAGCTACCTAGTTAGTAATTTACTGATTGAGAACTATTGCATGTTTAATTTATTGTGAAATAAATTTCATTGGTTAAAGTAAACAAAATTTGCAATCAGAGCATTGCTTGTCATATGAAATTTGAATATGAACAACGTACTCTGTTTATTTGTTTTCTATCCGAAACGATTTTACCCCTCGCATCCAATGCGCGTTCTGTTTGGTTATTATAACATGAGAGGCCAAGCGGGCGCGCAAACAACGGTAACATAAATAGCGCTCGACGCAATGTAGCGTTTAAAATTGGGAGTAACGTCACTAGAGCGTTTTCTCTCCCTAAAATGATCTTACTGGACAGGTTATAAAGCCTACGATATAAATCGACGCTAGTCGCTCGCAGGCAGATTGCAAATGGATTCACATGTCTGGCTATTTCTCTTTATCTCAGAAGAATATGCACCGTAACATTGTGGAGATAAGGGTTATTGTGTAATGACTATACATATAACTTTAAGATTATCGCCGCGAAACACTTTTCTTCTGCGCTAGCATGAACCGACCCCAATATTAATGTGTTTGATATCTTTGCTCTATCAATTATAAAATATTTAAGCTAATTAGCTTTAATTAAAAATAATGCGCCACTTCTGAAGGCGACAGCCATAACTACTCGACTGCTAATCCTTGTAAAAAATCTCTACTTATATTATAAATTCGAATGTGAGTTTGTTTCTGTAACGCTTTCACTCGTAAACTCCTGGTCATCATGAAATTTTGAACACATATTGCGTGGGATAAAACGAAGGTTTGAGGTTGACGTCACGCTGGCAGACCTTTGATCCCAAGGAAAACTTTCCGAGGGATAGGAAAATAAAACATAATATAAGTTACACTACAATACCATTTTTGAAATTTTGATACATAACATGCCATACATTACCATGGCAACCAATAACATTTACCTATTCCAAGATGTTATGCGAGATTTCAAATACAAAAATTCCAGCGAGGAAGGTAAGAAAAAATGCGGGCGAAGCCGCGGGCAGCAGATAGTGTTGTATATTTATAAAACAACGTACGAGCCTCGTGTGTCTAATAATTACCATGTTTACTTCATGTCGTTTGTCATTCGTAATCTCGTAGTCACCTGAGCTCCGGGTAACCCGGCTAAATCGAATGTAATGCCACAACCCCGCGACAAGGCACGCCTTGTGACTCCCTACTTTGATAAGATAAAATCCGTTCATCGCAACACAAGTATAATGATTAATTACGTTGTTTACAGTCACTTTATACTGTGCGTGTCCCATTTTAAAAATGATCACATTATTTTGTAAGACTGGCGACCTGCCCCGGACATTTTAGGAAACGTTTTTGCGGTTTGAGCTTATCGCGTTCAGACAGACAACCAAGCCCAACAGCCCTGCCTGATGATGATTAATTTATATTGATATCTTTAAAAATAGTGTACTAATGACCTCCTAATACGTGCCCTAAGCCATTATCTTATTGATCATTAACTTTGAATGTGAAACTTTACATAAGTTGTGTCAATGAAATTACTCAGTCGTGTAAGTTTTAAATGGTCTGATTCTGTGTGTGTACATAGTAGTTACATATCTGACTGAACTGCAATTAAACCGCTGGATAGATTATGATCAAATTTGATATTTTGTTATCTTAAATCTATACGTGAGTGGGTCCCGGGATGGTTTTAATTCACAATTGGACACGGTAGATGGCGTTGTTATCGGATTCAAGGGTATTTTTTTAATTTTTTTGAAGAATAACTAAAACCAACGTAAGGTTAGATAAACGGACGGACAACACATTTCTCTTTATATAAGACAAAGATTCAGAAAATATTATATGAGCTAAGATGTTTATTGGTTACAATTCCTTGCAAGGAAACTCTTAGCCGTATGTTTGTGTTGAAATATACGAATCTCGCTTTATGGGGCTGACCGAAAGGTTTTCCTTGTTACATTTATAAAGACAATGTATGTTTACTAAGATATGGAGTAAAATAATATGAAAGATTAGATTTTTTTTCATTAAAATAATAAGTAATCTAATTTACTTATATATTTTTTTAATTATACGCGAACACACAAAGGGGAATTTGTGAAATAGAAGCACGGTACACGTGACAATGTTTCCTAAAACAATGAGCACACTCGTGCGTTTTCTATCTCTCTCTCTCATGCCGCGCTCTTGCTTACACTATGAATGGCTACTGCCGCATCGTGCACGATCGGCAACTCTCGGCTCGAGCGTAACGGGACATTTTGCGCGAATGTCCTTTTTTTGTGACTAACTTGCCACTGTTAGCCTGGAGGAGGATTTTACAGATTCACCGCGCTTGAGGCGGCAGAGAGCAGAGGGCGTCTAGTCTAAGTCTCTTTAAGAGTAACTAAGCTCGATGGCTTCCTCCGTAGGGGGAGCCTCGGCTTGGGCCGTTACTTTATTAGAATTACCGGATCGGGAGGCCGCCGAGCTCTTAGGTCGCTTCGGTGGACGCTCCATGGAGTGACTCGGCTCAAGGGCCCCCGAGAGGGACCTCGGCTTATTACGCGTTTAGCATTATTAGCATTAGCAACTATGTGGCCGTATCGAGAAGATAATAGCTGTCCTCGCGCGGATGTCAATACGTTGTCTCGTCAAAAGGACCACAAGCCTTAAACCCTCCTCCATCATTCAAAAAGCCGCAGCACATTACCCCCTATTAAAAAATTACGTTATATGTCAAAAGGCGTTCGTTCTTGTGACACTTTGTCTTCGAGAAAATGAGAATTCTAAAACGCTTTTTAATTGAACGTATTTTTAACCAATTGCCATTTGATTGAACTTAATTAGAGGTAATCCTACAAAGCTGACATGGCGGGCATTAATCTGTTATAAATAAGTCAAATTTAAATCGCCTACCAAACGCTTCAATTAAAAATGTTTTGGGAACTCTACAGCGCTCCGTTATTCGGTGTATTTCATTTTCCATCATGATCCAATTTCAATTATTGTTGCGAACGAATCGGATTAAATTGTGCAATTAAAAATAACTCTGAAACATTTGAAACCACCCACGGATGTGTATGTTTACATTTTAAATTTTGTTTTACGAGACATTGCTTAGCTGAAGGTACAAAGCAAAAGTTTGATAAATGTTTACTTACTCCATTAACTTAGAACATGCCCGCATATCCCGACAAACGCACTGTTACGTTTACAGCACACGCACACATGCAATCTTTTTTAATAATTGCATAGCCAGTTGCACGGATGGGTTAGATCGACCGGGCAAACACCACGAACCCAAAGAATAAGGCGGTAACTTTTTTAAATCGCTACTACATGTATTTTATAAGTAAATCTGCGTATCTACGTAATTTGATCGCATCATTATTTGATATTAAATTATCTAATATCTAGGAATATATTTTGAGTGGTAGAGCCAACAACAATATCTGTTGCACAAACTGGCCGGCGCAACCGGTAAAACACGACCTCACAGAAGACAGGCGTGAAGTAGAAGTATTCTGTGTTCAGTGGCTCATTCTATTCCTTCCTATGCTGATAAGGAAATGACGAAAAATTAAACAGGATTTGGAAAATGAAAGATAGGGAAGGAAAATATCCTTATTTTGTTTGTCCTTTCCACTGTTCATTAAGGGTAGGCAAGCCATTTGCAACTCATCAGGTTGTTGCAGATGCCTATGGGCAGCGGTCACTTAAAATCAGGTGAACCGCTTATTCATTTACCCCCACATTCAAGAAAATACCGTTCACAATGTTACAAAAGGGCGTCTAAATTACTACGTGTCTTTTCTTTAATTAATACGTGTCTTTAGATTAATAACTTAAGAATAAATCATAAATAAATAATCAAAATTTAATTTAGTTTCAAAAGCAATGCTAATGAAATTTGTTACAGCATGAATGCAGAACTCTCGCGACGGCCACTCGAGACGTCGCTCGGCGCGCTCTTTATGTATTTGTTTGTTTACGTTGTCCCTTAAGCCGGGCTTCCACTGAATATTCTATTAAAAACCATTAAGGAAACGATTGTTCGCGTCATACATAAAATACATTTCTCGCTTTTAGACGTGGCGAAGATGATCTGATAATAAAAGAGAAAAGGATGGGACGGGCCATTAGCACCCGATCAGATGCAAACGCAGAAATATAAAATAACAAACACATTATGAGTGACAGCACAAGCCCTCTCGGGGGCCGTTGAGCTGAATCACTCCATGGAGCGTCCGCCGAAGCGATCTAAGAGCTCGGCGGCCTACCAATCCGGTAATAATAATAAAGTAACGGCCCGAGCCGAGGCTCCCTCTACGGAGGGAGCCCTTGAGCTTAGTTACTCTTAAAGAGGCTTAGGCTAGGCGCCCTCTGCGCTCTGCCGCGTCGATCCCGGTGTAGCTGTAAGTTCCTCCTTAAGGCAAACAGTGACTTTTCAGTCACAAAAAAATATATAAAAAATGCATCAAGTTATAATCAAGTTAAAGGGCAACGATACCGATCTTTGATCGTTTTAAAAAGCTTTCTGTCTAGACAAGGAATTTTATATTTTATCAATTTTAATTAAAACTAAATTTAACATTTATTTAGTATTGGAATAAAACTCATGTTACGGTTTTTATCGCGTTCATTTTAACTTTTGTTTCCCGATGTATCGAGTACTTTACAGCGCTCATGGTAACGAGGTGTTTGACGTCCCAATGTCAAAGTTGTTGGCGAAGTACCATTTTCCCTATTGAAATAAAAAAAATAATCATAATTTCAATGGGAACTACTACCCTTACTACTGTACTTAATGGTACTAAAACCCAAACCAAACATACAAGATACCGTGAACTCATTCTGCATACATCATAGCAGAAAGAATAATTGAAAATAAGGAAGTACGTAAGTACGGCGTGAATGTGTCATTTATTATTTTATTCTAATTATACTTCGACAGTTACTCGAAATTTAAATACCAACTTACATATTTTCAGATGTGTGCAGAAAACAACGATGTCTAGTTAAAAAAATACCATTGCTCCTTGCGATTAAAATTGGGTAGATTGTAAAATATATAGGATAATGACACAATGCGTAAACAAGAAATTACAATTACAAAGAAATTGAAATTTCAAGATTCATATTACCAACTAAGACGATAAAAATGTAAATAAAGACCTTTTGTTATAAAGAATCGTACGATATCTAGTACCTCACTGTAGGACAAAAAACCCTCCAAATTAAGTATCTGACCTCACAGAAAACAGGCGTGAAGTAGAAGTACTCTGCGTTTCGTCTGATGAGCGAGGTGCCGGAGGCCTAATCTCAGTCATCTTCCCCTTCCCACCCTTTCCTCATACGGATAGGATGGGAACGGGAAGAGGATTGGACGAGGAGTGGGTTAACGGGAAATAGGAAATATGCTTTTTCCTGTCTACGCCCTCTTCTGTCCATTAAGAAAGGCAACGCATCTGCAACACATTTGCTTGTTGCGGATGTCTATGGGTAGCGGTCAATTAAAATCAGGTGACCTGCTTGCACGTTTGCCCCCTTATTCCATAAAAAAAACTCACGTTACATAAAATTAAACACAAAAAATCTGATACACAGATCTCCGAATGTGTTGTTAACATTAGGTTCCAATAGGATAAAAACAACAGTATCGGTTTTCCATTTTCCACCTTCATTGGATATTTTCGTCACGAATACAATCATAATGTAATACTGAGATGGTCAAATACACGTAACACTGGCGTAGTACAGGGGAAAGGTGGAAAATCGGTCCATTTGGTACCCTGCGGCCGCCGTTGAGTAGACTTTGCCAGGGGTCCGTAGATTGAACGAAAATATTTTCGTTAGTTTTTCTTGTCGACTCGCCCGACGAAATTTGATTTGGTGACGGTATCGGAATACTCAATGTTCTCTGAGCACACCTTTTGATTCCTTGCGAAAAATTCGTTTCAAAAACTTCCTAAATGGTTGTCTAACGTTTTCGATGAGATGCAATGTCCATGAAAGTTAAACATTTCTTTTATGAGTGAAATAGTTATATTGAAATGTATATAAAGGTTTCTCAAGGATGTCCGTCGTCCTGTCGTCTTAAAAAAATGTATTTTTCTAATAAGTAGTACCGTATATGTATTCAGTAGGGAAATATTATTTTGATTTTACATACAGACACTTCAATTTTATTTATCAGTAAATATATCTACATAGATGGATAGATATAAGCTGTATATTTATTAAATAGTAATAATTTAAGAGCACTGGTGGCTCAGCGGCTTAGGCCCCGACTTACGAACTGTAGGTTAAGGATTCGAACCCAGGCAAGGCGCTTTACTGTGTGTAATTTATTTCATCACCACTCTTCCAAAACGGTGAAGGAAAACATCGTGAGGAAACCGGCATGTCCTAGAACCACCAAATTCTAAGACATGTGACATCCACCTGCACTGGGTCAGCGTGGTGGATTATGGCCCATTCCCTCTCTCGGAGAGGAGGCCTGTGTCCCTGCAGTGGGGAACATTCTAGAAAAGGCTGATTTATTATATTATTATTATTAATTTAACACAGACTATATACTGTTGTATTAAAGGAATTAACTAACTGTATTCACTTTAGAAAGTATCAAAGTTCATTTTCTTAGCTATGCTAAGTAAGGACCTTGAATGGCTTAAAGTAGTTAACGTGAGAGTGCAGAACCTTAACGGGTCGTATAACAGCTTTGTGTGGCGGAAGCTATAAAACTGAGTTCATTCTGTCCGATGAGATTAGTCCGCCGAGACATAGGGTATTGTCTAAGCAGATCTGAGCTGGTGAGGGAAATTGCTCCTACTTTGCATAAGAAAACGACTTTTCTGTAAAGTTTATAAAGACTTATTTAATTTTGATATACGTAATTGAACTATACGTTTGTTGGATGCTTTATCAAGGAAATAAAATATATAAAAGTACACATTGATAAATAGAACAATCCTATCCCCCTTTTAAGGAACGGGCATTATTAGTGGATTTTGCTCTTTCTATTACAATTTCCAGCTCGAATTCTGTTTCACTATGCAATCTAATGAAGTACTTAGAACAATTTTAATTATCCTTGCATTCACATATCTTCCAGGTTCATTATCAACTCGTTAACATAGCTTAAAGAACTATGTTTTACTATTTTTCGGTTTCTCGTTATATTGTTTGTTTGGTATAGTTTTTAAAACAATAACACCGGTGATTCCTTAACATGTTATATTATATTATATTTGTTATATTGTCGTCTCTTTTGGTTCTATAATTACATTTAGATTATTACTTAAGTTATTAGAGAAAAATAATTTGTAATATGCAAGGCGATTTCTGTTATTACGTAAGCAAGCGAAAGGATTAATCTAAATTCATCCCTAAAGGTTTTAAATAGGGGATGAAAGTTTGTACAGATACATTTACGGAATATCGATCTTAAGGTCGTGGTTTCTTCGCCATTCCATTATTGTTGTGAACCATATCCTATCACAAGCTTTATTAGCTTAGTTGGAATGACTAATACAAATATTAGTAAATTAATACAAAAATGTACTAATATTTTATTAAAAACAAATATTGGTAATCCATGATTGGGGCATGTTGAAAGGATGAATGAAGAGAGAGTAACGAAACAAATTTATGTTGCAAAAGTGAGTGGCAGTGTTGGTAGGGGACATCCAAGGAGAACTTATATCGACCAGATTAGTGACATACTAAAAGAGGGCGATATAAGGAGTACCCGTAACCGACGAGCATGTATGCGTAGATGTATGGGCGCGCCAAATGGAAATCCATTATCCCTCCGCCTACCCCTCTGGGTTACGGGCGTGAGCGCAAATTTATTTATATTTGGTAATCCAATGTAAGTCGACCTCAGATCTACGTAATCATTCACATTATACAGGGTTCAGCTTATTCTGGAATTTCGTTTGTTGAATTAAATTGTACGGCGGATGAAATCGCGGGGCACAACTTGTTAAAGATAAAACAAAGACACTTGCCTCTTCAGTCTGTCTGTACGTGCACGATCAAGTGTAAAACGATTTAACTGATTATTTATATTAAAAATCTCCACAATCAGACATTTAAATAAATAGTACTTAAAACAATATTATAATTACAATATGTACTTGGAGATCCGTTATTTAGTTTAATACAAAAACAAGACTAAAACTAAATCGACCATTTACAAAGAATTATAAGGGACAAAACTACATGATTCTAAATGATAAAGTATTAGCATTAATTAAGGTTGCCTTTAGTTAGTTACATTATTAAGATTTATTAATGTATAATTTAAGATAGAAGTAGCTACGATGCTATATATGAATTAAAAATGGGAACGAAATTTACTCGCGGCAAACGAAAAAGTTACGACCTATTTCGTGTCCGTGCTCACCGATAGGTCACGAAATATTTTACATTAATTAAAAGCGGACTTAATAAGTAGCGACACGCTGGGAATTTTCGCTTGGTTCATTTAGGGATAATTATTGAAAAATATAGAATTTTACAAATGAAATAAACACTCGGGGTCATATTTCATGGGGACACATGAACATATTTCTCACATGCTGAGATGATGATCCCGTTCGCAACTCACGTGGCAAACCTCTCTCGCCTCTTCTCTCTTAAAAATTATTGTAGAAATACATTTACTTTGCTTGATTTCACTATCACGTCTTAATAAATACTAGTTATTCTCACCGGCTTCACCTGGGTGGTGCTAATTATGTTAATCTGATCGCTACCAAACCTTTACAGTATCATTCGCTGGGCTTATCTGGACATTTCCTGAAACTTACATTGAAATGTGTCCAGCCGGAGTCTATAGAGAACATACATATATATATCGCCTTTTAAATGTATAGATAGATGCCACAGAGATTCTGCATTCACACATTGGACACAATCATTAATGAAAGGTGAAGGGAGGGACTGGTCATTATTGACTGTTAAACCATGAAAAGGTTTGAAATAAAACCCGCGATTAAAACATATAGATTTAGATTATTAGCTACCGAATTGTCATATAACAATTATATATACCCGCTCCGGCTTCGCCCGGGCACCACTAAGTAAGTTGATACGATCGCTACCAAACACAGGAACACCCGCTGTGCCAATCTGGACAATAGTTATAGTAACAGATCTATAGGGAACATATATACATCGGTTTTTATATACTGTGCCATCTTACCTCAAAAATTCGAATAGTTTTATACTGCATATATAATGACAGAAAAAAATAACAATAAATATAGACACATCATAAACAGCTGAAACTATAGTCAATTGGATTGGATATTGACGTGAACGTCGATAATACAGTGCACCGGTATTACAGTCCTCTGGGTTGGAACTTCATTACTGGCGTTGAAGAAGCTGGATTTTTTGACAAACATTTTTTTTTATTCATTTATTCAAAAAAGCATCCTGTGTTACTTCTAATACCTCCAAGAATGATCGGTTGAGTAGTTTTCGCGTGAAAGCGTAACAAACAAACTTACATTCACATTTATTATATTAGTAGGGATATTAACCTATGCAAGAGGTCAAATAATATCAATTATAGAATGCAAAATCACATTGGACACCTCTTATCAATTATTAACAAAGGTTATCGTGTTCTTGCTTACAGTTCGTTCTTTATGGCCCGAAGCATAACTAGTTAAAGATTTAAAGTGTAACTTGGTCGGCTTATATATACTTATAAAACTTTGAATCCAGGAACTATTAAATTACAAGCCATATTATCATCTCCCTGCCCTATTCCCACTTATGTGGGTATGGCACTGTATGTCCTGGATTTTTTTTAATAAATGACTTAATTATACATAAATCAGATATCAGTTGGGTGCGTAAAGTCAAGGCCACAGACCAGAATTGTGGGGCTCCTTCCAGATAGACCAGTGTCAGGACAGAAGGAAATAGCTGGATGCGGTGCGCGAAAGACCGAATACTGTAGAAGTTATGGAAGAAGACCTATGTCCAGCTAAGGACTAATGAAAATAAAATGCATTAAATTTTTAATAAGAGAAAACTAGATATTTTGTCTTTTGAGTGTACTGTAAATCTAAATTTGTGTTTACGAATATCTGTGAGTGAACCATTTAATATTTTAAGAGGCACTATATTTAACTTTTATTTACATAAAAATTACCAAAAGCCTTATAGTGGTCGTCATTTTTAAACCAAAAATTATAAAGCGAACACTCCAACCAATCTCACCTAGATTTGTTTGGTGATCAAGTATTGTTTTTCTTGAAACTCGACTTACCTGAAACAAAGTAAATTGATACAATCTTATTTGTTCCTTCATTAATTATGTGTGAAATTACTTGATAACTTCCTTGTATAGTATTAATATGAAGAAGCTACCTTATACAATTTTTATGGATCCTTTTTCCATTTTCTTTTCGTTAGTGCCTGAACGCACTCATTAAAGCGTGCCTCACTTTCCTTTATCCTCTATTACGGAGTCCCTTTAATTACGGACAGAGTTGTTTCTTTAAGTAACAACACACGAAACATTCTCTCCGTGTTAACCATGAATACTTTATGGTGTATATTTCTTTGTACTATTGACTTGTTAACTGATTTAGTTTTAGTTTTTGCTACTCCATTTTTTACTCGAATTGTGCAAGCAACTTAAAAAATTAAAATTATTTTTACCATTCCAATATGGCTATATCGGGCATGTTGAAAGTATGAAGAAAGTAACAAACCACATTTTTGTTGCAAAAGTGAGTGGCAGTGTTGGTAGGGGACGCCTTAGGAGAACTTATATCGACCAGATTAGTAGCTTACTAAAAAGGGCGATATAAGGAGCACCCATAACCGACGAGCATGCATGCGTAGATGTATGGATGTAGCAGAAGCGAGAAAGTTGTGTAAGGACCGCACCAAATATGTATGTATGTAATATGTAATATGTGCTATACTTGATCTAAGAAGATTCGTGACAAGAGTCGAATGGAGGATTCAAACCCATGTGTATACGCCTAGACCTAAAGAGAACTTTAAATTGGTGAATTACTAGTGTATCCTAATTTACCGTTATTAAAGCTTAAATAGGCTTTTAAAATTTTGAAAAGAAAAATATAGTGTAAGTATATATATTTCTTTCAGGTTTCAGTATTTAGAAGACCACGATATACAATGTAAAGTATGATCAAACCAAAAACTTTAATGATTAAGAGGGGAGGCAAAAACAAAATTAAGAACTAAATAAGAATGCAATTTTCATTGTTTAAAACAATTCGTATTTATTTTTAAAAAAAACACACACACAAACCAACACTTTGAAAATGAGTTTCGCTTCTCGCTAATACTTCGAAAGAAATAGCAGAATTGGAAAATAGAAAAGCATTTATAAATACGTTCCTTACTTTCGAGTTCTTCCCTCATTAAGACTGCAAAGCGCGAACTAAGTCTCTTTTAATTAGAAACCTTAAGGCAGCGTACAAGAATCTATCTTGGTTTTTTAAATTGCGATTACTTAAAAATAACGAATCCAAATGAATTATAAAATAAAATAAATAAATATGCATACGGGCGTAACGTAACCCAGAGAGGTAGACAGAGATTGGCGCGATCCTGGCTCCGAAATCCGTTTCGTTATTCTCTCTTCATTCATCCTTTCCACATGCCCGAACAACCAAAGTATACCCTTCTCAATTCTAGTCACAACATCCACTTTTAAGCCACACTCTTTCCTTATAATGCTATTTTTAATCCTATCATTTAACGTCACGCCAAATTTACTTCTTAAGGATCGCAACTCAACGGCATTAACTCTGTATGCCTTTACCTGCCAAACCCAGCTCTCACTTCCATATATTATCAAATTAATTAATTTTAATATTTTATAAATAACATATTAATATTTGATATATTAATAGTATTTAAAGAGGATTCTAAGAGGGGGATTCGAAGGAAATATTTTAACCGTGTTGATCGATTTTCGGTACGGGCTTGTGTAACCGAGTATATGGTGTGTTTAACCTCGGATTTTAATGCGGTGTCTGTTTTAATAATTTTAGATATTTACTATAATACCGTATACTAAACTACTAAGCATTATTGAGCTCTGTTTGCCTTTCCCTCATTTCCGTCGATTGTTTATCAAGTAACTTACTTTGACTTCTTCCGACATCACTTAATAAACTTTGCCATAAAATCGAAAACTTTCCCTTATAGCTTTACTTCCCCGTCTGAGACTCCCCTAAGTGCACTTCTTCTTTAAAATTTAATTTTAAAATGACACTAACTTGAACGTGATATTAATAGAATTTTATTTAAATATTTATACAACTTTAACGTGTTAAGTAAAACACGAATGGACTCGCTCGAACCGTAAAAAATCTAAGAGAAGACAGGCGTCAAGTATTTACGCGTTTTGTCTGATGAATGAGCTGGACTTATTCTAGTCTTTTCCCCTTCCTATCCTTTTAATAAGGAAAGAATGAGAAGGGGGAAGACGGTATGTCGGGGGAGGGGAGGGACAGGAAAAGGATTATGTTATATGTATGGACAGAGGGCGTATGTCCATTAAAGATAGGCAACGCATCTTCTATTGCTTATTGCAGATCCCTCAATATCGGAAGAACCGCTTGCTCATTTACCTCCTTCTTCTGTATTGAAAAAAGGAAGAAGTAAGTAAAGTTTGAATTCATATCAGATAGAAGCTACGTTCAACGGCGTACAGTTACTTATAAATTCCATTAACGTCCTGAACATTAGCTCTAAAATGAATAAAAAGAAAACGGTATTGTTCCTTCATTACCAACATTTATTTGGTATTTTACTCACGTACGCAATTATAACGCAATATCCTTACGGTCAAATGAACCTTACACTGATAAGTACGTACGTTAAATGATAACTGCCCAATACATTCTCGGTGTGTGGCTTTCGTTTATGTAATATTTTTATACCAATTTCTTTGTACGCTGTCTTAGTAACTTTTTGTTTTTCTTGACTTAAGATGTTTATTTATTTATTTTTTAATGTCCGAAAAACAATCTCATTAGTAATGAAAGAACGTAAATGAATGAATACATATTATTTCCAACTGTTTTTGATACAGGAAAAAATTTATTTCTTCGTAGGGATTCCCCATTAATTCAATTATATTTAACAGTGGTACAGCCCGCAACAACAACGTCAATGCCCGGTGAAATACTGCGACCTCACAGAAGACAGGCGTGACGAGTGACGTGCCGGAGGCCTAATTTTTTTTATTTATTTTGCGATTTCAGTCCTATTCTCTCTCACACCCTTTTAAGGATAGAAAGAGGATTGGACCGGGAAGGGCTTAATGGGAAAAAGGAAACATCCTCCAGGAATTTAGCGTAACGTGCGCCTAGCGCCCAGACACCAGGGATTTTTTGACATTTACGTATAATTTCAAGTCATTTTAAGCGAAATCAAGTTAAAAAAATGAAACGAAAAAGATAATAAAGGTTTGCGTAGGATGCTGCGGACAAGACAACAATATTATTAACCCTTCACAGAAATGAAATCATCTAGCAATTGACCTTTAAAGCGAAGCCTTTTGTCCTCTGTCGTTTTATTGATGCTTGCACCTAATATTATTGGTAGCTAGTATAGTTGGAACATCAACGCGTACGTGACAAAGGATGTATTTTGATCGGGGAATATTTTTCCCTTTATACGTACTTGTACCACTTTACGTATCGAGTTTTGCTATAAATGTATATTTTATTTGCGAAGTATCAATCGAAAATGTTCATATTTTGTTAATGTACTTTTCTAACTAAATATAATAGGAGAGCACTTTCTATTATGTTCTATTAATAACATAATAATAACTTTATAATTCTGTGGTGAAAAGTTATTTTGCCACGACGATATTTGATACAGGAAGACCTAATAGTTCACGTGAACAACACGAGTCAGCACATGTTTATTTGAATTCGGAACAATTTCGACGATTTTTTTTTTCATTTATTCTTCTTGGATTCATTTTTGAATTTCATTGCTAAAATACAGTGGTTTGTTTTTGCTGATTATTTATTTATTTTTAAGCTATTGTCGCGCCTGCCCACCCGTTTTGAGTTTACACTTCGGTCAGTCCTTATGACTGCCTGTGTTGTAACTAGCAGAATTATAGTTGAAATTAAGTCACTTTCTTTTTTTAAGAGTAAATCAAGGAATGTCTGTTTTGTTTCATTTAATAAATACATTTTTCCATAAACTACCTGATGCCCGTTTTGTATGAGTGGAAATTTTGATGTGTATGTGTGAGAACTGAAGGCCTGAGTGAAAAACTTTTGAGTTTTGAAATATTTATTCCTCAATTAATTATAACTTCTAGTGTATTTACTTTATATGCCATTTCTCTGCTAGGAAAACTTATTTTTGTTATTAACTCTTCTCACTCATATGTCGAAGGAGTAGCCGTTCGCTATGAGATAAGTTTCATTGCTTCAAACTGAGTAAACAATTTTAATATAATTTTAAATTAAATATCAAGGAGGGTAGCCGTACGCTTGAGATTAAAGTCAACCGTCTCGCGGCAGACAAACCGGAAATTAAACAGAGCGCTCAAGAAGCGGCTTCTAAGATGCAAGTAAATAAACATAAATTTAATTTATTTGAATTAACAATACATATATACTTTACTTTATGTTTCTAAGAACATCTTAATATTGTTTAGTGGTGTAGTACCTTTTGACCCTGTCGGGCAATTTTAAGAGCAATGTGCTCGAATGGGGCTATAATATAACGTTCAGTTGTGGAAGAATCTAAAAAAAGGAAAGATACCAATGATGGGAATGTATTTGAAGGTTAATGCATATAGGTTAATAACATGACTTGACTTCTTTTCTTTGCAACGTTTTATCTTGTCAATTACCTCCGTACATTCTTTGAACCACCAATATCCGAACCATCAATATAATTCTCAAATTTCGTCACAGCCCTAAGGATGTACAATAGAGGTATGACAGTTTGTACGAAGAAACTCCCGGGCTCGGTAGTCACTTTTGAATGGCATACGCTTGATAAGATTTCATATAAACTTATCTCATTTTATACCTCCTATTTCTACATACTTGCCGTGTGCCGATGCCTCTTCACATTCAGAAAAACCCTTCCATCTCTGAGGACAACGTAACTTGATAACGTACTAATACCACCTACCCGTTTACAGTGCTAGCGAGATGTTATAATTCTGTTTGATTTACATACCAGCACTGATGACAATGTCTAAACAAGGGAAGCTGTAATTCAATAGATTGTTTGCTATGTCTGTGCAATTTTCCGTTTAATTATGTTGGGACAATGGAGATGGGTACTAAATATTCATGAGATATTATCCTTGAACCAGTAACATTATAATGCAACAGCAATGCGATTGTACGAGGGACTGCCATTGTTTACAGTTTAGTGGTAATTAGATTTAATTAAGTATTTTCTTTGAGGGAAAACTCTTATCTTTTGTCGCCTTCTAGAAACTAGATTTCATTTTTAAACTCACTTGAAGTTCGAATACAAGACACGTAATCGTAGCTGGAAACTATGTTAGCTGAGTAAGGAGTACAGAGCCATCTAGTGCTCCTTACTATTACTATAATAAAAAACATTTATAGTTCAACTCATCTTGACGCACGGCGTTATGTGTGCGTGTATCGGTCAGTGTGTAGCTCTGCATCAGTGGCTGGTCACGCCGCAGTTGTATGTCAGGTACACATTCATTGTGTTACAAGCACACACATCGCCGAGCGCCAAGTACAGTTGAACTATCTATTGTATTCATATAAATTATTTGAAGTATGGGAGTTTCGAGGAAGACTGTCACTTTTATATCAGGCTATAACTTGACGTACAATCAAACGCCGTAAAGAATAATAAAAAAAGTTATTATCCAACCGTATGGCGCGCCGGTCTATTAGGTCCCTCTCCAAATTGCTTGTATAATTTTATTATCATTTTATGCAATGTACACAGAGAGCTCGCTGCCGCACTCCGCGCCGGCCGTGTAATGCGATTACTTTGAAACTAAGGTAAAAAAAGCATATAAAATAGAGATTATTTTAAAAATATTACCTTTAATTCCTTTAACTTTAATTTGTGAGAAAGGTCCTATATAGTTATAGGAAGTTTAGAGTAGTAAGTAATACGACGTGAGAAAATATTAGAAAGTCGATGAGTTTTATTAGTGAATACGTCCATAGATGGCAGCACTCTCGTTAAAAAAGATATTTGTAATAAACCATACATTCCAAATATAAATCAGATATCACAAATTATTATTTTTTCAACATGGAAGAAATACAATGAAAAATTACGGATTATCATTCTACGAACAAATGAAAAAAAAAATTCAAGTCTTTTATCCCTATTTGGGTAGACAGAGTATGTCTCTATTAATGTCACATATGTGTTATACTAGTTGTGCCCCGCGTTTTCACCCGCCGCGCAATTTAACCGACAATTGCCCAGCCTAAGCTGAACCCTATTTAATATGTAACCAACTTACTTTGGATTTCAAATATTTCTCCATAGGTAGACACTTTCGTTCCCTACTTTAGACCTTTAGTTCTCACCTACGTACCAGAAAACTCTGTGCAACATTTCAAGTCTCTAGGCTTTGTAGTGTGGACTGTTGATATATCAGTCAGATAGGTTCTTCTTTAACCTGTGTATATAAATACAAGATAAGATACGACAGATGTCTATCTTTTTGCAATATAAACTCCAAAGATTAATTGTCACTAGTATGCTATCTTATATGGAGCTTCCAATCGGCTCTACTATCTCTCTCTCATGTCGTGCTCTCGCTCACACATACTATGTATTTAGATCACACGCGGCACATCGAACGTCGGTTACTCTCGGCCCAAACGCAGCGGGAACCGACCGTAACGCTACATTTCTAGCGAATGCCGCCATCCATCAATTTATGTGACGTTGTCACGTCAAAAATACCAACGTTGCCAGCAGAAGAATAACTAAAAGCATAAAAGGAAGGTAATGAACCTATGGCTGCGGTTCGGGATGAGCAACCGTTGCCTTTTTAATGCTGTGGGTTCCTCTGTCCACTCGATCAGACCAGGGGATATGCTGGAAGTTTGCTTATTAACCCAGACCCTATCAATTTCGGCGAAATCCGGATTGTCGGTCGCTGAGAAGATAATTTTGTTGAAGGCAATGTGGTGGGAGTTAAATATACGGTTTATGGTGTTACAAAGTACAGAGGTTATTGAAATTGGTCGATAATTTGCAGGTTAGATTACCTTTTTCAGGCACGGGCAGCACGTTAGCTAACTTTCAGGATTTGGGAAGTTTTCAAGTTTCGAACGAGAGGTGATATAAATGTGAGAACAGAACACTCGGTCAATTTTACAATCCAATAGTATAATAATATTTCGTACCATAGAGTATAATATGTTTAGATATGTGGGAATCAGGGCACCATGTATCGGAGATTTTGTTATTTGTTGAACGTAATATAACAAGAGTCAGCATTTTGGCGATTCTGTGCAGCTGACGATCGCCTAACGATACGATTATTACAGCGATCTGTATCGAGCTCCCGATCGTTATCCGAATTAGTGGGATCAAAAGGTCGCAACCTTTCGACCTATTTTATAATGTTGAAATTGTGTATCAAGAAATAAAATAGTTTAGTAATTTATGTTTTATCCTATATGATTAGGAATTAAGAATAAGTAAACAAATTAATGTCTTTGGCAAGTTTTTAGGGAGCGAGCGAAGCTGCAGGTAAAAACTTGTCTTTACATGTACAATGCTGATTTACAGTTAACTTTGCAAATGTCTCCCTGTTTGGTGTGAGAAAAAACAATAGTTTGTCGGCCTTAATCCCAGTACATTATCCAATGTTTCGCAGCCACAATGTTTAACAATGGTAGAGCACAACAACATCTGTTGCCGAATTGGCCAGCTCTACAGGTGAAATACCAAGACCTCACAGAAAACATGCATGAAGTACTCTACGTTTCGTCTGATGAGTGAGGTGGCGGAGGCCTAATTTAAATCCTCTTTCCCTTCTCACCCTTTCTTCATAAGGATAGGACGGGAAAGTGAAGAGGATTGGACGAGGAGGGGGTTAGCGGGGAAAGGGAAATATCATTTTTCCTGTCTGTGTCCTCCTCTGTCTATAAAAAGGTAGATAAAGCATCTGCAACACATTTGCCTGTAGCGGTAGCCTGTAACATCATTTTTAGTTACTATTCCGGCAAACGGGCGGAGTATTCTATTTTACGCACATTCAAAATGTCGAAAAAAAAACCAACTTGACGACGACGACTCTTTGTTAATAATATTCAAAACTAAAAGTACCTTTAAACTCACCAGTTTTATGTCGTTTAGTTATTATCCATTAACCTTTTACGTAATTAAAGAGTACTGAATTAATAAAGTCTGGCTCATTAACGTTCCCCGTAATATGTGAAATCACATTATCTAGTCTATTAAGGGTTATGACATTCAACAGACGACGATAATGTGGTACCTTTACGAGATATTTCAGCTGTTCGGCGCAGATATGTCATCAAACTAAGCCTCGTATAAGCGACACAACTTTGACAAAGTAATTAATGTAATTAATATTAAATATAACAAAATATAAGAATTAAGTATTCTAAAGATGCTAAATAAGGCAGAAAACCAATAAATTTATTCATTTAACAGTGGTAGAGTCCGCAACAACAACATCTGTTGCACGAATTGGCCGGCTCGACCGGTGAAGTACCACGACCTTACAGAAGACAGGCCTTATTTCAGTCCTCTTTCCTTCCCACCCCTTCCTCATAAGGGGGATAGGATGGGAAAAGGAAAAGGATTGGACGGGGAGGGGGTTATCGGGGAAAAGGGAATATCCTTTTTCCTGTCCATTAAGGTAGGCAACGCATCTGCAACACAATTTCTTGTTGCGGATGTCTATGGGTAGCACTCACTTTACATCAGGTGATCCGCTTGCTCGTTTCGTCGTCGTCTCACATAAGAATAAAATTAAAAAAATAAGAGGTTAGTCTGGTATTCATTTAGTACTGACATTATCTATAGTATAACATTATAAAGTGAAAAGGTTTGTTTGTTTGTTCCAGGTTAACTCAGAAGCGAATGAAAAGATTTAAAAACAAAATATTACCAATTGAAAGTTCTTCTGTCAGCGAGTTCGATTCGAGCTTCGATTTAGTTTTATTTGTTTACCTGAGCAAAGCAGGGACGCGTGTGTAGTGCACCGAGAACATCTTGAAGTACGATCCTTACTAATATTATAAGTGAGGTGGGTTTGTTTGTTTGTTTATTATGCTTTAACTTCTTAACAACTCAACCTATCAACATGAAATGTTAACCACACATTGTCAAGAGTACATAAAATGACAAATGCTCACACCTTTTATCTCAAAAATAAAATGTTACCTATATTTTTCATCGCGGAAGTTGAGATACGAATGTGAACCTGCGGGCAACAACTAGTCCATAAGAACCCCGTAGTAGCCTAATAAGAGCGAAAAAGACCACATAAAAGAAAGGAGACTAGAATAGGATGGAAAATTAATTAGATATACGTAAACCATGCACGAAACGCAAAAGACTCTCTTCTGAATGTGAGGTTGAGATCTATTCAGGTTAACAGAAAAACACGCAGTGTATGAATAAAGTGTTCATTTGCTTCTAATTGGGACAGGTAAATAGAAGGAAATACTTCATTTTTTTACATTTTATAACATCAAACAATTATGTAAGGCAATGCAGCTTGCTACAAACTAAGTAAAAAAATTCACAAGAAAAACAACTTAGTTTAGATGATTAAAAACAATTTTTAAATTAAATTCTCTCAGTCTCGAGTTTCGGTAGAAATTTTTAATCTTGACATTTGTTTCAAAGCCGGAAGCTGACAAGCGATGCCGGCTGCCAAAACTCCTCTTTATCGAGATAAAAACACAAAACAAACTCAGATGAGAGCCAGCTCGCCAGCCCTTATCTCCACTCGAGCCAGGGTAGACGCTTCAAATTTAGTTGGGTACAAAATATTTGAAATTTCGCAACATTTTCGGATAGTTGGAAATAAGTTAAAATAAAAATACAGCCTTTTTTATTAATTTAATTTAACCGATGAGCTAAGCAATATGCTATTTTTTGTAAACAATCCAGTGCTTACGTGATATGGTAGCCCTAAGCGTGGGGCCCCTTGCTTAGAGCCATCATATCAACCAAGACACGTGTATTAGTACTTCTATCTCGAAGGGAAAGCTTTCCGAATCTTCCCATCCCCTTTTCAATGGCTTCTCAGTGTATGGAAATTGATTTACTAAGACATTCCTATTGTTTCAATTGTTTTTCTTATCTGTTTCATTTATTATTTTACTTTGATACCCAATACAATTTTTTTTCTTCCTTAGCTCGGTCTCGAATTAGTGAGTATATATTTTAAACAGTTTAAAACGGCGTTTAAATAAGTGTCGTTTGAAAAGTAGCGTCACGATAGCATTAACCTTTTTTACTTTCAGATTAATTATAAAGTCTTTCGACTAATATCGGAGTTGTTAGACATCTTCAGGTAGGCGTGGCTGTGTCGGATAGGGTATACAATAATATTTTTATTTTCACACCAAATTACTATAGAACACTAAGTTGAATTAAAAAGTAAGGTCCACCGAGCACGAGGTTGCGTGCGCACTTTATCACGGTTCGAAACTCTCTGCTAGTTTTTCAAGATGGCCGCCTCACCAGTGCTCGGTGTTCGTTATGAGCACTGACATTTGTATAAAGTGACAGCTGACGTATTGAAAAGCGGATGAGTCGACGTATTTGCATCATTCTATAAATAAATAAACATATTTTTTTCTTTCTAATTTATTAGTATTTTATTTAAAATAAATAAATAAATGCACGTAATATATTAACGTATTAAAAAATCGGTAACTTTACAATCAAGCACCCGACTTTTATTTCTCAACCTGAACGCTACAAATAAAATGCTATCGGTTAAATATTTACGAGCGAGTCGGTTTTACTCATCCATTTCATTTAATGGTTTCAGCTTTAAAATCTATTGCACCTTCAAGCCTTATTCTATATATAGGCCACGGAAAAATGCGTGTTTGAAAAAAATCCCAAGCTTGTGGAATATCTGATACGGTTTGCTTTTTTGAGAAAATTCTTTTTACGATTTGACACCTAAATAATAACTGTTTCTAAGTACAAACTTCATCTTTATTTTCGGCCGCCATTATAGAATCTGCTGACAGATTCTGTCATGGACCATTACTAGGGCATATCAATTTGTGTTCTTACCTTTCTCAAACTAAGTACTAACTTACTTTCTTAAGTTATGCACATGGAAAATTCTTAGCTGAATTAAAAATGAGGCGTATATATCAAATTCGACAAAGTTTCCGCTCGTTGTATTACATCAGGCTCTGATTTGAAATGTCTCACCTTAATTAAAGACTTGCGAATCATAAAATCTTACTCCAATGGCGGCGGGGATTTTAATTTAATTAAAAAATAATGAACCGCCTGTCTACGCTTAATTGGTGTACAAAACGAAAACGAGCACTCGAGTTTATTCAGATATATATCTAAGTGCGAATTGTAGACATTACAACGAGTGCGGTTGTACAATTTTGATTACATGTATGTTCTATTTAAATTTAGATACAACTGTATGTCCTGGGTGGGAATCGTCACGCCAGCCGTCAAATGAAATAAATGTGAATAGAAAATTAATTCTAGTGCAAGATAGGGAATGAGTTTATATATTTACATACAGTCTTTATTATCAATCGCGAAAAGCCATCGAATTAATGTAGGTCTTCTCTAAAGGATATACTATCGTATAGCCACTTACTTACATAGTGTAGCTCCTAGCCTGGACCATGGTTGTACTGAGCCGACCCCAAGTAAAAAAGAAATATAAAAAAGTGAACTATGCCAGAAAATTTGGATGAAAAGTGATATTGCCGTTGTGAATAAAATAAAATATAGTCATTTACCTTTGAATAAATATTTTCTCCTGCAAAAGAGGTTTTGTATCGGCTAGTAAGCTTTCAACTTACCTCCAGCAAATGAACCACGGGTTAAATTAAATTATAAACACTAACGCCCGGTTTCTGAATCGTTTGTCAAATCTTAACACTCCTGTCAACAAACTGTGTCAAATGAATGTCAGTTTCTAAGAGAAAACAAATTGTTAATCATGCTTTTAGAACTCAAATTACATTTGATTGAAGATTTAATAGTTAGCTAGCTAATTTATCTGACTTTTAGAAACCGGGTGTTAGCCACTGATCTAGCAATCAGACTTAATAAATAAAATCCAATAAAAATAAGGTAATCTCTTCACGACTCGAACTAAGAAGAGTAAGTAAATAAGTTTGAGCAATGTCACTTTACTGTACAAACATTTCCAGTTTAATATAAATATCTTAATGCTGGAGATTAAATTACATCAGCTCCAGCAAGTAAACAGGGCGGAAATTAAACGGCGGTAAGGAGTGATACTATCGCGACGGAGCACCGTCAGACGGACAAATTAAATTTTAATTACAGTCAAGGTGATATTACAATGTTTGTAATTAAAATTGGCGGTCGTAGATGCTTCTATTGTTACAAATTTGGTTATGCTTAGTGACTGGAACTAATAGTGAATCCTAACTAATATTATAAACGTGAATGAGATTGTTGTTGTTGGTTTGTTACCATTCAACTCCTTAACGACTCAACCGATCGTCATGAACCTGCACCTTTTATCCCGAAAACAAAACACTTCTCCAGGTAAATAAAAACTTTGTTTACAATATCAGTTGCCATGGTAACGTTTCCTGTTTTGAAAGTAACAACTCTTTGATACAAGTTACCTGAAACAACAAACAGGTGGCAAATACGAATGACAAAACGGGCAACAGTTAGAAATAATAAATCAGCATTCATAACCAGCAGTCAGTAGAAGCAGTAGACACAGATGTCGGATTCCCATTAGCTCAGTCCTGACTCATCTCTATCCCTTCTCCTGCATCTACTTCTCATAGATGCTCGTCAGTCACCTTTCTAATAATAATAATAATATTGCCTTTCTATTAGCAGTCTTCTGATTATATTAACAAAAACAGTTGATTTGATATTTTTATAATCAATGGCGCCGTATAGATTTGAGAGTAGTATGCTATTATGAATCCAATAAAAATCACAGCAAAAGTTTTATAGCATTGCATTTTTACCGAATATACCATGGGTAGTGTTCCGAAGAACTGTTTGGAACGATTCCTGCCGCTGGGTTTCGTCGTTACTCAACAAAACAGAGTTCCAACATTATGTGACCCTCTCGTTAGCCTATAAAAAAGCTGACTGTTAAAACTCAAATATCGCATACCCTTTAAAATTATACTCTATGTTGGAATGAAATTAAATTACTAATTACAACTGAGTTAGCGGATTTCATCATGTTTTATATACGCAAAATATCTAATATGGTATAGATACTTGAATCAACTTTAATTAAAATAAATGAATAGGCTTCAATAATTTAATTTAATTAGACTGAAGCTTGAGTATACATGTGGTTTTAGTTTAATCATTTTATTACCTTAGGCGTTTGGGAGACATTAAGCCGCTATCTCTTGTCACATTATCCGAGGTGGATTGGCAGGTGGAGAAGACTTATGGTTCGCTAGGCTACTCACTCCTCCTCTGATACGATAATTATAAGTTTTAATTCAATACGTGAACGCCATTTTTCTTTATTCGAAAATTTATGAATGTGGAAGAAGTGATACAGGTGTTCCCGGTCTCCTGACCCCGAGTTTTGTCTCTCCAATATTATTCGAAAACATCTGCATTAAGCCAAGAATTTGAAGTATTCAAAAGAAAATTGAAATTTAACATTCGACAAATCCAAGAAGAAAATATTCCAGATATTTCCCGACGATTTTTAATTTAATTCACTCCTTAAAAACGTTTTTTCATCGTGAACGCGAGAAAAGGTTTACAGAGTGCATTTTTTTATTCAAACGAGTTCCCGTGGGAATCATTAAGGCTACAAAGCGTAATGCAATTCTATTTTAATTAGGGAACCCGCGGTACAGCGGTGGAAGTGTTAACTTTAAAACTAGATTTAGGTTTTAAAAGCTCTCAGATTACATCTCGCCGACGATATAAAGATTAATTGAGAAAGTTTGCTATTCCGTTTGTTGTTATTCAATGGAATTCTTTTTTTCTATACATATTAAATCTTGGACTTTGTTATAATGAACTTGCAGACCCATCAGACGTTCTCCCACATGAATGCTATTAATGGATTCAACTAACGTTTTGCAGTCTTTCTACAGAAAAAAATTCAATTTCCAACAACCCGATGGCAGAACGACCTACCGGGCCCAATTGTGAATCTAATTCTAAGTCATCCCGGGACACACACGCAAAAAATTGATCGAAATCGGTCCAGCCCTTTAGGAGAATTTCAATCATAATTCGGCTTAATAATTCATAAGAACCCTGTCCTACCAATAACATACACCAAAAAAGAATAAGTGAAATCTGTCTAGTCGTTCACGCCTGATGCCGTGACCAAGGGAAATAGGGACCATTTTTTATATGTGTAGTTAACACAGTGTTATATGCCATTCGCTCTTCTGAAGCCATAGAGAAGTAACGACCCGAGCCGAGGCTCCCGAGGGAGTACTGGAGCTTAGTTACTGTAAAGAGGCTTAGGCTAAGCGCCCTCAGCGCTCTGCCGCCTCAAACCCGGTAAATCAGTGAAAGCCTCCTCCAGGCTAACAGTGACAAGTCAGTCAATAAAAAAAATGTAGCCATAGTTATAATTGCTTGAATGTTGAAGCTGGCAATCTTTTCCGTACTATCAATAAAAAAAGACTTAAATTTTTGTTCTACAGTCAGGTATACCAATGAAAAAATATGAAACAGTATGCTATGCCTCGAAGCTATGATTTTTCCTGGGTTTTGTATTATTATTATGGTTGAATTTTATGATCTCCTTTGACCGCTTGTACGTTGGATCTAATCTAAATACAAATAGTGAATCGTCTTTCATGATGATTTCCCATCTTTTTTAATTAAACATAAATACATACGGAAAATGTTAAGCTGAAATTTTCGCCGTGCGTTTATTTGATATTGGTATTTCATTAAATGTGTTTGCATCCAAGTAGATTTAAATATTAGCATGCTATCATTTGATTAAATAAATCTAGCACCGGTTTAAATATTAAATTTATTGAAGTTAGAAAAACTGAAATGTGATTTATAATTTTTGATGCCCCCTTTGTGCTTTAGATATTATACTAAAAACAATAGTTATATACTCCACTGATGAATCAGAAAATTGTGAACTGAACGAAATCATTTACATATTTTAGTTAGATTAGGTTCGGAATTACAGGTTAAGTTCATTAGATGTATTCATCCCCTCTCTGTTCAATCATCGTTCCCTTCCCATCTTACACTTACTAGGAAAGGATGCTAAAGGGAGGAGAACTGAAATTAGGCCTCCGGCACCTCAGTCATCAGACGAAACGCTGAAGCATACTTCTACTTCACGCTTCTCTTCTGTAAGGTCGTGGTATTTCACCGGTTGTGCCAGCCAAATGTGCAACAGATGCTGTGTTGGTTCCTTAATAATTAATTATTTATTATTAGTAATGTCATTGATATTTGTGATATTACTATAATATTTTGTATCATTCTAACTAAGCTGAATCTCGTGCTAGGAATCACGACAGTCGTAATTTTGGATTCGAACCGGTGACTCTATTTTTCAACATATACTATGACAATAAATAAGTAAATATAAACTTTGTTGTATTGACCTCAAGGTCGGTTATTCAACGAATCAATCCGTATTTAAAACACTGCGATAAGCGGAAATTATTTATTGTTATGTTAACGCTTGATGAATACCAGGCGCGCATAAAACAGGCGGTGGTACAAGTATATTTATCACGTGGCAAAAAAGAAACATTGTATTCAATACTAGCTGCTGCCCGCGGAGTCACACGCATTCGTTTCTTATTTTCCACCCTGGAGTTTTTTTTCTAAGAATCCGCGTGTGAACTTCGAATTCGGTAACATGTGTGCAATGTGCCCCGAAACCATGGCAACCGATATTGTTTATGAATGTTTTAGATCGAGAATAATTTTATTTTGGAATAAAAGGCCATATGCCTTTATCTGTGCTCCTGATAATGTGTGCAACATTTCACGATAATCGGTCGATGCGTTCAGGAAGGAGTTAAAGCGTAACAAACAAACATACGCATTTATAATATTAGTTAGGAAGGGACAATAGTCTTGGTTTACTGAGCATACTATCACAAAGCATACATGGATGCTTTTTAAAACTTTGAGAATTTGTAGTTTAGGAGCTGACGCAAACTTCTCGGAGCGAGGGTGGCTTTGTTCTTCATTTTGTGCAAAAGTATCCTGCCGACAGCAGCGATTGTCGCGACGCCGTACTTCCGGTGTTTAATTGAAAATACAAAGAAAACTAAAGCTGTGTATCCAGCCGCGTATTTCTGTACTATAAAGTACACAACATTTTAATATATATACAGATAAGTAAAATTGAAGTGTTTGTATGTAATATCAAAATAAAATTTCAATACATATGATATATACCATACTTATAACAGAAATACAATTTTTAAAATTTTTGTTTGCCTGTCCGGTTATTCCAGTTTATTTCCGAGACGACTGAACCGATTTTGATGGGACTTTTACTGGAAGATAGGTAATGTTGTAAGGATTCAAATAGGCTAATTTTACTTAAACAAAATAATGAGGGTTCCGCGCAAAAATATAATATAAAAAATACTATTATAAACTTTTATTCTGCGAAGTGATTAATATGTTTTACTTGATTGCACACAGATGAAGTCGCAGGCAGACATTGTACAAATTATCGGCTTACCTGTGTTGGCATACACGCGACCGAAAAATAAATAAACTATTTCAGAATTTTGGAAAATAAGATGGAACTCACTGACTTATATCAATCAACGCACAGCCCATACTACGTGGCTTAGGAACTTTTTTGCACAGAGGTTTCTGTTATTATATAAGCGAGCACTAAAAAGTATTTTACTAAATTTATTGCCTACAAGTGTAAAGCAGGGGATGATATACATGGAGAAAGACAAGTACATTACATTTATACGGTCGCAAGAGATTGGTTTCATTGCCTTTTTTTTGTAGACTGGAAATGCATTTCCGCACCCCTACGCCGGGCTGTGCAATGGCGTAGGGAATGTGGGTTTCGCCGGTCACAGAAGGTGACCGGAATACCCACTAAAACCTGATTGCCCTCTGACGCATTACGGCGGGGCCACGGGGACGCGTGAGCTTGCTACCGTGACTTGGTTTCTTTGCCTAACTCAGTTAACATTACGGTCAATAATAATATCCGGTGGCGGAGAGTTCCCTTAAGAGTTTCCTTTCAACGTTCGATTGTTTATCTTGTATGAGGATATTGTATGAAAACAGGCTTCACCCCTTTGTTCCAGTAAGGTTCATTGTTTAAACGGTCCATATCGAAGGAATTGTTTAACAATAATTGTTTTTCTGCTGGACAAATATTTGAAATCAATACTAATTTAGTTAATTAATTGATTTGTTTACATTTTATATCCGCTTAACATAAAGTATCGTAATTAAGTAGTACTTAAAATGTACGCTACAGTAAAATTTATTTATTACGTAAAACCGTGATCACTCGGTAGTAAACGAAAGTACAGTTTATGTGTTAATGTTAAATTACAACTTATAATTACGCAATAAGTAGAAAAGTTAATTTAGTTATTAAAGGCGACTTACTTTTCCAGTTAGACGAAACACTTTAGCAAATTCGTCAACTCTCTAGCCTAATCCCATTGCATGTGGACAATATAATTTTGTAAGACATTTTACTATTTACACAAAATTATGTAGAAACTAGTGTCTCCACCTATAATCCACCCCGGCTTCGCCCGGGTACCTCTAATTATGTTGATCCGATCGCTGCCAAACACAGGAATGTGCCAATCTGGACAATCACTGTAAATAAAATTATTAAAACTATCGTGAGACATTATCAATAAACTTTCTATGAAACGGCTTTACTCACGTTCGCGTTTTTCTCGGTGTATTTTGTACCGACAAGTTTCGGACCTGTCGGAGGTCCTTCTTCAGGGTGAGCGGTATTAATTCGCGGTCGCGGCCCGCCTCGCACTGCGCGCCTGTGCTCGCAACGCGCGACTTGACAGGGCGGGGGGTGCGGGGGGCGCCAACGATGACGACGAGCTCGACACTGATGGGTTATAGGATGTGATGTTCGGGGCACAAAATGCACTAACAACGTCGACCACATAATCTTCGGCATTGTCGCTGTTTTCCCGCTTCGCGTTCGACAGTACCCTGCCGCCTACATGGGAACCCGTACTGTCGAACGCGAAGCGGGAAAACAGCGACAATGCCGAAGATTATGTGGTCGACGTTGTTAGTGCATTTTGTGCCCCGAACATCACATCCTATAACCCATCAGTGTCGAGCTCGTCGTCATCGTTGGCGCCCCCCGCACCCCCCGCCCTGTCAAGTCGCGCGTTGCGAGCACAGGCGCGCAGTGCGAGGCGGGCCGCGACCGCGAATTAATACCGCTCACCCTGAAGAAGGACCTCCGACAGGTCCGAAACTTGTCGGTACAAAATACACCGAGAAAAACGCGAACGTGAGTAAAGCCGTTTCATAGAAAGTTTAATCACTGTAAATTTCATCGAAATCGTTTCGGAGTCTATAGGTCTATGGAACATACATACTTCGCTTTTTATATAAAAATTTTTTTTCATAAAAAGTATCCTATGTTACTTCTAATACGTCCAAGAATATGTGTATAAGGTTTTATGAAGATCGGTTGAGTAGTTTTCGCGTGAAAGTGTAACAAACAAACTTACATTCACATTTATAATATTAGTAGGGATAGTAACAGCGCTACTGTGCAGGCTGTCCAGCTTAGGTGTCTGTCGGTATAGCTATAACAACAAATAAATGTACACTTTATATTATAGACCTCAAGGTCAGTTTTACAACGAATCAATCAATCCTTACTTTATTTACAAAACAATTGCGATAAGAAGCGGAGGAAGTTAATAATTGTTATGTTAATGACACAAAAGTACCAGGCTTACATAAAACATCGGTACGTACAATATGTGATAAAAAAGGAAGTGTCTCTCTTTCTCGCTTTCGCGTTGCATATAGTTTAGATAACATTTCAAAACAAGGTGCTGACGTTTCGCATAGTTGACGTGACATGTCGTAAGCAAGTATCAACTACTTACCGTTTATGCTGCTCTGATACTTTGTTATTATTAAAATTATAGAAGACGAAGTCAATGGAAGTTGCCTTTTGTTTTTGTTTTATTAAAATGATCCCTACTAATATTATAAATTTGAATGTAAGTGTGTTTGTTACGCGTTCACGTGAAAACTACTCAACCTATCAAATGAAATTTTGTACACATATTCTTGGAGGTATTAGAAGTATATATAATATTATATATTTTTTTCTTATTTTTGTGAAAAAAAAATAGTATATAAAAAGCGAAGTATGTATGTTCCCTATAGACTTATAGACTCCGAAACGGCTGGACCGATTTCGATGAAATTTACAGGAATTGTCCAGATTGGACATTCTTGTGTTGGTAGCGATCGGATCAACATAGTTTGTGGTACCCGGGCGAAGCCTGAGCGAGTCACTTGGCAAATCAATCAAATACAGGGCACATACCCTTACGGCTTCAGAGGCACAGACCTAGACCTACCTTTAGGAATATCTTGTTTGTTGCTATATAATTTATATTTTATAATCACTAAAACTTAACTTGTAATATGATGAATGCTGTGTATACCTCTCATTGCCTTAGTTATCAGCATTGTATTAATTTTGACCTATAATTGTGAATGTTATGAACAGCGTGAATCGAAAGCTCGAAAGCACGCATAGCCGCCCTCAGGAACGAAAGGTGGGATACAACACTTAATAATTTAAAGCCATCCCATTTAGCATTCTGGCGGCTTCCCAAATCACTTAAAGGCGACACATATACCACGATGCCGCCGCTTTTACGCCCGAACATGACCCCAGCCATGCTGGACAAAGAGAAAGCCGAATGCCTAGCTGACAGCCTCGAAGCCCAGTGCTCTCCCAGTAGCCTACCGGTCGACCCTGCCCACCTCCGAATGGTGGACAGCGAGGTCGATAGAAGGAAACACGAACCGCTTCGCGACTCCGTTCCCCCGGTAACATTCGACGAAGTTAAGGAATTAATTAAAAACTTGCGTCCACGCAAAGCCCCCGGCTCAGATGGTATCACCAATAGGGTGACCAAACTCTTTCCTGCTGCTATTATCCAGCTCCTAGTTGTCATTTATAACGCGGCAATGACCAAAGGCGTCTTTCCCAGCGAGTGGAAGGACGCTGAACTCATAGGGTTCCTCAAACCCTCAAAGCCGGCAACAAACCCTACGTCATACAGACCCATAAGTCTTCTCAAAACGTTTGGGAAGATCTATGAGCGTTTAATATTAGCCCGCCTACGTACCTTTATGAACACTTAAGGACTACCGATTCCCGAACAATTCGGCTTTCATGCCAAACACTCATGTACCCATCAAGTGCACCGCATCATGGAGCACATCCTTACCAAACGACAACGCGGCTCTAGCACCGGAGCACTTTTCCTCGACGTGGCGAAGGCGTTCGATAAAGTTTGGCACAACGGGCTCATATACAAGCTGTATGAGTACGGTTTACCAGATCGTCTCGTATGCATAATACGAGACTTCCTTAGTAATCGAACATTCCGCTACCGCGTCGAGGGAGTGTGCTCCCAAGCGCACCCCGTTCGAGCCGGGGTGCCTCAAGGGTCAGTGCTAGGCCCAGTCCTCTTTACCCTCTACACCAATGATATACCGCGCGTACGCGGTGTAGAGCTAGCCCTATTTGCCGATGACACCTGCATATTCACGTCGGGCCTTCAGCCTGAGGCTATATGTCGACGCCTCCAGACCGCAGCCACCACTCTCGGTGCGTGGTTCCGGAAATGGAGGATCGAAATTAATCCAGCAAAAAGCGCGGACCTTTTCTTTTCGCGACATAAGAAAGCCCATTCATTAACGCATCTCCCATCCATTCACCTCATGAACAGCCCAATTCCCTGGGAAGATAAGGTGAAATATCTAGGTGTCATCCTTGACAATAAACTTAACTTCGCCGCTCACGTGACCCGGGTCAGGAACCGGGCGGCTTTCGTACTAGGCCGCCTTTTCCCATTAATTAACTTTAAGAGTAAAATGTCCCTCCGGAACAAGGTGATACTCTATAAAGCTGTCGTACGGCCCTTCATGAATTCCGCTAGTCCGGTATTCGCGCACATTTCCTCAAAACAAATACACCGACTTCAGGTGATCCAAAACAGATTCTTGCGCAGGGCCACTGGCTCGCCGTGGTTCGTGCGCAACATCGATTTACACGTGGATTTAGAGCTGCCCACCATAGCTCAACACCTGAAATTGGCGTCGCGCCGCTATTTCGATTCCGCCGTCGGTCACCCCAATTCTTTAGTTGTAGGTGCCGCCACCTACAAACCCATCGCGCTCGGTACGTTCCGCCACGACTATAGACGTCCTAGGCACGTCCTCGACTATCGAGACGATGCAATAACCATCGCTCAGGCTAGGATGAAACAACATCGCAAACAAATCACACACCGTCTTCGCCGGCGAGGACGGCTATTACCTTCTCGATACGGCCACATAGCCGACAGAGTCTTCTCCCCTACTCATGATAGAAGCGTTGCTGGAGTTTCTTCCGCCACTTCTTCTCCCAGCGCTAACGCTTCCCGAAGTGGTAGTAATGTTAGTTGTAATAATACTTGTAATCAGATAATGGCTACCGATCGAGCCGAGGCTCGGCCCTCTCGGGCACCCTCGAATCGGAATGCTAAACGCGTAATGAGTGACAGCCCAAGCCGAGGTCCCCTCTCGGGGGCCCTTGAGCCGAGTCACTCCATGGAGCGTCCACCGAAGCGACCTAAGAGCTCGGTGGCCTCCCAATCCGGTAATAATATTAAAGTTACGGCCCGAGCCGAGGTTCCCTCTACGGAGGGAGCCCTCGAGCTTAGTTAGTCTTAAAGAGGCTTAGGCTAGGCGCCCTCTGCGCCCTGCCGCCTCGTGCCCGGCGTAGCTGTAAATGCCTCCTCAAGGCAAACAGTGACCTTTCAGTCACAAAAAAAAAAAGAATGTTATGATAACTAAGCTGTTGGTAGACCTATAATAAATAATAAAAAAAAATGTAGCTTGAAAGTGGATGTTGTTGTAACTAGAAAGATACACTTCGGTGGTTCGGGCATGTTGGAAGGATGAATGGAGAGAGTAATCAAAATGTATGTTAAAAACGTTAATGGTAGCTTTGGCAGGGTCGTCTCCTTGAATTTATATCGATCAGATTAGTGACATACATAGACATATACATATACCCATAATAACATGTATGGATGAAGAATGTATGGATGTTGAAGAAGTGAACGAGGAGTCCCAGGATCGCGCCGATTAGAAACCCGTGATCTCTGCCTATCCCTCTGCGTTACGGACATGAGCACATATTTATTAAATTTACTATTATATGGATTATCATATATATACTTATATTATAAAGCGAGAGTTTGTTTGTTTGAACGCACTAATCTTAGGAACCACTCAGCGGTTTTTAAAATTTTATTTGTATTAACAAGCTGAGCTATTACGACATTTGCTAGGCTATTTATCTTTTTAATTTATTTTATTTGAAATAAGTAAATAAATGCACGTAATATATTAACGTATTAAAAAATCGGTAACCCTACAATCAAGCACACGACTTTTATTTCTCAACCTGAACACTACAAATAAAATGCTATCGGTTAAATATTTACGAGCGAGTCGGTTTTCCTCATCCATTTCATTTAATGGTTTCAGCTTTAAAATCTATTGCACCTTCAAGCCTTATTCTATATATAGGCCATGGAAAAATGCGTGTTTGAAAAAAATCCCAAGCTTGTGGAATATCTGATACGGTTTGCTTTTTTGTGAAAATTCTACACACACCTAAATAATAACTGTTTCTAAGTACAAACTTCATGTTTATTTTCGGCCGCCATTATAGAATCTGCTGACAGATTCTGTCATGGACCATTACTAAGGCATATCAATTTGTGTTCGTACCTTTCTCAAACTAAGTACTAACTTACTTTCTTAAGTAATGCACATGGAAATTTCAGAGCCACCTACCGGGTCCAATAGTGAATAATTCTAAATCATCCCGGGACACACACACAAAAAATTGAACGAAAACAGTCCAACCGTTTATGATATTGATATGATTTTTCCTGGGTTTTGTATTATTATTATGGTTGAATTTTATGATCTCCTTTGACCGCTTGTACGTTGGATCTAATCTAAATACAAATAGTGAATCGTCTTTCATGATGATTTCCCATCTTTTTTAATTAAACATAAATACATACGGAAAATGTTAAATTGAAATTTTCGCCGTGCGTGTATTTGATATTGGTATTTCACTAAATGTGCTTGCATCCAAATACAGTTAAATATTAGCATGCTATCATTTGATTAAATAAATCTAGCACTGGTTTAAATATTAAATTTATTGAAGTTAGAAAAACTGAAATGTGATTTATAATTTTTGATGCCCCCTTTGTGCTTTAGATATTATACTGAAAACAATAGTTATATACTCAACTGACTGCTTGTGAACTTCGGCAGCTTATAATCGGACTGGATTGATTATAAACTATCAAAAAATTTAAAGAACTGAACGAAATCATTTACATATATTAGTTAGATTAGGTTCGGAATTACAGGTTAAGTTCATTAGATGTTGAGTGCCCATAGGCATTCATATACACTATAGGCAACTAGCAAATGAGTCGCAGAAGCGTGACCTACCATTGGACAGAGGAGGGGATAGACAGTAAAAGGGATATTTTATTCTATTCATCCCCTCTCTGTTCAGTCATCGTTGCCTTTCCATCTTATACTTACTAGGAAAGGATGGTAAAGGGAGGAAAACTGAAAGTAGGCCTCCGGCACCTCAGTCATCAGACGAAACGTAAAGCATACTTCTACTTCACGCTTCTCTTCTGTGAGGTCGTGGTATTTCACCGGTTGTGCCAGCCAAATGTGCAACAGATGCTGTGTTGGTTCTTTAATAATTAATTATTTATTATTAGTAATGTCATTGTTATTTGTGATATTACTATAATATTTTTTATCATTCTAACTAAGCTGAATCTCGTGCTAGGAATCACGACAGTCGTAATTTTGGATTCGAACCGGTGACCCTATTTTTCAACATGTACTATGACAATAAATTAGTAAATATAAATTTTATTGTATTGACCTCAAGGTCGGTTATTCAACGAATCAATCCGTATTTAAAACAATGCGATAAGCGGAAATTATTTATTGTTATGTTAACGCTTGATGAATACCAGGCGCGCATAAAACAGGCGGTGGAACAAGTATATTTATCACGTGGCAAATAAGAAACATTGTATTCAATACTAGCTGCTGCCCGCGGAGTCACACGCATTCGTTTCTTATTTTCCACCTTGGAGTTTTTTTCTAAGAATCCGCGTGTCAACCTTGAATTCGGTAACATGTGTGCAATGTGCCCTGAAACAATGGCAACCGATATTGTTTATGAATGTTTTAGATCGAGAATAATTTTATTTTGGAATAAAAGGCCTTTATCTGTGCTCCTGATAATGTGTGCAACATTTCACGATAATCGGTCGAGTCGTTCAGGATTTAAAGCGTAACAAACAAACATACGCATTTATAATATTAGTTAGGAAGGGACAATAGTCTTGGTTTATGAGCATACTATCACAAAGCATACATGGACGCTTTTTAAAACTTTGAGAATTTGTAGTTTAGGACGCAAACCTCTAGGAGCGAGGGTGGCTTTGTTCTTCATTTTGTGCAAAAGTATCCTGCCGACATCAGCGATTGTCGCGACGCCGTACTTCCGGTGTTTAATTGAAAATACAAAGAAAACTAAAGCTTTGTATCTAGCCGTGTATTTCTATACTATAAAGTACACAACATTTTAATATATATACAGATAAGTAAAATTGAACTGTCTGTATGTAATATCAAATTAAAATTAATACATATGATATATACCATACTTATAACAGAAATACAATTTTTAAAATTTTTGGCTGTTTGTCTGCCCGGTTATTCCGGTTTATCTCCGAAACGACGGAACCGATTTTGATGGGACTTTTACTGGAAGATAGGTAATGTTGTAAGGATTCAAATAGGCTTATTTAACTTAAACAAAATAATTAGGGTTCCGCGCAAAAATATAATATAAAAAATACTATTATAAACTTTTATTCTGCGAAGTGATTAATATGTTTTACTTGATTCCACACAGATGAAGTCGCAGGCAGACATTGTACAAATTATCGGCATACCTGTGTTGGCATACACGCAACCGAAAAATAAATAAACTATTTCAGAATTTTGGAAAATAAGATGGAACTCACTGACTTATATCAATCAACGCCATCCCATACTACGTGGCTTAGGAACTTTTTTGCACAGAGGTTTCTGTTATTATATAAGCGAGCACTAAAAAGTATTTTACTTAATTTATTGCCTACAAGTGTAAAGCAGGGGATGATATACATGGAGAAAGACAAGTACATTACATTTATACGGTCGCAAGAGATTGGTTTCATTGCCTTTTTTTTTGTAGACTGGAAATGCATTTCCGCACCCCTACGTCGGGCTGTGCAATGGCGTAGGGAATGTGGGACTCGCCGGCCACAGAAGGTGACCGGAATACCCACTAAAACCTGATTGCCCTCTGACGCATTACGGCGGGGCCACGGGGACGCGTGAGCTTGCTACCGTGACTTGGTTTCTTTGCCTAACTCAGTTAACATTACGGTCAATAATAATATCCGGTGGGCGGAGAGTTCCCTTAAGAGTTTCCTTTCAACGTTCGATTGTTTATCTTGTTGACAAATATTTGAAATCAATACTAATTAAGTTAATTAATTGATTTGTTAACATTTAAAATAGATGCTTTATTTAGTAGATATAATATTCGTTAAACATAAAGTATCGTAATTAAGTAAATGTACGTTATGGTAAAATTTACTTATTACGTAAAACCGTGATCACTCGGTGGTAAACGAAAGTACAGATTTTCCAGTTAGACGAAACATTTTAGCAAATTCGTCAACTCTCTAGTCTAATCCCATTGCATGTGGACAATATAATTTTGTAAGACATTTTACTATCATTGAACAATACAATAGTAGAATTTCGTTTTCGAACCAACGACCTTATGTTTGAATAAAAAATATATTTACACAAAATTATGTAGAAATTAGAGATCCACCCCGGCTTCGCCGTATACACTTCAAGGTCGGTTTTACAACGATCAATCCTTCCTTTATTTACAAGACAATGCGATTAGCGGAAGTTCATAATTGTTATGATTATGAAACAAAAGTACCAGGCTTACATAAAACATCGGTACGTACAGTATGTGATAAAAAAGGAAGTGTCTCTCTCTCTCGCTTTCGCGTTGCATATAGTTTAGATAACATTTCAAAACAAGGTGCTGACGTATTCGCATAGTTGACGTGACATGTCGTAAGCAAGTATCAACTACTTATCGTTTATGCTGCTCTGGTACTTTGTTATTATTAAAATTATAGAAGACGAAGACAATAGAAGTTGACTTTTGTTTTATTAAGATGATCTCTACTAATATTATTAATGTGAATGTAAGTGTGTTTGTTACGCTTTCACGCGAAAACTACTCGAAAAAACGACCGATTTCATTATACGCACCTACGAATGAGGTTCCATTGTCGGAGTAAATGTGCTTAGGCTTGCCGCGACGCGAAATGAATCTGAATGAAAGTGCTGACAAAAAATTATAACTTGTCAAATCGCCTACCAACTCGATGTGTATGGCCTTAGTTGTGAAACACACGAAGACAACTATATACACTTTGACAAGTCTGCAGCCGCGGCCCTGACGACTGGCTGTCATGATAGGTCCAGCGTAGTCGATGCCGACGCTCTCGAATGGACAGCCGCTAGCAGTGACGCGTCGCTGCGGAAGGTTACCCATGATCGGACTTAGTACCTTTCCTTTAAATCAACATAAATAACAATGACGAAAAGTTCTCTTTGCTAAGTTAAGACCACCGATCGGCCAATATGTATCTCTTAATGAGCTTAACAATAAACGGGGGCCGGCGTGAATAAGTTTTACATGCGTATATTCAAAAAGTAGCTTTGTAAATCTGTGAGTGGACTGTAATAAGACTGGGTGTTTCTTCTGATATGAAAACAAAAAATTCTCTAAGCGGCCGCCGACCCGCATTCATTTATTATTATCTAAAAATGGATTAAATTTTAAAAGTTTACTCTTAGCTGGTAAGCATTTATTTTGCAATAGAATACTATATTCATCAAACGACTCGACTTGTGACAACCTTATTAAAACGTTTAACGAATTTTGAAGCTCGTCGTTGCTCAAAAATTGTATTGATGGAGGTTGTTTTTTACAAATGTTTATGAACCTTAAAACATAAGCCAGGGCACGTTGTAACCTTTTAAAATTAGAGAAACGTTCTAAATCAATTAAGGCTCTTTTAGCACTATTATTTATTAATGAAATTTCAGAACGTACTTCAGGCAACCGTTCGTATAATGTAGGATTACTAGGCCAAGCAGAAATGTCGCCTATTAAAAATTGGGGTCCGGACCACCAACAATCGAGATCTTAAATCTTATTTATACTAACGCCGCGTGAGACGTAGTCCGCTGGGTTCAGATCAGTGGGGACATGACACCAGATATGTGAACCGGTTTTGTCTAATATTTCGGCTACTCGATTACGCACAAATGGCTGTAGTTTGCTCGGTAGTGTAGTTTAGCCAGCCCAAAATGGTGGAATCTGTCCAAAAAGTGACTGATCTTACTTGAACTCGCAGAGAACTTAGCACCTTTTCGTACAAGCGGACTCCGACGAGCGCAGCGCAGAGCTCGAGTCTCGGTATCGCGGTGGGCTTTATAGGCGCCACGCGACTTTTCGCTGAAAGTAATCGCACCGAAACAGTATTATTATTTGCGCTGCGAACATATATACATGCACCGTATGCCGCTTGCGATGCGTCACAAAATATATGCAAGTCTATTGAATTATATTGATCGCAAACAATGAGACGAGGAATACGTAAATTGTTTAATAAAGGCAAGCTTTCTACGATTGCCTCCCACGACCTAACTATTTCTAAAGGCAAAGGGTCGTCCCATGAAAGTTTGTGAAGCCACAACCTTTGCATTAATATTTTCATGGGAATAATGCAAGGAGCTATGAGACCGAGTGGGTCGAAAATTTGTGAAATGACAGAGAGTATTCCGCGTTTAGTCAAACTATTTATAATAATATCATTTGTTGAAAAATATAATTCATCTGATTCAATGAGCCAACTAAGACCTAATGTTTTACAAGGTTCCGTGGAACCAATGTTTAAATTAAATGATGGGTCATCGCCTTTTAAAATCACTTGAGGTTCATTTGACTTCCATTTTCGTAAGTGCATACCCGCTGAGGCGAGTTCGTTTGACACTTTGTCACGTATGTCCAGCACCTCCTGAATAGAATCGCCGCCAGTTAACAAGTCATCAACGTAAAAATCGTGTATGATGATTTCGGAAATTTTGTCTTCCTTACACTCAATTCCGACTTGTTTTAAACATCTGGTCGGTAGGGGGCGATGGCTGTGCCATATGTGACCGTGTTCAACTCATACGTCTTCATGGGCTCGGATGGATCCTCTCTCCAAACAATTCTTTGCAGATGTCTGTCATCGGGATGTACAACGATCTGTCTGTACAACTTATCGACGTCCGCAGATATAACGTATTTATAATGTCTAAATCTAATAAGAATTGACAAGAGATCATCCTGCACGCTAGGCCCGACTAATTGCAAGTCATTAAATGAAATACCTGAAGTAGTGCGGCTACTGGCATTAAAAACAACTCGGAGTTTAGTTGTTGAGCTGCTCTGACGTACGACTCCATGGTGTGGTATATAGTATGCTCGTCTCTGGGAATCAAATGAACACTCAGACATATAACCTAAGAGATGGTACTCTGACATAAAGCGAGTATAATTATTTTTAAATTCGGGCTGACCCTTGAATCTCCGCTCGAGAGATAGAAGACAATGTTTGGCGTGCTGCAGAGAGCCGCCTAATACATCAGGTGACTGTGTCAATGGTAACCTAACACAAAACCGACCGTCTGGCTGACGAGATGTAGTTTTAATAAAATGTTCTTCGCACATCTTCTCGTCTTCAGAGAAAGTTGATGACTGATGGCTGACCTCCTCGAGGCGCCAAAACCGCGTTAAAAGGGCTTGAATGTCATCATTAGAATAATAATTGCGCGAAGAAACATTATTACATGAATTTACTGCCAAATAATTAGACTTAAAGTTCGGAATCGAATGCGGTGCATGGCCACTGTTGTATACAGGGCCTGAAACTAGCCAACCTAGTCTAGATTCAAAGAGCACCGGCTTACCGTTTCCTAAACTGATTTTACGTAGCCCTAATAGATCCCAGAAGATATCCGCACCAATAATTAAATCTACGGAAGATGGCGTGTGGAAGCTGGGGTCCGCCAAACAGATGTCACTAGGTAAATTTAAGTCGCTTAATGATATTTGCTGACTGGGTACGTCGTCAGTAATATTTGGCAAAACAAAGCAGAAAATCTTTGTCGAAAAAGATTCATTTAATGATTTAAAATGTACGCAACACATTTCACCTATGCGTGACCTAGAATTATTTATGCCGACTAATGACTCGTTTACCTGAATTGTAGGTAAATTTAAGGATCTTCTCAACCGATCAGTAATTAGGCATGAAGTGCTGCCGCTGTCGAGCACAGCGCGGGCGAGGTGTTCATCGCCGCGATCGTCGAAAATCTTTATAAGAGAAGTGGTTAAGAGTACTTGCGCCTTGTTAGATGAATAGGTCGTATGTTGGGCAGACAGTGTGACATTACCGGTAGGCTCGTCACCGCATGGTGTCGCGTGGGGAAGGAGGGGGCGATCCTCGGTGCTTGAACAAGAATTAAACGTTGGCCTAGGCTTCAGGTCTGAAATGTGAATCAAAGTATTATGTCTTTTGTTACATACTTTGCAGCCGTTTGCTCTGCAATGATTTGCATAATGGCCGGAACGTAAACACTTGAAACACACCCTTAATTGGGGTAACAGTGCTAAACGTTGATCACAAGTAAGGCCTAAAAACTTCGGACAGTTATTTAATTTGTGATCACTTTTACAGTTGGGACACAGTTTGCTTGACGTCTCACACTTCCCATGACCTTGAAGATGTGAATCCTTTGTTATAGATACCATGCTTTTAATTTTATTTGGCTTGTTTTGATTGATTTGAGAACCGCGAGATAATTCTAAGGTTTCTAGAAGGTCTGCACGACTTCGCAAAAATGTTAAAAATAATTTTAAAGAAATAGCTTTATTATTGCTTAAGTGACCTTTGTACTCCTCCCACTCACGATATGACCTTGAATCTAATTTATGGCTAATTATATAAATTAATAAGGTGTCCCAATAATTTACGGGTTCCCCTAATGATTCGAGTGCTCGAAGATTCTTATTAAGTGTGTCGATAACGCGCTTCAATATAAAGGACGACTCTTTCGTAACTACCTCGGTATTAAATAACGCCGTAACGTGATTTTGAATCAAAAGCCTTTTGTTATCAAATCGGTCGCATAATAAATCCCAAGCGACTGAGTAATTATTGGCAGAAAAGTCAATAGCCTGTATGACCGCAGCGGCTGTCCCTTCGAGCGACGCGCGGAGATTATGAAACTTATTGACGTCATCGATATCGTCATTTGCGTGTATTAAACTAGAAAATGTGTCGCGAAATTCTAGCCAGTTGTCACACGAACCGCTAAACTTTGGCAGTTGTATGGTGGGTAATTTAACTAAGTTATTATTGCGCGCCGGACTGCCGCACCTGTCTGCGCGCTCACTATCCTTACTATTATTATCATGACGTAAAATGAACTCCTGCGCCTTCGCAATTAATTTAAAATAAATTGACTCGACTTCATTTCTCTCACTGATTTGACTATCGATATCGTCCACTAAACATTCTAACTTTAATTGAACCTCATCGTAGTGATTATATAAAATATCAATTTTACTTACGCGCAGTTTTAATTCGCTAACCTGGGACGATGTCAATGGTTCCTGTAAGTCGCTGACGTAATTACTGAACGCTGTCAAACGGCCTTTATAACTTGCTCGTTTTTTAATAAGTTCCCTTTCCTCGGTCATCTTAGGGATAGGCGAAAATCTGTAAAATAACCAACTTGAAGAAAACTAAACAACACAACAGTACTAAAACATTAAAAAGAAACTTCCTTAAGCACTGTGCTGTGCTGAGTATGTTCTTGTCCTTTGTTCTCAAGGTGACCTCCGGACGTCCGAACTAATGTCTTCTTCAAAATCTCCGGGATAATCCGTTGATTGCGTTGCAATTATAATATTCCACAATTAATCCAAAATCGCTGCTTAATCCGGCTCGAAGGACCATGTATAGGTTTATACGGAGTGTTGGTGCAATTAAATACGACTTTTAGATATGACGCGTGTAATCGGGCAAGTTACAGAAGTGTACTGAATACAATTCATTATGCCGATATTAAAAAAGTAATGTCGGTGGTTGCAATTTTACATCGCTGTAATTAGATGAATGATAGTTCATTGCTACTTTTATTTTCAAGGCGTATTTGCGCAAACAGTATGTTCCCTATAGACTTATACAGTTCGAAACGGCTGGACCGATTTCGATGAAATTTACAGGAATTGTCCAGATTGGACATTCCTGTGTTGGTAGCGATCGGATGAACATAATTAGTGGTACCGGGCGAAGCCTGAGCGAGTCACTTGTCAAATCAATCAAATACAGGGCACATACCCTCACGGCTTTAGAGGCACAGACCTAGACCTACCTATAGGAATATCTTGTTTGTTGCTATATAATTTATATATTATAATCACTAAAACTTAACTTGTAATATGATGAATGATGTGTATACCTCTCATTGGCTAAGTTATCAGCATTGTATTCATTTTAACATATAATTGTGAATGTTATGATAACAAAGCTGTTGGTAGACCTATAATAAATAATAAAAAAAATGTGGCTTGATGTTGTTGTAACTAGAAAGATACACTTCGGTGGTTCGGGCATGTTGGAAGGATGAATGGAGAGAGTAATCAAAATGTATGTTAAAAACGTTAATGGTAGCTTTGGCAGGGGTCGTCTCCTTGAATTTATATCGATCAGATTAGTGACATACATAGACATATACATATACCCATAATAACATGTATGGATGAAGAATGTATGGATGTTGAAGAAGTGAACGAGGAGTCCCAGGATCGCGCCGATTAGAAACCCGTGATCTCTGCCTATCCCTCTGCGTTACGGACATGAGCACATATTTATTAAATTTATTATTATATGGATTATCAAATATATACTTATATTATAAAGCGAGAGTTTGTTTGTTTGAACGCGCTAATCTTAGGAACTACTCAGCGGTTTTTAAAATTTTATTTGTATTCACAAGCTGAGCTATTACGACATTTGCTAGGCTATTTATCTTTTTAATTTATTTTATTTGAAATAAATAAATAAATGCACGTAATATATTAACGTATTAAAAAATCGGTAACTTTACAATCAAGCACACGACTTTTATTTCTCAACCTGAACACTACAAATAAAATGCTATCGGTTAAATATTTACGAGCGAGTCGGTTTTCCTCATCCATTTCATTTAATGGTTTCAGCTTTAAAATCTATTGCACCTTCAAGCCTTATTCTATATATAGGCCATGGAAAAATGCGTGTTTGAAAAAAATCCCAAGCTTGTGCAATATCTGACACGGTTTGCTTTTTTGAGAAAATTCTTTTTACGTTTCGACACCTAAATAATAACTGTTTCTAAGTACAAACTTCATGTTTATTTTCGGCCGCCATTATAGAATCTGCTGACAGATTCTGTCATGGACCATTACTAAGGCATATCAATTTGTGTTCGTACCTTTCTCAAACTAAGTACTAACTTACTTTCTTAAGTTATGCACATGGAAAATTCAGAGCCACCTACCGGGTCCAATTGTGAATAATTCTAAATCATCCCGGGACACACACACAAAAAATTGATCGAAAACAGTCCAGCCGTTTATGGGAATTTCAATCATATACACCAACAAAAGAAATTTGCAAGCACTAGTGAACCTTCGGCTTAATAATTCATAAGGACCTTCTCCCCTTTTCCTACTCATGTGGGGTCGGCACAGTATGATTGTGGTCCATACTGTATAAGTTTTGGCTACAGTTTTTATTGCCGGCCTGACGTCAACTCTCCTTGGGAATAATTGGTTGTACTTAAGTCTCCTTTTGTCTGTGTGATTAAAGATAATTCCGGTGGTGAGATAGTCAAATGTCGCGAGGACTGTTATTGGTCGGGCGCATCCCTTCTCGTTAGGTTCGTCATTAGCTGATCGGCATTTATCTCTTCTGTGATAATAATTCCGTGCTACTTTTCATTTCTGTACAAGCAGCGCCCTCTTCCGTCTTCATGGAATTCCACCAGTATATTTTCTGTGTCGTAGTACATCCGTGTTGATTTGGAAACTATCAATTTCAGGGTAAAAAGGCAGCATGCGGTAGAAATTCTACATAACTTATATTTTCTCTAACACTAATATTTGGAGTTTTATTCAATATTGTAATTTTTTCAAGGTGGTCTCAAATTTTTGTCTGCAGTGTACATATATTAAGCACTGCGTCAATGTGTTCAAAATATGGCATACACTAGTTTAGTATTAGCCCATTCGCTCTTCTGTTGAAGGTGCCATAGTCATAATTGTTTGAATGTTGAAGCTGGCAATCTTTTCCCGTACTATCAATAAACAAAGACTTAAATCTCTTTGTTCTACAGTCAGGTATACGAATGAAAAAATATGAAACAGTATGCTATGCCTCGTAGCTATGATTTTTCCTGGGTTTTGTATTATTATTATGGTTGAATTTTATGATCTCCTTTGACCGCTTGTACGTTGGATCTAATCTAAATACAAATAGTGAATCGTCTTCATGATGATTTCCCATCTTTTTTAATTAAACATAAAATACATACGGAAAATGTTAAATTGAAATTTTCGCCGTGCGTTTATTTGATATTCACTAAATGTGCTTGCATCCAAATACAGTTAAATATTAGCATGCTATCATTTGATTAAATAAATCTAGCACCGGAAATGTGATTTATAATTTTTAATGCCCCCTTTGTGCTTTAGATATTATACTGAAAACAATAGTTATATACTCAACTGACTGCTTGTGAACTTCGGCAGCTTATAATCGGACTGGATTGATTAAAAACTATCAGAAAATTGTGAACTGAACGAAATCATTTACATATTTTAGGTAGATTAGGTTCGGAATTACAGGTTAAATTCATTCGATGTTGAGTGCCCATAGGCATTCATATACACTATAGGCAACTAGCAAATGAGTCGCAGAAGCGTGACCTACCATTGGACAGAGGAGGGGATAGAGAGTAAAAGGGATATTTTATTCTATTCATCCCCTCTCTGTTCAATCATCGTTGCCTTCACATCTTATACTTACTAGGAAAGGATGGTAAAGGGAGGAAAACTGAAAGTAGGCCTCCGGCACCTCAGTCATCAGACGAAACGCTGAAGCATACTTCTACTTCACGCTTCTCTTCTGTGAGGTCGTGGTATTTCACCGGTTGTGCCAGCCAAAATGCTGTGGTGGTTCTTTAATAATTAATTATTTATTATTAGTAATGTCATTGTTATTTGTGATATTACTTTAATATTTTTTATCATTCTAACTAAGCTGAATCTCGTGCTAGGAATCACGACAGTCGTAATTTTGGGTTCGAACCGGTGACCCTATTTTTCAACATATACTATGACAATAAAGTAGTAAATATAAACTTTGTTGTATTGATCTCAAGGTCGGTTATTCAACGAATCAATCCTTATTTAAAACAATGCGATAAGCGGAAATTATTTATTGTTATGTTAACGCTTGATGAATACCAGGCGCGCATAAAACAGGCGGTGGAACAAGTATATTTATCACGTGGCAAATAAGAAACATTGTATTCAATACTAGCTGCTGCCCGCGGAGTCACACGCATTCGTTTCTTATTTTCCACCCTGGAGTTTTTCTCTAAGAATCCGCGTGTCAACTTCGAATTCGGTAACATGTGTGCAATGTGCCCTGAAACCATGGCAACCGATATTGTTTATGAATGTTTTAGATCGAGAATAATTTTATTTTGGAAAAAAAGGCCAAAGGCCAACATTTCACGATAATCGGTCGAGTCGTTCAGAAGTTAAAGCGTAACAAACAAACATACGCATTTATAATATTAGTTAGGAAGAGACAATAGTCTTGGTTTACTGAGCATACTATCACAAAGCATACATGGATGCTTTTTAAAACTTTGAGAATTGGTAGTTTAGGAGCTGACGCAAACTTCTCGGAGCGAGGGTGGCTTTGTTCTTCATTTTGTGCAAAAGTATCCTGCCGACAGCAGCGATTGTCGCGACGCCGTACTTCCGGTGTTTAATTGAAAATACAAAGAAAACTAAAGCTTTGTATCTAGCCGCGTATTTCTATACTTTAAAGTAAACAACATTTTAATATATATAAAGATAAGTAAAATTGAAGTGTCTGTATGTAATATCAAAATAAAATGAAATACATATGATATACATATACCATACTTATAACAGAAATACAATTTTCAAAATTTTTATTTGTCTGTCCGGTTATTCCAGTTTATTTCCGAGACGACTGAACCGATTTTGTTGGGACTCTTAATGTTGTAAGGATTCATATTTAACTTAAACAAAATAATTAGGGTTCCGCGCAAAACAATTATATAAAAAATACTATATTATAAGCTTTTATTCTGCGAAGTGATTTATATGTTTTACTTGATTCCACACAGATGAAGTCGCAGGCAGACATTGTACAAATTATCGGCATACCTATGTTGACATACACGCAACCGAAAAATAAATAAACTATTTCAGAATTTTGGAAAATAAGATGGAACTCACTGACTTATATCAATCAACGCACAGCCCATACTACGTGGCTTAGGAACTTTTTGCACAGAGGTTTCTATTATTACATAAGCGAGCACTAAAAAGTATTCTACTAAATTTATTGCCTACAATAATTAAGCAGGGGATGATATACATGGAGAAAGACACGTACATTACAGTTATACGGTCGCAAGAGTTTGGTTTCTTTGCCTTTTTTTTGTCAGGAAATTCATTTCCGCACCCCTACGTCGGGCTGTGCAATGGCGTAGGGAATGTGGGACTCGCCGGCCACAGAAGGTGACCGGAATACCCACTAAAACCTAATTGCCCTCTGACGCATTACGGCGGGGCCACGGGGACGCGTGAGCTTGCTACCGTGACTTGGTTTCTTTGCCTAACTCAGTTAACATTACGGTCAATAATAATATCCGGTGGCGGAGAGTTCCCTTAAGAGTTTCCTTTCAACGTTCGATTGTTTATCTTGTATGAGGATATTGGATGAAAACAGACTTCACCCCTTTGTTCCAGTAAGGTTCATTGTTTAAACGGTCCATATCGAAGGAATTGTTTAACAATAATTGTTTTTCTGCTGGACAAATATTTGAAATCAATACTAATTTAGTTTAATTAATTGATTTGTTAACATTTAAAATAGATACGTTACGGTAAAATTTACTTATTACGTAAAACCGTGATCACTCGGTGGTAAACGAAAGTACAGTTTATGTGTTAATGTTAAATTACAACTTATAATTACGCAACAAGTAGAAAAGTTAATTTAGTTATTAAAAGGCGACTTACTTTTCCAGTTAGACGAAACATTTTAGCAAATTCGTCATCTCTCTAGCCTAATCCCATTGCATGTAGACAATATAATTTTTTAAGTCATTTTACTATAATTAATCAGTACAATAGTAAAATTTCGGATTCGAACCAACGACCTTATGTTTGAATAAAAAATATATTTACACAAAATTATGTAGAAACTAGTGATCCACCCCGGCTTCGCCCGGGTACCTTTAATTATGTTGATCCGATCGCTACCAAACACCAGATGCCAATCTGCACAATCACTGTAAATTTCATCGAAATCGTTTCGGAGTCTATAGGTCTATATGGAACATACATACTTCGCTTTTTATATACAATTTTTTTCATAAAAAGTATCCCATGTTACTTCTAATACGTCCAAGAAATTGTGTACAATGTTTTATGATGATCGGTCGAGTAGTTTTCGCGTGAATGTGTAACAAACAAACTTACATTCACATTTATAATATTAGTAGGGATAGTAACAACGCTAGTGTGCGGGCTGTCCAGCTTAGGTGTTTGTCGGTATAGCTATAACAACAAATAAATGTACACTTTATATTATACACCTCAAGGTCGGTTTTACAACGAATCAATCCTTTCTTTATTTACAAAACAAGCGATAAGCGGACTAAGTTAATAATTGTTATGTTAATGAAACAAAAGTACCAGGCTTACATAACGCATCGGAACGTACATTATGTGACGTGATAAAAAAGGAAGTGTCTCTCTCTCTCGCTTTCGCGTTGCATATAGTTTAGATAACATTTCAAAACAAGGTGCTGACGTATTCGCATAGTTGACGTGACATGTCGTGAGCAAGTATCAACTACTTACCGTTTATGCTGCTCTGGTACTTTGTTATTATTAAAATTAAAGAAGACGAAGACGAAGTTGACTTTTGTTTTATTAAAGTTTAATTCCCTACCTATTTATTATAAGTGTGAATGTAAGTGAGTTTGTTACGCGTTCACGCGAAAACTACTCAACCTATCATAATGAAACTTTGTACACATATTCTTGGAGGTATTAGAAGTAACATATGATATATATATTTTTTATTTTTGTGTAAAAAATTGTATATAAAAAGCGAAGTATGTATGCTCCCTATAGACTTAAGACTCCGCAACGGCTGGATCGATTTCGATGAAATTTACAGGGATTGTCCAGATTGGCACATTCCTGTGTTTGGTAGCGATCGGATCAACATAATTAGTGGTACCTTGGCGAAGCCGGGGCGGGTCACTTGTATAATATCAGGCGTAATTTGGCTTGAAAGTGGATGTTGTTGTAACTAGAATTGAGAAAGGTACACTTCGGTGGTGCGGGCATGTTGGAAGGATGAATGGAGAGAGTAATCAAAATGTATGTTAAAAACGTTAATGGTAGCTTTGGCAGGGGTCGTCTCCTTGAATTTATATCGATCAGATTAGTGACATACATAGAAGGGTACCCATAACAACATGTATGGATGAAGAATGTATGGATGTTGAAGAAGTGAACGAGGAGTCCCAGGATCGCGCCGATTAGAAACCCGTGATCTCTGCCTATCCCTCTGCGTTACGGACATGAGCACATATTTATTAAATTTATTATTATATGGATTATCATATATATACTTATATTATAAAGCGTAAGAGTTTGTTTGTTTGAACGCGCTAATCTTAGGAACTACTCAGCGGTTTTTAAAAAATTATTTGTATTAACAAGCTGAGCTATTTCGACTTTTGCTAGGCTATTTAATATCACGCTATGGAACTTAGGAGCCGAGTAAAATGGAAAAAACTGTATGCGGAAAAGGGATAGAAAAAACGTCAATATTTTATCAAGATAGACAACACATTGACAATGATAAACAGCAGTCGAGTGATGTGATTGGATGCGTTGCTATGCACATATATTTAACATAAAAAATATAACGACAAATATTGAAATTGAATTAATCTCCATAGTAGATTGATAAAATTGTAATTTCGTTCATACATTCGGAAACTAACGAGATAGTGGGAATTTATTTCATTTGCTTTTCTTATTTGTTCCGGCAGATTCTTCATTAAACTTTCGAACAACGTGCCATAAAAGACCGTTTGAGAGCGCGACAATTAAACGGACTCGAGTTACGAGTGAGAATTGCGCCAGATAAACGATGTAATTGATTAAAATGATTCCTTTATACGTTCCTTCCTCAACTATCACATCATGTAGGCTTATTTTTCATGTGACGCAATATTCTCTTTTTTTCACTTCTCGATCCAGATGTCATAATCGATGTCGATTAAAGCAAAAAGCATACTAAATAAACCAAACTTCCCGTCTGTTTGGACGCATTAAATAAAAAAACCGGACAAGTAGTACGAAGGATTCAATTATCTATAAACGGCAAAAATCATGACTGTATGGGAACCCCCTTAAACATAATTTGTGAAAATTTCAACTATCTAACTGTCAGTTCATGAGACACAGCCTGTTGCCAGGCGGACAGACAGACAGACGGACGGACAGTGGTGTCTCTGGTCATTTTACCATTTGGGTACGGAACCCTAGAAATACTAAAAGAATTTTAAAGAATTTTTATCGTATGGAGTGAATTATGACAAAGGCAAGTCTAACTAACTCATTGGAGTTTTGTGTAAATTACCTCAAATACGGTGACGATTTACCAGACGACGTAACGGCCGACATTACGATAAACTAAAAAAATGATTGCTAAATATGCTCTGCTACACGAGCGAAGCGGGGCGGGTCGCTGAAGGAATATAGGTTAGTGTCGATTAGAGATGCATGGATACGCCCGTTTCCCGATACGATACCGATATATTTATAAATATATGTACCGATATGCTTATATTTTAAATTAAACAAAGGAGATGGGATCACCGTATTAAGCGCGCGGTTTCCCCCGAACACAGTGCGTGCCTCATTTGCAATGAAATAGACGGAAAGACGTGCGTGTTTACATTAATTTATTTTATATAAATATGAAAGTATCGTTGTATCGGCGATGCTAATATATCGCGAATCAAGAAGTATAGCCCATATATCGATACTGGTTGCACGCTTAAATTAGATGTTTGGATAAGTTTACGCAATAAGCGGTTTACGCTTTATTAATGTTGCCATTCTTGCGATGAAATAAAATATGTTGCCATAACAAAAGCTAAAGTACGTAGGAGTAACATACATAAATAACTCATTTTGACGAAAAATAACAAATTACGCGTGGGCGAGGTAATCCAGAACAAAAACGCGAAGGGCGGAATATGGATCGTTATGTAGAAGGAAAAAAAAACAAAACTCGGCAACCGTAATGGCGGTTAAGTTAAAAATAATGGTTTGCGTTAGGCAGTGCTCTGAGTTATTATCGAAATATAAATGGGCCTATTTATAAGCAAATTCTCTTAACTAACTTAATATTTTAACAAGTACATAGTACGTATCTTATATGAATCAAGTTGATAGCTAGTAGCTTTCATAATTATTGTTGGGTTGAATATAAATCCATCATGAAGATCCGGTGACGTTTTAGTTCTAGTGTTGATTCGCACCGCGCGACGTTGTCGACAGTGGTGGGGGGCGAGCGCTGCACTGGTGGCGGCCGGCAGTCTTAAGAGGGAACGAAGGGAAACAACAAGTGGAGTAGAAGTAATTTAAAGTAAAATAAAGTGAATTATTGTGAAGTGACTCTGTAAGTCCGCTGGCCTAAAACTATTACATTAGGTTGCAAGTTGCTCACATTTTTTTTAAAGAAACATGACAATTTTTTTATCTGCAGCTACATCTTGAGATGGCAGAGCACAGAAGGCGCCTAGCCTAGACCTCTTTACTCTCAGTACTCAGTAAGTAAGCTCGAGGACCCCCGGGAGCCTTGCCTGGGCCCGTTACTTTTTTAGTTTTCGATTACTAATTTATAAGATTACAGTAATTCCAATAAATTTGTCGCATAAACTATTTCTTAGAAAGATACTACAAGGAATAGTTTGTGCAATAATGAAATGCCCAATATTTTTATTACAAATTGGAGTTAAGTTTTCGTTGGCGTCAATAGAGGTATCAAAACTTTTAAGCGCTAAAATAATTACTAATTGTGAGAGAACAACTTTACATTAGTGAGATATAATAATAATACGAAAGTATTGAAGTCTGAAACAACAAGAGATACGCGAGAAATACAATTACACCCCAGTTCGAAGTTGTCATAATGTTCAAGCGTGTTGAATCTCCCATGTTACAGTTTTTAGAGATTATTAATACAGACTAAAAATCATCTGGACATTCTGAATGTAGAATAATTCAGAAGGTCAGTTTTGATGAATGAATGATGAGCGTAACCGGTTTGATTTGTACATCTTGTAGAAATCCCAATGTATTCTACTCATCATTTTTGTTTCCTAAAGCTCACATAGAGTTGGGTAACATATCTGCCAATGGAGAGCGATATATATATATATATATATATATATATATATATATATATATAATATTTGCTTATATAAAACTCAAGCTAAGGTCCCGCGGTGTGCACCCGCTGTACAATTTAATTTCACCTACAATTGTGCAGTCTAAGCTGAACCCTAGTTAATACATTTGATTATATAAATCAGAGGCCAACTTACATTGGATTAGAATTATTTCTCCATACAAACTTCATACTATTTTAGACTTTTATGGGATGAATTAAAAAATATATTTGTTTACGATTTTTTGACAACGGATCTAAGTCTTCCCTAATTTAAAAAGTCCTTAATGCAAAATAATGATATCTGAAATGATTACTGTATACAGCATCAGAAAAATAGAGATAAAATTTAATATTACGAAGTAAAGAAATCTTCAAAGTCGTTCACTTTTTTTCTTACTTTTCCTTTGTTAAACAGCGACTTGTATTTATATTTTAAAACTTGAATACTTCGTATAAGTCGCCGCGTGATCAGAGGACATTGAAAAACTATCCGGCAGCTAAAAAGGTTTAAAGTTATTGACTTAGTTCAAAGCGCTGAATGCACTGAGAGACATCGACAGGCTCTTTGAAACTTTGATATTTTTGTAACGTTATTCTTTCACGTTACAGTATTTTAGTAACATAAGAAAATATTTTACAACCAGTCAGAATTCATTGGCTTCCGAAGAATGCTTTTATCGACAGATGTTTCATATTGGGCTTGAGTTCTCGTTTGGGGAAATAGAAGGAGAATATATAAAAGCCAGTATGGGGACAAGGAATTGGCTTACAACATTACCTCAACTATATTTTTAAATTATTTACCCGTTGTACAGTATATTGCAATAAAAAATAATATATATATATATATATATATATATATATATATATATATATAAATATATATATATATAGTGAAATATATTCATTTGATAACAGGGAGCGCCATCATCTTGGCTTTAATTGTAATGTTCACGCAAATGCCTTAGCTTAGCTTTCCTATGGATTAGTTAAATGTATCGCTTAACCAACAGCATAAGTTATTAATTGAAATGCTATTAAGTTACATTTAAGTAGCTTAATACCATTTGAATAACATAATATAGCATTCTTTAGCATTTACAAAACATGTTCCATTTAAATGTTTTTTTTTCTAAACACAACCTGTCTGACTTGAAAATGGGGCATGCATTTAACGCTTACCAGATATAATGGTAGAAGGGTTGTTTTGTTATAAAACGAGGTGATTTCAGTTGTAAACTGGAATTTATGTGAGGTAGAACCAACAGTTACACCATGTAAAATGTATTCGTTTTTTAAATACATGTCCTCGTGTCAACACAGAGGTTGTGAAACTAAATACTATACAATTAGGATCTGTTTGTAAACCTAACTAATACAAATTTATTTACTTCAATACGCCCGGTCTCTTAAAGGTTTCTCAAAATTTTAGTCAACTGACACTACTGTCAATTTTTTCAAAAAAACCGATTTCAGTTTATGCGTGAATTTATTTATGATGCTTCCTGCAACTCAAATAATATTTGATCGAACATTTGACAGCTAGAAAGTCAAATTTTTCCGCCGATTAGTCTTTCAGAAGCCGGGTGTTAGTCTTACGAATTGTAGTTAGACTTAAGACACTCCATAAGGCGGTTAAAGTAAGTAAAAGTAAGCGCTTACTGTTTATATAGATATATTCAGCGTTAATAAGTTGTAAGTAGTACAATAGGATCAATATTTATACATATATAAGAAATAAAATTCCTTAAAATTGAATTTAAAGAATCGTTGTTTTATTTTGTTTCCTATTAAACGAAACAGATTTATGTAGCAAAAGTGAGTGGTAGTGTTGGTAGGGGACGCCCTAGACGAACTTACATCGATCAAATTAGTGGCTTATTAAAAAAGGGCGATATAAGGAGCACCCATAAGCGACTAGCATGTATGCGTATGTATGAATGTAGATGAAGAGAGGTGTGCCAGGATCGCGCCAAATGGTAATCCATGATGTCTGCCTACCCCCCTGGGTTACTGGCGTGAGCGCTTATATATATATATATATATATATATATATAATAAAAGTAGCCTTCGAAGCGTAGAGGAATACGTAGACTTCCAATAACCATACAGTGCAACTTGCCCGCATAACATTGTGCAGACAAACCGCTTTCGGAACGTTAGAGTTTTAAGTTTGTTCCACATCAAACATTAAGCTGGGCCGCTACTATACCGAACTTACTTTGTTGTTCCTTGCTTTTATAAATATTGCTGTGATTTGTGGGTAGTTTTGTAAAGTTTTGACAGTTCCCCGACTGGGAGCTACGTCCAGTTCACTTCGCGCAAATATTTCATATTTTTAAAATTGGTCACTTTATAGTTAAAAAGTTACAGCTAAAAACTCAAAGATGAATGATTTGTCACAAACTGCTAAAGCTAAACCACTACAGACTTTCGACAGACATTAGAGAATAATTTTGATGAAATTTTCCATCAAGTTGGAAGATGTTTCCATTTGGTATTGAAGTTACTAGCATAAAGTCCTTATATTTCGTTTTTTTTGTGATTGAAAGGTCACTGTTGCCTTGAGGAGGCATTTACAGCTACACCGGGCACTAGGCGGCAGGGCGTCGAGGACGCCTAGTCTAAGCCTCTTTAAGAGTAACTAAGCTCGAGGGCTCCCACCGTAGAGGTAACCTCGACTCGGGCCGTTACTTTATTATTATTTCCGGTTTGGGAGGCCGCCGAGCTCTTAGGTCGCTTCGGTGGACGCTCCATGGAATGACTCGGCTCAAGGGCCCCCGAGAGGGTACCTCGGCTTGGGCTGTCACTCATTACGCGTTTAGCATTCCGATTCTAGGGTGCCGAGAGGGCCGAGCCTCGGCCTGATCGGTAGCTTTTATCGGATTACATACAGGAGTAGAGGACATTCACAATTCACCGCCATCTTTCTTTTCGGCATAACTTTACATCGTGCTATTTCCAAGTCAAACCAATTAAATCTTGAGTGTAAGGTTTTAGAGGACCTACATACGTATAATTTACTAAATAATGTTTTTATCAATATTTAAAGCAGTATGACGTGTTAGAAGCACGCGCCTAAACTATATTTTCATTGGTTTCTCTTCTTTTTTTTCTGTTCAACAACTAAAGTTAATTAAGTCTTTATCAAACGAGATCCTCGATAAGCCCACAGCAATAGTAAATAAATAAGCCCTATAACTTTGGTAGTATTATCAAAATAGTTTCACGAGTTTCCTATTTCAACGTCACGATATACAAAAGTGTAGGTGGCATATCATACTAGCATAGTATTCACATATGAAGAGATGCCTTTATATATATGGTATATATATATTATTTATTTCTATTCTCTTCATTTTTGTTTCTTTTCATAATAAATTGCTACTCGAGGGACTTGGCACATTTCTAACATTCATAAAACTTATGTTCGTACGTTTATCTGAAAAGATAATCGCTGGCGATTGTTAACACGCCTGAATTATGAATGTAACTTGGTCGATAAATATTCCGCGCCAGACGTTTTGGCCTATGATTTCCAAATCATAGCTATATTTGTTGTTGAATACATATTGTTAAGACAAACTTTTCCACCCGTGTAATAAAATGATATACATCTATATATATAAAATTCTCCTGTCACGGTGTTAGTTGCCATACTCCTCCTACGGCTTAACCGATTTCAAAGAAATTTTGCATATACATTCGGTACGTCTGAGAATAGGTTTTTATCTATCTATCTATAATATTAAAAATGGGGATGTAAGTTTGTGTGTTACGCTTTCACGCGAAAACTACTCAACCGATCATCACGTAACTTTGTATACATATTCTTGGAGGTATAGAAGTAACATGATACTTTTTATGAAAAAAAATATATATAAAAAGCGAAGTATGTATGTTCCCTATAGACTCTGAAAGGGCTGGACCGATTTCTATGAAATTTACAGGGATTGTCCAGATCGGCACATTCCTGTGTTCGGTAGCGATCGGACCAACGTAATTAGTGGTACCCGGGCGAAGCCGGGACATCACTAGTATTTCATATAAAATTACGTAGCTTTGTATTATTTATTTATTAGTATTGCTTTCAATTACTTAATATAAATATTTTAACAATGGTAGAGCCCGCAACAACAACATCTGTTGCACGAATGGACCGGCTCGACCGGTGAAATACCATGATGAGTGAGATGCCGGAGACCTAATTTCAGCCCTCTTCCAGGTGAAGGAAGAACCAGGTGCACTCGCCTTTCTTATGAAAGTACAGTCATCATCATCTCTTTTTCTATTTTATGTACTGTAGGGTCTTTCTCAATCATATCACCTTTCACGCAACCCATCCATTTTTTCTTAGGCCTACCCCTACTGGTATATCCCTCTACATTCATACCTAAGACTCTTCTTGTCATTTATGCTGTTATTATCCACATGATACCATGCTAATGTTTTGTACGTTTTATCTAAGAGTAGAAATAAAAAAGCATATATCCATACAAATCATTTTATTTACCCTTAAACCTAAATAACTTAATGACTGTATTCATTTGCATTGCAGTTGGAAAACGATTACCAAAAGTCTAGTTAAAATAACGCTACACCCGGAACATTTCCATCTGCAGAAGGCATTGTGCCCGCGCTTTGTTCCCGGAGGCTTTGTCCCGTATCGGTGCTACGACTACAATGGCTAGAGAAAAATTGGCTCTCTGCTGCCAGTTATTAATTTATTTTAAAATGGATCTGGATGGGATGTCTTCGCTTTAATTTAACAAATACATGAGATAATAAAAGAAAATATTTCATTATAAATAATTAAATGCATAAATTGTTCTCCGAAATTGTGTATTTTAGAATACAAACAAAATAAATAAATAACTTCTCATGGTTGTAGAGGGGTAGACAGAGATTACGTATTTCCAATCTGACATGGTCCTGGCACACCTTTCTCTCGCTTCTTCTACATCCATTCAATTGCTCATCCTCCTTCGTTATAAAATAAATAAATATGCACTCACGCCCGTAACCCAGAGGGGCAGGCAGAGATAGATTTCCATTTGGCGCGATCCTGGCATACCTCCAGTTTTTTTTATGAGAAACAAATGCTTGCGAAGCCGTAGCCAACATGTAGTATGCAATTTAGTAAATGGCAATTTTCATCCGTGACTAAAACCTCGGAATAGTTATCAAATCGTTTTTAAGGAAGAGTATAATATTTTTATTAAAATGCGACGAGTGGAGTTAATATAAAACCTTATTCTTTGATCGTAAGATTGTTTCGTAAGTGGACTTAATTTAACAGTGGTACAGCTTGTAGAAGCAGCGGCGGTGATGTGGCGGCTGATGAGCGGTGAAATACCACGACCACGATAAGACAAGCGTGAAGTAGAGTTACTTTATGCCAATTCCAATCATCTTTTCCTAGACATCCTTCATTTCATTTTTTTTCCTATCTCCCCTGTTCTAAATAAGGGTAGGAAGAGCATCTGCTAAGCTTGTTGCAGATGCCTATGGGTAGTGGTAACAAAAAGTTGATTTAATACTTTTGTTTATTTATGGGCTATGCTTTATTCATGCCACTCATATCGTTTTACATAAATGTATTACGGAAGTACTTGTGTTTTATTATTCTGTTCGTACTTAAAGCAATGCGGGTTTTCCATTTAATGCATTCGTAAATGAACGACCTTTGTGTAAAAAAGCGCTCCGCTAATGCATTTTTACCTTTTATTCTATACACTAAATTAAGGAAATACCGTGTTCCGTAAAGGTTTAAGCACGCTCATGAATTGTAAATGTGTTCGCTTAATTTCTGTTAAATTATACTTTTAAAAAGGTCTCCTTGAATTACCTGAAGGGAAGATATGTTCTCCGCTGTAATTTCAGAATTTATGAACCTCCCCCACCATTACCGTGTGTGTTACTTTACTCCCTGTGTTACGTTACATTAACCTGTAGGTCTCCGGAATTAATTTAGCTTGTAATTTATGTTAAAAATATTTATACGGCTTTTGTTTGCATTAGTGACTAGTTTTTGTCTGTGACTTAATCTGTTTTTTGACAAATATATTTTCAATTTTCCACAGTACACTGTTTTACCCTTTTCACGCCTACAGGGGTTGAATATCCAATTATCCTTTTTTATTGTTCGCTTGCCTAATACAACTCGAGCACAACAATATAAGATCTAAGTTTGAAGACGTCACAGCGTTGTAAATCAATGTTACGAGACTATCGAAATTACTATATATAGCATTACTATGTGTGTTCAATAACATAACACTCGCGTGATTAAGCGTGATCTTACGAAATGTAAGTTCGATTAAAATTATTTAAACTTTCGTAAGACATTTTATAATAAACTAATCCAATAACGGATTAACTCAGGTGTTGCACCGGCTGGTTCACCGATTATTTTCGAACCTGTCGGTGGCCCATCCTCGGAGTGAGTCTGGCTGGGATTATTTCGCTGTCTCGTCTCACACGAACAGGCTCGAAACTATTCAGTGCATACACCGTATTATACGTGAGTTAATGCGTTATTTAGTTAGTTTATTAAATGAAATAAAACTAATTTTACGGATTTTATAGTGTTTATTTTATGTTTTTTGATTCCCGACGTTTCGAGTACTTTAACTACAGCTTTTTAGTTTATTATAAATAAATAAATAAATATGCGCTCAGGCCTTTAACCCAGAGGGGTAGGTAGAGATCATGGATTTCCATTTGGCGCGATCCTGGCACACCTCTATCGCTTCTTCAACATTCATACATCTACGCATACATGCTCGTCGGTTATGGGTGCTTCTTATATCGTCCTTTTTTAGTAAGCCACTAATCTGATCGATATAAGTTCTCCTAGGGCGTCCCCTACCAACGCTGCCAGTCACTTTTGCAACATAAATTTGTTTTGTTATTCTCTCTTCATTAATCCTTTCAACATGCCCAAAGTTTTACATTTTTAGTTTATTAATTTCGATTTTTTTGTTGTCTAATTATTCAAGTAAAATGGGCGTGAGAGCTTGTGTCGACGGTTTTACAACGCAAACAATAATGAAAACACTTCGCTCGATAACAGAGGGATAATCGCTTTTAGAGATTTAGTGGCCCTCGGCTCCTCGGCTACCGACACCATGGTTTATTGTTAACAAGACCATTAAGCAACGCCCTCATTCCGCGGGTCGCGGTTATTGCCAAGCTTGTGTAAATATTTTCATGGTATTCAATGAAAAAATATTAAATTACTAGTGACCCGTCCCGGCTTCGCCCGGATACAACTATGTTGGTCCGATCGCTACCAAACAAAAGAACACCCGCTGTGCCAATCTGGACAATCCTTGTAAATTTCATCGAAATCGGTCCAGCCATTTCAGAGTCTATAGGGAACACACGTACTTCGCTTTTTATCTATTTTTTTCTTCATTAAAAGTATCCTGTTACATCTAATACCTCTAAGAATATGCGTACAAAGTTACGTGATGATCGGTTGAGTAGTTTTCGCGTGAAAGCGTAACAAACAAACTTACATTCACATTTAAAATATTATAGATAGATAGATAAAAACCTATTCTCAGACCTACCGAATGTATATGCAAAATTTCATTGAAATCGGTGAAGCCGTTTCAGAGTATGGCAACTAACACTGTGACAGGAGAATTTGAGATGCGATCCTTAAGAAGTATGTTAGGCGTGACTTTGAATGAAAGGTTTAAAAATAGTGTTATAAGGGAAAAGTGTGGCTTGAAAGTGGACGTTGTGACTAGAATTGAGAAAGGTATGCTTCGGTGGTTCGGGCATGTTGAAAGGATGAATGAAGAGAGAATAACAAAACAAATTTATGTTGCAAAAGTGAGTGGCAGCGTTGGTAGGGGACGCCCTAGGAGAACTTATATCGATCAGATTAATGACTTACTAAAAAAGGGCGATATAAGGAGCACCCATAACCGACGAGCATGCATGCGTAGATGTATGAATGTGAAAGAAGCGAGAGAGGTGTGCCAGGATCGCGCCAATTGGAAATCAATGATCTCTGCCTACCCCTCTGGGTTACGGGCGTGAGCGCATATTTATTTATTTATATATATATATATATATATATGTATATATATATATATATATATGTATATATATATATATATATATATATATATATATATATATATATAAATGAACGTTAACGCTCTTACCCTAGAGGGGTGGACTGAAATTGAGAATTTCCATTTGGCTTCGTCAAAGTTTAACAAATTAACTAATGCTACGTAACTTACCTCCTGTAACTTGCACCCACGCCGCTAAGGGATTACAGAAGCCTTAAGGCGTCTAGCATATTCAATGTGCATAAATTAAGTATAACTTTGGGACACATGTGTGCCAGGCGTACAACTTTGATTTGCTTAAGATTCTGTTTGTTTCTTGTGTTTTCTTCATGGTGTACGTTCAGCTTTTGTTTATCATGATCGTCAGGCTGTTTAAGTGCACTGCTAGATGTAGGCCTTCCTCTCGCGATAACCTAACCTAATTCTTCTGATCACAAGAGTGTTAAAGAATCTTTCCTTTGATATTTCGAAATGTCGTATCCCGATTTACTGTTGGGTTTCCAATTACGGTGTCACGTTTGACCAGGGCGTGTCCTTTAAACATTTTTGTTTAATTTATTCGGAATAACGTTTCCTTCGCGGCAGCAGCGAGCCGAGGCATGGCGACCGAAACTTTATAATTACGTTACTAGAATACGGTACAATGCAAATGTGTGTATTTAATTACAGTACGTCAAGAGAACCCAAACAATTTATGTCACCCTGGTAAAAGTTCTTTAAACGAGCGACAATTTATGCTTTATGAAAGTGAAATGAGGCAAAAATCCTGATATATAATATATATTATTTACGAGCAACGTGAATATGTTAATTGATACGACATCTGTTTGCTTAAAATACTAACGCTTATCAGCGGAAGGATAGGCAGGGCATATGAACAGTTTCACACGTAACTGACATAACACTTAGATATATAGAATTCAAATTCTAACTACTTATCATTTATCGACAGAGGTGGCGCTTTAAAAATCAGTCTTCAACATCTGCAACACCGTGCTATGTGTCTCCCTCTGTTGAAATCTTATAACAATTATATTTTAGAGTATATATGTTATGCTTATACAAAAACAACAGACGAAATTGTTCCATAGATACTAACAGCTACATTCACACGTGTTAAATGGCGTAAAAAATATTACTTAGTTAAATAATAAGAAAAAAGAGGACAGATAGTGTTTGTCACTTCAGCGTAAATATCTTGTAAGCTTGAAAAGCGTCCCGATAGACGCGAAGTCTTCAAATTTCGTTCGCTAATCGAATATCTGCTACATTTTTGTATTATATATCTTCCTGTTGTTAGCGTCTACGTCACGACTACGTCAATACTGATGTACAGAGAGAAGATTTGAACTTGTGTTTGACCCGGATAAGCTCTAAAACCACTGAACCGATTATGATATATTATAGATATATTGATGCGATGCTAGCGAGATCCCTATAATAAACTATAAAGTTATATTAAAAACTGTGAATGTAAGTTTGTTTGTTACGCTTTAACGCGAAAATTACTCAACCGATCATCATGAAACATTGTACACATATTCTTGAAGGTACTAGAAGTAACATAGGATACTTTTTATGAAAAAAAATAGTATATAAAAACCGAAGTATGTAGGTTCCCTATAGACCTATAGACTCCGAAACGGCAGGACCGATTTCAATGAAATTTACAGGGGTTGTCCAGATTGACACATTCCTGTGTTTGGTAGCGATCGAATCAACATAATTAATGGTACCCGGGCGAAGCCAGGGCGGGTCACTAGTATCATATAAATTCGTTGAAATCCTTTTTTTGTGGAATGAAAAAATATCAATTACACTTTTTTTCAAGATAAAAAATACAAAGGTAAATTTGATATGCGATACCTTTGAGATATTTGTGTTATTACGCAAGGGATGAAATGCCGTGTCATTTCGGGAAAAAAGGTTTTTTTACCACTATAGTATTAAGGGGTCCGTTTCGTTTTACCTTTGATATTCGATTATAGCAACTGACATCGAAAGCTTTGTGTTACGAAGCTTTAAATAATTTCAAGTTGGAAGGTTAAAATTAAGCGGCATGAAAAAAACCTGCATATTACTGTAGTCATATCTTTGTTTTTCTGACAGTTCGGCCTTCGTCCAACAACTTGCAAATTTTCATCCTTATAAAAACCTTGCTATACTTAACTTGTCGCCCTTGTGACGATAGGTTCATCGTCTATCACATTCGAGACCTTATACAAGAAAGACTATTGATAACTGTCATAAATCCTACTAATGTTATAGACAAGAATTTGTGACCAGAGACATTCACAAAAATCTTCTGAAATAATTTTAGTAAGTTTTTCTCTCATCTGGTCCTCCTCTCGCTTAAATGCTTACTTTTAGTTGAAAACAAACTGACGCTCGACCAAAGTTTTATGTTAAGTGTTTTTTTGTATAAAAGAAGTAGCAAGCAACAGTCTGCAACTAGCTAATGAGGTGCAGATGCTCCATATGCATTAATGTACAGAAGAAGTATTCATCCCTCCCCTAAAATCTCTTACTCTTCCATTACTTTTCTAATATGGAAAGGACAAGAGGGCTGGTTTTCCATTAGCTAATAAAATTTTCTCTTAAAGGTTTAATTCACGATTGGACGGAAAACACTGTTTTTTTTCCGTTCCAAATTGTGTCTGTTTTGAATTGAAAATGTAAATTGCAAGTTGACGTGTGTCGGTAACTGGCCGAGATCGATACGGCAGGAGGCCTAAAGCGTTCACTCAGTTAGGACAATAGGTTATCTGTGCTCGGTGGGCGCTGTCGTCGCATATTCATTACTTCGTTATTATTGCTGGCCGACGAGCGCCAAATATTCAACATGGCCGCGCCCTTTGTCTATTACGTCATTGTTTGAGAAGACCAAACAATAACATTTTTTAAACGAAATATTAACTTAATTAAGCTGGAGTTTGTTTTGAAGAAGATGGGAATTTAAATTTCACTTCTCATTTTAAAATTTGATTTATAAATATTAATATATAAGTTCTACGTATGTTACAGTATTAATAAGCAAAGAAGATTTCACAACCGGATTGTCCAATGTTCGTTCGTTTCAGCCTATGAACCTAGCCTTAACGTAGGCGTCCCCCATCGATCACCACAAAGGCCGGTCCCCTGCCACCCACATCCAGTGGGCTACCGCAACTTTGACCAGCTCATCGGTCCATCGTGTGGGAGGCCTACCTATGCTGCGTCGACCTGTACGTGACCTTACCTAAATATCATCTCCCGGTCCTTTTCCCACGTATATGTGAGGTCGACACAGTATGAACGCTGCACAGTTTAACAATCACATATGATTGTTTAAACTTTTTTTTCGTTTAAATAAAAATATTTATAGACCGATTGAGATAAAACATACACTAAATTTTAACTGAAGCTTACCGCAGTACATTAGTGAAAACCGCACCCAAATCGAGATTAGTGCGCACTTCACACAAAAATTCAAAAAAACATTGTTTTGGGTTTTATTGCGCTTATAAAGGCATATTAGTTTTTCACAAATATCTTCCAAGTACAGACAGCGATCAGTTACAATTTTATTATATGTATATATTTGGTGAATACGATATTAATAAATGATAACGAATAATCTTCAGCGAAATTGAAGTAACATTTCAAATATTAAAGTTACATAACAATCAGTCATCGGTTCGCCATTGCTCAGCGTCCAACTATAAGCCGGTGCGCATTCCCAAGTTTACAAATTAAATCATGGACTTGGGCCTGACAAATGTCGTAACGGCGAGTCCGTGGAAACTGCCTAATTGTCCGAAACGTGCCCCGGCCCAACAACCTACATCGATTCGTCATCCCAAGATGTCGGCCGATTTAATTAATCCGAGATTTATTGTTGGGAAAGCAAAATCATTCGGGCCAGTTTGAAAGATTATATTTTTGTTTCCAATTGTTCCGAGCCGTTTTGTTGTTTCGATTTTTCGAATTTAACCAAAAAAAAACAAGAAAAATGTTCAGGATACATCATAAAATTAGTTAATCTTACTTTATGGTATAGTTTTTATACACGAAGATTTGGTATTCGTGTACCGGGAAACTAATAACAACTGGATGTTACGAAGTCGCCAATTGGCGAACTTAAACTGGATTCACATTTAGGACTATTCTTATATAACATTACTCCAGATGGAAGGATCCATATTTGGTTTGAATATTCATGTCTTATAAAGGAAGTAGTGATTAATACGCTTTTAATTAACATGTGAAGTGATCACAGTAAACGTCAACAAAAAGGGGATAGCTATCTACTTATTACTTGACTAGTGACCCGCCCCGGCGTCGCCCGGGTTCCACTAACTATGTTGATCCGATCGCTACCAAACACAGGAATGTGTCAATCTGGACAATCCCTGTAAATTTCATCGCAATCGGTCCAGCCGTTTCGGGTCTATAGGGAACATACATACTTCGCTTTTTATATACTATTTTTTTTCATAAAAAGTATCCTATGTTACTTCTAGTACCTCCAAGAATATGTGTACAAAGTTTCATGATGATCGGTTGATTAGTTTTCGCGTGAATGCGTAACAAACAAACTTACATTCACATTTATAATATTAGTAGGGATAGTATAAAGTAATATACAAATAAATCTAGGTATAAGGAAGAAGGTATTTAACCGGTAACTACACGAAGCGAAGTCAAGTATCGATATTGCGGCTACGACAACCGCTCTCAATAAATTCCTTTCAATGAATCAGACTTCATTATGGAATGGAAATCCATTTGATGTGAGCTCGTGAATAGATGGTATAATATGAATGATACAACAAATTGACCCAGAGCCTGCGACGCGCTGATAGTAAACACTCTTGTGGTTTTGCTAAGTGGTACAAGTGAAAAGAAATTTATCAGGCGTTATTTTATTACAGTTACATAAAATATTTTTTATGCATCAAATAAATTTTAATTAACCACTGTTGAAAGAAACAGTTTATTCGATATTATGATGTGAGTTTTGTATAGGTAAGATACAAACAATAATTCAACTGTACATGCGGTCGAACATGCCATGTGTTATATTTATCATGTGGCTGCCATCCGAAGACCTTTGTTTTGTCACCTCTAGCTGACAGTTTAACAATTGTCTTTCAACCTAATTGATAGTATATGATTTATAAAAAAACGATTTATTTTCCATTTAAAATTAAGTAAATATAACTTGATTATATGAAGTGGTTCCAAGGTATAGTAACGTCAGTGGTTTCAACGCTCAGTTATTTTACTGCAACACTTTATTGTGGAAAACTTGAATGAATTGAAATCAACAATTCCCCTTTACGCGATAACGTTTCTAAATAAAAAAGATAGAAAAAGGAATATAACAGTAAGCTGGTAGCGTTTACCTGATGTTGAAACACCTTTTATACACTAAATAAGTATATTTAGTATGTTTTTAACAGTGTTATAGGAGAAGGGAGAAAACGAGTAACGGGTTTAAGTGATCACCGCTGGTCATGAAGATCCACAACACCGGAGAAACTGCAGATGCGCCAGCCTTTCAGGAAACTGGTCTAAGTGGTATTGGTTCGGTTATACCGCTTGAGACAGTTCATTCCACATGGCGTTTGTACGAGGCAGAATGCCGACCATCAATTGGAATGGAATTTGAGCTCTGTCGTATAAAGCGATGACGAAACTCGGCGGTGAGAATTGTTCCACACTATTTAGTATATGTATTTATTCTCAAACGCTGTCGCTTGTCACTTGCAAGTGGTGATGCTGTGATATCCGTTGCGCTGAAGTATTAGCGGCGCGTGCGGCCGGCTGTTGTGTTTAGATATAAGACTACCCAGTGAATTATTTTTGTGTTTTTTCTCATTAAAGTGTAAAATATGGCGACTTCTATACTAGATATTGCCAGCGACTTCTTCCGCGTCGAATAATTTACCAGTATCGATACTATGGGTTAAAAATTACCCATTGCAGTCACATATTTAATAGTAACTAGCGGCCCGCCCCGTCTTTGCACGGATATTTAACAACATTTATTTAACATTATACCGCCTATGTTCATCAGGGATAATGCAGGATTCTAATGATGACAGAATTTTTCGAATCGGTGCAGTCGTTTCAGAGCCTATTCAATGCAAACATACAAGAATACAAATATCTCCTCTTTATAATATTATATCGCCTATGTTCATTAGGAATATTGTAGGATTCCAATGATGACAGAATTTTTCGAATCGATCTGGTAATTTATTCTTCGGTTTGTATCTAGATAGGCGTAATATTTTAAAAGTGATTCTTTGAATAGGTATCTATTTACTGTTTGAATTTTAAAGTCTGAAATGCATTCTAGAGGCTTTGTATCGGATTTACGATCTGAATAATACATTATGAGATTGTATCGACCATGCCGTTTACATCTTTTTGTTTTGAATAAAAAGATATAAAATGGCAAATAAAAATAATTCAAGCTGACCACCAAGATTGTACTGTTAATTCCGCATAAAATAGTTCGGGGTCCGGAACCAAACCACGTTCTGCCATTTGGTGACCCCGGATCTAAGGCATTAATTATATTTTTATTATTAGAGCTGTTTCAGTGGTGGATGGACGTCCACTGATGTCTGGATGGACTGGAGATAGACTGGAGTAGTAATTTATTGTTCTGCGTGAGATCCCTAGTGAGGAGGCATAGATTAATATTACCTATAAATTCATTATCCCTTTGTCTTACTACAACTTCAGTCTAAATTAAAGAGAGAAAAACGCAGCATAAGAACAGCCGACAGAAACAGAAACTCAATACCTGTGGGACAGCGCGGCAGTAGTTAAAAAAACAACAACAAAAATAAACCCTTGTCTATCAACAAAACTTCAAAATTAAATACAAGAAAAAAAATATAAAAAAAGTTCTTCGAAACTTCCAAATTCAAATAGGCATGTTGCTGACGTGTGTTGAGCACGCTGTTCACGCGACCCTTTAAGGTTTCCCCTAACAAATGTCGTCTAACGCGGCTCAAAAATCTTGTAAGAAAAACTGTCTTTTCTTAAAAACCAATACGATCTAAGGTCCTCCTTCGTCTTAGGTGTGAGCCAACTCCTTCTTTAAAAGCTGATAACTGCAGATCAATTAACAACTAACTCTACTCTCTCGTCCATTAAAAAGAAACACATTGTATGACTTGTATTATTCATGTCTAGTCCTTAAGTACCCAAGATCGACTTAAGAGTCGTCGAGTCACATTGCCTAATTAATTAATAGCTTTCGGCCTCATTTATTTTACCTTACGTTTTCGCAAGTTGTCGTTAGTTCACAATTTTTAGAATACAGGGCCGCAGGAAGTTTAATAGGGTCTGACAGATTCCGAACGCACTTACCCGTGTTCCCAAGATTAATGGTGTAAGGTTCTGCGGTAGCCGTTACTTATGTTGCGGTGTGTACGACTGATAGAAAATGTTAACTTGAAATATTTGGTTACAGACACGTTCGGAATTTCTAAAACCTCAATATGCTTAGGATATATTTCTTTCTGCACCTCGGTTATCTCTATTCCATTCTACCATCGAATGTTTAGACAAAACGCTATCTCCATTCTTTTGTTATATATCTACACGCTTGAAAGAAGCGTGTTGAATCTTCGTTTTGAACATGGACCAAGTTTCCAGTGTTAAAGTTTCCGTCTAGTTGTGATGTGAAAACTAACAAGTGTAGAGTGAATTGACTAATTTAAAAAACGTACAATCCTACCATATCGCCTCATAATATTGAATTGGATTGTAACCAAGCACTTTTTTATTAATTCCTAGCGTCCTGCCCCAGCTTTGAGTTATAAATTTAGAAAAATCCTTTGTCAGTGCCCACGTAATAACAGAAATCTCTGTACAAAGTTTCGACATCTCTGGACATCGTAGTTTGGATTCATATATCAGCTACTTCCTTCCTTTATTTATATAAAATGTAGATTAATGTAAACACAGACAATAGCCACGTACAGTCTTAAAAGTTTATAGTAAATTTAAAAAGATAAATGATAGGTAATAAAAACAAATTACGAGACGTGTCTGGAGCGACATTATCATGCATCAGCCGGGGCACCAATGTCCTCGGCGACAAAGCATTAGCATAAGAATATGAGCTGTGACGTCATTTTTCTTCGAGTTTCTTCAGAGAATCATCACTCAACGTCTTTTGGGAGCGAGCTTGGAAAGTAAAAAGGATTTGGCCGTTTTAAATTTTAATACTTCAACCGACAAAAGCGATGACAAGTACGTCAGGTGCCTGTTTACTGGCTTTTTACCTTTTTAAACTTGCCTCTGTATACTTGACTGATCTGTAAAGGTTCTTCATTGACTAGTTATTGTCTGCAGCTTCACATGCAGCCGTTTTTTATTTTCGTTGCAGAAATCTTCGTAACTTGATGAACTCGCTTATTTCACATCCATCCAACAACGTTTATATGTTCGTCGGCTACAAAATAATATCATTAAATATTGCCATGGCAACCGGTATTAGGTTATATTATCCTATTTTTCGGGAAGTTTTAGGACCCATAACAATGACGCATGATTCGTGTCATGAAGGCGTGAATACGTAACAAACAAACATAAATTAAACACATTTGTCCTCCAGAAATTTTTTATATTTAGTTTTGGACGCTGCTTATTGCTTCACCCAGACCGTCTGTGATATGAAAAATGTACGACCATTTAAATAAATTAAACTCATTCATTTCAGTACCATCGGATTGTGAAAATCGTTTATTATGATTTGACAGACATTCCAACGAGTCCACCCTTAATTCCCGGAGCTCATCTATCCTAATTATAGCCTTGATGTTTTAAAATAGGTTATTTTTCGATTTCATTCCACAATTACTTAAGTGCAATCTTAATTTAGAAAAGTAGGAGCTGTTATTTAATTAAAGCTTAAGAAATGTTATTTGTATTTTTTTTCTAAGAATTAAAAAAAAAATACTGAGATTATTTAAAGTTTCGTGAGATTTTTTTAAATAATATAATTAAATAAAGTCTTAACTCACACTTAGTCCGGTGTATGCACTAGTTTCGAGTTTTCGTGGTCGCGAACTATCAGTCCCAGTCACCCTGAGGAAGGTCCCGCGGGCTCGAAATTAGTTGGTACATATACTGGACTAGACGTGAGCTAAGCCGTTATTAGTTTAGTTAATAGTAATATAGTTAATAGTTTAGTTAAGAAATAATAATAAATCCAGCCTTCAAAACGTGTGTGAAGGAACACTTTTTGTCATTGTAAGTTTTATGTGTCAACAATCTATACATTTATATGTATATGTGTATATATATATATATATATATATATATATATGTATATGTTTATATATTATGTATGTATTTATATTTATTAAGATTATTATTTAAGTACGAGTAGTAATAGTGTACACATAAATCATTGTTACCGAGCAAACCTCTCTCTGTCGCATGGTAAACTGTAAGAGAACTCTGTTAGAGTTAAGCTCGCCGGTACTTCACCACTCTCTCTAATGTTAATATAATTGTAACTGTATTTCATGTACAAAGTGTCAATAAATAAATAAATAAATCATAAGCTTGATCCTTTCATTGAAAGAGCCTATTTATTCGACTACTGTATACATTTTTCAGAATACACTGTCATCCGACATTTTTATTTGTGTGACGAGGAATAAAAATGTCATAAGACGTATTCAGCTTGCAAAACGATATAAAAATAAATTAAAGATATGAAGAAAATGAAAGCAAACAAATAAAAAAAGTTGTAAAATATATGCTATAAGTCCCTGAAACTTTTGCAATATCATACTTTCACCGTTACAGAAAATTGCATACAAACTATTGTCACTATTCCACGGTCGTAAAAAAATTAATTATACGACAGAACAAGACCCACCTGAAATTAGACTTTTGAAATAAAAAAAGGTTTTTTTGGGTTTTTATTTTTAAAACCCTCATTTATCTATCATTCATTTATTATCTACATAAAAGGCGATGTGCTTATGTTAACCTATAGACTCCGAAACGGCTTTTTAGATGAAGTTTTTAGGGAATGTTCAGATTGGCCTAGCGGGTGACCCTGTGAAGTTAGGTCGCGAATGGGTCAACATAATTAGTCACTATTAATTAATAATTTTGATCATCGATGCAAGAAAATAAAATAAAATATTTTTTAATTTAATTAGTAACAATTTAAGAGTGATAATTTTTTTCTAAAGAATACCATGGCTCCGAACGCGCCATGATTGGGTGAATCTCTTGTGACGTCATAATGTTAATGCATGTAAAGGTGAGTATACACAAGAGGTCTTTTATTTCTTTAAATCCGTTGCTAGTTATTGATATTATGACAATTTTAGGAAATTTATAAATTAATAGGCAAATAATTTCACGTTATATGTAACTGTTCTATTCATTGGGCTAGTCAAACAATGTATTTAAAAATAAAAATGTCACAATTTATTATTATTTATCGCAAACTGCGAAATCAAGGCACAAACCCGAGGGTTCCAAGCAATTAGGTGCACTAGCTATACTGTTTTTGGGTAATTTGACGTCACGGGTCATTACACCATTCGTAATTACGACTTTGGCTAAAGAAATCCTATAGTAACTTATTTTGTTTTATTTGAAATACAATGAAATACGAAAAATTATTTGTAGACTTTAGTAGGTATAATTATTTTTTTCCTAAAAAATGGATGATGGAACAATAGGTTATTTATTTGCAGATTTTTTTAAATAGGTTAAAATATCGTAATGACAATTTATATACATTTTAAACCAATTTTCCAAATACGTGTGCTATCTTAATTCACATTACTAGACTAGAAGAAGAAGAGGTATGAATTCGGTATTCCGGAAAAAAATCGAAATGTGTGCTGCTGGGACACATACATAGAAGTGACACTTGTTAACGGACAAGTGTTATCCTTTTCTTTGGTCCGTGTAATTGCATTTTTCAGATGCGCGTATTTTTAATCATTCGATATCTTCTAAGCTATTGGTCAGAATGAGGAATTCAAATGGCAATTATAATCTACATTAAATTCTCTTGATAATTAACACATTTAAATGGAGAATTCATACTGAACACGAATAATAACGTAGTAAGAGGCGTATGCGTTTTAATTAATGTCTTTTTACCTGTGTGGCATTCGCTTGTAATTTGCCAATTTTAGAGTGAATGTTAATGGACGCGTCACGTTTCGTTACGCGAGCGAGAAGGAAGATACAACGCAGAAAGAAGTAAAATGAGAGCAATATATTTAAACTATTGGACGAAAAAAACTTTGTGTTGTTATTTTTTTTTAATACTCCTTCTATTACACTAAACCTTCTTATTGTTTTGGCGCTTATTGAGATTAAATAATAAATGCCAGCCAAAATTAGGGAGTGACATATTTTATAAGGGCTGGAAGTAAAATTTGTCAAAAGTTTTTTATTGAATGGCGAGTATGACATAAGTTTGTTACTACTTTCACTAAGCAGAAGTAAATGAAGAAAAAAAGTATTTCAAACAAGAAAGTTATGAAATCGTTTTTGACGACGGAATTCGTAGCCGTGTGTTCTTGATGGCGATAGGTACGGAATGGTTGTGAAAATTAGTTTTGCCCGCGGAAATTTTCTGACAGAGAGAATTATGAGCGGGGAACAATATTTATGATGGACCCGACGTGATTGATTCTGAGGTTCAAAGGTACTTCTATATATTTTTATTAATCGCGTTTGACCCATTTCAGTATTACTTTTAACGTGATTTAATATTATATCGGAAGTAATTTTTCCATTTGATTTTTATCGAAATACTTTTTATATGTAATTCTATAATTAATTTATGTTTTTCGTATTACTTGTATGATATAATCTTTTAATTCTTAATTCTTTGTCTTGATTTCAAATTGTAAAAATATGATGATAATAAACCCGTTTTTAATCATTGTAATAAATTAAATTTACCGGAATTACGTGAAATCGAAATCCTATCTAGGCCTACTACGTAAATATGTTAATCGACAAAAATATTAGATTGACTTAGCATAAAGTTTTAATTAACATCTCGTGATTTTGTAGAAAATAAACGCAATTTATAATTTAATATTTTGCATACCGTACCATAAATATGTCCGCAGGCAATAATTATACGTGTGCAAACGCCAGATGGAAAATGAAGCATAAACAGTGAAACGGAAATTGCAAACATTCGCTGCCATAAATATTATTGTTTATCTTGAGAACTCGAGGAAAGTATGTAAATTGGCGTAATAACCAACTTAATGCTGTCGTAGCCTGCCGCTTTATAACTTTAGCGTTAGTCCCTTTTAGTTAAGTTATTTCTGTAGTATAAGTACTTTTCTTGATGATGACAAAACATTTTTGAAAATCCACGTGTAAGACAACGCAGCGTACCTTAGAAGATAGACCTCTCGAAAGATAAACCAACGAACTGATCATGGGCACCCACGCGAACAGACCGATAATCGTGGCTAACTGGGGAGGGGAGATACGTCCAGTGGTGAAGACTGTTGGCTAACGATGACGAGAATGGATAAAACTAAGAAATATATAAGACGATGTCTGAAAATTGTGCCACAGAAATAGAGGAGCAAGAGGTTGGGTTAGGTTGTGGTCTGTTATGGGGGAGATATTGAGATTGACATGGATGGTTAGAGGAAGACAAAAGAAAGTATAGTGTAACAGATGATATGGATAAGAAGGGCGTCAATTCAAATGTAACGGCTGATAGAGGAGTACGGCAGAGAAATAGGTATTGTGTCGACTCCACGTAGATAGGAAAGAAGATGATGTAGAAGTCTACTTTTTATCTCCATTCCAATCAGTTTTTGGTTTTCTGAATATGAGTTATTCAACACTTGTGATCGGCTTCGCCCAGATAGCACTCATTATATTTATCCGATCGCTTTCAAACTTCACAGGATCACTCTTTAGGACACCAGGCCAATCTCAACGTTTCCCTGGGTTATTTTCTCTGATTTATGAATTCATAATGTGGTCTTTTATTTAATAAGTCGTCGAATGTTAGTTCGTTATCAAGTGATAATATCAACATAGGCTTGTTATACAAGACGTTTTCGTTGACATTGTATCTGGGATGTCGCACGTAAATCTGCCACGTCTGCTGGGGACATGTCTCTCGTCTCTGTCCTCTGTGGAATACACGGCTTAACTTGCTAGATTGGACGCTTAAGTGAATCAATACGTGCGAGACTGTTCTGTCTGTACAGAGTGACATTATACGTAGTTTTGTGTAGGTCGATTTAATTGAATCTCTAATCTGCAAGGTATCAAACCAAAATGGTAATGTTCAGTTTTTTAATCATAGACTTTGTAGAGGAGTCTTGTGAATTCATTCCATCCTCATCAATCCCCAGTTCCTTCAGAAAACAAATGACACCTACAGTATTGGACTGAATTAGTGTTTCTATTGAATAACAAGTATTGAATTATATTTCATTATCTGTTTTTTTAATCTTTTTAAGAAAATTGTATCTACATTTCTTCTATTTTGGCCGACAGTCAATCTCTTGTTGATTTTATAAGTAAAAGAAAAACAAAGCTTTTGATATGTATTACTTAACTATTACCACAGAATACAACGCAAGTGATTCCATTTATATTCTTAATGGTCGCTCTATCATGCAGCAGGCACATTGCTGACGTGGCCGTAACTAGGTCTAGTATTTATTAATAACTACGTCAACTCTGAACTTGCTAACAGTATAGTCTATCCTACTCTAACAATATCGGAGTAACAAGGATGGCCTGAAAGAAGAAAGCGCTACGAGACTCCCACCACAAACAGATATTTCATGCGCAGATCGCAACAAGCAGCGCCGAGAGTATAATATTGTACTACTTCAGTGTGGGGCCATGAAATTTATTCACTAGAATAAATTTATTATTTATTTATATATTTAAAAAATATTAGAATAGACCACTATTCTAATATTTTTTTAATATATACAAATAAAACAGTCATGTTAGTTACACAATTTATAACTCAAGAGGTGCAAAGTTTGGACCTTTGATTTGCTGGGTTGGTGTCCACTTCGAATAACAGAATAAGTAATAAAATAACAGTAATGAAAACAATATATCAAAAAATCCTTTACTTCTATATTGTTCATATGGGATGGTACATGATTATATAATATAATTATCAATTCAGACTCATACAATAAAACGAAAAATGTTGTATATCTTCTGAAATGGCTTAAAGGGCTTCATTTGAGGGAATCAAGCCGAGTGCAACCCGTCCAGCAATCCCTATTATTAATTAATATTATAAATGTGAATGTAAGTTTGTTTGTTACGCTTTCACGCGAAAACTACTGAACCGATCATCATGAAACTTTGTACACATATTCTTGGAGGTACTAGAAGTAACATTGGATACTGTTTATGAAGAAAAAAAATAGTATACAAAAAACCAAATAGGCTCCGAAACGACTGGACCGATTTCAATTTAATTTACAGGGATTGTCCAGATGGGCACAGTTCCTGTGTTTGGTAGCGATCGGATCAACATAATTAGTGGTACCCGGGCGAAGCCGGGGCGAGTCACTAGTTAATAAATAAATAAATTCTAAGGCAGTTTGCCCGGTTAGCTAGTACTTAATATAAAGGTTACCAAGATCTAAACTTAATAAAATAACAACAGAAATAATAGTTTACAGATTAAGAGAATTAAGAAGTTTATAACATCAGTGTATCAAGTTAAACAATCATTAACAATGCCTTTTTAGTCTAACTTCATTACGTTAAGAATAACAGAAATAATATAAAGTTGGAATTATTTATTGCCTTTTTCTACGAATACGGTAGTAATATGCGACTTAAAAATCGCTTATTTGATGGCCCTCAGCAAAGATGGATACGAGTCGACTGGAGGCATTTGTTTTCCATCACCCTGTATTTTCCTCATCCATTAGGCTGTATTAAAGGACTCGCTACTGTATCGCAGCAATGTACATTTCCATTTCTCTTCTCAACGCTGCAGCCCAGTTAATGACTTATGCATTCTTGTTTTATCGATTTAAATTAATGTTAAGTATGAAATTACACGTTAAGTTACATACTTCTACTTAGTTACAAGCAATTAGCTCGCAAGCGCTTGAAGAATCATGATCGTGGGTCGACTGGACTGCAGTTACATGAATCACAGCGCCATTTCTCATGGAATGGCCGAGTAATGAGCAATGAATTTATTTTATTTGTGGTATCACTAGTCTCCAAGAATATTGTAATTAACAAAATGGACTCTAAAGTCTTAAATAAAGTCCTTATTATTTATTTGCCTCGCTGGAAGTTTTTCTATCTTCATTCAGGTTAAAATAACATAAAAGCCGAAAAGCCTAAAGTTGTTATTGTCAAAACATAGAACCTAGTAACAATAATATAATATTACCATGGTAACCGACATTATCAATGACGATTTTTTTTCTATTTCTCGGGAATCATTTTTAAGTGGGATAAATGTGATTTTGTCGACCTGTAACATTGCGCGTGTGGAATTTTATGGTAACCGGTTGAGTCGTTGACACTTAAAGGTAACAAGTAAATAAACAAACTAAAGTTCGCATTTATAATATAAATTTAGGATGGTAATTAGTTGAAATATGTTTTAATAATTAACGGCAATATAAAAAGGGAAGGTTGGTACAATTTCTTAAATCGTAATAAGCTGTGAAATATTTTATTAATTAAAGGTAGCCATAGACAATAAATATAAAGGGAAAAAAATGTACCAAACCTGTTACAATTTTTAAAATCGTCCGGACATCGTCCACCGTGGGCCGGCGGAAACACCGGAACGGACGCGGCGCCAGTTGCCGCCAGCTGATTTGGAAGAAACACCATCCGGTTTCGAAAATGAGAGTGCCTTCGTTTTCTAAATATTAAATCATCGTTCTAAGATAAATTACAAATACAGTGAAACGCGAATTCGAGAATTAGGAAGGATGTACTAAAAATTTATAATTTAACGAGTTTACAATTTAACTAAAAACGTCGAGGCACAAAAAGAAAAGCATAATCTGCATGGGTTCCAGTTCGTACCTACTTAAGATTTATATTTATCTTAGTAATTTAAATTTATATTGCAAAAGTGAGTGGCAGTGTTGGTAAGGAACGCCCCAGGAAAACTTATATCGGTCAGATTAGTGGTTACCCAAAAAAGGGCGATATAAGGAGCACCCATAACCGACGAGCATGTACGCGTAGATGTATGAATGTAGAGGAAACGTGGGAGATGTGCCAGGATCGCGGCAAATGGAAATCCATTGTCTCTGCCTACCCCTCTGGGTTATGGGCGTGAGCGCATATTTATTTATTTATTTAATTTATAATTGAAATAAACTGTACAATTATTATGCGCTTTACTGCTTTACTACTAAATTATATTTGCAATCAACATCTGATATTATTTCGTTCGAGGTGCAATATATTGAAAAATATAATATATCAAGATACCAAGTATCTGAAGTTTACGCGAAACGAAATGAGCATTTTTTATTTTACTGTAATTCTAACGCATTCAAAACTTAGTGTTACAAACCACTTGATATTCAAATCCACGACCGTTACGTATATCGAATAATCAGACACTAAACTGTTATATAAACAAGATTCACGCAGGCAGGGAGTGCCAACAGAAGTAAAAACTCACAACAGGTAGCAAGGCGGGAAAAAGTTCAAAAAAAGTAAATAATAAATTAATAAATAACTAAAATAAACCTTTGTACCATAACAATAAAATTCATAATTAAATACAAGAAAAAAAATAGCGTCCAAATTTAAATAAGTATGTTGCTGAAGCGTGTTGCATGTTGTTCACATATGTTGTTGTCTAACGCGCCTAAAGAAGTTTTCACTTCAGAACCTAGAAAAGGGTAAGCAGTATGAACTAAAAATACAGACTCGTTGGTTATTACGGACGAATATAAATCAATACAGTCAGGGCCATGACAAATATATTGCATTGTTTTAAACTGAAATATAAATTCACATAAATGTTTTATTACACATCGAGTACAGATTTAAAGCCTCTCGGCCATTTTCGGGCTTACGAAACGCCTTTTTGGATGAGAAAGTTGTTTTTCATTTAGCTCTAAGCCACATGGATGGCTCTTTAAGAAGTTTGCGGGCCCCTAAGATGCTGACTCAAAGATTATAGGATCCAGCCATCCATACTTCACTTGCCACCCTAAAATCAGCTCTAATTCAAAAGTTTACTGTTCGTTTTGCATTGATGAATTTCGCTATTCAAGAGAAATGGATATCCATTTTATTTCTTAAAGCTATTTGCACGTCTTTACGTTGAAAACCAAATTTTAACCGTAACTCTTTAGAAGTGAGTTGAAATTCGAATGTTAGTTGTCTTTTCTTCGAATGACAGTTTTCTTTTCCTTCTGAAAAACAGTACTGTGTACTATAAAACGAAATCGTGTTACCATAAATCAAAATCAGAGATGTAAAATTAGATTTACAAACAAAATAACTTAAACAAAAGTACAACATACACTTAGCTCTCTTTCCCTCGGTCAAAAATTATATCTTCCCTCTCTCTTATGTAACGCAATGCGCTTAAACGTAACGCGTCCTTGAAATCTCGCCATCGTTCATTGTCGCCAATTATAGAAATGCCTTAGGAATTTCAGTGTTAAAAGTTATATTGAAATAAAAAAAATGTTTCTTACACTTTAAGTTTATATAACATTTAATTCTTTTAGCGCAAGCGACAGACTGAACCCTTACAAGTTGTTTAAGGCTAACACAAACGAATAACATCACTACTTCAACATCGCTCTCTGAAAACACAGGTCTGAAAGGAATAGTTCGTGAGTACTTGTTTAAGATGTTAGCTCTAGTGATTCAAGTACGTTTCATCCTAACCTTTGATATTTCCTTGATGTGAAACAACGTACTTACAGGATAGGTCGCTTCTCATAATTGATATAACATTTTCAATACTTGACATTGTAATATATAGTATAAAGTCAGTCCTAGGTCATTTAATTTTTTTGTCTATAGTCTTTAACTTGTTATATATATATATATATATATATATATATATATATATATATATATATATATATATATATATATATATACTTTTTTATGGAATAAGGTGGCAAACGAGCAAGCGGATCGTGAGGTCGTGCTATTTCACCGGTCGAGCCAGCCCATTCGTGCAACAGATGTTGTTGTTGCGGACTCTACCACTGTTAAAAATCTTTAAACTGTATATCCTATTTGAATATCCTAACACTAACTAAAAGTATGGGAATATCAGTTTGTTGGTTTGTTTGTCACGCGTTCTCGCCTAAGCTATTCAACCGATCATTATATTTTCAAGAGTATAGAAAATAACATTGGGTAACTTTCATCCCGGAAATAAACCTTACTGAGTAATATCTACTATCGGTTGTCGTAGTAAGTTTGTATGGTATGACAATAACAACTTGACATTTGCTTACAATATGTGCTTACAATACGGGCACTTGTCATTATAAATTCCTGTTTGAAGCGATACTTAGGTTTGATGTAAAGTCAAAGTTAAATTGTATGTTAAATCTAATTCTAAATGTAACGGACATTACATGTATGATTATTGAGTACTAACTGAATCTCTTTTCTCTTTCAAACTTCTCTATTCCCCTGACAATGAGTAAAGTATCAAAATGATCGGTTAAGTTGTTAGACATTGGAGCGTAACGTTAAAATAAGTTTTTTCTCGTGCTATGTGGGGTCGGCAAAGTATGACCGTAGTCCGTACTGTATGGTTTTGGCTAATGTTTTTACGGCCGGCCTGCTTGACGCCAATACATATTTATTTATTGTCTAAATATTATGTCGTTTCTGATTACTAGTAGAAATAAGGTAGGATAGAATCGAATGGAAAATGAAACATCGTAATATCGAAATTGTTCACAAAAACTGAATCGAGTGCCATCTCGCAACCATCCATCAATTTGTGAGTCTAGCTCGAATGCGAATTTAGAATTGCATTTGCCGAATGGGGCTCACGATGTGCCGGCGTGGAGCAGAGACGCCTTCAATGAATTCATTCTTCAATGCAATGAATAGTTAAAGGATAAACTAATTCAAGAAGCGCATAATAACGTGGAATTTAATAAATATAACAAGCCCATCGATACGACTAAATAACTATTTTAACGCGAAACGTATTATTAATGGACTTAGAAATATTCCCACCTAGGTCAATTACTATCATATTATTTTAAATAATTTAAAGCCCTTTAGGAATCCAGCTAGTAAGACCTCATTACAAAACTACTTGATTTAAAAAGAATGATAGTTCGTATTTATTTTTTGTTTTGTTAATCGGCACTTCACCTTTTTGTATTCGAAAGTAAAAAATATCTGCAGATATTTAATTTACTTTGATTATAATAAATCTCAAGTGAAAATCACGGAAAAGCGTAGAAAAAACTCCCAATAACTATCTAAGTATTTCAAAATTGGATATAGTTGCTTAGTAATTCAATGCCTTGATTTATTTACTAATGGTTGTACGCCTAAGTTTAGTAACCTCAATAATTATTCAAGATTCTAAAAGTGTTGGCAACAGATAATACAAGACTACACACCTTAAAGTAACCAAATACGAAAGTAAAATGTAAATCTTATGCATTCGAAAAAAGTAAATCAGCACTTTAGAGTCGGTGATAAATTCAAATACAAACCGCGCGCCATCTCGCCATGATCCGTCAATTTCGCAGTCCATCTCGAATGAGATTCGGAATTGCTTTTACCGCGGAGCTATACTCGTAGCGCGTACTGCAGCGTCGAGACGATTTTTCAATCAATTTTGTTACTGGAACGTTGCTGCAAATCAACTAGTGTCTCGTAGACGGTTCTGCAAATGGAATACTAAGCGAGGATCTTTTGTATTAAATTTAAAAATCAGTTTTTACAATACTAAGCTAAAAACTACTACTAGCTTAATGGTAATTTTTATATCTATTAAAATAACAAGTGTATTTTTCTCTCTCTTTAACTCTTTCAGACTCAATCCATAATTATGAAGTTCAGAAGAGTTGTTGTCGCAGAAAATAACATACGGTAGCTTTTATGACGTAAATAACGTGTTTTTGAAGAAAACGAAAATATATCCCTACATGTATGAATGTAATAAGTTCGTTTGTTACGCTTTCACGCGAAAACTACTCTACCGATCTTCATAAAACTTTGTACACATATTCTTGGAGGTATTAGAAGTAACATAGGGTATTTTATGAAAAGAAAAATAGTATATAAAATATAAATATATAAAATAAAATAAAAGCGAATTAGTTATGTTCCCTATAGACTACGAAACGGCTGGATCGTTTCTTGTGTTTGTAGTAGCGATCCGATCAACATAATGAGTGGTACCTGGGCGAAGCCTGAGCGGGTCACTAGTAAAATCATAAAACCTTCACTTACCTTATCGGTTGCCATGGTAATATTATGATTTGGATATCAAGTATCAATATGTAAGCAAATATCAACTTTTTGACACATTTACTCGAATTATACGCCGAATGAAGTTACAAAAAATGTCGGTGAGGAAAATATGAAACGAATGCTTTCGAGGCTACGACCTACAGCTAGTCAAATGTAAAGCGAAGCAACACGTACATACGAAAAAAATTATTTTGGCTATGACGGAAACAGAAACGAAATTTTTATTTTGATACGGTTTTTATTTTTAAATTTATTTATAATCTGGAATCTAAGATTTCTGAGACAATGCTAGATGTTATTAATCGTATTCTAAAGTAAAAAAAAACATATTTTACAAAAATTAAAAAAACACCTATGTTACAATGATGATGCAGCCGTCGATATCTATTGATAGATATTTTTTTGACAATTTTTTTTGTTACACATTCAAAGGTATTTTTTATTTATTTTTTATTGCTTGTAGCTTGAAATAGATTTTGTTAAATTTATAATGTCTTTGTAATCATGACCTGTACTTATCGCAAATAGAGTAAATAACTATTTTTATTTATTTTTTATTATGCAACTGTAAACCATAGTTAAAACTTTAATCAACTTGACTATAAATTTTAAAGAGTGCTAGCACCATAGTAGACTTTTGCTACCCGTTCAATCAATTTATCCAATTTTGTGAAAGGTTCTTTACAAATCCGAGTACAGTGACGAAGCAACGGTGTTCATTGTGCTAGTCCTATCAAAAGCACTCGTCGATGTAAAAAATGCTTCGGTTTGTTTAACCTTTGCTATTCGTTGCTTGTTACCAGTCGACAATTGACGCCCACTACACGTTTGTTATAAAATTATGCAAGGCTTGGTTTATAAAAATATTATAAGTCAATTGGTAGAAGTAGTTGGGGTCAATAATAAACCATCTTTTAGCATGGTCAATGTTATTTGGAATTATAAAAAAATAAAGGTAATAATTAGGGGCTGACGTCATAAGTGATATCTTAAAAATACGAATTAATGGATTCTGTTTAATGGTTTCTTTCTGTAGATATTTAAAATAAATATTTAAGGACATTTATTCGGATTAAAATTAAATAAAATGCAAACGAGAATAGATTTAGTAAGGAACTACTAGGGAATCGGGAATCCATTGGATGGAGGGGACATTCATTGTGGCCATCGATGGGGCAGTGGACGACTATGGTCTGAAAAGAAAGACGACTACTAGCGCCATCTGTTGTCTATTTCATACATTCGGTGACGTGAACCAATAATTTTATTGTACTTAAACCGCTCAATGAGCCTAAAGACGGTTCCACTTCTTTAATATTAGTAACACTAGTTAACAAACATATTTTTATATATTTAGAAAAAAAATGAAGCCTACTTCGTTCAATGTAGTTATTAGACTGTAATCGATGTCTTTCAAATGATTTTTTAAAATTTTGACCACTGACTTTTCATTCAAACAAAGACACAGCGCATAGTATCTCATATTAATGCCTCCACAAACTTAAATTACGAAGGCGAGCTTGAGTTCGTTATTTATATGTAAAAATACGTTGGAAACGTCAATAGGCAACAATCACAGCGCTATTACAGCGGCCACCCCTCGTCGTAGAGTCGTGAAGCGCCTCATTAGTCCTCCCCGACGCTGATACGTGACTTGGCCCTGCTTTGTGATACGTGTTAACAACGCACCTACATAATACGTATTTATGAGCACTCGACGGCATTAAACTCTCCTGGCAGTGCTATAAAATGCTCAAGAAAACTACACACACTGGTGACCCAGTGGCGTAGTATATTAAATATTTACAATTTCTCGGTTCTATCGAGCTTATTCTACTACCTCTGTCTTGTATCGAAATATTTTTTATTATTCTACTCTAACATAGTTGGCATAAATGGCAATATTACAATATTGCCAGTGAGAGGCGGGCCGCGGCCGCGAATTATTCCCACTCACCATTAAGAAGGACCTCCGACAGGTCTGAAACTTGTCGGTACAAAACACCGAGGAAAAACGCGAACGTGACTAAAGCCGTTTTATAAAAAGTTTAATAATAATGTCTCATGATAGTTTTATTAATTTTGTTTTTATTCCTTACGATTGGATAAGTTTTCTCGGGACGATTTTGTTGTTTTGGTCCCGCTTAGACTTTAAAAACAAGGGAGTACACGGACAATGACCTACTACGGACCGCAGATTAAATATTATAGTGTATATAATAACTCAGTCATTATATATTATCCAAATAAGTTACTAGCCATTCCCAACCAAGCATAAACTTGATTGGACATTCACGACAATGGTCAAATGGCGAATCCACGACCATGTTGTGCATGTTTCGACCTTTAACCACGAGACTATTGGCGATGTTCTACATCCAAAAACAAAAAAAAACTGGTTGGTTTATCATGAATCGACAGTTGAGTTGAATTGAATTTAGTAAGTTAGACAGCCAGTGTAGAGTTTTATTACATAAAGGCGAGGACACACCCCGCTCGTTTTCGCACTGCAGCGATAAACAACTGCAGCGTGACTGTGACCGTATAAATTTTGTCCTTTAAATAAATAAATTCCCTAAGCAAAACTTGCCGTTGTTTGTTCACTTGAACTTTAAGTTTTGAATGCGATGTCTCTTTGCTCGTTATATAGTAGCTTCGAATGAATATGTCAACTAGCAACTCGGGGCGAGTTTTGAAGTTGAGGAAAAACCAGGTGTCTGGGCGCAAGGCCCTCAGACGTTAAATTCGTTACAACGAATCCTAAAACAAAGTGCACTCGGTACGGAATAATGTATTACAGAATAACAATAAATACACAATTTATTTCATACAAATTAAAGTAGTTCTTTTAATGATGATTACATATTTAATATCTTATAATTTGTGTATATAGACCAATAAAAACGATGCGTCGTACCTCCCAGCCGATCGAACGGAGCGACGCCTACTAGGGTATACCGATTTATAATATGTTGTCACGTCAAAAGCCTATGCCACTCACTGATAGAAAAGCTTTCTATTGGTGAAAGAACACTTTCAAATCGGATCAGTAGTACCGGAGATTACTCCGAAGATACATCCTACTAAGCCTAACTTTTACTAACTTTATTCGTTCCTATTAAAAATTGTGAGCAAGTATCACAAAAGAATCAAGAATTATTTTTGATTTTAGTGCCCCATTCAAATGTCCAGTAACTGCTGAACACTTCGCAGTAACTACTGTCAGTTTTATTTCAGTGTTCTACATACGCTTCATACGATCTTACGCCATAAAGACGGGTCCTAAACTCCAGTCAATCGTCGTATAGTACAATAAAATAACGTTTTATTGGCTTGCGTTTTATAGTACGTAAATAAAATGACCAACTATAAAATGTACAAAAATTACAGCGAGGCTTGAATATCTATAAGATTAGGGTACGATAACAATTTCAGTTATGTAATACAAAAAGTAGATTCATCGCAAAGGCTAAGTTGAAATAAAAATACCTTCTGAATTTCGTTTGAATTATTCCCTACTATTCCTTTAGATGTATGAAATTTAAGTAAGCATTTTCTGTACAGGTTTAAATGTTCTGTACAGTGAAAAATACGGCAAAGAAAAGATTGCACACAAAAGGACCGTTGCAGAGTATATGCCAAAACCAATCGGACTTGCTATAAGATAACATGAACGAATTAAACTAAAAGCTTGCACGTTTTATTCACTTTCCGCTACATTGTAACTCGGGATTCTATCAAGATAAGTGGCGACTAAAAGAATATGTTACTGGCCCGGACGGCGAGCGACCGGATTAATTTTGTTACGCCTTTCAAACGATTCTGGATTCAGGAACGAGCGAATTAAGCGCTGATTTTCAACTGAAAATTACTTGATAAGAACCATTCGTTTCATCTTGGATTCCACTAAAGTCAGCCGAGAGAATTAGAGATGAGAGAAGGATTTAGATCTTTTTATTTTTATACAGCCAGAAGAAAAACAGAAACCTTTCGCTATAGTAAAAGAAAACGTAATAAAAACAAAAAAAATAATTTTATCTTTGACAGGCGGAACATTTTAATATTGAATAAATAAATATTTACCAATAAACGCATAGTAATAACCCGCAGTTATACATATATATAACAATAAAATTAGTTATAGCGGTATAAAGAAACATAAAACATAGAAGTTGCAACTAGCACGGTAGGATGAACACATTTATACAACTTCTCAAGTGTCACTTCGCCGCAAAGCCTTCACCGCCATCAGTGGCGGCCGCTGAAAACTTTATGTGTCGGTTGAAACGCAATGCTTTCAAACGCCCTCCGAATATTAGGCGCAAGTTAGAGGAGACCGCGGGGCCGTTTGTTTTTATGTGGATTGCAGCCGAATGGTGGAGGCATCTAAAGGGCGAGGCTTTCAAGAGTATATCTACCGAGTTACCTCTCGAATAAGTGAGGCACGAACCGTAATAACTGGGCGGTGGTATCGTACTGTTGATATTTGACGATTACTTTGTTTGTTTTATACTTAAATATAAATTAATAATTGATTTATAATATATACTAAAGGAACATGAATAAATAAATATACGCTCACGTGCGTAACCCAGAAGGGTAGGCAGAGATAATGGAGGTTCATTGGAAGCGATCCCGGCACAACTCTCTCGCTTCTTCTACATCCATACATCTTCGCATACAAGCTCGGCTCGGCTGTATAGGTGTTGGCTGTATTTTTTTTTTGGCCGGCCGGTTCCTCGGGATTTTCTTTTAAATTTTAATCACCCAATCATACACTACAATATTATTCTCACATTCATCATCATAATTCGTGTGCTTCAAAACCTTGAAACAATTTACTCAATAGTAAATTGAATTCCGGTATGTCTAACCTTTCAATAACTTCACTCAGTCAGAAATCATCCTCCCATTGGTATATTGCATCCACTAACAGTGAGTGAGTAGAGTCCGCAACAACATCTGTTTCACGAATTGGCCGGCTCGCCCTGTGAAATATCACGACCTCACAGAAAACAGGCGTGAAGTAGAAGTACTCTGCGTTTCGTTTGATGAGTGAGGTGCCGTAGGCCTAATTTCAGTCCTCTTCCCCTTCCCACCCGTTCCTTATAAGGTGGGTAGGATGAGAAAGAGAAGAGGATTGGACGGGGAGGGGATTAAAAGGAAATATCCTTTTTCCTGTCTGTGCCCTCCTCTGTCCATTAAAAGTAGGCAACGCATCTGCAACACATTTGCTTGTTGCGGATGTCTATGGGTAGCGCTCACTTTAAGTCAGGTGATCCGATAGCTCGTTTACCACCTTCTCTAAAAAAAAACTAAATATATATCATATGTATTATGTATAGGTACATATCAAGAGGCCTTTATGAGGATGTTTCACATAAGTTTTTCGCCTTAGCTATTTAATATGTTTACAAATAAGGTAGCATTTCAGTGAAGCTCTGTTCACGCGTTCTGCTGTGCCCCCTGACATATGTGAGCCTCTACAACTGGGTCACGGGTGCTCTAAATGAGCGTTGCCTAATGAACACGAACTGTACAGCAGCTGGTACTTTTTACAACACGCCTTGGTGGCGGTGTTTAGAATATCATAATTACCATAACGGAAAAACATGTTTTCAAATCATTTGAAACGGCAAATGTTTATAAGCACATTTATAAGCTCCCCTTACTTATACCGAGAATTAATTTATATCGATATAAGACATAGACAAGAAAATAAAAATAAATAAGGGAGATTGATCAAATTTGTGAGCAGTGGCCCAGCGGCTTAGGCCTCGACTTGCATACTGTAGGTCGCGGGTTCGAACCCAAGTAGGCTCTTTATTTTGTATAAAACGGCGAAGAAAAATATCGTGAGGAAACCGGCATGTCTTAGAACCACTACATTCGAAGATATGACATCTACTACCCGCACTGGGCAGCGTGGTGAATCACGGCCCCTTCCCTCTCTCGGAGAGGAGGCCTGTGTGGCGAACATTCTAAAACAAGGCTGATTTATTAGTATAATGTACCTAGTATCGATTTTATAGAGTGACAAATATTACAGTGAGTAAATAATTAATTAATTTTTTTGTACGATATTAAGTGATACGCTTTGAGATTGAATTTAAAATATTGCTTGCTTATAATTAGGATGTTACAAGTCATAAAAATTGAAAAAAATGTTAACAACGATATTAAATTGATTCAAACACTCAATCAGGCATGATATAACTTTAAGTTCAGACTCTAACAATTCAAATTTAGGTTGTTTCCAATCAAATTCATTATGAGCCGTATTAATATGATTTGTAAATTTATAGTGTCTTTTTTTGATTTGGGGGTGGGGGGAAGACAGGGTTTTTGAGCTTTAACTCACAAAATATTGTAAAACATAAAATAACACTGCTAACGAGAAGTCCTCGTAAATTAATATAACGTAATAATAAAATTTAATAAAATAATTTCCATTCGCTAATACTAGTTTCCGGTCACGTACCTTGTGGACTGAATTGCGCTTGCTCATTGGTTCTTGGACCCGAGCCAAGCTCTACCCGTACGTCTACCCTCTAAAAGGTGCTTAGAGTGGCCAATATATCACGCGGAGGAAACGTTAAAATACACTACAATAATACATTCCTTGTATATACTTAATTAAAATCGACTTCTGTCTTCGGAGCTGTACGTATTATAACTTTTAATTAAAGGTAGCATAAGCTTATTAAAAATTGGCTTAACTTACTTGTAGCTCATTTTTGATTTACTGAGGGCTATAATACGCGCAACCGATTCGGTAGTACTGGGCCTAGATAGGAAAATTAGACAGAACTAAACAAGAATTTTTCTAAATTCATCCCCTAAAGATCTAAGGAAACTTCATCGTATATATATATACATTTATTTTATACAATTATTATAGTTTGTGTTTTACATGCCAACTAGTCGACGACTGTCAGTGAAGTGTATATCTGTCACCTTCTGTCATTGTCTTAACTCTATGATTTTCGTCATGCGCAGTGGTGGTGCAAATATGTCACCGCCACACCACCCCCCCACGCTGTAAGATGACCCATTACAAATCGAATAAAAACCTGTATGACTGTATTTATGATTTCTAAATGACATGACTGTATATGTAATGCTACACATCTATGGGCATCTTGAAACGCACTTTGCGACCTGAACGTGTATTATAGTGTTGTGAAACTGGGACATCTGATAAATCGTATGAATCTAAGCATGGTTGGAATGGAACTTTTGACGGAGGGGGCGATATTATTTTACGTTGGGCACTCGGGAGAGTTGGATTTAAGTTTGATCCCGGACACTCCTGTACGTACGCTGGCTTAACACGGTATAAACTTATTTTTGTGTTCTTATTTCCAATCGTGATGGTGATAGTTTTCTCATCACGGCCAACAACCGGGTGGGGGCCAGTATACGGTGGTTTCAAGGATGCTCGGACCGTATCGTCACGCATTGAACGTCGGTTGGTCACCACTAAGGAAACTTCATCGTATATATATATACATTTATTTTATACAATTATTATAGTTTGTGTTTTACATGCCAACTAGTCGACGACTGTCAGTGAAGTGTATATCTGTCACCTTCTGTCATTGTCTTAACTCTATGATTTTCGTCATGCGCAGTGGTGGTGCAAATATGTCACCGCCACAGATCTAAAGTACGAGGGAAGTTTATGTGAAGAAAATTCCTATGCGAAACCGGGGTAGGCGCTAGTCTATTATAATTGTAGTAATTTCAAATTAATAACATAACACTTTGATTTCTCAGTATACAATTGGATATTCGGTTTCTTACATTTTATTTTTAACCTGGATGGTTATCTCATTCCTATTCCTTTTGATTATTCGTATTTTCGTAAAGACCAAAGTGAAAAATAACCTAGCAAAGTTATTGTACTCACACCAACGGGGAAGACAGCAAACTGGTATGGGTTTCCCCCTCCGCTTGCTCCAATTATCCGCCATCTTGGCTCTCACGGCCCTCATCACGCAGGAAATATCTCCGCGGGTAGCATAAGAGCGTGCCAAAATAAGTGAAATGTGTCGCAATAAATTCTCATGTAGCGGAGTCGAGTTTCAATTACATCACTATCGAAGTGGAGAATTTGCGACCGAACGCGATTTGCTTACTGAAAACTTGATCGGGCGCGCGAACACTTTCTGCTGAATAAAGTTCCCAAATATCTTGTGTAGGCAATTCCATTTAGGTACGAATCGCTCCGTGAGCACTTCCGCTCAGCTCACGTTTTATTGATAAAACTATTATTTCACAAATTTACATCCAAACGTACATATTGAGCTTTTATTTATAATACTTGTTAAGGTTATTTTTATTGAAATCGAATATATAATAAAGGCGATTTGTGTGTATGTTCCCTGTAGACTCCGAAACGGCTGGACCGATTTTAATGAAATTTTTAAGAAAATCCTAAGTTTGGCCTAGCGGATGATCCCGTGAGTTCGGTGGTGATCGTATCAACGTAATAAATGTTTGACAAGATTCAAATCACTCCACACATAAGTTCAAATAAGTTCGTGGGCAGTGGTCTATATCAGATGACTGCTCGCTTGCCCACTATATTGTCCTAAGCGCATATGAGTTTGCTTGATTGTTACGCTTTCACTCCTAAACGACTCAACCGATCATCGTGAAATGTTGCACACATTATCAGGGGTACAGAAAATAACATAAGATACCTTTTATCGAAAAAGGTTCTCGCCAGAGATAGGAAAATAAAATCCATAATAGGTTGCCATGGCGTGACAATAACATATTTTTGACATTTTGTCATTTTCATGACCTGCCATTACCATGGTAACCAAACATCCTTTTGACATTTACTTTTTTTATAATATAAATGTGAAAGTAAGTTTGTTTGTTACGCTTTCACGCGAAAACTACTCATCCGATCATCATGAAACTTTGTACACATATTCTTGGAGGTATTAGAAGTAACATAGTATATAAAAAGCGAGATATGTATGTACCTATTATACCTGTACCTATTATAGACTCCGAAACGGCTGGACCGGTTTCGATGAAATTTACAGGGATTGTCCAAATTGGCATATTCCTGTGTTCGATAGCAATCGGATCAACATAATCAGTGGTACCCAGGCGGAGCCGGGGCGGGTCACTAGTATAATTATAAGAGAAATCAAGTTATTAAATGAAAGCGTACGAAGCTATTGGTAACACCCAATAAAATATACTCGTATAATTATAAAACAACGACCTTTCCGTAAAATTGCGAAAGCAGTATTCCTAATAGCTAACGTCCGACTAGTAAGAACCAGGTGTTCTTTTTCAAAAATTCATTTTACCCCCAAAACTTGCAACCCGAAGGGCCGTAAAGCCGAATGTCTGAAGTTACGCGGATTTTTACGACGCATCTTCAAACTACCCTTACACACGTATGTTAAATATTTTATATTTTCACCGCGACACTTTATACAAGTCAGAAATACATTTCGCCGTTTTATGAGCACCTTTGTCATAGTTAATAGATGTCGTATATCATAGTTACACAAAGGAACTGTTGATCCTTTGTCGTAACTTGCGCGTCACAAACTGTGCCTTTAATAATTTAATATGGAGGAAGCACAATGCACTAAGAGTAAATAAAACTGCGGACATTTTTTGAGCCCTATGGTAACTCGCCGTGCAGCCTAACCTGATCCCTGTTTATTATTATACTATTATACATTTTTGAGATCAATTTACTACGGATTAATATTACTTCTCCATATAGACTTTCATCCCCTATTTTAGACCTCTAGAGCGCTTTCACATTAGTATGTTAGCAGCGCGGTAGTAGCGCTACAGCGCGCGACTGCCGCGCAACCGTCTCCCAGTGGCCAACGCGCGCGCTCAGTCGGCAATGAGCTATAATATACGAATATAATATGAAGAAATTGGCTTGTGTCACTCTACTGCCGCACTGCTCACGTCCTTATGTAAAACGCTCTTAGGAGATGAATCTAGGATAATGATTTCTTAGTTCTCGCCTACGTAATAACAGAAATCCTCTTGCATTAATGAAACTTTGAGCTCCCGATATTTCGGCACAGCATGCTGGTCACGGGCCGACTGGAGTTATGCGGTAGTGCGAAAAAAGTTTATAGGTAGCCGTATCGATCTACTTTCTTTCTAATTCTGCGACCACTACTATTGTTCGATTTCTCACTGCACGCTACGTCCGCACTCGATTTTATTTTTTGTTGTCGACAAAACACACTCACTGTGTCCACACTTGTGCGCGAACTCTCAGCTGCTGTTCCATTTTATTGTATGCTGTATGACTGTTATATTAGAAAAAACCACGAAAGTTAGAGTTAATAATATGAGTTATTTATTAAATAATAAATACTCGTACACTTTTGGGAAATCTAAATAAAAAATCTCTTTTCTCGTTGGTTAGATAATAGACAGCTACACTTAACTTGTTACGGAAGGGACTTAAGATCTCTAAATGTTAATAAATATCACTGAGAAAATACAATAAAAATTAATTCGAAACTCGGATGGAAGATAAATTAATTATTTAAGTCTGGCTTTCTTTTTTTAATTGTAATGTCGCAGAGAGTCATGAGAGATGGAGGAACGCCCACCCCATAATCGTCTCAGAGCCCGCCGTCGCTTCGGCAAATGAAAAAGGCACATTGGGTTCAGTTTTTAGAGCACGTTCCGTGATCCCGGCTCGGAAACTTCTCGTTTTCCTTTGCGCTTATTTTTCCTTGCCACCTGTACGAAAAGCTCTAAAATTCACACTTTAGTATGCAAGGAGTATTCCCTTCATTTCGACGATTTTTTTAATAAACCTACTTTACCGATGGTTATTCAGAACGATAACGAAGCGAGTTGATTCATTAAAATTAATTTTATGGTAATTCGAGTTTCGTGTGGAATTAAAATTTCTGTGCCATTTATAAATTAAAAACGTTATTAATTCGAGTAACGGCGAGAGAAGTAAGGGAGCTTAATGTCTGAATGCCTACCTTAAAAGTGCCCGTGATCATTATGGATTTTTATAATCAAAATATCAAACTAGTGACCCGCCCCGGCTTCGCCCGGGTACCAAACACAGGAATGTGCCAATCTGGACAATCCCTGTAAATTTCATCGAAATCGGTCCAGCCGTTTCGGATTTTATAGGTCTATAGGGAGCATACATACTTCGCTTTTTATATACAACATTTTCCATAAAAAAGTTATCCTATGTTACTTCTAATACCTCCAAGAATATGTGTACAAATGTTCATGATGATTGGTTGAGTAATTTTCGCGGGAAAGCGTAACAAACAAACTTACATTAACATTTATAATATTAGTAGGGATTAGAAATGCTAGCGTAAGTTTGTTTGTTACGCTTTAACTTCTTAACGACTGGACCGATCCTCATGTTTGAATGATTGAATTACATGATAAACCATCAATTACAATATCGGTTGTCATGGTTAATGTCAAAATGACAACAACTTTTAACCCAAGTTACCTATAATTGGAAGTTATTGTACGCGGAATCATATTACAAAAAAATCCAATGTGGAAAATGAGAAACGACCCAGGGAGCTGTGTGTGTATCACTTAAACTAGCTTATTTTTATTTGATATACATAAAGTGTTATATGAAATGAGTATTTGAAATCCTAATATCCAGATATACTTTTCTATGGAAGAAGGTGGCAAACAAGCAAGCGGGTCGCCTGATTTTAAGTTACCGCTACCCATAGACATCCGCAACAAGCAAATATGTTGCAGATGCGTTGCCTACCTTAATGGATAGAGGAGGGAATGGATATATAGGAAAAATGATATTTCCTTTTCGCCGCCAACCCCCTCCTCATCCATCCAATCCTCTTCTCGTTCCCATCCTATCCGTATGAGGAAAGTGTGGGAAGGGGAAGACGGCTGAAATTAGGCCTCCGGCACCTCACTCATTGCACGAAACGCAGAGTACTTCTACTTCAAGCCTGTTTTCTGCGAGGTCGTGGTATTTCACCGGTCAAGCCGGCCCATTCATGCAACAGATGTTGTTGTTGCGGGCTCTATCACTGTTGTGTAGATGCTAGGGATTTCTTTTAAGCATAAGGGTGCTTCTAACTCACGTCTATGGTTTGTCTTGAGTCACCTAAAGCATGTGGTGATAAAGCGTTTGACAGACAGAGCATACCCTAAACCTCTTTAAATAGAAGAGATAAGAATAATTAAGCTCGATTACTCCCTTAGGAACCTCGACTTGGGTCGTTACTTCTATTAAGTTATGAGGAGACCTGGTCTATCATTCTAAGCGCCCTGAGAAGGCCGAACCTAGGTTCAATTGGTAATGGTAATCAGATAAGGTTAGGTTGGGAGGGGGAAGATGGCTGAAAGGCGGAGGGAATGAGGAGGTAAAAGAAATATCCTTCACTCTGACTATCCCCTCGTCTATGTTATAAATGTAAGCGATACATCTGCAAATTATTTGATGCTGATGTCTGTGGGTAGCAGTAACTTAACATCAGGTAAACCGCTTGTTCGTTTGCCACCTTATAACTTAAATGAAGTTTTGAGATCCTATATATTACTGCAATGCAATTGATAGTTGTATATCTTACTATGCTGTGAAAGTACATCTCATTTTGCAGCTCACTTAAGCAAGATAACTTTAATAATATATAACAATAACTCAGCCTTTTCTATAATGTTCCCCACTGCAGGGACACAGGCCTCCTCTCCAAGAGAGGGAATGCCGTAATCCACCACGCTGGTCCAGTGCGGGTTGGTGGTGATGAAATAAATTACACAAAGTAAAGCGCCTACCTGGGTTCGAACCCGCAACCTACAAAACTTAAGTCGGGGCCTAAACCGCTGAGCCACGACTGCTCCTAAGATAAGCTAAGATAACTTTAAAACAAACAAAAAAATCCTCAAAAGTAACAGATTTTTATCACAGACTTTTAGTGTACAAGTGCCGTGAACAGGTGTTTTAAAAGCAAAGAAATGTGTCTGCGTGAAAACACACTGAAGCTCAACTCATCCACAAAGTTAACACATAAATTCTCTTTGTAAGTTATCGGCACAATAAACTTTGAACCTTTTTACTGCTGCGTTTATTATGATACGAAATAACGATGGAGTGCGGGCGTTACACACTCTAGATTTTATCATCCGATAAACACGTGATATGTGGAACTTATTTTGGGCATACCTTTTTCTTAGGAGTGGCTTTAGATATTGGACTGATAGGAAATGTGCCACGCTAGTTTTTTTTTTCGATATGTAACTCTGTATTTTTGTATGCACAATAATAGCTGTGGTAAGTGTGGCTTTAGAATTAATTCTACATTTACCTATTAAAACACGACTTTGCAAAAGACAGGCGTCAAATATTCAGGAGGTCCAAATTCAGTCCTCATCCTCTTTCCATCTTTTTACAATAAGGAGAGGATAAAAAGGGGAAGATGATTTGAAGGGTGAGGGTATGGATAGGAATAGGATTTTTTTCCCGTACATTCCCTCTTCTGCCTATTAGAGGTAGGCAACGCGGCAACAAAAGGCTTGTTGCAGATGCCTATGGGTAGCGGTCACATAACTAACCAATTGTTAACATCGTCAGTTCATTATTTCACTGGACATATTATAAACTGACAACAAATTGTTAAGTGGACTGATGAATCATTCACGATTTGAATGCGTATTTAACAACACAGTATTAGAGCTCGCAACAACATTTGTGACACGAATAGGCCGGCTCGACCTGTGAAATACCACGACCTCACAGAAGACAGGCGTGAAATAGTTATGGTTCTCGTATCAACCAATGAGTTAGGTGCCGGAGGTCCCAATTCAGTCCTTTTCTCTTTTCCATCCCTTCCTAATAAGGATAGGGTTGGAACATATGTCAAAATACAAATGCTTATACTTAACTATTAACCTTTAACAGTACACGTTTTAGGGTATTACAGCCGAGTGTATATTTCACCCTAAAGCTCGAAACGGCGTTCAACATAAAATTTCATTGCAACCTGAAGCGGCGCGGTATATCTCGCTGAATACCTCGAAGACAGCTTTTAACTGAGATAAAAAGGTAGACTGTTCTGTAAAGACCCTTAAGGGAGCTGTAGCTTTTCTACAGGAACCAGGCGATGCTAACGACCCACTGAGGTACGATCTGAGACCTGGCAAGGTAGAAATCTTGCAGAAAATTGTGAGGAATACTTGTGTTTCTAAAATATTTTTTTAAGTTTAATTACATTATAACAAAAACAGTAAATTCATTACTCAATATTAATATAAAGATAGATCCGAGCAGTGGTGGCAGTTTCAGCGGCTTAGACCCCGACTTACGTACTGAAGGTTGCGGGTTCGAACCCAGGCAGGCGCTTTTCTTTGTGCAATTTATTTCATCACCACTGCTCTAAAAACGGTGAAGGAAAACATCGTGAGAAAATCGGCATGTGATAGAACCACCAAATTCGAAGACACGTGACATCCACCAACCTGCACTAGGTCAGCGTGGTGGATTACGGCCCATTCCCTCTCTCGGAGCGGAGGCCTGTGTCCCTGCAGTGGGGAACATTATAAAAAAGACTGATTTATTATATATTTATTATTATTTATATCAAGAGAATAATGTTAACTAGAATAAGTTATCAAAACGAATTATTTATATGATTTGAAGTGTATAAACGAGACAGAAGCAAATGTTATTGATTATTAAAAAAAAACTAGCGACGATATAAACTTTCACCCCCTACTGTAGACCTTAATTAAATTAATTTGAAGTGCTCGCTTACGTAAGAACATAAAATACAATAAAATACAATACAATACAATTTTAAGTCTCTAGGCCCTGTAGTTTCAAGTGTGAATTGTTATATCAAAAAATCATATGGAATGTAATAGACTGTAATTTAGTATTGGAAACCGATCAGTATAAAAGAGAAAGTACGTATGCAATGAATATCAACACGAGTAAAACTATGAAATTAGGAATATGAGAAATATACAAACGGGAACTGACGTAATACGTTACATAAAATGGAAGACATGTTTTCTCTTTCAATGTAAATAGGTATACTTGATTCGATTTTCAAATACTGTATGAATAATTCATTGTTCTGAAGGGGTGACACCATAATGGATACAGTTATGTACATGAACTACGTATATATATATATATTAAAGCTTAAGAGAAGTAAAAACAAATTTGCTTCCTGCCAATGTTCGAAAACAATAAAGCAAATATGTGGATAGTATATAAGATACTAAAATTTATCCCCTTATTCATTAGAAATGAGGAAAAACATCTAAACAATTAAAATGTTTCGGTTTCCTTCTGAAATGTGAAATTATTTTCTCGAAGCTTAGTTGGTATCACAAATAAAACGCTCGACGTTACAAAATTCCTTACCTATTCGTGAGGGATATTTCAATATTTGTGCGCCATTACCTTACTACCTAAATGAAAATATCTTACATTTTTATTGAGCTTCTAATTAGCTACTTACTTAAATTAGATTATATTAATTCTTTTACTCAAAAACAATAATGTTATTTTATAATTCAAAGCTGAGAGGTACTTTATAGACACTCTGTTTTGATTTTAACGCCATTTAAAGGCAAAATTGTTTCTTCAGTTTACCTTATCTCTTACTTTTCTGAATGTATCTGATTTGCCGACCCTCTGCAGTTACCGTAGAAATCGTGTAGCCTTAACTCCTGAAGGTTTCTACGAAGGGTATATGATATAGTTGCCATAGAGCGACCAGGGCAACTTTAGAATACGTTAATAAGTGAATCAGGAAAGGTCATTGAAACGAAACGAAATTCGTGTGACATCTTTACTTAATGAGAGAGAAAGTTCTTTTATAAATTATTACTTTGTTAATTAATTAAAAATAGTACCAAGCGAAACCGTCCTTGTGAATTCTTAATTTCTTTATTGCGCCATTACCAAGCGATATATTTGATTTACAAGTTAATATATTTAGCTTTATTATAACTTTATTAGATTATCCTTAAAACTTGCCAGACTTAGCTATGAAAACAAGAATTAATTTTAAGACTTGTATTATATTCGATCAATGTCAGTCAGCTGTATGGACGATATGAAACGTAACAACGGAGACGCCAATCTACGTTCGGGGAATCAAAATGGCTTTGAATCCAATCGAAACTGTGACAACTACTACAAAGTGCTATTTACTGTTCTTTGGATCTTCGCTGGAATAATTTTGTTCGACAACTTTCGCTCTTTCGCTGGTAAAATTTCGTTGCGTTGTCGGGAACAATATCAGGGAATGGACCCGATTCATTATGCGTCTCGGCGGCCAAAAGTAATTCGAAGTTGCCACGGTTCTGACGTTTGTTCGTGTCGAAAGGTAAAACGGAAGTTTTGCCTCGTTTCCGTCGACGGAAGACGGTACGTTATATTACGGAACGGTCAGGTTAAGTGACTGTGAAATTATGTACAGTTAGACACGGCTTTTAGGGTAGATATATTTAGCAACAACAATTATTAAAAAACAAGTTCATTTAAAAAAAACTAAAAACTTAACTGACTGATTACCGTCATTCATTCCACCATCATATTAGCTAAGACACTCAGGGGGAGAAAAATCAGTTGAAACCTTACTCTTTAAAACTGGTCAAGGCTTCACGAGATCTCAATAAAACGGACATTCATACATGCGAGTCAAGGTTGATCCAACGATCTGATGAAGCTTGCGGATCGCAGACAAGGGCAGCATGGAAACGATTTTTATTTGACATCTTGCAGTGGACACCTTTTGGTTTTTTACTTTTAGGACTTCGTGTGCTGCTGAACATTACTAATATGTATTGTACTGCTTAACCCATGCTTTCGCTTATCCATTTCTTCATGTGTTTCTCCCCGATTGAATCACTAAAGACTCTATTATACCATCACCAGGTTGTCCGAGTGATACAAATATCTACTTCCGTTGTGCACTTCATTATCCAACATCAAGGACCATTCTAGTTAGTTCATAAATTTATAGCCAGTAGGTAAACTAACAAGACAAGTTTGGCTGAATAGTAGTTGGTCAGTGATAATCCTTTTATTTTGTCAAAAAGTGGGTATATATCCTTTTCCAGTGATCTGTTCTGGCTTAACACGTGCAGTGCTGAACTATGGCCATAAAACACATAATAATAATAATATCCTAGGACATATTCACACACGGCCATCCCAAACTAAGCAGAGCTTGTGCTATGGCAACCGGATAACTGATGTACTACATGTACTAATTTTATTTTGTAAATACATACTTAAATAGAGAAATACACCCAGACTCAGGACAAACAGGTATGTTAATGCACACAAATTTTTGTCCTGGGTGATAATCGAACTCACGACCTGCGCGTGAAAAGAAAGTATTGTAAGAACTACGCCTACCGGCCCATCTTATATATACATGTGTTATATATCTAGACATATAAGAAATAAGCGATAATGATAGACAGATAGACTATGAGTTGAACACAAATTGCAACAAATAATACGTTTCGAATGTTACTTTGCAGTAAATACGGTGATTATTCACATTTTGATGCAGCAAAAGTTCAGTGCGACGACTGTTTTGTTCAGAGTTGAAACAGAAGTCACGCCCGTCACGTTTCGCTTTGTTCGAAAATTTCCCAAAGTTGACAGCCCTAAATTGGTGAGTGGGATTGTTTGAGGTTTCGTTAATTTATCAGTTTTATTCTTTCTATTTTTATGTTACATAATGAAGGTTAATTTATCATTTATGTTAATTTTTATGATTTTCGGGCATTGTGCGGATGAATTACAACAATTTTATCCGTCCATCTTTCTCTACTATCGGACGAATTTGGGATCGAACGAACCGATTTGTATTTTCGTTTATTGTGCATAGGATTGGACCGGATTGCTGGGTTCAGTTGTTCTGTATTTAAGCTAAGCTGTGCCTAGTACCAACCCTATTTTTTAATGTACACTAAAATTCGACTCCAGGTTACACCGTCATCTTTTCTTTTATGATTATATATTACTTGTTGTAAATTCTATTCTGTTATATTCATTAATAAGCAAGTATTCAGGTCAAAGGAATCATTAGACAGTTTGCGAGTTGTGAAAATTTCACGGGTCCTGTGGTTGCCACTAACTTTGGAAAACTCGTAGTTTGACAACTTGTCGGGGACACAGGATTTGACGTCGAAAACAATTTACCACACACTTACAATATAGGAACGCTTTAATATTATCTCTAACTAGGATGCGTGGGCTAATAAATACATCACCGACGGTTGCTGTCCGCGGCTTCGCACACATTCTTGTCTATTTAATAATTTTGTAAGATGATACCGCGTATACCTTCGAATAATAGGTAAATGTCAAAACGTGTAACCATGGCAACCTGTATTGTAAATCAAGGTTTTATGTAATTTCCTATCCCTTGGGCAATTTTTATTTTCAGGATAAACGGTACGCCATATCATTTTTTGTACCCCTGATGTATGGATAGCTGTTATCAAAGTCCTTATGTACCTAAAATAACTTACTATCTCTTTCTTTCTCTTGAAACATTAACACGCTTAACTTTCTTCTTAGGTTTTAATTACACTATTTAAAAATGTCAAATACACTATAATCTAAATACTTCAATGTTTTAGCTTAAAGAGATTAACTGGATTAGGCACGTTTCAATAACTATACTATTAACCTATAAAATATGTCAAACCCTCGTGTCCATGTTAATCTTCAAGCTTCGACGTTAATTTTTAAACGATGACCTATTAATTTAAGATACAATCTTTCTTTGATGATAATCTCTGAAGAACGTGAAGAGATTCTTTTATGAGAAAATATTTTAATAATAACGCCATCTATTAGAAATCCACACATTAAAATTTATATTAAAATACTTACTTGGAAAATTATTTTTCGTTTTCCTTACTCCCACATCCTTTGAAATTATATTGTATTAATTCTGATGAAGAAGACATACCGTAGAATTACGTATAAAGCTTTAAAAAATTAGCTAGATACGAGCAACCATAGACCAAATGTAAGGTAAATTAGATCTTGCAACGAGAAATTTGGAAAGATACATCCTGAATTGAATTGCAACAGCCTAAAGCACGATTCTAAGAGAGCCTGTGTCAAATAGAATAGAGTGACCTCAGTGACCTCAGCCAATTTAAACGAAGGGTGCACGCGAAGAAGTGAGAAGTGAGTGGCAAAGTCTCATGTTATTGTCCACTGGTATTTTAGAACCTTTAGTTCTGGAAGTCTTTAAAATTTGCGACCACATTAAATCAAAATACTCCACTCTCTCATTTCATAAGTGTATAAACTAAGTGGAAAGAGAATAGCCTTAAGCATGTCTAACTATTAACACACCGAAAGTGTTAAAAGAAAAAAAAATCCTATTACAGTTCAACTCCAGTTTGCAATCTTTTTCAATATTGTAAGTCATAGTAATTGCCGGGGAGGTTGGCGAGGCGAGAGGCTCGATTCCACAGAATAGCCTGCATAACTCAAGCCGTCGGCGTACGGAGATATCAGGCTATTTAAATTTAATGGCGGTTTATTGAGCCGATCAGAAATGGCGCCTGGAACAATGCAAAAGTCCATTACATCAGGCCGAATAAGTACCACTTGTGAATGTTGTTACGAACTTAATAAAGTTAACAGATTTATTAGATTTTGGATAACATTAAAATAATATTAACAAAAAAATATAATAATAATAAAAAATATATAATGTATAAAAAATAATAAAAAAATGTCATCTTGCCGTTCGAACAATCTCCAATACTTCCTGCATTGTGCCTTCCTCTTAACTTGATATGATATGTCTGCTTTCTGTTCTATTTGTTACAAAAGAAATCTTCTCGGCCATTCTCTATTCCTCTCTTCTTCTATTTTTCCTTCTATAATTATCTTTATAAGATCGCGTGTCTCTCTGCTTGTAAGCCAATTAATGTTAGTAATACATTTGGTTTATTTCGTGTTATTGTAGATACTTCATTGTCAGTATTTTCATTAAATCACAAAAGGTCTCGTATTTTACCGCGCACTTATATGTCGGACTCTTTAGAAACTGTACTCTCGTATAGCACTGGCATGCTCTATGAGCCGGCAAATGACGCTATAGTTCTCCCAGTGAGTTACAGCGTACGCCAACATCAAATTATACCAACCATACTGTGCAGACACCAATAACTTTATAGATAGACTAACATTATTCTTAATTAACCTTAACATTCAGTCTTTACGACACTTTTAGGTTTAGGAGTCTGCAGTGTGATTTAAATAAATGAAAATATGATCTGTCGCAGGGTTGTCAACTTTATTAGAATAATGCAAACCTATTCTAACAATGTTGACAACCCTGCATTATGGTCCGGTAAACTTTACTTTATTTGACTGGCTAGTACCATTGAGAATTGAAACAGGTAACGAGCAGTGATATGTGTAACATGCTCATTCTGACAGTGGACCCTCATAGAAAACGTCGTGAAGTAGAAGTTTTGTCCTATGAGTGAGGTGGTTGGGATGCACTCCGGGTCCTCTTCCTCCTTCCTCCTCCTCCCTTATATTATTGCTATTGGTCTTATAAAAAGCATAAGGGAAGAAGATTGAACTGGGGAAAGGATGGATTAAAAACGAATTATCCTTTTTTCTGTTTATCCCCTGACTATTAAAGGTCAACGCATCTGCATCTCGTTAGCTTGTTGCAGCCGTTTATGGGAAGCGGTTACTGAGTATAAGGTGAACTGCTTACTTGAACATAACGGAGAAGTCAATGTCAAACAACCCGTGAGCCGCTTACTAGGTTGCTTACAATAAACCATACAATAAATTCCATAAGAAAATTACATGACATAATTCACTGTTCGTAATCGTATAGTGAAGGTAACAGTGGTATGTACTGGGATCAAGGAACGTATGATGTTTATAAACAAGTTTATGAACGAAATCCAATTAAATCATAAACTTCAACATTGCAGTTACCAGGGAAACATGAAATAAACGGAAAAGAAACATCTAAAGCTCTACAAAAGCTCATCTTTAAAGGCTAAGCGGATTTAAATTAACATTACGCTTTATGACTATTGTTTAAAATTGAAAAGGCTGTGAACCGAGAATAAGCTTTTGCACTTTGGCCTGTAAGCAATTCATTTTTCTTTATTTTCAGTTTATGTTTCCATTCTTCGGGTTCGTTGCATCCCTTTGATGTTCAGATCGGGGCATAGTTTTTTTTTATTACAGATATTTAATGAATGCTAATTAAATGTAAATAGGTTATATAACAAAGACGATAGCTGAAAATGTTTATAATCATACTATCTGTTGCCCGACATCGTTATTTTGTTTTCTTCACTACATTTCTTTTGAAACATGCTACCTATAGTTAAAGGCAAGTCTCAAAATGTTGCCATTGTCAAATGACATTACTATGGCAACCGATATTGGGAATGAAGCTTATATTTTTTTCTATTACAAAAAATTCAAATGATCGGTAAAAAAACTTAAGGAGCTTAGCGATTTAAAAAAAAATAATAATCAGCTTTTTCTAGTACGGTTCCACTGCTGGGAGACAGGCCTCCTCTCCGAGAGAGGGTAGGGACCGTAACACCACACTGCTGGCTGGCTGGGGTTGGTGGATCTTTACAAACGGACAGTAAGCTTTTTATATATGTATATCTGAAACGTTCTGTTTAGGAGGAACTTTTGAACACTCTGTATATAATAGGAATCAGTGTGAAAACCTAAATCGTAAAAATGCTGTCGTATATGGCATTCGTACTGGACATTTACTTTGTACAGTATTGCACATTATATGCCTCTGTTCAGTGAGTAAGAAATTTTTTTAATTTCATTATTTTTTATTGCACTTGGTTGATTTAGTTTTCTAAATAAATTAATGTTTAAATACAATGTGGAAATAAATTACGAAATATGTGACATGTTCACAAAAATATGTAAACGCTTAGAGTACTGTTTCTTCGTCAATTTCTTTTAATATAAAATCATTACAAAGAAACGAATTCGTGTGTATGTTTTGGTTGTTGTAAATAATTCTACATTCTACTTATAACACACTAATCTCCGAAAGCTGCTTGCCCTGAACAAATACCTATATATTAACCTTCAACGTGTACGTCGGTATCTTTCCGAGAATGTGAATTGATTCCTCCTGGGAAATTCTACTTGCTTCGATTTTAACAAATACTTAAAGAAAAATATCTGAAATTTTTCTTCAAAACAGCTTTGTGACAGCAAAAATAAAGTCTGCGGGGAGCTGAGCAGGAAACGGTTTTGATTTTCAACTGAAAAATATTTATGTTTCGACGACCGGCTTAGACGGGAAATGTTTTACGTAAATTGATTTTAACTACATATATTTCAATATTTTTTTAGTAAACTAACTTGGTTGCTTATAACAGAAAGACGGATAGCTCTTCGATATTTTGTCAGTATAACTTAAGCTTAACTTAGCTAAGTTTCGTATGTCAAAGCTGAAAATTAATGATTTTCCCATCTTTAATGATAATTTATCATTTTTTGTTTAATGTGTCAAAGGATAAGTAGAAATATTAAAATATCAATTTAATAAAATATTTAAATGAAATATTTACTAAAAAAGGGCGTAGATGTATGAATGTGGAAGAAGCGAGAGAGGTGTGCCAGGATCACGCCAAATGGAAATCCATGATCTCTGCCTACCCATCTGGGTTACGGGCGTGAGCGCATATTTATTTTATTTATTTAAATGAAATTATTATATGAATTTCGGCACACTAGACCACGAAACTGCCTTAAAACGTTTAACAAACTATGACCGCCCAAAATAATATTCGAAGTAAAACCCGCTCTATTCACGTCCCACTTCCTATTTACGGTAAACTTTTTACCATAAACTGTAAACAGGCAAAACCGCGGAGTTTTAACATCCGCCTGCCGACGGTAATATTTACGAGCCATGAATGCCTCTTTCAGATTAAGCACATATAAGCACACGCTCTATACAGTCTCGTTCCCGACGAAAAACATGAAGCGACCTGACAACATTTTCACTTCTCGCGTAAAATCCTCGTTATTCAATTTTCACTCTTACCACATTAAGAATACGTACCAAGCGATGTTTACCGAGTTAACGAGGAACAGGTTGAGGTATAAAGGAAGGAGATTTTCAGAGTTTCTTTGCGAGTAAACGATCAATATAAAGTGGAACGCCTGTCACTTGCTATAAACGTAATCATATAGATTTTAAGTACACAAGAGCTCAAGAGGGCCGTAGTCTCTTGACAAAGGCATTATCTTGACACTTTTTACTTTCGCCTACATTTTGCAAATTATACATAGAAAAGAAAGAAAATATATTTATTTACCGAAAAAAAAAATATTCTAATAACATAATTATAAATAGTCTAGTATTCGGTAAATAAGGTTAGCAGCTCAGCATTATGCTGGGCTGGAATTCAAGCCCCCAACACTGCGCTGATTTTCAGTGCTAACCTTCATGCTACATGATACTCTTATGTTATACTGACACAGCGAGACAATTAAATTAGTATTTTGATGAAAAAATCTAAAATAATCACAATTACGTCTACACTAAGCCACTGAGATTATTATAACATCAGAATTGCGACAGGCACTAAGTACCGACACAGATTATGCCGCTTCCACATTTCAAAATCCCACTTTGCACTTACCACCCTTGAGGTAATTTATTTTTCTTAAAATATTTTATACAGATAAAGGAATATTATAAAAAAAATATATACACAAAAATAATAAGTCACCAAAAATAGGAACAAATAAAAATAATAATAAAGTTACAGTTTAAATGTGTGTACCCTTAGCTAGGGATATCATTCTTTTGCTGTTCCAGTAGAATCTTTTTATACCGATATCTAAATGATGTTACTGATTTCAAAACTTATTTTAGACGATTCAGGTTCAAGGCTGGTAGGAAATGGAGCAGGATCAGGGGAAATAAATACTCCTGTAGGCCAAGACTTGGGTCAGTTCGCCATTGTAGTAAGTTAGTTTTTTTCGATATATCGAAACTTCTAACGTTTAAGTTTCTTATTTAATCATTAGGATAAGACTATAGATACAAGCTAGACACCTAGCCGTGTCACATTATAAACGCTTCCTTTTATCAGCCTCTAAGTTAATCAACTTACTTGTCACATAGATCTGCTATTAAAAATTAATTACTCCAAAAATCTTCGATTTATTTTATTTTGAATTGATTTCTCTTGATTGCACTATTAGTAATATTAGCAATAAAAATCGAATTGTGATTCCCGCAGTAAGTAAGATAGTAAAAATTAGTTAATCTGTAGTGATGGAATCCGGATTCCTCCAAATTTGTCTAAATGTTAATAAAACGAAATTTCCGACGTAATTAAACAGCGCGTTCTGTGTAGATACATAAATATTAAACCGAAAATTTATCAGTCATTCGATGAACGAGAAGCCAAATTGTGTTCTGTTGCGTCAGTGTCATAAAAAATGATGCCGTATCGCAATTATTTACATTGCGTAGTTAATTTCGAACTCCTACCTTTATACGTATAAGTGAGTGGCCATGAAACAAGCGACTTAATGAATTTCCTCTAAAATTGTAAAAAATAAGTCATCTTAAAAATTATAGAATCTCAACTTTAGGATGTTAATTCTAGCAAGAGTACAATAAATATATATTGGCCTACACGATTCTGTTACTTTAATAGTGCCCCTCTGACAAATCATTGCGACAATTGGATTAATAGAGTGCCAAATAATTAGAATCGAAGGAGTTAGCAAAATCGGAGACGGGACAATTTACGTGCCTTTGCTTGTACCTTTATTTTCCGGTGTTACAATTTAGTTTCCGAAATGGTAGTAAATTAAATTGTTAATCATGAAAGTGCAAATACGCCACGAATGAATTATCAGTAATATCTCTCCCCCTGTCTGTATCTCTCTTTCTCTCCCACACATACTCTCAGTCGTTTTCTCATGACCATGAAGAGAGGACTCTTATTGTTAATTTACATATTTTCCGATCCTCAGCGAAGTGGATGGCTGCGTGTAATATTACACTTTAATATGACAAATTGTAGAGGTGTATTACGAATGATGAGACTGATTAAATACGCTGATCGCTGTCTGACTTCCTGGCCACACCTTAAAGAGCAGATTTAATCAAGCCTACCCTCAGCAAGCGTCGTAACAGCCCGCGCGCCCGCTGATAGGCCAGTTCAAATTGGAACGTTTGGTTTCTATTACATCATTTTGTTTGTGCGCGTAAACCTTACTTTTTTATAGAAAATTGAATTACTTGGCTACTACCTTTGATTGTTTTCCGTTGATTAATATAATTGAATACACAGAAAACTCAATACTATATACTTTATTATTAGCTTTTTTTTACTTTTACATCTAAAATAAAAATAAATAAATAGTGGACTAACTTTTTTTCGCACGTAATGTATCTGTCACATTTCGATGTTCGGAAAAAAAGCGCAAATCTTCACCCGTGTCATTGGAATACATACCCTAGCATATAGGTATGTATGTCACTGAGAGTAATTGTTATTCGCTCACTTGATGTAAGCAATGCAAAATAAAACCTTTGTGACAAAAATGCGATTTTTTCGCGTTCGGCGAAAAGTTCGAAATGCTCGCCTGGCGTATCTGTTTCATGTTTCTTTTTTTAATTAATTGTTAACATATATGTAGTAAAAAACATATATTTTGGGAGTCGGTCAAAATGATTTCAAGATGATAAAGATTTAATAAAAGTTTTATCCGGTTCCATAGAAGCAGTGCCAAGTCCGTATAAAGTGGCGTTTGTTCCACCTTATATGCGCCAGTACGGTTCCTGTCACGCCCCATCATGATGCGAATAAAACTTATTCTTTTGAAGTAACTATGTGACAGTTTTGGAGTAGGGGGAAATTTACGAGCAAACTTGCCTCTCACTATCTGTCACCCGGAGTTGGGAGAGCGAACAAAATACATCAGACAAGTTTTCGGTAAAACTTTGGAAGGGAGGGTCCATCTATTGGGGTGCAATCGATTCAAACGACGAGATACTAATGTCCCAAGTTCTATTCAATTTACTTTAATGATTTCTTTTTAAGTTTTCTTTCCAATACGAAATGGGATGTTGCGGACCTATTTGCTTGTAGTTTTTCTCTGTCTAAACTTTGCAAGCTGAGTAAAGTATATTATCTTGAATCAGTTCATGTGAAATCGGTTGCCAAAACTCATAAGGTCATAATGCTTTTACTGTTAAAATATTGTGAGATCTCTTATCTCAAGTCCAAGACTCATTGCATTCACTATTACTCTTGGATTTAAATGTTATACATTCCGTGAACAAAAAGAAAAGAGTATAGTAATGATTAAAAATTAGAATAACAAAGTTTTGTTTTCTGTTCAGATTCACGTGTTCACAAAATTGACTCCTAGTAAAAAAAATACATATTCTCTCGCAGTAATATTTCCAACATATATGTTAGATTTGTGCCATACAATATTGTTAAGTTTTACTTGAAATTAAAAACTGTTTAAGCTTGAAAGAATTATATTTTACATAATCTTATACACAAATATGAACATTCCAAATCCGTCTGTCTTTGACAACCCCAACAAACCACCAAAAACGTACATTTCTAAAAAGGATAAATTTGCCTGCCAGCAATACATATTTCGTACTATTGTATCCGACTTCTTATCAATCCAAAACGGTTGACTCCGTCACAATATATATTAGTGGTTCATAAATTAATTAATCTACGCATTTTTTTATTCATCCGCAATGAAGGTTGTACTCTATGTATATCATGAATACATAGAGTATGAATAAACTTCTACGTATTTTGAACCACCTAGTTCGTTCGATCCCTGTTCGTTTTGCGCATTAACCTTAATAAACCATTTGAAATGATAGAAACTCAAATAGTAACCTTCTTCATGAAAATCCAAAATATTACAAGTTAATAATTAAGAAAAACGTTGTAAAAACTTGTAACTTGTAACGTTGTAAAAATAAAACACTGATATCTAGACGTCATTTTATACACGTATCGTTAAAATTATAAATATTGTATGTACCTAGTTGTGTCTACCCTATTTTTAATAACATCATCAAAATCCTTATTGTAACAATTACGTGGCAATGATGTGAAGTCCTATTGTAACAGATAGAAGTCAGAATGGAAACTTTACTCATAACATGTCTAGTGCCCTTATAAAGTAGGTGGGAAAGTTTGTTAAGCGATCTTAAGTGTATATTACACCGCACCACACTTGATTCAACTTTGATATTGTATGTTACCTTACTTATATCTTCCATTTTTTATACGTTATTGTTTGTATATACATATACATATATATATATATATATATACATATCATCACATAATACTTTTAGGTTTTTTTATAAGAGCAAACGAGCGGCGGGGACACCGAGGTGATCAATGACGCCCATGGACACCCGCAACACCAGAGGAACTGCAGATGTGTTGCCAGCCTTTGAGGAATAGATAGGCTCGCTTCTTGAAGGACCCTAAGTCGTACTGGTTTGGAAATACCGCCGAGGACAGACCATACCACATCGCGGCTGTACGTGGTAGGAAATTTCGAAAGAACCGCACTGTTGAGGAATTATTTTAAATTTTAAATTTCAGCAATAGTAAATATATGACTACAATAATAAACAAATAAAACCGTGATAAAAACAATTTAGTTTATGGACAATCCACACAGTGTTGGTTTTATTTTGAATGAGAAATTCAGAAATACACTTTTGTTTCTGGTTGACATAACATATAGATTCGACTTGAGTTCTGTTCACTTCTACTAGAAGAGACTAAGAACTCTCTTGAACTAGTATTTTCTCATGGATTTAACTTCCACGAGTAGAAGTCTACGTGATTCAGTTGTTTTAAAAATAATTGCATTCAATGGGCCAGTATTAGACGATCCGAAGGTTAAATAAATATTTGCACGATATTAATTTAAAAAATCTAACTTTAAGAGGCAATTTACGTTCACATTGCTCGCAGAACGAATGGTTGATGAGGCCAAAAGGTTCTGGAATGGCGGGTCGATGCAATATAGGAATATACCATACGACGGAATTGGTCTACTGTTCGAGGTGGCAGGGCAGGAGACCGATCATTGTGACGGACTGGTTGGCGTGGTTAGTAAGACCCCTCCCACACTGGACAGAACTGTGTGACCATGAACATGTCTGTTTGTCCTGTGTCTGGGCCCGAGCCGAGGCTCCCTCTACGGAGGGAGCCCTCGAGCTTATTTACTCTTAAAGAGGCTTAGGCTAGGGGTCCTCTGCGCTCTGGCGCCTCGAACCCGGTGCAGTTGTAAATGCCTCCTCTAGGTAAACAGTGACCTTTTAGTCACAAAAAAAGTGTCTGGGTGTAATTATTTACTTAAGTATGTATTTACAAAAGAAAAGTAGTATTGGTAGATACGTTATCTGGTTTCCATATTAAAAGCTCTGCTGAGTTTGGGATTGGCCGTGTTTGAATAATGTTCCAGAATATTATTATATTATTGTGGCGATCAATGGGGGAGTCCTAAAGGGTGACTGAAACAACGACGAAAAAAAATCGTTGTAACAAATATTTTTTCATGAATTTGTTTGTGTCTGACCACAGTCTCACCTGACGTTAGGTGGAGATTATGTCGAAACACTTTACGGGCTAAATGAGTAGCAGCGTTGGCAGGGCACGACCAAGGAGAACTTCTATCGATATGATTAGTAACATACTAAATAAGGGCGATATAAGGAGTACCCGTAACCGACGAGCTTTTATGCGTAGTTGTATGGATATAGAAGAAGCGAGAGAGGTGTGCCAGGATCGTGTCAAATGGAAATCTATAATCTCTGGCTACACCTCTGGGTTACGGTGTAAGCGTATATTTATTTATCATTTTCTCTTCAAGAGCCTTCATGCTTAGACGGAAATATCGCGATGGAATCTTCGATCCTTTTCCGTAAGCATGGTAAACGTCGACTCGAATAGATCTATTCAAGCGCGAGGTATATTTACAACAAAGGGAATTGAAAATACTGAAGGCTAATATTAAAATCGGTTCAGTAGTTTTCGAGTTTACCCATAACACATAAAATTTTGTCATTTATAATATTGTACAGTAACGGCGAAACACTAAGGTAAAGTATATATATGCAAAGTCAATATTATAGAGTATATGTTTACGTACGTAGAACATTTTTCAACGGTGAACAACACAGTACGGAGTTTTTTTTATGTGAGAAGGTGGCAATCGAGCAAGCGGATCACCTGATGTAAAGTGATCGCTACCCAGAGACATCCGCAACAAGCAAATGTGTTCCAGATGCGTTGCCTACCTTTATTGGACAGAGGAAAGCATAGACATGAAAAAGGTATTTCCTTTTCCCCGCTGATCCCCTCCCGTCCAATCCTATCCCCCTTATGAGGAATGGGTGGGAAGGGGAAGGGGACTGAAATTAGGCCACCGGCACCACACTCATCAGACGAAACGCAGAGTACTTCTACTTCACGCCTGTTTTCTATGAGGTCGTGGTATTTCACCGGTCGAGCCGGCCAATTCGTGCAACAGATGTTGTTCTTGCGGACTCTAGCGCTGTTATATATGTGTTGGTGTATTTCTCTTAAATTTGCAATCCTTTTAGCGCAGGTGTGCACTTTCGAAAGCTGACTGCCGAAGTCCAAGTTACTCAAGTTTTCGTAAGCGTAAAACTGACAGACGTTGTTCTGCTCCATTCTGTAATGTAAACAGGCTTTTTAATCTGTATGAAAGTTTTCGCATCAACAACTCGCGATTTCCTGTTTTCGTTCGCAAGGCGGGCGGAGTCGACTGTTATCGGTACACTTTTGAAGTGGCATCATGATTTATTTTCCAAAAAGTAGAACAAGCGTTAAAGTTTTTTTTTCCTAGACCTTGTTAAAAATACTTCGAAGATTCGGAAAATAATCTTAATAATAATATGCGTCATTGCAAAAATAAAGTGTCTCGTTCATTAATCTTAATTGATCCAATTCAGTCTCTAATTTTTTTTATAGTACTAGGTGGCAAACGAGCAAGCGGTTCACCCGGTTCAAGTGATCGCTACCCATAGACATCTGCAACTAACTAATGAGTTGCAGATGCGTTGCCCACCTTTAATGGACAGAGGAGGGAACAAACAGAAAATGGCTTTTTCCAATTCCTATACATCCCCTCCACCAACAAGTTTACTTCCCCTTCCCATACTTTCCTTATAAGAAATTGGTAGGAAAGGGGAGACAACTAGAATTAGGCCTCCGGCATCTCACTCATCAGACGAAACGCAGAATACTCTACTTCACGTCTGTCTTCTGTGAGGTCGTGGTATTTCACCGGTCGAGCCGGTCCATTCGTGCGACAGATGTTGTTGTTGCGGGCCCTACCACTGTTATATTCTAAGTGATCACTTATTACTCGTCATAATTATCAAAGTTACGATGGTTTCTCCAACCAAATTTATTATAAGAAAATAATTGAAATATAATAATTAAAATCCTATGAAGGTGCATAGGATTTTATCCAGATTATATTTTAAAGTGGACTGTTAAATCTAAATAATACTATTAACTAACCTAAATGTAATGTAAAACCATATAACAAAATATCCAAAAATAAATCGAGAAATATGACAAAACTGTCTTACAGATTAGTTAAGCTTTCTTAAAATCAGAATGAATTTTGAATTATTATATACTAGTGACCCGCCCTGGCTTCGCCCGGGTACCACTAATTATGTTGTTGCGATCGCTACCAAACACATGAACACCCGCTGTTCCACCCCAATCCGGAAAATCCCGGAAATTTCATCGAAATCGCTCCAGCCGTTTCGGAGTCTATAAGAAGTCTATAGGGAATATACCTCGCCCTTATATACTATTTTTTTTCATAAAAAATATCCTACGTTATTTCTAATACCTCCAAGTGTACGTGTACAAAGTTTCATGGTGATCGGTTGAGTAGTTTTCGCGTGAAAGTGTAACAAACAAACTTACATTCACATTTATAATATTAGTAGGGATTTGAATAAAATACTTGTCCCCAATTACCATGGCCTCAGTAAATATATCTAAATGTACCAAGGAATCAACTTTTCCAATAACTAGATTCGATTGTTGAAAATGATTGAGTATTTATACTCAACAATTCTACTGTTAGCTGTTATTCCCAGTCGGATAGGAACAAGTATCACAACTCAAGTTATATTTCAGCTCTATTTCTACTTAGACAATACTTTAAAGTTAGATATTTTCTTAGTACAACCGTATCCAAGTTTTACTTGCATCGCGATCCACGGCCCCTGGGGACATAAAACACTTGAATGAGCTCCTCCGTGACTGTAGGGGGGAAGACAATAGAACCACGAAAACTTACACAGATCTCTTATACATTTACTTGTCTGTGGTGAGCGGGAAAATCTTGCTTTTTGTAAGATATACTTCGTTACGCGCATACATGATACATCATATTTTTTGTACCTGGTGTTAGGTGAACTCTTATGGACTTTCACAACAACTATTGCAGTTGGATAAGCGAAGGGATAAAAGGTAAAGAAAGTAGAAGGGATGGGCAAAAAGGCAGTGGGGATTCCGGCAAAAGCAAAAGTATCTCTACTTTACGCCTTTTTCGAGGTTGTTGTATTTCATGCAACGCCTTGTAAGACTGAAACACTGAAATCTCTTTTCTAATGACTTAAATTTTCTCATAAAAATTATTTGTAGTATGGGTGGGCTAGTTTTCAGATCAAGACCAGAATCCGATTTCTGAGTATTGTTTTGATGTTTTGTTTTGAAAAAAAAACTCACCCGAATAAGTAGACATTGTAAGACTACGGTGTAAATCAGACATAGGAACATTTATAAATCGTCCTATTTTTTTTATTTATACCATAAAAACCATTTTTAAATAAAACATTCATCATTCAAAGTACACAATTCTTAAATAGATAACAAAAGCAGAAATTGAACCCTGTCCATCCAATTCTATTTCCTATCTGCCAGAACATACATACAAAAGTTCTAAATATAATCGCAGTGTGTAACCACAACAGAGGGATTACTGCCTACCCATTCGTTGCCCGACTGAGTAAATAAAAAATGTCAGCTAACGACCCCTGGGAAGATGTAAAGCACTTTGCTGAATTCAAAATAAGCCGTAATATACCGGGCACTCGAGTCGCGGGCTCGAAGTATCTACAAGAGCGCAGTTCGCAAGACGTAAGCTAGGATTATTCTAGTCTTAACACAAGCGAAAACAACGTTGGCCTTATTAAAGTACTACTAAGGCAAGTCGGGTAAAGTAACGATATAGTTACTGCGTGGCCTCTTGGGATATTATGAAATAATTTAACCAGCTATGAAATTTTACCAGGCGTAGAGGCACGCCGTAAAATATGCTGGATGTAAATACAATCAGTTGGAATAGTTTAAGAACGTAAGTCACGGTACTTAAAAGGATGGAATGGGAAAAAACCAGAATAAGGGCACCGGCTCCTCTCTCATCAGAGAAAACGCAGAACACTTCCTCACGCCTGTCTTCTGTAGGGTCGTGGTGATCACCGGTTGAGACTGCCCGTACGTGTAACGGGTATTGCCGCCTCTACCACTGTTATCTACAATATTTATCTATATAATTCTTCTGTACGTGTGTTGACAGTGACCTCCTCCTAAGCGGCTGAACCGATTTGAATGAATTTTTGTGTGGACCGATTTCAATGGCACATTCCTGTGTTTGGTAGCGATCGGATCAACATGATTAGTGGTACCCGGGCAATGCCGGGGCGGGTCACTAGTATGCTTAGAAATATATAAATATCCGTTCTCAGTTCTACAACTAGATGAACAGTTACAAGTTTTAGGCCAGAAATTATGACAACTACAAAATCTAACAACCCCATTTGAAATTATATTCTGAATTACTTCGACCATAAAGTGTTCTGATTCACGCGAATTAGTTTTAATGCCTGAAGAGACAAAGTTGGACAAAGATTACGACTACCGAATGCGGAGGATACTTAAGTCGAACAAACACGCACTTAGTTGGACAAATGGGTCACCCTAATTACCTTAATTCCGGTAAAATAGGACAGCGTTACTGCAACTAAACTTATTCGTCTCGTTGTAACAAAACGTTTTTTTTAAGAACTCATTAAGCTATTACTTAATTGAATAAATTTCAAAATTTACCGAAATATTGTTTTAACAGTGGGCCAAAAAGGAACACATAGGAGGTCAAAAGTACATAGTGTAACTAACGGACATACGGATGGATAGGAAATAGAAATATCCTTTCTCCTGTTTAAAAATAGAAAGTTTTACAAAATAACAAAAAATGAAATCAACTAGGGTTATTGAACGTATTCAAATATTAAAACAACAGTAATTACAGTTCTGGTATAAGGTTTACTCCTTGCACAACCCTATCATTTTTAAACGTGAACAGCGAATGTCGAACTGCACCGAATATTAGATCCTGGCAGAGACGTGAACTGCAATTAAAATACGATTTGCATAATAATCAAAGGGCAGCATAATAAAGGGGCAGCTACATATTTATTACTTTTGGAACTGGAAGAGAAGGAAAGCAAAACGAATATTTGGTACAAACAAAAAGAATTTAATGTCTAATGGACTGGTATTTACTTGACTTTGTGATTTGTTTCCCACTTTTTTTCATTAACGGTCAGAACAGTGACTTCCACCAACCCGCACTGGGCCAGCGTGGTGGATTACGGCTCATTCCCTATCTCGGAGAGGAGGCCTGTGTCCCTGCAGTGGGAAACATTCTAGAAAAGGACAATTTATTATTTTATTTATTATTATTTCATATCTATCTCAAACTTGATTGGAAATGATTCACGACAATAGTCAAATGGAGGATTCGAACGCGTGACCATGTCCTTAACCCTTAACCATTAGGCTATTGCCGATTCCCGTCTATAATATGCTATATTATAATGTCAGGTTTGAATTTCTCCAGAATATGGAATCGTTTTTATTTGCTTAAAATTTTAATAAAGATATAAATAACATTAAGCGCTCCAGAATATGTTTAGATACCCATAACATTTTGGTTCTCCCCATTTTTGGTATTCCAGACTTTACCGTAGTTGAAGTAGAATAATGAAAAACGTGTGAAGGTTAAACGAAAGCACTAACGATATCTCGCACGGCAATCGACCGTAAAAATCAATAAGGCTACAAACCAACGGCCCCGTTCATAATCACGATTCGCGCAATTTTACGGCGCGCCATCCAAAACTCACAAAGGATCTATGTACTTTTTAGCATCGCTTGACCTCATTTCACTATTTTACAGTATGAACGTGACGACATACAAATATCAACTACAAGCTGGACAGCATTTACTACTATTAAATATTATTTCGGGGAGCTTGTGAAGGATTTACGTAATTTAATCCCTTTACGAATGTAGCGAAGCAATTTCAATCTTCAATGGAATGAAATAAATTTCGGCATCAATATCAATAGTAAGACATTTATTACATTAACTTGTTAAATAATGAACAATACTTACATTAACTTGTTAATTAATGAACAATAATGGCAAACGAGGAATCAACATTTTTATTGTTTTGTTCGTAATAGTAAGCTCTGAAAACTGAATCAAATTCTATTATTCTGTTCCAATTATTAATAGTATTTTGTATTATTATTACTGTGCAATATACACACAAGCGACGCCAGAATAAAGCAACTAGTCTATCTATTTCTGGATATATTTCCTGGTATCTACTGACTCATCACGATATCTCTGGAACTATAAGGCCTAGAGACTTGAACTTTGGAAGAAATATTCCTTTCGCCAAGTAGAGGTCAGTTAAGAAGGGTTATTAAGAAATTTCACCCGACAGGGTTGCTGGAGCGGTTAATTAATTATAAGGCGGAACGACGTTTGCTGAGCCAGCTAGTATATTATAAATGGAACTAAAATTCTTAGATATTGTTTCATTCTGCATACAAAACACTAGTAATACTTTTTTAATTAATATATACAAAGAAAAAGCAATTAAATTTAAATAATAGAATCTCATTTTGTAGATGAAAAGCATGATTTTCTTCAGCGTACAATTCGAGCTTAGCCGAAGGTAAAGAAAATATAGCAATAAAATAACAGTCTCCGAAACGAATTCAAGGGAAAAAAAGGTTCGCCTTCATTTCGGAAATTATAACACGCGAGCGAGGGACGGGATGGAATGAAAACAATTCAGCTAGATTGGTGCTCGGGTGCGCAGAACAAACAAAATTTTGAAATAATAACTGGTAAATATGGATGTAACCATGTAAGATATTTTACAGGGTACGTCCTAAACGTTGACGAGAACAGTTATAGAGGTTAGACGCGAGCTATTGCATTGTGTGGTGAGCTGGCTTGACCGTTCAAATACCACGATCTCACCCACATCAGATAAACTGCTTGTTGATTGCCTCGTTCATACAAAAGTGAAATAAATGAAGAAAAAATAGCTCAATGAACTATAACTTTAATATTATAAATGCGAATGCGAGTTAGTTTGTCTGTCACGCGTTCACTTGTAACTTCTAAAGCAATCATGATTAAATGTACACATATTTCAAAGAGTAGTTAAAGTAACAGGACATTTCTTTATAAAAAAACAACGATATTGTTTTTGGTTATAGTCCATGGAGAAGTTTAAGCAATTTTAATAGAATTTATCGCCATCTGGTGTTCCAATAAGTAATAACAAGCGGTAAGGTCAATATACTATTAAGTACAGAACCGGTTGTCTCGGATGTAGTAATCGAAGCGAGCGAAGTCGCAGGTAAAAGCTAGTTATTTCCTTAAATTTAATGAAACCGTACGTGTCATAATAAACAGTACAAAACAATCTTTCTGACAAAGTACCCGTTGTATGTTACTCTTCAGATAGCAACCTCAGGCAAAACGCTTGGGAATCGAGTAAACAATTATATGTCGATAATTTTAAACAATCTAAAGAAACGAAAAGAAAACTACCTTTTACCTGTAGCAATGCGTTAATTTGTAAGTGAAACGATTAATCTAGGTTAAGTAATGTTAAGTTTAAGAACCCGACCCGCCTTGTCGTGGCGGTGGGACTCAGTAACTTAGGAGCGCCTCAGACCATCTCGGGGTGCGGCGCCCTTTTAAGGGCGCAGAGCGGGGCCCCATCCCGGGGCGGCCAGTGGGCGTCTCGGTGTCACGCGCTAAGCATGCTCCCGCGCCCACACAATGGCTATGAGGGAACGCGTGTGGTTATTAGTGTGTGAGACCCACAGACCCCCTGTTGCCCCTAACAGGGGACGTGCATAAGGTCGCATTTTCCACACCGCAACAAAAAAAATGTTAAGTTTATAAATCTATCTATTGACAAAATTCAAAAAGTTACTTTACTTTTGAAAACTACTGAAGTGTTATTCATTGAACCTTAACGGGAGGGGCCAGTTTTAACTGCTTGTATTTTTTTTACTCAGCTTGGTTCCATTTGTAGAGACAACTTTCGTATTAAAGTTCGGTCCACAGGTTATCGTAGTGTCGCAATGCGGTCGCTTTAAGTCCCACTTTTGTAAGGATTAAGTTTTTTGTTGCGCTCCCGGCATCGCGACTTTTTGTATTAAAAGCCTTTAGATAAGGTTCCGCTTGTTCTCTCTTAAATGCTTTATGTACATTCTCTGACCGTATTTTACTATCAGGCAAAATTACAACGAAGATATTTATTTAATTTAAATAATAAATAAGTTTTTATTACCTCCACTTGTATGTATCAATGTACCGGAATCCTTAAACATTATATCTGTTTAGCCTTTAGAAATAAAATTAGGGGTTACGCGAAAAGCCTTACGGAAACTGATCTCATTCCGCAACCTGTCTTGCGCAGTATAGATTATACATGGCAGGATGAAAACGCTTGACCCTGGCTGTTTTTCTTTTAAAACTATTTAAATACAGTGCGTAGCGTAAACTAAACTATGAGCGTTAAACTATTGACTTATTTTTGTTACATCGATGTATGTAGATAGAAACAGTAATTTATATATTCGTTATTTAATCTTAAACCAATACGAAAAGGCCTTAGCTAATATTACTGTATTTATTCTAAGTACACTTTGCTTAGATTCTATATACACTAGCTTAAGTGATAAGCCCAAACTAAGATATTAATTCTTCAAAATCTTGTACAATGTTGATATTTAAAGCCGAGTAGTTTCGCTGGTATATATATCGCGTAGATGTACACATTTTAAAAACGTTGGAAACGATCCCGTGAGTGTCGTATCGCCGATGAGTGGTACCATTCAGTGTTTCGCGCGCGACTGATTCGCCTCGTCCCAGCGGGTTGACATCTGCCCTCGTCAAATCACGATAACCGAACGCCATTTGCATTGGACTCGGTGTCAATCAATTGCACAGATTAAAATGTAGGAAGCCTAATGAAAAATATATATTTTCTAGTTTAAAAACAATTGTAACTTTGCGACCGAGTTCCACTTAGCGTTGAAGATTTTGTGTTTTTTTTTGAAAATGTCATATGACACTTTATCACAGAATTATCTCTGAAAGTGTTTTTTTAATAACTGGTAAAGACTTAAAGTCACTAACCAGAACACAGCAACGTTACATTCAAAATTCTTTAAATATATTCTCGGAGAAGGTTAACTTTCGTGATAAATACTTCAAGAGATATTGGCTCCAGGAAGTCGAATGCGAAAATGTCTGCATCGCGGCTGCATTCAAATAGCTTCGCTTAGGTTAGACTTGAATTCTACAAAGCCGTTTGGACGACATACATTTGTATGTATACATCTTTATCTATACTGATGAATAAAATTGAAGTGTCTGTATGTAATATCAAAATAACATTGCCATACTCAATACACATGATGTATATACAATACTTATAACGAAAATACAATTTTTAATTTTTTTGTCTGTCTGTCTGTCTATTTATACCGGGTAATCTCCGAAACGACAGAACCGATTCGGATGGATCTAGATGAATTTTGGCACAGAGATAGATTATAATATCTTATCTGGAATAGCATATAGGCTACTTGTTATACGGTTCCCGTGGGATATTTTTTTGGTTTCCGTCTACGTATATAAAAGGTGATGTTCCCTATGGTTTCCGAAAAGGCTAGGCCCGGGCGGGTCACTAAGCAATCGGTGATCAACATATCGCAATAAATCTACATGCCCTAAACCCTGAAATTTAATACAATTTAAGTGTAACGAGACACGAGACCGTTTCTTCGAACTGTTTATCTTAGTACGTCATTAAGTTTAGGTTGTGAATGGCGGTTGTTACGAGACCTTCTTGGAAGTTTCTTTACGTTATAGCATCGTCGTTAGACTGTATTCGTCTCGAAAACATCCCACGCACAAAAGTTACACGAAGACACACTTACAGCCATAAATGTGGAAACTTTGTTGAGCCTCCGAGTTTCGCTTTAAGTGGTTTTTATTAAAATCTATAACTTAATATAGATTCAATGCCATAATACAATTTATGTGTTCACGCTCTATTGTAAATAGGGTTTTTTATAGAAATATAAAAGGGTTCTTTAGACTTTACGAAATAAAATTTATTGCCCAAAAAAAAGTTACATTAAAAACAGAAAAGAAAACGGATTAAACAATTTTAGGGTAAAGGAAGAGGCACAGCTGATGCTGCTTCCAGTTTGATACTGGAAGCAGCGCTGATTTTCAGCCACCCAGTTCTTACTGTGACTAAGTTCGAGAAAATTTGTACAGGGGGTTAGTCAGTGGTAATTAAAAAATGATTCACTGAATTCGTGCTTTTTCGTTGTGTGTGAAATGATAAGCTATCATGGCTGCCTAATATAATTAATTAGTTTTTTTTATTTAAATGAATATAAAAAATAACACAAAATAAATTATTCGCTTTTAATTATTTTAGTCACATCATTGGGTATCGTGATGTTAGACATTAATCATTGCAGAGAGGATCAAACAAGTTTAAAACATGTAAAAGATGCAACATTGTATGTATAAAGTAACTTAGCACCGCCGCCACAGTATGCCGTGGCGCTGTGGTACTGTGCCGACTGTGTGACGAGGTTAAAAAAGATTTCATGACGCGGGACCTCCTCGAGCTCTAGAGTATATATTGAATTTAGTAAGCTATGCTATAGCTATTTTTTTTCAATTTTAAATTTAAATAAATTGTATCTCTCTGCTAAATTGCACTCCTCAGATTGAATCAAAATCGAGGCAATTTGTTTCGATTCTGTTGTTATTTTATTTTTAGATATATTATTTCTATTTTATTTTATTACACAAGACTGAACAAGGTTAGATTCTCAGTTCTAGTAACAGATTTTTTGTCAAACCATGCTTAACCTGCCCTGATGTAATCCTAATTATGTGATTTGTACTTTTGTAGACTTACTTTCTTAAAGTTGTTCATTTCAAACAACAAACCCTGAAATGATGTAAAAATAAAATTTCGTGACACATTTACGAATCATAGAAAAAAATGTCATACACTGCCGCATTAAGTCTGTGCAAATTGATCAGTTTAGTTTCAATATATAGCAGTTAAGTTATAAAACTTAAATTGGTACACTTACCACTTTTGGCAGCCATTGCGAGGGTAGCGCCGAGCAGTGCTGCTGACGCAAAGAACCGACACAGCCCCGTCGGCATATTGACTACTATCACGCTGTCATCACATCACATCACATCACAAATGTCCACCAACACCAAGTAACATTTCCTCAACAATTTAATACGTTCTATAACATATTAAATTGCATTGTCAATGAGTTAGGTCCGCGTAAGTCAATCGCTCGGTCTCCTGTTCAGTCGCGGATTAACAAAGCTCTTAGACATCTGAAACAAAAGATAAGATAAGTATAGCATATTCTTTTCAGGTAAATTGTTAACTCTAAATTAAGATCTTAGGAGACCAGCTAGTGGCAAATCCCTACTAATATTATAAATTATCAGTACAAGTAGAATTTCGGATTCGAACCAACGACCTTATGTTTGAATAATTAATATAAATACAAACAGATATTTTGTATTTATTTATGTAGAAACTATCGATCCGCCCCTGCTTCGGTCGGGTACCTCTAATTATGTTGATCCGATCGCTATTAAGCTAGGGAATGTGCCAATCTGTACAATCACTGTAAATTTCATCGAAATCGTTTCGGAGTCTATAGGGTCTATATATACTTCGCTTTTTATATACTATTTTTTTTTACAAAAAGTATCCTATGTTACTTCTAATACCTCCTAGAATATGTGTACGAGTTTTATGAAGATCGGTTGATTAGTTTTCGCGTTAAAGCGTAACAAACAAACTTACATTCACATTTATAATATTAGTAGGGATAGTAACAACGCTTGTGCGTCGGTCTTACAACGAATCAATCCTTTATTTACAAAACAACGCGATAAGCGGAAGTTAATAATTGTTATGTTAATGAAACAAAAGTACCAGGCTAACATAAAACATCGGTACATACAGTATATGACGAGATAAAGATGGAAGTGTCTCTCTCTCTCGCTTTCGCGTTGCATATAGTTTAGATAACATTTCAACACAAGGGTGCTGACGAATTCGCATGCGTTGACGTGACATGACGTAAGCAAGTATCAACTACTTACCGTTTATGCTGCTCTGGTACCTTGTTATTATTAAAATGAAGATCTTGATGTTCTTCACAAATAGATGTTTTCTCTTTAAATCTAAATTCTCTCTCTATTTCGTTTTTCTCTCATGGCTCTTGTTACAAATACACACCTATTTTTATGCGATCTCAAAAAAAGTAGGTTCTCAATTCGCTTGTATTTTTTAATGTTTATTTATCTCAGAACTGTACTGTAAGTGAATAACTGAACAGTTATTTAGTATTTTTGCGTACTGAATATGTTTTTTCTTTGTGATTCTACTGCGTTTTAATTTTTACTTTCCACATTTACAAACCAATTTTCAACGGTTAACATTTTACATGGACTGCTCACTCCTCGTCTTTAACTTGAAGTCGGGGTTGTTTTCTGAACGCAGTTTAATTTATATATTATTTATAGATATATAGGAGTCCTTATACATTTTGAATTCAAAATTAGTTTTTATTCGTAATGACATCTTGCGATCTGTCATTGATTTTAGATATGTATTTATGTTTATTACTAATGTACGATTAAATTATTGTATAGTATAGTATAAATACCTGCACATCCAATATCTTAAAAAGCATTACGTAAAATAGAGGAAACATCTTTTTACAACGTTAGCAACACCAATCTACGGTTTGATAACTGGCAGCAGAGAGAAACCTGATCGGTATAAATAAAAACGTACTATTTTTGGCGGGCTTTTATTCGATAAACTAAATAAGTGTTACTATTGCCCAAATCAGTAAAATAGTAAATTTTAAATGTATCTTTTGTATTTTTTAGTAACAATTATATACAATTTTAATACATACATGTGAGAATAACGATATATCGATAATAATTAGAAACTGAAATACTATAATTGTAATTAATTTGTAATTGTAAGTAATTAATATGTTGACATCGTTGATAATTATTCATGTAGACGGCATGTGAACGATCTCACCGTACAAACTGACTTACCCTGTGAACTTACAGATAGAAACAAAACGGAATAATTACTGTTCCATGTTGCATCGTAATATATTAATATTATTTCATTTATAACTTGCTTACAAAAATCTACGCATTTTGTTTTCATTTAATTTTTATATATTTTCTGCATTACTCAAAAGTAATTGATCTTTGAAACAAGACCAACAATGGTGAAATATTCTTTCATTAAAAAATGCTTAAAATTTCCCACAAAATTATTTTTTTGTTTTAGTGAATTAATTTTAGTTCAAAACCGTGGCGGCTTGCAAACAATCTATAATTAGTGAATGTGTACGCGCTTGGCACTCGACGCGCGACACAATGTCGACGTCACAGACAGACAGACAGACAGTGAATTTTAATTAATGAACAGTTTGAGCGCAGCCCGCCCTCGCCCTCTGCGCTATGCATACATTGCTACAAATAAAGTTACACATTTTTCATTTATTTTAACTAAAATATTCCAAACAAAATTTAATGTAGTACAACAAATAAGCTAAGTCCAGATCAAATTGCTTGTAATCGAACTCGAGTCTAACATTCCGTTGTGCGTATGTACCATGTATGTATGTATGGTCTTCGACCCAATAACAGATGGGGGTATAAATTTCTTATGCCGTATCTTAGACAGTGGTAGAGCCCGCAATAACAACATCTTTTGCACGAATGGGCCGGCTCGACCGGTGAAATACCACGACGTCACAGAAGACAGGCGTGAAGTAGAAGTATTCTGCGTTTCGTCTGATGAGTGACGTGCCGGAGGCCTAATTGTAGTCCTCTTCCCCCTCCTACCCTTTTCTAATAAGGAAAGGATGGGAAGAGGAAGAGGATTTGACGGATGAGGAGGGGATGGACAGGAAAAGGAATTATCCTTTTTTTCTGTTTGTCCCCTCCTTCGTCCATGAAGGTAGGCAACGCATCTGCAACTCATTAGCTTGTTGCGGATGCCTATGGGTAGCGGTACTTATTTCCAGGGGCCGCTCGCTCGTTTGCCACTTTGTATTATAAAAAAAAATATATTAAACATTGCTAGCTCGCCTCAAACTTCGAATCATTCAGTTCGTGTTAACTACACAAATAAATACAAATTAGTTGTATAAAGATATTTTTCGAAAACGAATTAGGGTCAAGACATGTTATAATTAACTTCCAAACTGTATGTCACAGCTGACAAAACCAGACCCCACATTCAAATTATAGTTTAGATATGAGATAAGCTCAAGGGAACGAATACATGCATGACTCATCAAACGAATTTTCTGAATTAAACTAACCATTTAAATTTTAAGCCCTTAATTCGAGAGAAGAGAAAGAGTTCGTAAATCTTTTTAAATAATTAGATAATAAAATCGAATGGCAGTCAGAAATAAACGAGTATGCAGATTAGATGATATGTAGTGATCTGGTCATCGCTACCGCAACGCGGTATAAACTACCTACTAAAGGGTTGCCGGCATTTTACTAAAAATGAGGTAAGAGATCAGTAGAAGAGGCAGCAGTAACAATGACTTTACTTGTGGTTTAAAGGCAAACAGTTATACTTCTGCTTATCGCCTGATGAATGAACTATCACAGACTTGACTTTCTATTGATTATTTCTTTGCAAAAATTGTGGCAACGCATTCGCAATTCTCCTGATACTGACGTATGTTAACAATCACAAAACATTTGGTGAGCCGTTTGATCTTTTGCCTTCTTCACCATAAAAATATTTAATGATTCTATTCAATTTACTAATGCAACTGTTTGTAATGTTAATTCAATTGAAGCAATTACAAAGAAATATTTTAAATTAGTTAATAATATTGTTTCATCTACAATATAACTATCTCACGTAATCTATTATTTAGCTACAAAGGCATTGTCAGCCGTATTGAATTCATAGTTCGAAATAAAGTGAATATACAATGGTGCCTAAGCATAATGAAACCGCGAAACAACGAGAAAGGCTTTTCAGTTTCAATATTGAATCGTTCACGTTGCTGGCGATTTTTGGAGCAACTTCTCGAGCGGACAGATATTTCAACCGACGTTGTAGAACCTATTTTGCATAACTGTAATTCATATCGCATCGATGATTTTAAATGTGTATATACGCTCGGTAGAATGGTATCCGAAGAATTTTTAGTAGATTGACATAAAATGTAATCCGCAGCAAAAGAAGAACAAAGAAGTAGCTTATCTAGATGATGAGCTTTAGAATATACCTCTCTCACTTCTTCTTCGAACAAACACAAGCATTTGGCCACAGATACCCTTAATATTGCGCTCGTGTGGAAGTTACAATGTACCTGGCTATACATAGGACTAGACTAGAAATAGAAAGATATTCATACTTTAAGATTTCTTTCCATTCCCTGTCTTAATTTGGTTTTCCATAACTTCAGATAAATTTATGAATTCATTCACTATTTCTTAAAACATATAACTGACAGTCGCAACAGGAACTCTACATTCAATTTAAAGTCAATCTAAAAGCACTTTCTGTATTACAAAAAATAATTACACGTACATTTATAAAATATAAAAATATTTTATAAATGTATGTGTAATAATTTCCTCTTAACAGTAACCACAGCGTATTGTCGAGACCAGAAACTAAGAAACATTAAGGTTTGACATTAGCGATCCACTAGGGATGTAACCTATCTTACAATGCACCAATATTCTAGCTTAACGAACCGTGAGGGGACGATTTCGCCCTAGACCGTTTTTGCAGATGATGACGAATTCAAGTCGCAACGTATTTCTTTCATTTTATTGTTTTTATGTTGGGATGAAACTTTTTTAATTATTTTGTACAAAATTTAATTTTACGGCACTGCTTAACAAAAACAAAAGTAGCATTTGTTTATTTATGAAACTATGAATACCACAACCTTAAAGTGGACAGGCAAGAAGTAAAGGTATTCTGCGTTTCGTCTGATGGAGGTTTCGGAGACTCAATTACCCTTACTCTGTCCATTAAAGGTGGGTATCTGCAGCTTATTTGCTTGTAACAGATGCCTCTGTGTAGTAGTCACTTAACATCAGGTGAACAGCTTGCTCATTAGCCACTTTCTATTTAAAAAAAAACAGTTTCATTTAACCGTTACCGTAAGAAGGAAAAATGGAAAACCTTTGACTGTTTGAATCGAAAAAAACAACACTTTTCTCAGAGAAATAATAAAAATAGTCGTCGAAGGTTAGTTCAAAGGCGTAATTAATATTACAAAACCTAAATGGCAGATCTTTAGGGATTATTTTAGAGGCCTTTCATAGAGAAATGAATTTGCGGGATGATAGAGACTTAACTAGATTCTTTAATATATTAACGAATAAAAACCAAACACCAAAAAAAACCTTTGAAAAAGATATGTATAGGTATCTGAATTATACCAATTTAGATTAACAAAATAGAACAATAAAATTATTAAAACTATCGTGAGACATTATCAATAAACTTTTTATGAAACGGCTTTACTCACGTTCGCGCTTTCTCGGTGTTTTGTACCAACAATTCGGACCTGTCGGAGGTCCTTCTTCAGGGTGAGTGTTGGGTGAATTCGCGGTCGCGGCCCGCCTCGCACGTGCTAGGCCCGACAGGTCCGAAACTTGTCGGTACAAAACACCGAGAAAAACGCGAACGTGAGTAAAGCCGTTTCATAAAAAGTTTAAATTAGTACAAATAAATACTTATTTGTTCTTCTGTATATCAAATGTGAAGTACACAATTTAAATAGTAAGTTATAGGAAAAGAATCATAAACCTTTTTTTTAATTTAGACGCCGCGTTTCGTCTAGTTAACCCAATTTCGAAACTCAGCCTTAAGTTGCGCATTGTTCTGAAATTCGTAAAGAGTGTTAAATTTCATAAATGTTAGTGTAGATTGGAATTGTAACATTTTTATTTTCACCAGAAAATCAAAATGTTCTCGTTTGATTCCCTCCATCCTCGGCGCTTCCGAGCCAGAACTAACGAGCAATTAGAGTACATTGTTATTGGTGGAACCAATCACAGCACTAACCACGGAGCCACGTTGCTAGTCTTACCGAAATGACCAATACCCAATACCCCGTGATAAACTCTCCAATCAACATCATTTTACAGCTCGTAATATAACTAATAACATATATAAATAAAAGTTCAACCTATTCAACTAAACAGCTATTTTATAGCATTTTTATCGAACAGATGTTTGACATGGTTCTTTAAATTGATATAGCTTTTTTATTTATAAACCAATTGAGATAAAGCTAACACTAAATGTTAAAGTGGTAGAGCCCGCAATAACAACATCTTTTGCACGAATGGGCCGGCTCGACCGGTGAAATACCACGACGTCACAGAAGACAGGCGTGAAGTAGAAGTATTCTGCGTTTCGTCTGATGAGTGACGTGCCGGAGGCCTAATTGTAGTCCTCTTCCCCCTCCTTCCCTTTTCTAATAAGGAAAGGATGGGAAGAGGAAGAGGATTTGACGGATGAGGAGGGGATAGACAGGGAATGGAATTATCCTTTTTTCTGTTTGTCTGCTCCTTCGTCCATGAAGGTAGGCAACGCATCTGCAACTCATTGGCTTGTTGCGGATGCCTATGGGTAGCGGTACTTATTTCCAGGGGCCGCTTGCTCGTTTGCCACTTGGTAATATAAAAAAAAAAAAAAAAAAAATTAAGCTTACTGCAATATATTTGTCAAAACCGCATCCAAATCAGTTAAGCCGTTTCTGAGATTTGCGGTAACAAACGCACAGACAAACAGACATACAGACAAACAGACAAAAATTCTAATAATCATTGTTTTGGGTTTTAATGCGTTTATGAAGGCCCCAAACAATAGTTTTTCTCACATATCTTCCATGTACAGACAGCGATCAGTTAAATTTTTATTATATGTATAAATATGTTCTTTTTGGCAATACAAAGGATTCGGTTAATCGGTTCCAGGTTTCATTTTATGAAAGCTGTGAAATAAACAATCGCCTATATAACTTGAAATCATTATCACAAGGCGTGGCCTGTTCCAACGCACTGAAGAAACCAATGTCGCCCAACCCCAACCCCAACCACAATGCCTGTATAACGGCTTAACGAACTGTGAGCGTACAATTTCTCTCCCAGCCGTTTTGCAAATGGTGACAATTTTATTTTACAGCAAAGAAATTGCTTCATTACACTTTAAGTAATGCCGAGAACGTTCCTAAATACGTTTACGTAGTTTAACAATGCTAAAATCAGTGGTAGAAGTTGCGACTGTATGCTAGTTCGGTTAGTATACCTCAAAGGATACCAGAGGCGAAGTCAAGATATGGGCCACTGGGCAATCCCAAGAGACCTTATATCGATTAGATTAGTGACATATTAAAGTGTGATGTAAGGCGTACCAGTAACCGATGAGCATGTATGGGTAGATGTATGTACAAGAAAAGAGTGTGTACCAGGATCGCGCCAAATGGGAATCCGTGATCACAGCCTAGTGTCTTTGGGTTACGGGAGTAAGAGCGTGTTCTATTTTATATCCTCTTCTATATCTATAGCAGTGGTAGAGCCCGCAACAACATCTGCTGCATGAATGGGTCAGCACAATACCACGACGTTACAGAAGACCGGCGTGAAGTTGAAGCACTCTGCGTTTCGTCAGAAAAGTGAGGTGCCGGAGGCCTAATTTCAGTCCTCTTCCCTTTTCCACCCTTTCCTCATGCGGATAGGATGGGAACGGGAAGAGGATTGGCGGGGAATAGGAAATATCCTTTTTCCTGTCTATGTTCTCCTCTGTCCATTAACGTAGGCAACGCATTTATAAGCAAATGTGCTGCTTGTTGCGGATGCCTATTGGTGGTGTTCACTTAACATCAGGTAATCCGCTCGCTCGTTTACCACCTTCTTCCATTAAAAAAATCTCAGCCCCAAAGCTGACTGAGTAATATAAAAAACATGACTCAAGGTTAATCACAATTTTATGCATGATAAGTTTGAATAAATAGATTGAACTTTCAAAGTGCCCCGATGTGGAATCAACTTCAGATGCGTTGAAATGCTTCCCACTCGTATCGAATAGAAATTGAACTGCTGCTACGAAACTTGCTTCCGCAGAAAGTTTCCGCACTGTTTTACTGCTCAGGTATGTACGTCTTTATTACCAACTAGCGCTCCGCCCCGGCTTCGCACGGGTACGACCCCGAAAAAAACCATCCTATCTTTTAAGTTGGACTAAATTACACAGAGTGACTAAATTTCAAAGTAAAGAATATTTTAGGTATTTTTTTTACACCTTGAGTTACATTATTGGAGTTTTAGTAAGGATGTCTCATTTTTTTGGAAATACAAAAGCCTATGTCACCCGGGGATAGTGTAGCTTTTCAACAGTGAAAGAATTTTGCAAATCGGTTCAGTAGTTTCGGAGCCAATGCAAACAAACAAACAATGAAATATTTTCTCTTTATTAATTAGTATAGATTTTAAAATATTTAATTTACTCGTATATAACAATTTTTTTGTGATCTACATGTATCCGATTCACTTTATTGTGAAATACATAAATCCCTAGGCAACGCCTCACTTGAACAAATAGTTTTCGATCAAATAAATGATACCGATTAAAAACTCTTTGCAATCTATTCAGATAATAAATAAGACAGTCTCATGCTGAGGAAGAATAATTAATGGCGCCGCGACAGTGGGTTACAGACAGTAATTAGTGTTGAAAAAATAACTAAATGGAAGTCTCTTTGAGATTAAAGACACGAAGAAGTTTTATGAAAGCAGTGCAACTTTATTTTGCTCTGCCTTTTGTATTAAGCATAACAAAACTCAATAACCAGCGATGGTAGAATTAAAGTATACAATTTCAATTATGTATAATATTTTGTGAAACTTCTATAGCCGGGGGGTGGGGGCGTCAGAAAATCTTAATATATTCTGTAGTATATTTTTTGTGTCCATAACCATGTCTGGTCAGTTTCAAACATTGGAAAATGAAGTACATGCTCCGTACGTAAAGATGTCGCTACGAGTAAGCATTGTGAACCATGGAAAATTAAATAATATTAAAACCACAATTAGACCGCCATGTCACTTGTTTTGTTTTACGTCAGTGATTTATTTAGTTTTATTTTTCAATATTTTCATTGATTACTGAATGAAATATGAATTTATAACAATATTTAATTCATACAACGCCCTCTTTTTTAAAAATTGAATAGATACAGTACATCGGCAATTCACGATAGATGGCGTAGTTAAAACGACGACGCAACGCGCAGGCGGCGCTATGGCCGCTAATTCAACAATTTATCTTAATAGCACAGAGATAATAAATAATATACTACGTACAATTTATAGGGTGGGTGGTTTTTACGTAGGCCGGTAGCGGTAGGTACCTGCCTACCTATTTTAGTGACGTTCGTTCTCTGAAAATAATGTCATTAATAATTTTCACGTAAAGTGCCATCTAGTAAGTTTTTTAGTAAATAATATACTGACAATCATAGAACTCGTTGTAGTACCAAGCTCGCGCCACAGGCGCCCGCGCCGCCCGAAATGTGTGGGGTCAAATCGACCTATTGGATTGTCCACCTTTTGTATATTACCTCTCTGTGCTACAACACACAATGGTTTTTTGTATTAGATATTTTTATTTACATAATTTACTTATAGATATAACTTTTAACCATACAACAATTCAACCGACGATGTCCAGTCTAAGCTGGCCCCTATTTAATATGACTGATCATGTAGATCTGACTTCACCTTACATTGAACCTAATTATTTCTCCATATAAACTTTCAACCCTGACCTTTGGCGACTTTTGGCGATGAATTTAAATCCCTCCTCAGTTTTGGTCTAGGTAATAACAGAAATATCTGTGCAAAGTTCTAGACCCAGTAGTTTTCGCTGTGCGTTGATGTATAGCAGATTGCTCCGTAAAGTATCGAGTACTCTGATTAAGTGAACGCAGCCATGCCTCTATCAATCAAGCATTGTGTTTGAGCTTCACGTTCATCCTAGATGCTGCAGATCCGCACGTCGTCTTCCCGTCTACTTAGGAGTTATTCTATAGTGCATCCGGAAGTACGAGAATATATTTTTTTCCGTTACATATCGTTCATTAAGTTAGATTTCTTTTACAAACAAACAGTTGCATTATATTTTAGGCCACAGACCATTATTTTATTAAATTCTGATAAATGGTTTAAGAACGAATAGAGGATAAGCAAACAAACATATAAGCACATTGATTTTTATTCATGTAGAATTAAGAATACGATACGTCGACGTTCATAGAATGCTACTGACCACATAAAGTTTAAATTATAGTCCTCGTAATCGTAATGAAATGTTACTCTGAAGGTTGCATTTCCCCACGATAAAACAGAGTTACTAGTTGTTTATAAAAACATTTTCGTACGAATATTATCCTTGGCTGGCAAGTAACGATTCTCATCGCACCGACAATAGTCCGGTAGCGTGAACTTGTTTTATACATGTATAAATACAACTTCATGTTTTTTGGAACGGCAACAATCATGACGACAGAGTTTCGAATTCAAATATAGTTCAGGAACAAACGTCATCCTACGACATTCCTTGCAATTCTAGAAGCAACCAGATCTGTCCAAGTAATGTCTTACATTAGCGTTATTGACATATGTATTATTTTTTTTCTTTTCAATCCATTCATGACAAAAACTCATGTCATTAAATGCAATGCTAAAATAAACAAACTGTGACAACTATGGTTTATGTACACGTATGAAAGAAGACCTTCAGATTTTTACAGATGACTGACTTCTGACTTCTCGGGAATATATTACTAGTAATATACTTCGCCCGGATAGCTGTTGCAAATATAGACGTACAGAGGAAAACAATAATATTATCCCACGGGAACCTCCGGTTATTCAGTGTGTCTGTTTGATTATTGAAAATAAATAAATAATACAAAGACATTGGCCATTAGCGAAAAATATTATTGTAAGATGTGGTTGTAACTTACTTTAATCATATTTCCATTGGACCTGTCGGATGCGACTAATAGTGACGTAAAACAGTCAGTGAAATGTAAATTAATGCAGTTCAGTATTTGCATATGAGCGTGTGGAACAGACTTTAGGTTATTCGAAACTCTGACAAAGGGACAACCAATTCTCAGTTATGCATGGCACGATATGTCTGAACAACCTTTGAAGTGTTGTATATTTGTCCATGCATACTAATATTACAAAGAGAAAAAATGATTGTTTGTTCGGGAGAAACTTTAAAATTACTGAACCTATTTTAAAAATCCTTTCACCTACAGAAAGCTATTACTATCTACTATCGAACAGTAACATATGCTATATATTATTTTCTTACGTGTCAATATGCCCGAGCGAAGCCGGGGCGCACTGCTATGCTGCATATGTTTTTTTTACACTTAACAATAATTGCATTAGATACTGTAACATCATTGTATATCATTCAATATTTGTACAAAGTAAAACAGAATAAGAGATTTTTCTTGTTAACCTGACTTTGGTATTAAAATAAATGAAAAGTGGATTTTTCCATAAATTATCTCACGTTATCTTTTTTTGACATATCCTGACATACATTTATTCTATATATTATCTAAAATTAAAGTACAAATTCACAATTACCTATAGTAATACAGAGTACAAAGCAAATACCCGTTGTGTATGAAAAGATGTAGTTGAAATACCCCAACAATACCGATTGAAGACTCGAATATCAACGAGTGTTTCGATATACGCCCCCAATTTGAACAATGCCGTCCAATACTTCCTTTAATGTCTTCCTATAAAGTACGCGTCATTTATTATTTACTCATTTATTATACAGCTTTTTAATTTAATTCTTGTGCACAAAGTATTATTCCTATTTAAAAAAACACAGGCAGTCGTAAAGAGTGCCCACTAATGTGAAAATTCTAAACGGAAGGCGTGACAATAGTTCAAAAATAAACCCTTGTATCTTGTTACAATAAAATTCAAAATTAAATTATAGAAAAATATCGTCAGAACCGTTCAAAATTAAAATAAGCTTGCGGCAAGCGTGTTGTACAAGCGAACCTTTAAGATTTTGCCCTACTAAATATCGTCTATACTGAAGTAAGTAAGCACAATAGATATCAATGAAAGCGTAACAAAATACACTCGTATTATACCGCCAATTTTAGAAGAGCCGTCGCATTGTACGGCCGTTATTTCTAATTAATTAGTAACTGATGCACGCCGCGGTGGTTGTACGTGAACGCATCATTATAGTTTGTGTGATGCACAAATTAGTCGACTATTACTCGAAACCAATGAATCTGCTTGAAATTCGGTTAGATTAAATACTCGTTGCATTAATTCGCGAAGATATGCGGTTATACGGTTGCCGATGACGGTTATTTAATGATCCAATTAATTAATTAATGCCGATAATGACAATCTAATGTTAACCGCTTCAATTCATTTGAGGCATAATACAAAATCTCGCTGCATTTGAACTTTATTGATATGTGTTACTGTTCAAATTACATTTCAGTATTTCGCTGCACATTTTAGTTGTATTCCAACAATTTGAAATAAATGTCTATGTTAAATGGTATTATATTTTCTATACAAAATTATGATTTAGTAGAGGTATACATATGTACATGACTGACTAAAGACTACTGTAATACGCATATCAGATATGTCAATAGTACGAAGTGTAGAGGACGTCAAAAGTACAAAGTCTATATCAGATATGTCAATAGTGCGAAGTGTAGAGGACGTCAAAAGTACAAAGTCTATATCAGATATGTCAATAGTGCGAAGTGTAGAGGACGTCAAAAGTACAAAGTCTATATCAGATATGTCAATAGTGCGAAGTGTAGAGGACGTCAAAAGTACAAAGTCTATATCAGATATGTCAATAGTGCGAAGTGTAGAGGACGTCAAAAGTACAAAGTCTATATCAGATATGTCAATAGTGCGAAGTGTAGAGGACGTCAAAAGTACAAAGTCTATATCAGATATGTCAATAGTGCGAAGTGTAGAGGACGTCAAAAGTACAAAGTCTATATCAGATATGTCAATAGTACGAAGTGTAGAGGACGTCAAAAGTACAAAGTCTATATCAGATATATCAATAGTACGAAGTGTAGAGGATCTCAATAGTACAAAGTCGATATCAGATATGTCAATAGTACGAAGTGTAGAGGATGTCAGTAGTACAAAGTCTATATCAGATATGTCAATAGTATGAAGTGTAGAGGATGTCAATAGTACAAAGTCTAGAGGATGTCAATAGTACAAAGTGTAGAGGATGTCAATAGTACAAAGTCTATATCATATATGTATGTCAATAATACGAAGTGTAGAGGATGTCAGTAGTACAAAATGTAGAGGACGTGATCTTCTAAATTCTTCTTCTAGTCATTTTTCGATCACATCGCCACCTTAAATCAAGTGGCATAGTGTTCAAGTACTATTGAAGCTATAAACTAGTATTTTACTCCTTACATTTTTTTACCGTGTGAAACTGGAAAGCAATAAAAGTGAACCTCAGTTTATTTCAAACGAAGAGCAGATACCAACAGGCCCATTAAAGTTACGAAATAAATTAGTGCCTACGGATCTTTACATTACACATTATGTTAAATAAGCATGACTTGGGTAATAAGATTGTAGAATAAATGTCCGTAACAGTAGCGTGGCAAGTGGCCAAATTTATGTACATTGTTAGTAATATATGGTTTTCTATTGTTTGAAGACCAGCGAAGGGAAGTCAGGAGAATGAGAAAAATGGTAAAAGAAGTAGAAAGAATAAGACTGAATTAATATAAACTAATTAATTTTGGAATTTTTTAAAACGTATTAGAATCATGACCGAAATTATAAACCAATTTGTACCGTTAAAGTACAAATAGGTTAATAAGAGTGAAGAGAAAACAAGGCAATTTACGTTTCTAATAATGGATATAATAAAGCACCTTCGAATATCTTCTCAACCTAACATCTACCATAGTGTCTCAAGGCGAAAGCCTAAGTTGCCATTGATGACTAACAAACTTAGATCACCTAGCACTACTAGACGGCTTACTCAAAGGGCAACGGAGAGGCCAATGATCGATTGCGGGATCTCATCAGAAATAATGTGAATTGCAGCAGAACCAAAGTGACTGACATTGCCCGAAGAATTGAAAGATTTTAGTGGAACTGAGAACAAAGCTACACAGCGGAATAGCGGCCACATACAGGTCAACGAAGCGTAGATAGGCCTCCAACAAAATGGATTTGGTAAAAGTTGCGGATGGACTGGATGAGGGCGGCAAGGGATATTTGTGTCTACTAATTAGGGAGTCCTACGTATAGACGACTAGTGTCATGTATAGCTTTGACACTACATTTTTTTAATACACTATTAACAATAAATACTGTTCACTTACTAATACCAGAGGCTTACAAGTCTAAGCTAAATTCACATGTAAAGTTTTCACCTCATCAATACAATTTGTGTTTATTCCGAGAAGTTGCAAGAATTCCATGTTACTACCGAAGAAACAAGAACATTTTTCACTCTTCCCAGGCGGCAATTTGAAAGTAGGATGCATGCCTTTGTTTGGCTTGAATCATAAGAAACGGCGATTAATTATATATAAACGCAATTAGATATATTTTTCTATTATATAGCTCTATTCTAAATATGACTAGATGCACGTCATTAATTCCTTCTAAACTGGTAATTATAAAAGTGTTTCGTCAACCCAAACATTCAATGGTATTTTATATTATAAATTTATATATTACTAGCTGGCTCGGCAATCTTCATTCCGCCTTATAATTAATTATTTTGCTTAAATCAAATCTTCCAGTAAAAGTCCCATCCGAATCGGTTAAGTCGTTTCGGAGATTACCCGGAATAAACAGACAGACAGACAAAAATTTTAAAAATTATGTTTTTTTATTAGTACCTTATACATATCATGTGTATTGAGTATAGAGATTTTATTTTATATTACATACAGACACTTCAATTTTATTTATCTGTATAGATGTAGAAGAAGCAATAGTATGTTTGTAGCGTCACTACGTATATTTAATCAAGATTTAATTTTATTGTATAAATAATTTATTGATACATAACTTACTTTCTGCCTATATCAATAAAATGTACCCAGACGTGCTTATGGTGCGTGAGTGAATTATTTTTTATTCGTTAAAAAAAACCGGTGTTTGTAATTTTTACAATTTTTTATGCGACATAACAAAACTTTCCTCTCGTCACATGATTTACGCTCGTGACTTGCACCAAATCAGAGGCGACAAATAACACGTCTGCATGTCGCAGGGACATTTTCCAATTTAGTCGCCTTTGTGTACGTGTCGCGCGGCGCATGTGCAACTGACTTTACACTCATTTCCCGGTGTTTATGTATGACAATCTGTATGAAAGGTAAGTTCGAACTATAAGATCGAGCACGAGGGATCGCAGTGTGTAATGAACTAATACACTATTGCGCGTTTATAAGTGTATGAGACAAACATTGCCTGACTAAATTTACTTTACTGGAATTATCGCTTTCCGATTTCTTTATTGTTATGACTGACGTAGTGATACAAGACATCGTTATATCAAATAACAGGTGGTGGCAAATGAGCTAGCGGTTCACCTGATATCAAACGAACGTTACCCATAGGTACCTGCAACTATGTAATGGCTTAGAAGGACAAGAAAGAAAAAAGAATAATTCGTTTTCCTATTGAACCCTTCCTCCGTGAAAATCCTCTTCCCCTGTTAGGGGAAAGATGGTGGTTTAGGCCTCCGGCACCTCATTTACCTGACGAAACTTCTTTTATAATTTCAATATTAAATAAACGTCTAATCTTATCTAATAAAATAAAATTTAATAAATTCTAAAAGCTAAAAACTTTATAGCACAGGACACACAGATTGCGTTAAGATTGGCCAAGAGAGGAAGGAAGGCTTCATAAATCCTCGTTATTAGCGGATTTAGGGCTACCGCAGAATGTAGGCTCAGTTTTTGCACATAATATCCTTAGCAATCGGATGCCAGTTAGCTGAGCGCACGTGTCGAAAATGTTCAAACTATCGCATGCGATATCGCATTGGGAACGTTACGGCGTCATTATCATAAACCTCTGTGCCCGCTGGGATTTTATTAATGTTTGTTATAACATCTGTATCTGTGTGGGAAGCTGCTTTTATCCCTGCGTAGGCTCCTATATAAATAAATAGACTGGATTAGTAACGTTTTAACCATAATGAATTCAGTTTATACTAGGTTTAGTTTTGTTTATCAATTCGTAATGATAGTTTTTATTTGACATTAATAGGGGCTGACCTTAATTCTGCTAACCCAATCGTATCACAATAGTCTCGTAATAGTATCGCAATTGTTGATTTGCTATTAAATGAACCATTTGTGTCGTGAAATTATTGATCTGTCAGTTGTACACCATTGGCACTATAAATAGTAGAATTGAGAACATTTGTGACCTGTTTGTCTTGGTATACAAGAAAAGATACCCTTCGTCGTAATTTGCTAGGGGCACAACTTTATAAATTTTGGTTTATTCCTGTCAAATCAAAGGTTTGCAAGCCCTTTCGCGCTTTTATTAAATTCATAGTGAAAATCGTTAAATTTTTTACTGAACGTCGTAAATCAGAAATCACCTAAGTTCCAAGTATAACGCCAATAATTTATCGAGCATTACCGGGAGCTGAGTTGCGAATATTTCCTGCGAGAAGTCGTTTAGAAAACTCATTTTCTTTCTGGCGGAAGAAATTAGTTCACTATAACATTACTACTACGAAAACGTCACTATTGAATGCTTAACAAACTATATACTTAACGTTAATTTTGAACCACCGAATAATAAATTGTGGATAAATAATAATAAACGAAACTTATACATATTTGAATCATTCCTAATAAGCGATGTTATTACCAAACACTAGATTATTATGTAATACATAAATTAATATATTTAAAAGGGATGAACACACAATGTCGACACAGTACGACCGCGGATCAAAATGTAATAGGTTTTGGCTATAGTATTTTTTACGGCAGCCGCCTACCTAACGCCAACTATCCTCGGGCACGGTTACTAGTTCTTTTAACCATTCCCAACCAAGCTTAAACTTGGTACGAAACAGTTCACGACAATAGTCGAATGGCGGCTTCAAATCCACGAACATATTTACACATTGTTAAGGAACAGCGCTGGTGCTGTCACAACTATGACAAGCACCAACGCTTGACCCATTATTGGTATAATTTTGTATAGTTGAAATAAATAAATAAATATTGTGCATGTTCGCAGTCCGTACCCTTCATTAGGCTATTGGCGATTAATCAATGTGTTAGCCCTAAGATTTATATATATGTAACCTAATATAATGAGCCCTTTGAGTATATACCGTGGTACCCAGTGTCCCTGAAGTGTTACTGAATAGTAGAAATTAATATGCATTTTTAATATTAATTGGAGTATTTATTATTTGTGTTAGTTAGTATTTGTAAGAATTAATCATACATTCATAATTTTACTTTCTTCCTAATCAATGTTTTAGGTAATACGTAATTATTTAACCGTTATGCAGTAAGTAGTTATATTATTGATTCAAAGTGTTCTAAACAATTTATTTTCACGCTCGCACGAGACTCTCGAGTGATAATAACGAAGTAGCCGACTTATAGCACAAGCGTAGTGAAAATTTGGCGGTCAGTATTTCTCAGTCCATTTAACAAAATCGATTGTTTTCGGCTCGTTGCGAAGCGCCGTGTAGACCTTTCCTCTTAAGATTTCTTGTTTATTTTTTATAGTGTATTTTGTAACTTATTATGTGCTTAGTGTGTATATATTAAATTTTAAGTTTAATGTCATTAGCATTTTTAATGTATCTGTGTGTATCTATCTCACTAATAATTCGACCTGAAATATACTTATATATTTATAATATACTTGTATTTATTGTGTGTTGTGTGGTTTATTTAATTAACTTAACAGTGGTAGAGCCCGCAACAACAACATCTGTTGCACGAATGGGCCGGCTCGACCGGTGAAATACCACGACCTCACAGAAAACAGGCGTGAAGTAGAAGTACTCTGCGTTTCGTCTGATAAGTGAGGTGCCAGAAGCCTAATTCGAGTCCTCTTTCTTCCCTATCCCACCCTTTCCTTATAAGGATAGGATGAAAACGGGAAGAGGATTGGATAGGGAGGGGGTTAACGGAGAAAAGGAAATATCCTCTTTCCCGTCTATGCCCTCCTCTGTCCATTAAAGGTAGACAACGCATCTGCAACACATTTGCTTGTTGCGTATGTCTATGGGTAGCGCTCACTTAACCTCAGATGATCCGCTTGCTCGTTTGCCACCTTGTCACACAACAAAAATATTCACAATTGGATCAGTTAGGTGACGCTGCTATCGGACATAATTTATTTTTCGACATATAACTAAATTACATTAGCCGCTTATGACCGAGAGTTCATACAAGACAGCGTCTACTATTTAAATTATTAGTATCCCTAGAAGTTTTGGGACTTTAACATGCTTTATTATTTTGATTTGACTTTTGGAATTAAATTTCGAAGGATGGTTTATTGAATATATCAAAGTTGTTGTACATTTTAGATAAAGCAATTTGATCAGCGAGATCAACTGTTGGGTCCGCTGACCGTTTGCCTCAATCAAAGTTTAAGTAAGCCTTTACTTTAGGGAAATCAATTCTGAGCTCGCCTTTGTGTCTTGTAAAATAATGAAAATCTTATCGAACAGTATGTGACTCCTGCGATATTGATAAAATTACGTGAAAAGTCTATGAATTATGAAATCTAAATTTAATTTTCTTATATTAATAATGAAATTTCTGTTTGTACCTAATGTAATTTTATACACGATGTTTAACTTCAAGTCTTCAAATTCTCGTCTCTGTAACAGGACGATTTCATCCTTTCCCTGCCCTTTTCCCACAGTTTTATATGAGTTCGTCACACTACAATCGTAGCCCATACTGTAACGGGTTTTAGCTACATTTTTATATGAGTTCGTCAAAGCACGATCGCAGTCCATACTGTAATAGGTTTTAGCTACATTTTTATATTAGTTCGTCACACTACGATCGTAGCCCATACTGTAACGGGTTTTAGCTACAGTTTTATATGAGTTCGTCACAGTACGATCGCAGTCCATACTGTAATGGGTTTTGGCTACAGTTTTATATTAATTCGTCACAGTACGATCGAAGTCCATACTGTAACGGGATTTAGCTACATTTTATATGAGTTCGTCACTGTACGATCGTAGTCCATACTGTAACGGGTTTTAGCTACATTTTATATGAGTTCGTCACAGTACGATCGTAGTCCATACTGTAACGGGTTTTAGCTACATTTTTATATGAGTTCGTCACAGTACGATCGTAGTCCATACTGTTATGTGTTTTGGCTATAGTTTTTAGTGCCTGACCCCAACCCTCACCGGGCATGTATATGAAATATTATGAAAAGAGTTTACTAAATAGTTATTTTAATCATTCTAAACTTAACTTAATCTTTGTTGGAAATGGTTCACGACAATATTTGAATGGCGGATTCGAACCCACGACCATGTTTGTGAATGTTTCGCAGTCCATTTTACCCCCCTTTACCATTAGGCTATAGGAGCTAATATTTCTGTAGTGATATAATTATTCGATCCCAGAGATCGTCTTAAAATTGTAACAATTTCAGTATAAATAAATATATATAACACGGATCAACGTTCATACCACATTAAACCAAAAGAAAAGTCGTTCTCGCATTGTCGTTGTATCTTTTTGCGACATCCACAATTCCTTACTCATTCTAGTATTTTTTCTCTACATTTTCTTTTATATAACAACAAAAACACGGGTAGAACTTGTGTTTGTGCCAAATAGGCGAAAGTGTTTTTTGTAAAAAAAACGAAAACTAGTTTGAGATTGCACTTTAAGAATATAGTATTGTACCACGAACTGTCTTATATCTATTATGTTCGAAATGAATTTATTTCGTAGAGTATTCTTCCATTAGGGTAATGAAAATGTCCACGGTCACCTCCATTTCAATCCGTTACATAATCTGAGACAAAAACAAGCTATAAATAAACCCTGAGATGTAAATGTCTTAGTTGTGATGCGAAGCATTCGGTAACCATACTAAAGTATTTTATTTTTTTTAGTTAAAGAAAAAAATACACGCACGCATTAGTTTTTTATTTTTCTCTCTGGAATTTTGTAACTCGATTTTGCGTAAAACTTGAAATTACAGGTAAATGTCAAAAAGTTATTATTCGTTGCCATGGTAATGACCTTATAATAACAACCTATTGACATTGTGGTAGTATTTTACTATAGTTTATATTTTTTTTCGGGAAGTTTTTTTTTCGGGATAATAGTGATGTCTTTTTCTGTTACCAGACAATTTAACGGTAAAGTGTAACAAACAAACTCACATTCCATATTGTTATAATTCGTTATTCAATAAAAATATTGATATTATAAGTTTTGTTAACCTCTTAAAGGGAAGGGTGATACATTTCTAAACATCGTTCGAAATTTGAATGTTTTTGATGCGGACTTATAAACGAAATTCCATTTCGCATACTTCAACAAGAATTTAAATTTATTTTCTTGAATCCATCTCTGTGGCGCGCAATTGAGTTACGAGTGGTATTTTATGGCTCCGTTTAGGTGTATTAAAATCACGAATTCAAAAAGAGGCTACATCCTTAAAATCTACTCTGTTTATAGCATATATTATGATATACTAAAACGTATTATAAGTCTGTTAGAAAAAAAATTATGCGCTCACGCTCGAAACTCAGAGGTGTAGTCAGTGATCATTAGTTGATTTGGCGCAATCCTGGCACACTTATCGCGCTTCTTATAAATCCATACATCTACGCATACGTGCTCGTCGGTTACAGGTACTCCTTACATCGCCTTCTTTGGGATGTGACTAAAAGAAAACATAGCAGAATTATCCCTTTTCCAAAGCTTATAAGGTATCGAATGTAACAAGGGGTGTACTGAACGTTAAGGGCATCAAATGAACTAGTACAAGCAATATTTGAGATATTTTATAAAATATTTTTTGAGCTTATCCTGAAATAGAACCCGAAAAGAATAACTGCAAGATATTGTACTTGTTATAAATATAAAACATACAAAAACATTAACATGTATGTATGCGGATGGGTTGTGACAAGGAGAGTTTTAGATCCGAATGTGCATGGATAGATGTGCATGCATATGTCGGTAGAAGTAGGCCTAAGAAAAGATGGCTGTATTGACTAACATAACCAATGATAGATCCTGAAGAAACCAGTTATGCCAACCACACATAAAGCGAAAAAAAAGGGCAGAGAGGTGACGATTATGACATATGGGTTAAATAAAAAAAAACTATTACGCATATGGATTGTGTTGAAGGCAAAAAGAAAGAAGGGAGGGAGGTTTTTAATACAAGTTACAGTATGTTATGTTTTTTACTTTACCGACCTACAGAATTCGTTAAAATAGGATCAAAGGTTGCGATTTCACAAATCGCAAACAACGAAATTCATTTAATATTATATATGTATCATTTGTAAATATTAATTCTGGTGTAATACCGCCAATTGAATAGTCGGATAAATATTATTGTAAATTAAAATTAAAATCAAATAGAACGAAATCAATTTCGTTGATTACATTTGTATAAATCATTTCATTTATTTCATTAGCGAGCACCATTGAAGCTAACGATTAAACCAGAGAATAAATAGTATGTAGATAACGAGATTCGGCAGTTGAAAGTATCTAAAAGCAATACTATTGGCTAAAAATGTATGTAATATCTTTACAAAATACAAAATGCTATGGATAAATGCGTTTATAATTTATAAATTAAGTATCTATATTGTCAATTTCATCAAAAGCTAAAAGTCTTAACTACATGACAGGCTTCCAGATAATTCTTGAGATACTCATCCAAGTTAGCAAATTATTAGTATGTTGTGATTCTTGAATAAAAATAATTGAATTGCTGATTCATGATCTCGATAAACTTTTGTCTGGAGAAAACGTATAACGTTTTTTTTATCAATTCATTGAAGTATAGCTTTATTCTGATTAGTTTAAATATAAACTAAAAATTAAAAAATCGCAAATGAATTACCTAATTTTATGATGTTTTAGTGTGTCCACCTTTAGTAGAGTAATCGCAAAATCATAATGATATCACACTATACATAAGAAACCAGACTTCAAATCTTTTTGCTGGTATCAATGAAATTGTTACTTCAAATTTCAAGTAGTATCTTCGAGCATTTTACATTTTATTTTCTCTCTAAACACGATAAGAATAAATGTTATTGTTTTCTATTCGATTTCAAATTTTCAATATGCTTTAGTGAATGTAATAAATTATGCATAATCTTAACTTCTGGCTCAGTTTGAAAATTAGTAATTTTAAAACAAGGAATTTTAAAAAGATCAAGCGGCGCGCCTACCATTGATGGAAAGAGGACAGGATACACCGAAAAAGAATATGTCTGTCTGTGATGTTGTGGTATTTCACTGATTTAGCTCATTCGTGTGCCATATGATGTTGCCTCTACCATTACTAAAAATAGGTATTACAATAAACCATTAATATTAAATATTACAACTTAAATTTATGCATGAACAAAACAAATATTGATAAATAATCTGTTGATATTGTTAATCCGCTTAAGGCTTCATTATATCCCATTGCTCAAGTCATTAAGAGTAGTGTATTGTTTGTAGTGCCGTAACGAAGTGCTTAATTTTCCAACTAATTACAATGAATTGGCAGATTTAAATTATATTTAAAAACAAATGTGACGCCGCTTCAACTTGTATTGTTTACTTATTTAAATTTGTTTCGCCGCCTTTATTAATTACCTGTTTGACGTCACCACGAGGTAGTTCATTTGTTTACTTAGTACACTTTACTGAAATATGTTTATAATATTAAAGCGGTTATTTATTTAAATGATTCCATGTTTAATACCATAATCTTAACTAATAATGTAATGTGAGTTTGTATGTTTGTTACGGGCGCGCAATTTTCAAGAGTAAGGTAAGGTAGTGGCCTTTTATCCTGTAAAACAACTTTTTGACAGTTACCAAGTTATTATCGAAGTCAAGTTTCGTATATTTCCAACGACGAAAAAATGAAACGATTGTGTTTGAAGCTGCGGGCAAATGCCAGTTGTATTAATTTTGGTTAACAGTCATCGTAAGTTTATTATATTGCGAACGCAGTTGTTTTGAAAAATATATACACATTTTCTAATCCATACGCGATAACGGTTAGAATTAATTTACAGGGGGATGGCTTAGTTTCAAGATTTTTTTTATTAATTACTAATGGGAAAGTATATTTTTGGAACTTTCTATTTCGTATTTTTGTTTTAAATTTACATTACATTTACGATATCAGTTAATGATATAAAATAAAACATATTTTAATATTCCATAAACGAAGTGCATAAGTGTACTTTATTAACCTGAGAAGAGAGAGAAAGTAGAGATTAAAGTATTTCATACTTTAATAGAAATCTGTACATCTGTACGTAACAGGATCGTAGTACTAACAATGTGACCTGTATTGTGTGAATATTGACTGTTGACTTAAAAATATTTTGTATATTGCTTAGAAAGAAAGCTGTTGAGGAATTTGGAGGCCGCTGACCTCGCTCGTTTACCTAATAACTCAAATATCTCGTCTAAACCACGCAGATTCTTTACAAGAAATTCTTGCGAACCAGCGTCTTATGAAAATATTAAGATTTTTGTTACAAATATTATTTAAATTATAGTAGGCGCTAACTAAATAAATTAAAATGTCTCGGAAAATTTCGTTCCGCCCTATAATTAATAGATGGTTTTTTACACTATTTTGGCGATAATGGCTTACACATAAAAGATATATGCTGTCGCGGGTTTATTTATAGGACTGTTTAAGGTTGACATTTCCATTATACATTATAAACGTGTAACTCTAACGATTTTTGCAGCACACACCAGAATATGGCGGATTTTTTTTCTCGTTACTTGACCCTTATCGTGATACGTGGACAATTCACACAATATCTTTATAAATTATAGCCTATGTGTTATTCTGATGTATAACCTATATTATTGTAAAATTTCATTAAAATCCATTCAGTAGTTTTCGCGTGAAAGAGTAACAAACATCCATACATACAAACTTTTGCATTTATAATATTAGTAGGAAGTAGGATATTAGAACAATTGCAAATTACCTTTTATGTTTCAAAACAGTATCTTTTCCGTAGTTTTAAATTAATACATTATGAAGGGTTTGTATGGTATTAATAAACTTGTTGCGTTACAGAATGGGGTCAATCAACTCTGTGTGGATCAACACTTGCATTATTCACACGTAATATATAACATATTTAGTGCGGGCTAGCATACAATATTACTCAACTTTGATACTATTAGTCGTGTATATCCCAAGGCGATTGCTTTAGTTCTCGTATCATCAAATATTGTTGTTTTTTATAGAATAAAGAGGCAAACGAGCAAACGGCAGTGACGATAAGTACCGCTACCCATCTGCATCTGCAACAAGCTAATGAGTTGCAGATGCATTGCCTATCTTTATGGATAAACAAAAAAGGGACAAACAGAAAAAAGGATAAAGATTTCAAAGTATGTCACATTGTTATGAATTTCTTTGAAGATTTCAAAGCATGTCACATCATCATCATCATCATCATCAGCCTATATCAGTCCACTGCTGGACATAGGCCTTCCCCAATGCCTTCCACAGTATGCGGTCCTCCGCGCACCGCATCCAGCGACTTCCTGCCGTCCTTATGAGGTCATCGGTCCACCTGGAAGGAGGGCATCCCACACTTCTGGTCCCCATCCATGGCCTCCATTCCAGGATTTTCCTCCCCCATCTGACGTCGCTCGCTCGACAGATATGACCAGCCCATTGCCACTTCAGCCTTTTGACTTTAAGAACTATGTCGTCTACCTTAGTTCTCCGTCGAATTTCTTCGTTCTGGATTCTATCCCTTAGAGAAACACCGAGCATAGTTCTCTCCATCGATCGCTGTGCGACTTTTAACTTATGGACCAGCCCTACCGTCAGCGTCCATGTCTCTGCGCCGTAGATCATTGCGGGGACGACGCACTGATTAAAGACTTTCGTCTTTAGGCATTGAGGTATTTGCGAGGTGAGGATGGAGCGGAATTTCCCGAATGCTGCCCAGCCTAGTCGAATGCGTCTGTCGATCTCTTTGTTGAAGTTACCCCGGCCAAGCCGAATGGCTCTCCGAGGTAGACATAGTCTTTTACCTCTTGAATAACTGCATTCCCGATGGTAACGGGGCCAGGGACGATACGCTTGTTGACCATGACTTTCGTCTTATCGAGGTTCATCTGTAGCCCCACGCATCGGATCGGATTCCAGAACTGACCAGGTCTCGATAGAGTCAAATGCTTTCTCATAGTCCACAAAAGCCACGCATAGTGGCAGATTATACTCCGTAGTTTTTTCTATAATCTGCCTAAGGGTATGAATGTGGTCTACGGTATTGTAACCCTTTCGAAACCCAGCCTGCTCCGGTGGCTGGTTCTCATCAAGCTTTTGGGCGAGACGATTCGTGATAACCCTAGAAAATACCATATAAACGTAGCTCAGAAGTGAGATGGGTCTATAGTTCTTCAACAAAGTTTTATCACCTTTCTTGAAGAACAAGACAACCTGACTCCTGGTCCACGCCAACGGTGTAACCCCGTTATGGAGAACGGAATTAAACAGACGCTGTAGTTCCTTTAGGATCGGAATCCCTCCGGCTTTCAGCAGTTCTGTAGTAATTCCATCCTCACCAGGCGCTCTACCATTTTTCAGTTGTTCCAGGGCTATCCTAATCTCACCTACGCTGATGTCCGAGATATCCTCCGAGTAGTGCCGTGTCAGTGGTGCTCGCTTATCACTAGCGCAAGCGGCGTGTGTGGGTGGAAAACGGTGTGCAGCATAAAGTTTGCCATAAAAATTTTCTACTTCACTAAAGATCTCTGGCCTGGAAGTGACTATCGAACCATCTTCTCGCTGCAGCTTCATCAGAGGAGCGCTTTTAAACGTCCGAACAAGGGACTTAAGACCTCTGTTACGCTCTATCGCAGCTTCAATGCGCTTAGCATTGAAACTACGATAATCGCGCCTTATCATCCTTCGGACGTCCTTGTTGAGAGCTGCGTATTCTGCTGTAGCTCTTACGGATGCACCCGTCCCGTCGCTTCCTTATAAGAGCTAGAGTCTCAGTGATAAGCTTGGCTTCACGAACTCTACGCTGCGACCCGAAGTGTCTCCCGCCAACTTCGCGTAGTGTCGCCGCAATGCTCTCCGCGACCTCGTTCACATCCTCAGTGGTTTCCAGCATACTGATTTGATTTTGAAGTTCTAACTCGAACTTACTCGAAACGGGCATGATTTGGGGAGGAGTCGGACGCAGAGTCGATCTCATCATTTTGAGTCTTTCAAGCTGAAAATCGATATTTAAGGTGCCTCGCACAAGTCGGTGGTCGCTACCGGCGCTGAACCTATTGACCACTGAGACATCCTTAAATATACGCTTTTTATCAGTCATTATGAAATCGATCTCGTTCCTTGTCACCATATCGGGACTTTGCCAGGTCCATCTTCTTTGGGGCTTCTTTTCGAAGAACGAATTCATCAAATAAAGCCCCTCCATCTGCAGGAAATTGGCAAGCATTTGTCCTCTGTGATTTCTCAACCACAAACCAAACCGTCCGATTTACGACTCGTTTTCTCCTTGTACTCCCACTTTGGCATTAAAGTCCCCAACAACAACCGTGAAGTGGGTCTTGGTGGTGGTGTGAATAGCCTTCGAGGTGTCTTCATACATGGCCTCGACCTCGTCATCTGGGTGTGCCGTTGTTGGAGCATAAACTTGCACAACCTTGAGTGAGTATTTCTCTGTCAGTTTGAGTACGAGGTACGCCACCCGCGACGACACACTCGAGAGCTCCACAACGTTGTTAGTAAGGGCTTTGTGAACGAGGAACCCGACACCACCTTGGAAGAGCTGGTCTCCTTCGCGGTAGTAGAAAAGGTTTCCAGACTGAAGGATCACGGTATCCTCACCCTCTCTCCGGATTTCCGATAGTCCTAGGATATGCCATTTAATAGACCTCAATTCTACTTCCAGCTCTCCCATATCCTCGTCGCGCCTCAAAGTCCTAGTGTTAAAAGTGCCAATGGTCAGTTGTTTATGGTGGCCTACCGACCGGGGATTCTTAGCACCCCCCGCTCTACCGTAACCATGACCGCCACCTTGGTCAGGAATAGTAGAGCTGCCGGGTACTGGGGGCCGCAACTGGCTGTGTCCGTTCATTTGGGGAGTTGTGCCCATAAGTCGCCACGCTGGGCATGCGGGTTGGCGACTAGGCAGTTTAACGACGTACCCAGGGCATGTCACATGATTATGAATTTCTTTGAAGATTTCAAAGTATGTAACATTATTATGAATATCTTGGAAGATTTCAAAGTATGTCACATGATTACGAATTTCTTTGAAGATTTCGAAGCATGTCACATGATTATGAATTTCTTTGAAGATTTCAAAGTATTTCACATGAATATGAAGAAATAAAAGTTATTACAAATAGAAATTTAGAAACTTAAAAGCAATTAGTGAAGATATTTTTCTTGCAAATGAAAATAAGAATTAACTTAGGGATCGAAGTTATTGATTGGGGCAAGTAAGTTTTAATTAAGCGAAAGTTATATTAGAAGCTCGCGTATAACTTAGAGGAGCTAGTATCGAAGTTTCACTTCCACGCAAGTTAAGAGTTGCAGTCAGTAAGAGTCGGATCGGGAACTGTGATTTGGCTCGAAATTAAATGAGGACGTGTATTGTACTAGAATTTTATAGCTAGAGTATATCTGAAACTTCTTTTGAATGTAGCAAATTTATCTATTGCTGGATTTCAACATTAAATTAGTGGCTTTAGAGAAAAATATCTATATTTTCGTATCTGTATTAATGTTTTAATCATGCATTTAAAAAAAACTGTAAGTAACAGTTTATAAACGGACTCATCGTCAGGCTTAATCGAAAGTATATTATAAACTTCGTCTTCTGAACAAATATCGTAATACTAAAAGTAGCAGATATGATAAGTAGTCGAAAACTGAAGACTCAAAGGCGTCTCAATTAGGACGCTTTTTTAGATTACGTTTCATGTACGCTTAAGTGACAAACACTAGCTGTCCTCTTTTTCTTATTATTTTAATTACGATATCCTTTTCACACCATTTGACATGTGTGAACTTTCTTTGGAACACTTTTGGTCGGTGCTTTTTGTCAAACTATTTTTTCTTAGATAAACATCGTCTTAAATTAAATAAGTGAGTACATATTATTTATTTCTTTTAATTAAGTTGGGATTCCTTCCAAAAATAAGTGTGAATTGTCTATAATATCAGGTTGAAAAATGTAGCCCCTTATGACATTATTGATACCAACATATCAAATAAAAGCCTTCGTAGAATACTTCTCGAAACTCGATTGGACGCCACTTTGAAGAATTCGAGAAAATAAATTTAATTCCTTGTCAAAGTATGGCAAATGGAATCCTGAGTATGCGTTCGCAGCGGGGAGACATTCGATATAAATTATTTATTTTAAACGTTGTCTAAGTATCTACGTATAAATATCGTTTTACAAAATTGAATTCCCAAATGGTTCAAAAAAAGACTTTAGTTCTACTACCGTGTTGGTCACAAAAATTCTTACCTAAAAGACGTTTCCGAAATAGTTTTAAAGGGGACTTTTACTGAAAATTTCTACCAAGTAGGCTTATTATGAATCTGTATTTAAGAAATCGATAACATTTGGTATTTATAGATTTTCGTTTACTCAATTAAAGGCATTTTAGGTTTTTACTTTTTTTTACTTGAAATGAAATAAAGAATTATAACGTTAATTCTAAGCCACAACCCAAACGTCCATCTATACTATCCCATTTAAAACTGCCTTTAAAGAACGAAAATGACTATCCTCCTTTCAAAATACCTTCTTGAAATTGCAAAGGAACGCCAGCCAACGTTAACAAAGGAAGGCAATGAATGGCACACGTAGGTACGAGTGCTCTGCTCTCAGCTCATTACTCTGTGACATGTTTCTGCGTGTTATTTGGTAAAAGTCCTTTTTTCGTCCGTTCGTTCGTTCTTCAATCGTTATTCAACAAAATATTTTATCTTATCTTTATTAAATGTAGTCAATGGTGAAATATTCCTTATCAATCTTAAATTTACTCAGAATTATTTTAAATACGTTAATGTCATGGGCCAGATACGAAAAAGGATATTAACTTTTTCCCGTTAATCCCCTCCCCGTCCAATCCTCTTCCCTTTCCCATCCTATCCTTGTAAGAAAATGGTGGGAAGGGGAAGAGGACTGAAATTAGGCCTCTGGCACCTTACTCATCAGACGTAACGCAGAGTACTTCTACTTCACGCCTGTTTTAGAGGTCGTGGTATTTCAACGGTTGAGCCGGCCCATTCGTGCAACAGATGTTGTTATTGCACTGTTGCATGTTACGTTCTCGTACAAGCGTATTAGATTTTTTTTATCGTTTAACGCGGCTAAAGAAGTTTTCACTTCAATACCAAATTAGTGACAAGATGCAAATTAAAGAATGCTATTCAGGTTTTTAGTATTTCGTCAAAGTCAATATACCTATTACAAAAGAACTGTTACGATAATATTTATACGTAACTAGATTTCTATGAATTTAGTTCATAATCCCCTTTGGCAAGTTAATTTGCTTGCTAAACAGACCAAAATCTCCGAAACTCATATTTAACAATGTTGATGTTGATAAAATAACAACTTCTACAGTACTAAGTAACCTGAGGTTAAATGTTTTCAATGCATACATAATTATTCTTTAAAAGAAGACTTCTTTATAAGACCTTTGTCGCCGGAAAGATAACTATAGAATTACTAGCTGGCCCGGCAAAATTCGTTCCGCCCTTTAATTAATAGATGGTTCACTATTTTGGCGATAATGGCTTACACATAAAAGATAGATATATGCTGTCACGGGATTTTTTGTAGGACTATTTAAGGTACACGTTTCCATTATACATGTTTCCTGCGACTTCATCCGCGTGGAAGTAAATTCGAGATAGCAATTTCGAGGGTTTTTCACTTCTTGCGCGGAACCCTAAATATTTTGCTTAAACTTAAATAGCCTATTTGAATCTCGACAATATTAGCTATCTTCCAGTAAAAGTCCCATTCGAATCGGTTCAGTCGTTTCGGAGATTACCCGGAATAAACAGAAAGACAAACAAACAGACAGACAAAATTTTTAAATTTTCGTTATAAGTTGCGTATATACATAGTATATATCATGAGTATTAAGTATGGAAATGTTATTTTGATATTACACACAGACACTTTAATTTTATTTATCAGCATAGATATGTGTAACTCTAACGGATTTTGCAGCGGACACCAGAATAGCTCGCATATGGCGGATTTTTTCCTCTTTACTTATCTTTATATTTTGGACAATTCACACAATATCTTCATAAATGATAGCCTATATGTTACTCTGATGTATAAGTTATAATAATGTAAGCTTTCATAAAACTCGATTCAATAGTTTTTACGTGAAATAATAACAAACATCCACACATCCATACTTACAAACTGTCGCATTTATAATACTAGTAAGATTTAAAAATTGTTTTAGAAAAGTTAAAATATTTTTTTAGTTTTTATAGTCTTTGTATGAGACTGAGGACTAATGTCACGGCTACCAACAATTTTTTATAGCAGGGAAAGCGAGATGCGTGTCGCCAGTATTAAATGATCACCGATGCCCCTGAACATCTGCAACACCAGAGTAACTGCAGATGCGTGGCTGGCCTTTAAAGAAAGAGTACGCTTTCATTTTAAAGGAGCCTAAGTCATATTGGCTTCGAAATACCACTGGGGACATACTTTGAAATGTGAACTGAAATGAAACTGCACTATCAAATGTCCATTATCTTGGCGTGGATGGTAATTGGAGCTCTGTGGAACTTATAAGATATCTATTTAAAAAAATTCGAGTATTTCCGTGTTTTATTTCAACTCATTTCGTTGTTGGCCTCATTAGGTATCGACGTGATTGCGTTGGTATTAAAAAAAATACGTATATTAAAATAGGTTAGCTACATACAGAGATGACCTAGTAGTTTCATAAAGATATATTCAGATTGATTCTAGGTTTTTCGTCGTAAGTCATTTCAATATTTGATGTATAAAAAGTCATAAATCAAAATCAGAATTTAGTGTTAATACAGTGCCTTGCCTTGTAAGCATATATTTGTAAATATATACCCACTTTATTATATTTATTATTGGTACAATCGTATCCAAAACTTAAATCGTAATACACGAGTAAGTAATTTTATTTTTGTTCGTAAATTCGAAAAAACGTGATCATAAGGTGGCGGTCACCAAGAACTACTTACTTCACGTCTTGTTTATGACCAATTGACTGGTGGTGCACTAATATCCCCATTGATATTAAAAAGCGATATGGTCGAAAAATGATACGCAGTACCTAAGTATAATACTTATATAGTATGAATATGCTTAGTATATTGATTTGAGATACCATTTTTAGAGTAGTGGTGGGCTGAGCGTGTCACTTTTACTAGGATTTCGAGGCGAGAGCTTAATAAATTCTAACTTAAGTCGTGTAGAGGAAATCTTTACTAAGTTACATTAATATTATACTATACTATATTATAATTTAGTATAATGTTAATACTATATAATATAAAAGCGACTTTTCACCGACTCAACTAACCGTATTAGATAGAAATTTGAGCTTTATGTAACACGATATAAAGCTCACATAACTATGTTTACTGAAAGTGGAGTCAGGGTAGACTTGGTGGCAAGTTTGTCTAATGTGCAAAGACATTCAGCCGATTCATTATATAACATCTTAAGTCCTCTGCTTGTGACATACGAGAAAGAGCAACATACAAATGAATTTAAAGTCATTATTACAACAAATCAAGTGCTTCAAATACGTGTAAATTGTATTAAAATCGAATCAAGGACCATATCATGATATTGTATCCACTGAGAGACTGGCGTTAACGTGTTTTGAATATATTGTGTACTTTAGGAATCATTTATCTTCCGTTGTGTCGGAAATGGAATGATTCTTAGAGTTGTCCGCGTTTCTTCGCGTCTCATATTCATTGTGATTCATTTTATTCTCTCCCTTTTTACTTTTTTTTTCGCACGAAAGGAAGAAGATTGATGTTCTCGTCAGCCAGTATGAATAAACATCAAAATTTCTCATCAAAAAGTTGTGTATACTTGACCAATCGTGGTGAAAACGAATACAGAAGTATTTGTAATAATTAACGCTTCTGTAATCCGGGAGGGTAGGTTATTATATATTTTCAAAGGTTCTAGGTCACTACTCTCTACATCCATACGTCTTCGTATACATGCCAGTCGGTTATATGTACTCCAATAGCCCAGACGAATTTATATCTATAAAACAGTGGTAGACCCCGCAACAACAACATCTGTTGCAAGAATTGGCCGGCTCGACCGGTGAAATACCTACTCTGCGTTTCGTCTGATAAGTGAGGTGCCGGAGGCCTAATTTCAGTCTTCTTCCTCTTTCCACCCTTTCCTCATAAGGATAGGATGGGGAAAGGAAGAGGATTGGACGGGGAGGGGGTTAATGGGGAAAAGGAAATATAATTTTCCCTGTCTATTTATGTAATGATTAAAGCGGAATATATGATATCTGTTCCAATTCAATGTAAATCAAATTGAGCAACACACATTTTAAATTCCATTTAAATGGAATTTATTGTTGTCCAATTATTGTAAGCTTTTTGTTAGACAATTTGTCCTTACATAAAGAAAGTTTCGTAATTTCATGGCACATTATTTGAAACTTGTCACAAAGTTTCGACAAGTTTTCAAGCCAATTATATTCAAAGTGATAATGTACGCAGACTTGCTTTTGCGCTGTCAATATTCGGAAATTCGCATTTAATAGTTAAGTAATCAACACGTTAACGGGCAAGTTGGCATCGTGCATTTTTCTGGTAGAATCACTTAGCTGTAAACACAAAAAGAAAAAACACAGGCAATTATAATGACCGCCAACAGAATTGAAAACTGAAAACAGGTGGCGAATAATAAGGGGCGACAACAGTCCAAAATTTAATATATAATCAACAAAAATAAGTCTTAACAATAAAATAAAAAGTTAAGTGAATAAAAAAACGTCAAAACTAATCTAACTTCAAATAAGCGCTTAGCCGCGTTGAAGATTTTTCCCTATTAAAAATATCCAAAGCGGCAATAGAAGTCTTTACTGCAAAAACTAAAAAAAAAACAATTTCTGTATATCCCTCCCTATCTCTACTAATATTACAATTGTGAATGTAAGTTTGTTTGTTACGCTTTCACGCGAAAAGTACTCAACCGATCTTCATGAAACTTTGTACACATATCCTTGGAGGTATTAGAAGTAACATAGGATAATTTAAAAAAATATATAGAAGTATGGATGTTCCCTATAGAATCTAAAACGGCTAGACCAATTTCGATGAAATTTACAGGAATCGTCCAGATTGGCACAGCGGGTGCTCTTGTGTTTGGTAGCGATCGGTTCAACATAATTAGTGGTACCCGGGCGAAGCCGGGCGGGTCACTAGCCACTATATAGTTAACATAACAAATTATGGCAATATTATAAATATTCGTAATAGAAGAGCATGTATGCTTCGGAAGCCATGTAGGATAAGAAAGAAGGGAAAGAGGTGAGCTTGCAGGGTGCAAATGGAAATCCTTAATCTCGTGCTACCGTAACCTAATCGTAATGCATTGGTTACGATTGTGAGTGCTTATTGAAATTATTTATTAAACCTAAAAGAAATACGTATATAAGTGTAAAGTAAATTCGGAAAACCAGTGGAATCGCACACACGAAGACCTTTAAGCAAGAAAGATGAGAATTTAGATGCATCGTATATGTTCTACTTCATGCCTAACTACGACCTTAGCTCTGCCGTCGTTAAACTGTCAACTTATAAAGGCACCATCAATTTTCATCACACTTGGACTTGTCTTTGCTGTACTTCACTACTATCACAAACGACACTACAAATAATTGCAAAGATAGAATCAAAGATATAGGAAATTCAATATCAAAGTTATCTAGCAACATGGAAGTTTCGGTTGTTTGTGGAACAATTATCCAGTGAAACGCGTAATCCTTAACTTGTAGATAAGTCTTTGTGAAGTTAACAATGTTTGCTAAGAGTTCAACTTGGCAATCGATTGAGCCTTGAGATAAGGTTTTCTTATCCATATTAAGGCAAACTCTTAGCGACGGTGGAAGAGTACTGAGACTATTAGGACACGGACCATGTGTGCTGCACATTTGAGATCGCGATCGATAGATGGATGGATAGTTGGATAGACGTATGGATAGTTGGATAGACGGATGGATAGCTGGATAGACGGATGGATAGTTGTCTAGACGAATGGATAGTTTGATAGATTGATGGATAGTTGGATAGACGGATGGATAGCTGGATAGACGGATGGATAGTTGTCTAGACGAATGGATAGTTTGATAGATTGATGGATAGTTGGATAGACGGATGGATAGCTGGATAGACGGATGGATAGTTGTCTAGACGAATGGATAGTTTGATGGATTGATGGATAGTTGGATAGACGGATGGATAGCTGGATAGACGGATGGATAGTTGTCTAGACGAATGGATAGTTTGATAGATGGATGGATAGTTGCATAGACGGATGAATCGTTAGATGGACACCTCGGCGGTAGCAGAGCATGCCCTTAACTCCGACGCCTCACATTATATTAGGTTCGACAAGGTGAAAGTATTGGCCCGCGAAAAGAACTTTGTGTCTCGCAAGTTTCTTGAAGCGATAGAAATCGGCCGTCGTCCTAATTTTAATAGAGATAAGGGATGGTCCCTGCCGGCTACATGGGAACCCGTACTGTCGAACGCGAAGCGGGAAAACAGCGACAATGCCAAAGATTACGTGGTCGACGTTGTTAGTGCATTTTGTGTCCCGAACAACATCACATCCTATAACCCATCAGTGTTAAGCTCGTCGTCATCGTTAGCGCCCCCCGCACCCCCCTTCCTGTCAAGTCGCGCGTTGCGAGCACAGGCGCGCAGTGCGAGGCGGGCCGCGACCGCGAATTAATACCGCTCACCCTGAAGAAGGACCTCCGACAGGTCCGAAACTTGTCGGTACAAAATACACCGAGAAAAACGCGAACGTGAGTAAAGCCGTTTCATAGAAAGTTTATTGATAATGTCTCACGATAGTTTTAATAATTTTATTACTTACTTCACGTCTTGTTTATGACCAATTGACTGGTGGTGCACTAATATCCCCATTGATATTAAAAAGCGATATGGTCGAAAAATGATACGCAGTACCTAAGTATAATACTTATATAGTATGAATATGCTTAGTATATTGATTTGAGATACCATTTTTAGAGTAGTGGTGGGCTGAGCGTTTCACTTTTACTAGGATTTCGAGGCGAGAGCTTAATAAATTCTAACTTAAGTCGTGTAGAGGAAATCTTTACTAAGTTACATTAATATTATACTATACTATATTATAATTTAGTATAATGTTAATACTATATAATATAAAAGCGACTTTTCACCGACTCAACTAACCGAATGAGATAGAAATTTGAGCTTTATGTAACACGATATAAAGCTCACATAACTATGTTTACTGAAAGTGGAGTCAGGGTAGACTTGGTGGCAAGTTTGTCTAATGTGCAAAGACATTCAGCCGATTCATTATATAACATCTTAAGTCCTCTGTTTATGACATACGAGAAAGAGCAACATACAAATGAATTTAAAGTCATTATTACAACAAATCAAGTGCTTCAAATACGTGTAAATTGTATTAAAATCGAATCAAGGACCATATCGTGATATTGTATCCACTGAGAGACTGGCGTTAACGTGTTTTGAATATATTGTGTGCTTTAGGAATCATTTATCTTCCGTTGTGTCGGAAATGGAATGATTCTTAGAGTTGTCCGCGTTTCTTCGCGTCTCATATTCATTGTGATTCATTTTATTCTCTCCCTTTTTACTTTTTTTTCGCACGAAAGGAGGAAGATTGATGTTCTCGTCAGCCAGTATGAATAAACATCAAAATTTCTCATCAAAAAGTTGTGTATACTTGACCAATCGTGGTGAAAACGAATACAGGAGTATTTGTAATAATTAACGCTTCTGTAATCCGGGAGGGTAGGTTATTATATATTTTCATCAGGTTCTAGGTCACTACTCTCTACATCCATACGTCTTCGTATACATGCCAGTCGGTTATATGTACTCCAATAGCCCAGACGAATTTATATCTATAAAACAGTGGTAGACCCCGCAACAACAACATCTGTTGCAAGAATTGGCCGGCTCGACCGGTGAAATACCTACTCTGCATTTCGTCTGATAAGTGATGTGCCGGAGGCCTAATTTCAGTCTTCTTCCTCTTTCCACCCTTTTCTCATAAGGATAGAATGGGGAAAGGAAGAGGATTGGACGGGGAGGGAGTTAATGGGGAAAAGGAAATATAATTTTCCCTGTCTATTTATGTAATGATTAAAGCGGAATATATGATATCTGTTCCAATTCAATGTAAATCAAATTGAGCAACACACATTTTAAATTCCATTTAAATGGAATTTATTGTTGTCCAATTATTGTAAGCTTTTTGTTAGACAATTTGTCCTTACATAAAGAAAGTTTCGTAATTTCATGGCACATTATTTGAAACTTGTCACAAAGTTTCGACAAGTTTTCAAGCCAATTATATTCAAAGTGATAATGTACGCAGACTTGCTTTTGCGCTGTCAATATTCGGAAATTCGCATTTAATAGTTAAGTAATCAACACGTTAACGGGCAAGTTGGCATCGTGCATTTTTCTGGTAGAATCACTTAGCTGTAAACACAAAAAGAAAAAACACAGGCAATTATAATGACCGCCAACAGAATTGAAAACTGAAAACAGGTGGCGAATAATAAGGGGCGACAACAGTCCAAAATTTAATATATAATCAACAAAAATAAGTCTTAACAATAAAATAAAAAATTAAGTGAATAAAAAAACGTCAAAACTAATCTAACTTCAAATAAGCGCTTAGCCGCGTTGAAGATTTTTCACTATTAAAAATATCCAAAGCGGCAATAGTAGTCTTTACTGCAAAAACTAAAAAAAAAACAATTTCTGTATATCCCTCCCTATCCCTACTAATATTACAATTGTGAATGTAAGTTTGTTTGTTACGCTTTCACGCGAAAACTACTCAACCGATCATCATGAAACTTTGTACACATATCCTTGGAGGTATTAGAAGTAACATAGAATGCTTTTAAAAAATATGTAGAAGTATGTATGTTCCCTATAGAATCTGAAACGGCTGGACCGATTTCGATGAAATTTACAGGAATCGTCCAGATTGGCACAGCGGGTGCTTTTGTGTTTGGTAGCAATCGGTTCAACATAATTAGTGGTACCCGGGCGAAGCCGGGCGGGTCACTAGCCACTATATAGTTAACATAACAAATTATGGCAATATTATAAATATTCGTAATAGAAGAGCATGTATGCTTCGGAAGCCATGTAGGATAAGAAAGAAGGGAAAGAGGTGAGCTTGCAGGGTGCAAATGGAAATCCTTAATCTCGGGCTACCCCAATGCATTACGATTGTGTGTGCTTATTGAAATTATTTATTAAACCTAAAAGAAATACGTATATAAGTGTTAAGTAAATTCGGAAAACCAGTGGAATCGCACACACGAAGACCTTTAAGCAAGAAAGATGAGAATTTAGATGCATCGTATATGTTCTACTTCATGCCTAACTCTACGACCTTAGCTCTGCCGTCGTTAAACTGTCAACTTATAAAGGCACCATCAATTTTCATCACACTTGGACTTGTCTTTGCTGTACTTCACTACTATCACAAACGACACTACAAATAATTGCAAAGATAGAATCAAAGATATAGGAAATTCAATATCAAAGTTATCTAGCAACATGGAAGTTTCGGTTGTTTGTGGAACAATTATCCAGTGAAACGCGTAATCCTTAACTTGTAGATAAGTCTTTGTGAAGTTAACAATGTTTGCTAAGAGTTCAACTTGGCAATCGATTGAGCCTTGAGATAAGGTTTTCTTATCCATATTAAGGCAAACTCTTAGCGACGGTGGAAGAGTACTGAGACTATTAGGACACGGACCATGTGTGCTGCACATTTGAGATCGCGATCGATAGATGGATGGATAGTTGGATAGACGTATGGATAGTTGGATAGACGGATGGATAGCTGGATAGACGAATGGATAGTTGTCTAGACGAATGGATAGGTTGATAGATTGATGGATAGTTGGATAGACGGATGGATAGCTGGATAGACGGATGGATATTTGTCTAGACGAATGGATAGTTTGATAGATTGATGGATAGTTGGATAGACGGATGGATAGTTGGATAGACGGATGGATAGCTGGATAGACGGATGGATAGTTGTCTAGACGAATGGATAGTTTGATAGATGGATGGATAGTTGCATAGACGGATGAATCGTTAGATGGACGGATGAATAGTTTGATATATGGATGGGTAGTTGCATAAATTTATGGCTAAATGGATAGTTGGATAGCTGGATAGATGGATGGATAAATTTAATTACATTTAAATACATATTAATATTAAAATTAATGACTTATATGGATAGATAGCTGGATGCAGAAAGTGAGGGCCTAGGTACATCAGTCAACTGATACAGATTGAAGTAATGACGATACCGATGTTTTTATAAAAGTGCTGTGACTAATTTGTGGACATACATTGTCTCGTGGGATTGTGAGACATACAAAGTGCTCGGGATTGTACATAGGGTATAAGAGCTAAGACTTTTAGCCCAAATTCGATGGAGACGTCCTTCAGAATATGAAGTGTTAAAATCAAATTTCTTTCGATAGCAGCCGCTACAGAATAAGTACAATGCGAACGATAAAATCTTGTATTTTATTTTGTTATAGTATTATAGCACTGGTCGACGTTTCGTCCAATATTGCAGAATATAAGCGCCTGCTTTTGAAACAAGGTTTTTTCAGTCTACGCCCAAACAAAAGACGATTTTGCTTTTATTTTATAGCGAATCAAAAATAGTCTTTACAGCGTTTATTTTTCTCTACTTTACTTATACGAGGCAAAAATTTATTTTACTTTTGCTATAAATAAATAAAATAAATATGCACACAAATATGATCCCTCTGGGTTAGGCAGAGATCATGGCCCGGTCCTGGCACACCTCTCTCGCTTCCTCCACATATATAGATCTACGCATATATGCTCTTCGGTTATGGGTGCTCCTTGTATCGCCCTTTTTTACTAAGCCACTAATTAGATCGATATAAGTTCTCCTAGGGCGTCCCCTACTAACACTGCCACTCACTTTTGCAACATAAATTTGTTTCGTTACTCTCTCTTCATTCATCCTTTCAACATGCCCGAACCACCGAAGCATACCTTACTCAATTCTAGCATAGCATCCACTTTCAAGCCACACTTTTCCCTTATAATGCTATTTGAAGGATCGCATCTCAACGGCATTAACTCTACTGGCATGATTTTTCTGCCAAATCCAGCTTTCACTTTGCTTTACAAGTAGGAAATCGACTTCAAACGTATACCTTATCTAATTAATGGTCGTTGAAAACAAGTAATAAACGAAACAAATAGAATCTTTATTAAAGCTCAAGTCAAGCTCGTAACTGTCCCGAATTATGGATACTTAAATGAAATAGCTCATCTGCAATAAATACACTGTGCCAATTTATTCTTTACAACTCAATATTCACTCTGTTTCATTCGATGTACTTTACGAGTACTTTAAAGAGGTATTTTAATGATAATGCTTTATTACATTTACGGAAATATTACAAACTAACATCAAACAATTCTTACGGATTTTGTCACGTTCAATTCATGTTTTGTTACTGACGTTTCGTAACATTCCAGTTACATAGATACATTTTAAAATAAAATCGTTTTTGTATATAAAATCTCATCTATAATGTTAAAGCCGTTTCCGAGATAATACAAAATGCGCACAATAAGCAAGCCTCACACAAAGTTATATGTTTTCCTTATTCGGAGTTACACATTCGAACAGGTCATAGTTGTAATTATACGCATATTGTACACACACGTTTTACTTGCATAAGTATGCATGCCAGTAAAATGTGTGTGTGTACTTGTGTGTACTTACATGACCAGGTCTAGGTTACTTAGCCTAATGCGGGCGTGGACATGGTCAAGTAAATTTCTACATGTACAATTTTTTTGTGTTTTTACAAACGCCTAACGGTTAAGAGTACGGACGAAACAAGCACAACTTGATTGTGGGTTCGAATCTGCTCTATCCTATCTGATTATTATTTACGATTCTACCATGATTGTAAGTTATTTCAATTTACATTTCATGCCCTAACTAAATAACATCGCAGTGTCCAGCGGTAGGATATTATATCACCACAAAACAGGCTACATTGTAACATACTATGTACCTCAACTAGCGGATGTTGTGCATGAACACTTAGCGGGTTCAACTAAAAATGAAAAAAAGTTCACGAACTCGATGGTAGTGCTACATCCAACACAAAACGTATACAATAAATTTCAAATGAAAACTGCATCTAATTAGAAAATTTTGTCCAAATTTTCAGATATGGCCTCTTTAAATTATAATACTTTTAAGCTTCAATTGAATAAAGCTTAAGTTAAGCTTAAAGCTGGTGAATTTAAAGTCCAATTTGGAAATCTGAATTTGAATTATCTGAGTAGATAGCTACATAAAGTAGACTAGAACAATCGAGACTACATTATCATTGCACACGACATTTAAACAGGTATTCGGTCTGGCAACGAGTCGGACACGAAATGATTTCCCCGTCTCACAATTTTCCTCAACAATTTTAAAACAAACGCAATACGACAGTTGGACCTGGGGAAATGTCGTCTTTATTTTGGTTTTTATTTAGTTTATTTATAAGCTTTTAGTATAACCATTATTTAGTACATACATTACAATGTACAAAATAAATATAAATATTTACGATCACAATTGTACGGAAGTTAGCAACGTAACTAATCGCTACATGTACCGGACACGTGAGTGCTCGGCTGATTATTGTCATGACAGGATATGACAGGCCTGCGACAATAATTCCATCGGATACATGCGACAATGTAACTACTGCGATGTAGACTTTCAGAGGCTCATTAGCTATTGTGTATAGATTAATTCAAAATAAAAGAATATAATAGAAGATAATACAATACTGTTGCGTTCTACAGAGCAACGGGAGTAGCTGATGTCGGCTCCATCGGTGAAATACCATAACCTTACAGCAGAGTTTTGTGAAGTAGAAGTATTGCATGTTTCTGTCTGTTGCTCTTCTTCTAGCGGAGACTCGGTTTAAAACCTCTTCCCCTTACCCCGTTTTTCCTTATTTGCTTTTCCTATCACCTCCTCTGTCTGTGTCCGTGTCTCAAAATAAAGTCTGCAATTTGTTTTTTGCTGATGTCTATGGGTATTCACTTAACATTGCTTGTGTGTTTGCCATCTTCTAAAAAAAAATAGCAAAATTGAAAAAAAAACTGTTTCTGAATCAAAAAATCAGAATCAAATTCTTAATAAGCGTACGAATAATTAATTTAATTTAATGGCTTACCTCAATTTCACGTACATTGGTGTTGGTACCAAGTTTCGAACATCGCCGTCAGGACCTCTGACAGATTGTCGATACCAACAATAACATACGCGAACATGAGCTAAGCTGTTTAATTTAGTTAATAATTTAATTAATGATTTATTTAATACTTTAAATAATAATTTATTTAATAATTTAATTAATAATTTAGTTAATAATTTAATTAATGATTAAGTTAATAATTTAATTAATAATTTAGTAAATAATTTAATTAATGATTTAGTTAATAATTTAATTAATAATGTATTCAATAATTTAATTAATGATTTAGTTAATAATTTAATTAATAATTTAGTTAATAATTTAATTAACGATTTAGTTAATAATTTAATTAATAATTTAGTAAATAATTTAATTAATGATTTAGTTAATAATTTAATTAATAATTTAATTAATAATTTAGTAAATAATTTAATTAATGATTTAGTTAATAATTTAATTAATAATGTATTTAATAATTTAATTAATGATTTAGTTAATAATTTAATTAATAATTAATTTAATAATTTAATTAATAATTTATTTAATAATTTATTTAATAATTTAATTAATAATTTATTTAATAATTTAGTTAATAATTTAATTAATTATTAGCTTTATAAAGTATTTAATGACTTAGGTAATAATGTCAAAGTTTTAATACGGGTAGGAATCATCGAACATTTCTTTTTATAGCTCTTTATAGCCATGTTAAGCCATACCAAATCAAATCAGACTTTTGTTTTTACTCTTTTAAATCTTACATTACTTTGAATTATTACACGAAAGTTGAATGAAATTTATTATTCCGTCGTTTTAAACAAAAACGAGAAACATTTCTTCACATAAATCCAAGGTAATTTATATTTCTAGTGTAAGCGATTCGCTTCAATTACTTCAAGAGACTCTCGCCTGGAATATGTATCATGGAGTTTTACAAACTTCTTTTGAATGTGCGGGAAACAAAAACAAGAATCCGTTTTTTTTTTGAGAATTTTAAAGTTCTTATATTTTCCTTACAATAACTTCGTATTCTCTATGGCCTATTTCTTATATGCGTGTCTGATTATGTGATGTGAATGAACTGACGCTGGCAACTTGTTCCAATTGTTTACCGTACGCACTATGAACTAAGATTCAAATCCATTCGTTCAAACGGGAGGTATACTAATACGAGGAATGGATATCAATTGTATGTCCGATAGAATGGTGCTGGGGGAACTAGGTAACGTAATTTCCGCACACATTCCTGAGAATACAAAAATGAAAATTGGAAATGGAAGAGCCCAAAGTAGCGTCACAATTCTTACGTAATTAGACCGTGTGATGCAACCACACGTGACCCGAATGAAAGTCGCGTGCACTGAGCTAGCTAAACATGTGCCGAGCCTGCGGTTCCTTTGAGGCTCTATCGAGTGCAAGGAGAGAAAAGTAAAAATATAAATGTAATATTAAATTGTTGTTGGAAGATTTATTTCCATTTATCGGACGTTATGCCGAACAGTACTCGGAACTTCTATATTTCCTTATATGGGTTATAATGCCGTAGTGAATGTGAGGTTCTTAATTTGCACGGGGAGTCAATGCCTTCACGTCCACAATTGAATTATAATTGAATTAAACAATTGTATTGAAATGACCCAATAAATAAATTACAATGTTATTAACGGCATTCAGTGCGCAAGAACTAACTGAGCGTCTGACATATCTCCCTTCACGCATAAATTCTGATACAAAGCTTATTCGAATACTTACACGTCCCTATACATTCATACATTTAATATTCTACAGAAGTTTTCCTATACAATTATAATATTAAGGATAACTACCTTATGATTTTAAATTATGAATAAACTAGTTCATAAGTAGCGGATAATGTCTTAATATCAGTACAGTTATACATAAATAAACTGAATCCATTTTAATGAATATAGATTTATAATTGAAGATTCAAAAATGTGTCATTTTTTAAATATTATTTATGATTCCTGAATGCTTTTAATTTATGTATATTTTGTATTAATCGCATAACATAACATAAAGAAAATATTTTAATTAAATACGAGTATATTGTCTCTTCAGGTAACGCTGAGTTAGACGAATCTCATTTCAACAGAGCTTAGTAAAATAGATAATTGTGCTCACATCTCCGGTATACAAAAGAGGAAATCTTTGGTACCCTTTGCATTCTTCGAAAGGTCGAATAGGTCACGGCAGATCACTCCGGTCGTTCAATATGTACTGAGAATTCTTTTATCGAGAATAGAAAATAATGTCATTATTATAGGTCTACAACAAACCAACATTCTTTTAAAATACAAATGAAAAATATATAATATAACGAACAAACCCAAGTACACGTATTAGTTTATTCAACACGTGATACAATAAATATTTGTGCTCAATACTGGGCCGGTGTGTCCCAACGTGGCGCGGAATCACATTTAACCAGCAAAGAATATCTAATTCTGATGACACTAAAATGTCTCAACAAGGTGCAAGCAGATAGCGTGCAGTAGTACCTAGCAGTTAACTACTAATTGAAGTTTTTTTTGTGACTGAAAGGTCACTGTTTGCCTAGACGAGGAATTTACAGCTACACCGGGCTCGAGGCGGCAGGCCGCAGAGGGCGCTTAGCCTAAGCCTCTTTAAGAGCAACTAAGCTCGAGGGTTCCCTCCGTAGAGGGAGCCTCGGCTCGGGCCGTTACTGTATTAGCATTATCGGATTGGGAGGCCGCCGAGCTCTTGAGTCGCTTCGGCGGACGCTCCATGGAGTGATTCGGCTCAAGAGCCCCCGAGAGGGAACCACGGCTTGGGCTGTCACTCATTACGCGTTAGCATTCTGATTCTAGGGTGCCCGAGAGAGCCTAGCCTCGGCTATTATCGGATTACATGAATTTCTAAAGCTAACAATACTACCACTTTGGAGAGCGTTAGTGCTGGGAGAAGAAGTGGCGGAAGAAACTCCAGCAACGCTTCTATCATTAATAGGCGAGAAAACCCTGCCAGCTATGTGGCCATATCTAGAGAAAGATGGCTGACGTCGCCGGCGAGAACGGTGTGTGATTCGTCTGCGAAGTTGTTTCATCCTAGCCTGTGCGATGGTTATTGCATCGTCTCGATAGTCGAGTACGTGCTTAGGTCGTCTATAGTCACGGCGGATTGGTCTACGACTAACGGATTGGGGTGACCAGCGGCGGAATCAAAATAACGACGCGACGGACGCCAAATTCAGGGGTTGGGCTATGGTAGGCAGCTCTAAGTCCATGTGTAACTCGTCGTTGCGCACGAACCACGGTGACCCGGTGGCCTTGCGCAAGAATCTGACTAGACTAATTGAAGATCACACCGCTCCGGGGTCATGTTTCTTCGACGACATTTCTTTAGTGCCATCTAAATCGACGCCATTGCCATCAATCGGCGGCGAGAGAAAACCACTCGAAACTAGTGATATTGGTAGTGATTCGCTCTGGGTTACCGGCGACATCTATTGGTGCGTCGTGTGAATATTGATTGTGTTACAATACTAAAAAAGACTCGGTAATAAGTGTTATGTTTGTTAAAATTACCTTTATTCTTTCATATCTTTGCATGCGACACTTAGCGTTGTTTTTTTCTTGGAACGTTATCTTTTAATCTTAATTCAAATGTAACAAAATGGCGACTGCATAAGCTCCGCTTGCTTCTGTGCCAACTGGACGCTCGTGTTTTAATAAAGACAAAAACAAGAGCTATTAGCAATTGCAGGCTTGTGAGCAAACATTCTGCAGCTTTTTACTTTGATTATTCTTAATTGCTTTTATTTCTTTTTTACTTTTAACAATGTACATTTCTTTGTTTTTTACTACAATCCTACTTCCTACTTGTTTTATGCAAATTGCGTTTTTTTTTCGTCAAGTATCAACGATTTCTGTCTGATCTTTAATTAAAGTTGAAAATTGTAGTTGTGCTCCTATCGTACAGACGGCCGATATGGCCAGAGAGTTTTAGAATAGCAGTTATATTAAGAACAACACTGTTGGTATAATATTCGGTATAAGAAATTTACCTTCGTCTTTAAGGAGTTAAAGCGTAACAAACAAACTCACATTCGCATTTATAATAGTTTGTATTATTACAGATTAGATTTATTAAAACAATATTAAAACTTTTGCACTCTTATTAGAAAAACATTCCTATGTACGAGGTTAAGCACCACTGCGTTTCGTTGGAGATCCCGGAGCTCATCCTATTGCACCCGGAGATGTCCACCGAGGGATATTAGTGGGTAAAATCTCATATAATCCTGTCTTTCTCCCAGAGGACAGGATATCTTCAGATTTCCGCACGATACAAAAAAGTACTGCCTTTAAATCAGAACTAGAAAGTCGAAGCTTATCACGGTAGTACTTTTTTTTGGTATCGGGGGTGAAATCTTCGAAAGATATCCTGTCCTCGGGGAAGGACAGGTTTATGTAGGATTGTACCCACTAAAACCCCTCGGTGGCCATCCTCAAGTGCTATGTAAGAGGGTTCCGGGATCTCCAAAGGAACACACCGGAACCCTCTGCACTGAGCTTCTGCACGACCCAGGGAGACAATATCTCCCGTTTGTGGATACGCAGCACTACGGCAACGTAGGACCACGCCGTGTTGCCGTCGTTCGTTTTTTTTTGACAATAGGGCCCCCACCCTAAGCGCCCACGATACAGAGGGTCCCTTTTTGTCGACGCTCCGACGCAAGGGACAATGACATGGACCTATCGTGGTCCAGGCCTATGGGGCATACCAGAGTGCCCCGAGGAAACGCCCCGAATCCTTCGACTTCGTGTTGGGTCCATCCGCTCCCGCTCTCGCTCAGCATTACCACCACCATTCATCCATTCGTTCAACATTATATGCTCTGTTTTCTTTTACGAAATGTTGTTATATAGTTGAAAGTACAAATATAATTCAAAGTATCGAATCGTTCTGTGTATTTTTATATTAGAATTCTCAGACATTTTAAATTTCAAATGAAATCTCGCACTGTCGTTCATAGAGACGTTTCTAGTTCTTAGAAACATGTTTTTGGTCGGCGTTGAGCGGCATTTTACGGCTCTCCGTGGACACGTTATAGCTATGGGAGGACATTGGAAGTAATTTCTGGAGTCGTATCGATATAAAGCGAATAAGATACACCGAACGTTCGACAATATGCGAAAAGTTTATTAATAAAATGTACAGTTCTTTCCGTATAATTTGGCAGACCATTTAAATACGAATTATACCTAAAAATCTTTATTTCTTATTTTTATATCAGTCTATCGTCACGAAATATTATTATTATATATTTATATATGGCAATTTAAAAAGTTTTAATCAAGGAGACCGAAGCTAGTACTACCCGCGGCTTGCTCGCCTTGGTTATTACCGCCGGTATATACTTAATGAAAGTCAGATGGCGTTAACTGCCATTCAAATAAAACGCCAGCTGGCGTTGTTATCTAATCATTTGATTCAATCTCATCGCCAGACTTATATGCCAACAACTACAATCATATGTTTTTTTTTATTTACGAAACGATTACTATGTCCTTTGCTATACTCTTTAAAAAATTGGCATATTACACAATTTATAGATGATCGGTTTTAAGATTACGTGTCAAATCGTAACAAACAAACAGATTTACTTTCGCATTTATATCATTAGTTGTAGGAAAAAATTTTTTTTACTTATATTCAATAAAATATAGGCAAAACTATTAGTTGAATTCTATCAACTTCAATTGCATATGTGAGAAGTAATATTTTGTAGAAATATTTTTTGTCAAACAAGAATAAGTCGCTGCGAAGTTTTGTTACCTTCAAACTTGGTAAGTTATCAGAAATGGCTTAAGTTTATCACAATAAAGTGTTAATAAAATCACTAAGCTAATTTGGGGCGATTCCACCGTTTGCATTCGATGACAAGTTTAAAAAAACTACGTTATGTTTAATCGAGTTTATATAATAGTTCGATTCTAATATTGGTTTCCGTTAAACGGGTTTCACCGGCTATAATTTGATCGCGTTTTCGTAAACAAAGTTTAGTGACTTACGTAAACATCGCCTTCAATCTAAGCGCAGATGTCATGCTATTCAGCTTGTCAACGTCAAAACTGTCTCTTATGTAGCTGTCAAATTGAAAACGCGTTTACAGAGCCAAACGCCAAAAATCAGACGTTCGAAATTTAAACTCAGTTAGAGCATAACTGCGTTTAGTTTATGTTGGTGAAATGCAATTTGGAGCTTTAAAATCCGTTAGACGCGTAAAACGAGGTTAGGTCGAGCTAATCGCGTTTATTTTCAACGGTGAAATCTCCCTTTAGTTTCTATAAAACACCTTTCTAAAAATATTATTATGCATCTCTCAAGATGCGACACAGAATTTACAAAAGAAGAGCCTTACCACCTTAGCGCAGACTTGATATTGGTCTTAGATACACCATAAGCAATTTAAGCCTTCATCTATTATTTGATCAAGACCCAGATTATATATTAGATAATAACCTACATTGATAAATCACAAGGGTTTCCAAGACCTGGTACCAGGACTATTAAATCGAAAAACCAAATTAGGTTCAATCCATGCGTTGGTCGATGTTGCCTATTCTAGAGTTAAAATTTATGTGGGCGTCAAGACGAAGTCGAGTCTAATAATGCGTTGTATATTGTACTAAATGGCTTCTGAATTGATTATTGACTTTGACATAAGCACAAATCTATTTGATGATATTGAATTTAATAAATCCTATACGTTATATAGATATTCAAAGGTAAATTTCGATTGGAATTATTATAATTAACGACTTAATGGCTTGACACAGAACTAGACATGAATACAGAATAAGCTCCTATATCAGACATTGTATGTTTTGAATGAGATGCCGGAGGTCTAATCCTAGTATTTCCCCCCTTCCTGACATAATGGGAAGGGGAAGAGGATTTGACGGAAGATGGATAGGAAAAGGAAACATACCTTTTTATTTTTTCCCTCCCCTATCCATTAAAGGTAGGCAACGAATCTGTAACTCATTAGCTTATTGCAGATGCGCATATGGGTAGCAGTCACTTAATATCATAATCATTTAGTATGTTATATTAAGTAATTAGTAAATAAGGGAGCATTAATGGCCCAGTAGTATAGTTTGAACCCAGGCAGGGCTTTAATTTGTTTAATTTATTTCATCACCGATGCTCCAAAAACTGCGAAAGAAAACATCGTGAGGAAACAGGAATATCTTAGAACCACTACATTCGAAGACATGTGACATCCACCAACTCGCACTGGGCCAGCGTTGTGGATTATGACCTCTCCCTTTCTCGGAGAAGAGGCCTGTGTCCCAGTGGAAACAGGCATTTTGAAATCGGCAAACATCGTTTAATAAATTAGTATATATTTTTAGTAATTTTTCCATACGATCTTGAATTGTATCAAGCAGTAACCTAATTTGAACCAACAATTTTATGTCTCTCAGTTCATGCCACTAAATTGCTTTGGTTTTAATATTTCAATTAATTCACAAAAAAAATAAAAATTACATTTATGAGATTTCTCATATGTCGTCTGAATATGTTTGCAAATCCAAACAACCGTGATTCCATTTATTTTACACCAATAAGCCACCCCCCATCTGTGACTCGGAAGACATTCCTTGACGAGATAAGTGTTTGTGCGGAGTAAATATGTCTGATATGAATATCATTTCAGTCAGTACGAAGATTCCGTTTTATTTTTGAGTATGAATAAGTTGCGAGTGGGCACATTTTTCGTAGCGAATTTTTCTGCAGTGCCGCTTTAGTCGAGAGGGAAGTTCTCTGTTTTTGACAGCCTTTGTACAGGCGGCAAATAATATTTATGCCGGAAATGACTTCCTATTTCTCACTGGTCCGACATATTGTTTCCGAATACGAACGCTTTGTAAAAAAAATCAAAATTATTATTAACTTGGAATTAATTTAATTCCACGCTTATTGCGTCACTGTTTAATGTATTTGTTTTATTGACCAACTTTTAATATAATATTGTGAAAATGGCTCGAGTAGTATGTTTATTATAGATCGACTCGTATCCGACCCGAAGGACCAAATTTGACAGTGGTAGAACCTGCAACAACATCTGTTGCACAATTGGCCGGCTTAATAAATAATATTATAAATGTGAATGTAAGTTTGTTTGTTACGCTTTCACGCGAAAACTACTCAACCGATCATCATTAAACTTTGTACACATATTCTTGGAGGTATTAGAAGTAACATCGGATACTTTTATGAAAAAAAATAGTATATAAAAAGTGAAGTATGTATGTTCCCTATAGACCTATAGCCTCCGAACTGGCGGGACAGATTTCGATGAAATTTACAGGGATTGTCCAGATTGGCACATTCATGTGTTTGGTAGCGATCGGATGAACATAAGTAGTGGTACCCTGGCGAAGCCGGGGTGGGTCAATAGTGAGAATATATTTTAAATTAAAACAAATGGCCTGAGAGATTACGTTATACCGAATCGAAAATAATGAATCATCAAATCGATTGATGATTGCCGGCTACAGAATTCAACTGATTGGGTTCCTTTGTTTAAAAATAAATGAATTCGATTCGGCAGTTGAATGTTACATAATGATTTTTTTTCCTTAAATTTATTGTTTCGCATTTGTTACCCGCTATCTCGATGATAAATGAAATGATTACCTTCGTTTCGTCAGTAATAAAAAAATATTTTTTTTAATTTTCCACATTAATGATATTTATTTATAGTAGTAAATTAATAAATTTTATGCATTTACCACATTTTTCCGGATTTGGTAGTAAATATTACAATCTTCAAACTTTTTGAATCGTTGGAGATACAAGGAATTTATTGTTACGTAGCTTATTGAAGCGTATGGGGGTAGCTAGAATTATAATAAAAATAACATAATAAAAAAAATATTTTAAATTAGGATGTTTTCGTATGTTTCCCCATTGCAAGGAGACAGGCCTCTCCGAGAGAAGGTAGGGGCCGAAATCAACCACGCTGGTCCAATGAGGGTTGGATGTCACATGTCTTCGAATTTGGTGGTTCTAAGTCATGCCGGTTTCCTCAGGATGATTTCCTTTACCGTTTTAGGAGCAATGGTAATGAAAAAAGTAAAGTGCCTGTCTGGATTCGAACCCACGACAGTACTACATTACAGTACAGTGCTCTTATTATAATATTCTGTTTTTATAATAAAGAGGTTGCTTGGGTTGTTTGAGGGACCCTTTCTACCAAGGTCATATGGAATCATATACGGTTTCGGTTCGCTACGGTTCGTTTCTGCTAGAGGGCGCCCAACAATTAATGTTTACAAGCCTCATATGTGCTACACAATACAGTTGAAAACAATTAGATAAGTGAACCATACACGAGGTAACATGAGACATTTCGTTGGTTCTTGACATTATATGAACAAAAATGAGTCGTGCAGTAGTCCGGTTTCTGAAGCTATAAAATACACATTAATTACTACGTTGATTGTAGTGTCATAATTAAAATTAGGCATGAAATAAAATGATTTCTTTTCATTCATTCACCGCAACTCACTTTACAACGTGATGTTTCCCCCAAAATTATTTACAAAACTTTTCTCCCTTGCCAAACTTTTTTTGAATCTGGATAACGTTTTATCATGTTACAGTTTCTTAGCCCGTTAATCAAATGTTACCTGTACTGAATTTATTTTATGGAAAGCTTATTACTACAATTGTAATATGTAAAACAATTTTTCTTTCACGTGTCATAATTACTTATATAATCCTCGGCATATGTTACTGAAACTTGGATTTCATCCAAACACTTGAGTTCAGTCCAATAATTTACAAAATTACTGCATGCGTTTCAAAGTAAAATTATTATCCCCTTCAAAACAATCCTAACATGAAAATTTCAGGAGTTTCAAGAAAAATAAAGTACAAAAAAACAACGATATGGGATTTGTTCTATCTCGGCATGAAACCGGAATTACTTGACCTAGAGTAGTTATATCCGTATATATCACAGAAAACAGGAGGGACGTAGAAGCATTTCTGTGTTTCGTCTGTTGAGTGAGGTACCGGAAGTCTAATCGTAGTCCAAAAGGAGTAAAACCTCTTACTATCCTTTTCTAATAAGTAAAGGAAGGAAGGGAAGAGGATTTGACCGGGAGGAGATGGATGGCAAAAGGAAACACCGTTTTTCCTGTCCATCCCCCCGTCTACTAACGTCTGCAACTCATTAGCTTGTTGCAGATGCTTTAGGGTGGCGGTCACATCACGTGACATGCGCTTACTCTTTTGCCATAAAAACAAATAAATATATATATTAAAGGTGGAAATCAATATTTTTATTATGTTAGTTTTCTTATACAAAGGAATCTTTCCGCGTCATTTGAACCGACATTAAAATGTCTTATTTAAAACTTTTCACAGTGAACCGTTGTTTCATGGTTCGTGGTTAATACCCTAGGACATATTCACACACGGCCATCTGATCCCAAAATTTTACATGGGACTGATTGCGGCATTAACGTAGGCCAATTGCAGGCGTGAGAATGTATGAAAATTGATGATCTTACTCCTAAATCATGTATAGACATCGATATTCATAAAATTGACATGGGTGTTAAAAACCTAAGCTTGTTCGCGGCTCCGCTAGCTTACAGATTGATATGCAAATTGTTGAACACGTGTTCAATACTCCAGAGACGTTATTTCAATAGCGGAATCGGGGCCGGCGCGCATTCATGAAAAATAACTTTGTCTGCTCAAAGGAAAATTTATATAAAAAAAGCTTTGACGTTTCATATGTGCTACTTTTTCCTAAAATTCATGTAGTTTGTTATTCCGAGGAAAATCTCATGATTCATATATCTATTTTCTTCTTTAAAGATGTTTATTGTTAGACTTAATCCAAACACTTTGTAAAAGGACAGTTAATATAATTTAAATAATAAAATCTTTGTTGATAATTCAGAAATAAATACGTCTGAGAAAGCGGTGGCCGTGTGGGTCATCATTGAAAAGATTAAAATACACAGAATCCTCTGGTATGGCCACATGGAAATAATGGATAACAGACGAAAGCTGAAGCGGGTATCGATGGAAAGATGAATGGTAAATGACGTTCAGTTTCGCGGTCACTTGGAAGACAAGGCCAAGTTGGCCTCTAAAATGCTGGGTGTACTCAGTAGACCGAAGCAGTATTTCCAGCCGGGCCACCGCCTTCAGCTGTACAAGGCGCAAGTTTTGGCCCCACATACTGCAGGAATACTGCTTGCATTTCTGGGCGGGAGCACCCCAATACCAGCTTCTTCCAGTTGACCGCATACAACGGAGAGCGACTCGAATCGTCAACGACCGAGCTCTTGCCGATCGCCTTGGTAATCTGGCCTAGCGAAGGGACGTCAGCTCCCTCTGCATTTTTTATCACATATACCACGGTGAGTCCGAAGAACTCTTTGTGCGTTGTAAAATGATCTGTCCTCGGCAGTATTTCCAAACCAGTACGACTTAGGGCCTTCAAGAAGAGAGCCGATCTTTTTTTTAAAGGCCGGCAACGCATCTGCAGTACTTCTGGTGTTGCGGGTGTCTATGGGCGTCGTTGATCACCTCGGTGGTCAAGCTGCTCGTTTAAAAAAAAGATGACGAGAGATGACTCTGGGTCGGTGATACTCTAAATGTCAGAGGCCGAGGTCAAGGCCAGAGACTATTATTACATATAACTTTACCAATAAATGAAGTGTATTTAATATGAAATTTTATATAATCCTTCAATAATTGAAACAGACGTTACTTAATCCTTCAATTTCGCAGAAATTAAGCTAAAAGCTTAAACGTTATAGCAATAAATGAATAATCAAAGATTAAACCAATTTAAAATGAATATATTTTTCAAGATATTGTTGTTGAAAGAGTATTAAAAGCATCTAATTGTTTTATTTACTTAATTTTGATGCCTTTTTAAAACGGTTTTTAAATGATTTTTTTTACCTATTAGTTTAAAAGCTATTACAACTTGTTTTATTAAGTTTTAGGCACATAAATATTTGATGTGAATAGAAAAAGGCTATAATACTTAAAAGTAACTTATTGTATTATCTATATAGCGTTAATTACCACCTTAAAATAATTGTTTTTTATTTTCTATGCTAACGATTGAGGGACACGAAGCCAAATTATGAAATTATCTTACGGTCACAATTTTTATTACGCGTGTATTTTCTTGTCTTGAAGTTACTAAGTCGGTAAAAAGGAGAGGAAAATAGATGTATGTGTATAAAAATGTGCAAAAACCAAAGATATTCTTAGATAAATTTAAAACGGTCGACATTAACACTCACCTATTGAATTATATTACGGTGAATAAATATTTATTGAACTCACTTTGCCGTACCTAGGCTCAAGCAAAATTACTTCAAAAGTAGCAATTAAATATTGTACAGTTGCAGTCAAAAAAGTGTTAGTCGCCTTAAAGTCGACATTTTCAAGCATCACACAAGTAAAACCTAACTTTATATTTAAGCGGAAATGTGAATTTAGGGTGTGGTTACCTTTTATCCCGAAAATAAAACTGTTCCCGAGAAGACCTTCATTTATTTTAACATATTTCATCGGTTGCCATGGTAATGTTTTGACAGGTAAACATATTTGACACATCTATAATCCTAAGTCATAATACACGGAATCATCATAGCGGCCATACAGCTACAGCGATTTCTGATTCAAAAATTGTATTGACTACTAGTTTTAGTAGTAGTAAGTACAATTATATATGCAATTGTAGTGGATTAGCTTGAACAGCTACTAAGTGTCGACGACTTGATAAAGGAATGAATTTGAACAGTGACGTATAGATATAGTTGGAAAAGTTCCTTTTTATCGTGCTCTCTGAAATAGCTTCAGTACCTATCTTTTGACATTTGACGCTAACCCATAAAGTTCCATATTAATGGATCTAAAAATGTTACTCATTTAATACAATCATTCATTGACAGTTCGGGTGTCATCGTATTCCGATAAAGATACGAGTTTTCCCGATGGAAAATAATTTCTCACTACATCTGTAGGTTTTCTTACAATAACTGGACAGGAACGTATGTAATGAGTTACGTAGCAATATATGAACCAATTAAATACATACGACCTCAAAGCGTAACCGCTCAGCCAACTCCAGCTTGTGTTGCTGTTTAGAATCGTAAACAGTAGAGCGACGCCAACTTCTGAACATACACAATTAGGGTTGCTAATTGGACTGTATAATCTATTAGGGTGTTCATTCTACGATGACTAGCCGAGTGTGTGGCTGACAGTGTGTGTACCTCATACATCTAGCTATCGAATTGTGAAAATATACTCACCTGACCTTTACCCCAAATGTTGTTGAACATGGCAACTTTATAAAAACCACTATCCATTATTGGCATACTCGAAGCCAAGAATCGATTAAAACAGGATGTAGTTTACGTTTAGGAATATCAAACTGTTAATTTACCGAATATTAAAGAAATAAACCTTTTTTAGAATGCTTCCCCATTGCAGGGACACAGGCCTCATCTCAGAGAGAGGCAAGGGGCCTTAATCCACCACGCTGGTCCAGTGCGGGTCGGTGGATGTCACATGTCTCCGATTTTGGTGGTTCCAAGACATGCCAGTTTCCTCACGACGTTTTCTATCACAGTTTTTGAAATAAATTACTCAAAGTAAAGCACCTGCCTGGGTTTGAACCCGCGACCTACAGTAGGTTAGTTGGGGCCCAAACCACTGGGCCACCACTGCACCAATTACAAGATTATCGCTGAAGAAAACGTTATAAGGAACCTTACCACCATAACCATAAATTCACATAAAAATGTATAGTCCTTTATTCATAATTTTAATATTACTTCGAAGACATTTTAATCTTTTTTTAAAATATTTTTTACATATAAATGTAAAACGTATTTAAAGAAAATAATATATAAAGCAACTTGGAAAGATATAAAAATGAGGACAAAAACATACGTCGGCCTCGGAGCCTATAATCCTTGTGCGGCTCGAATAAGGACGGCGGTTGAGAACTGCGCTAAAGGTTTATTCCCACCTACGACCTACATACAAACCTGCATCTTATTTCTGTGCAGCGTTTCCGAGTTCTTTTATATTTTATTGTTTCATTTAAGACACAAAATATCAATGTTTTATTTAATTTAGTGAATTTATAATTTTGACAGAAAGAACAAAAAATACTGCAGACGTAATAAATAGGCGCTTCAAAATCCTTGCTTAAAATATCATTGGTTTTAAGTTTGTACTTTTTGATGCATAGTTTCAAATTTATAATTATGATAAATAACAAAGGAATATCTGTAGGCTTATGAATATTAAACTAAACCGCGCTCAACACTGAAAATGACTGCCTCGAATATCCGCGAACCGCACGGAAACAATGTCGTCACACATCGCAGTACGATTAGGATAACGCACATTCTCTCACTGGACGTAGACTTTCATCAATCGTTATAAAGATCAGCTGGTTCCTTATGACGTCATCGAGTAGTCAGCCCCAATCTTGAACAGACAATCTTCACCAATGGAAAATAGATGTGCCTTAAGAGGAAGTTTCACTAATAATTTTAATGAAAAAGCTTTGGCATAAATCTCTGTGAGAAGCTTAATACAACCTGCTACAAATATCTAACAGTGAGAATAACACGCACCTTTATCCGAATATACGAGTAGCAACAACGACCCGGAAAGCATTGACAGGTGCGAAGACAGCACATTTACTGCTCAAGGTGGTTTACAAATTGATGATGATTGAATTAAGGACATAGCAGGGAAATGAAATTTTTCAAGACACAATTTAGAGACTTAAAGTAAATTAATCAACGGTAAGGATGGTCAACAGAACAGATTGACGCGTAGATATGACATCTTCAAAATAGACCGATGAGTGAAGCCTGCAGCCCACTGGACGAGCGCGGCAGAGAACCTTTATAGTGGTCATTGGGGATGGGTTACACTGGTGGGCCAGCACTGAACGAATACCAGCTGTAACAGCGACGACGAATCATATCTTCTGCAATATTTTACTTACTAGAATTTTTAGGTCCAGGTCTAATATTAGAAAGTGAAAATGTTTAAAATTTTACACCACTATAATATTAAATAGATACATGTCTAATGATAAAGATATAAATAGATTTATCAATATTACTGTTGTGTTTTATAATGGACATAACAATGTTATAAACGGTTAAACTATAAATAGATAGAAAATATATAATGTCAAAAGATAATTCTTTTAACTTGGCTCAAACGCATGAAGAGAAATTGTTTCAGAAGCGAAATAAAGACTTTGCTAATAACATGTCCCGACGCTCGCCTAATTAAGGCCACTGCTAATTCAAATGAAACTTTGCTAATGAAGAGAATATAGAATACTCCGGCGCCAATGAAAATAAATTCTAGTTAAACAGACACATTCATTTATTTTTAAATCTATAAATATTTTTAGTAAACAAACTTTAAACGTATTTGATAATAATAATCTAGTTGTGGCAGGTAATCATTTTTAACTAGGCCAAGGTATGTCTTCATCTAACGTTACCAGTTACATTTGGACTCGTATACATAGAACTGTTACCAGAACAGCAACAGTAAGTCTCACACGAATAAACCGACTCAACGTCATTGGATGAGTGAGTGGGGGGACCATCTTTGGCGATCAAGGGATGAGACCTTCGCTCATTAAAAAGAGGACAGCAATAGGTATCCCGAACTTTATAGGAATTTTATTACGGCTTAGTACAAAGGGTGCAATATTGCATTAAACATTTCTGAATCTTGAGAGCGGAATTGTCATGGATCAAATTTTCAACGAGCGAAATTCTGATTTATTCGTATCGTCGACGGTTGACACGATATATTACATGACATACTCGGAATTTCTAGACATCTTCGTCGCTTACGTGATCGAAACTAGATGAGGGAATTTTTCGTATAACATATTGAATTTAGTTTACTTACGAGTACACGCATTGCTACCCAAAGTGTTTATGAAATACATGTGTCGTAACAACTATTGTGTATAATTTAAAAGAAATAGTATAGAATCGCTTGAGTCAATGTGTGACGTCGAGAGCTGTTTAGTTGCAATCAAGCATCCAGTTAATTGTTAATATTATTCTGTGCCAAAACCGGAGATTTCGTTTTTCAATTTTTAGGGCCTATTTCACCGTTTGCATTAGAAAACAAGTTTAACAAAACTACGTTGCTTAATCGAGCTTACAGTTCGATTTTAATCTTAGTTTCCGTTAAACAGAATTCACCAGCTACAATAAGATCGCGTTTACGTAAAGCGTTTAGTGACGTAAAGCGTAAACATCGCTTGCAATCTGAGCGCTGATGTCATGTTATACAGTTTGTCAACCTCAAAACTGTCATATGTAGCTGTCAAATTGAAAACGAGTTTACAGAGCTAAGCGAAAATCAGGCTGTTCGGAAATTAAACTCAGTTCTGCTCTTAAGGCATTTATATTGGTGAAATGGAGTGTTGATCTCTAAGCTCCGTTAAACGCATCAACCAAGTTGAGGTCGAACTAGTCGCTTTTATTATCAACGTGAAATCGGTCCTGTAATATGCGAGGCTGTATTATTCAACAGATATTTTTTTTCTCTTATTTTTATTGCTAGAATATAAAAAACCGTCAGTAGGAGGGGGGGCGATCCCTGATTAGATGCAGACCAGTGAAGGCTGTGGTGGTGTGCTTCCGTACACGAATCTACCCGATTAACGGCCAGCAGCCATAGGTAGTACTATCTGCTACCCAATCTACCGGGGCGTGGTAACTCAGACAAGATTGAACCGACCAAGAAAAAGATAAAATAATAAATATTTTAGTATTCAATTTAAGTTTTTAACTTACACTGTAAAGTCGTAATGGATGAAGGAAATAATGTTATGTTAACTTTACACTTTAGTTTTCGTTTCACATCCCACGAGGTTTAACATCTTTTTCATTTTTCTTAGAACTCCAATTCTAATAAAAGCGGACAAAGTTGTAGTGGAGTTTAAATACAGTTTTGTTTAAAGTTAAGTATGTTTTTTTCTAATAAAACATGATTTTTTCTCATGTTTGATTAACAGTCCTAAGGGAAAATCCCTTAAATTAATATTTCTTAGCATTTTCCTGGAAATGTTGTATAGTAAAATGTTCAAATCGATTGTTCAATTTTAATGGTAACGTAATCTCTCGTTGTGGCCACCTTAGACTATTAATCCAAATGCCTAATAATTTATTTTGAAAAACACTCAGAACTATTAAGTCTCCACTACTAATCCTATGTTATTAACTAAACTAGAAAGGTTTCTTTAAGAAATATATAATACCATGGATTTATATAAAAAATACTTTCTTATACTCTTAAAAGATCGGTCATTTCTGGTCTTTTCATAAGCAAAACTTATTCTACTGAATTCCATCTAAAATCCTCTTCTGTGCTAAGGCCTCCCTCAGGATCCAGCTCTCATCTTGTTGAAGGTCTTCCCAGTGATAAAAGACAACTCATTAAATAATCACATTAGTGTTCATTGTAACGTTTTTAATTTTTGCCGTATAAAAAGTACAGTGCGGAAGTTGGGCGGCGTCTCCGTGAGTCCGGGGCATCTATCAAACGTGAGTGGCCGCTTCCCCGCTGAGTATTAATCATTTTTATTGGACAAGCGGATGCCTTTATTGATTGTCGTGATGATAAAAGTACCATTAACTCGGTCGACGCGGCGCTATTGCGCGCCGTAAGGCTTCGAAGCGTCGGAGATTAATGGCTCCTTTATTTTATATTTTAACCTTTTTTTGTCCTGTACAGGTTAATTTGTGTTAAGAGACTCGCATTTGATGACGAGGGTAACAAAATGTAAGTTCAACATCAAGTACTTTATACCAAGCCCCGAATAAATAAAAAGATTAAAGAAAGGATCAATTTGAACATTTTTTTATCTTTAAATTAAAAAATTAACGCGCCGTACTTGGTAACTCAAAGATTATTAATGTGACTAAGAAAAGGTAACTAATAGTACAAATGTAAATGTTTGTTGGTTCGTTACGCTAAAACTGCTCAATCACGTAATTTTGGACATATATTAGTCAAGGATACAGAAAAGAATATATGTTGAAAATGTAATGATTGACACGAAAGTAACATGTGCTTGACATTTTCTGTATATGACCTGACATACTTTGGTAAAGAATAAATACTTTTTTTTTGTTATTTGAGAAGGTGACAAACGAGCAAGCGGATCACCTGATGTAAAGTGAACGCTACCCATAGACATCCGCAACAAGCAAATGTGTTGCAGATGCGTTGCCTACCTTTAATTCTATTTCACGCTTGTTTTCTGTGAGGTCGTGGTATTTCACCGGTCGAGCCGATCAATTCGTGCAACAGATGTTGTTGTTGCGGCCTCTACCACTGTTAAAACTTGACATTTACCTACAGTTTCAAATCACTCGAAATCAAATTACAAAAATGTCCAATAGGAAAAACAAGAAACAAATGTGTGCGAAGCCGCTAGCTAATTATGATATAAATTTTCGTGAGATGAAAAGGGTACATGTTCAATAGAATACTTTAGTTTAATTACTTCATTCCCCGTTACTTCTAACCCGTAAACACGCTCGAAGAGAAGTTACTTAACCACATGTGAGATGCCATGCGGAAATTTAATATTACTTATTACTTCCAAAATGGGACTGTACTGGACTAAAACATTAAATATCGGGCCTAAAAACAACAAACCCCGAAATGTATTTAACTTAATTTACAGGCTCTGAGGTAAACAGGACATTGAAATGAATATTTAGGAGATGTAGCTGAGTAAGACTGACTCCTTTATTTCGCCTAAATGCGCTCTTTATATGCACGAGAGGAAGGTATGCCACATAAGGTTTAGAACATACTAATGTACTCCCACTCTGCAGTGTGTGAGCGAGGCAAGTATCTCCCCCACTCCGCATTGTGGGAGTCATACAGTGTGATGGTGTTTTTTTTTGTGACTGATAGGTCACTGTTTGTCTTGAGGAGGCATTTACAGCTACACCGGGCACGAGGCGGCAGAGCGCAGAGGGCGCCTAGCCTAAGCCCCTTTAAGAGTAACTAAGCTCGAGGGCTCCCTCCGTAGAGGGAACGTCGGCTCGGGCTGTTACTTTATTATTATTACCGGATTGGGAGGCCGCCGAGCTCTTAGATCGCTTCGATGCTCGCTCCATGGAGTGACTCGGCTCAAGGGCCCCCGAGAAGGGACCTCGGCTTGGGCTGTCACTCTTTACGCGTTTAGCATTCCGATTCGAGGGTGCCCGAGAGGGCCGAGCTTCGGCTCGATCGGTAGCCATTATCGGATTACAAGTATTATTACAACTAACATTACTACACTTCGGAAAGCGTTAGCGCTGGGAGAAGAAGCGGCGGAAGAAACTCAAGCAACGCTTCTATCATTAATAGGGGAGAACACTCTTCCAGCTATGTGGCCGTATCTTGAATGCGATGGCCGTCCTCGCCGGCGAGAACGGTATGTGATTTTGTTACGAAGTTGTTTCAACCTAGCCTGAGCGATCGTTATTGCATCGTCTCGATAATCGAGTGCGTGCCTAGGTCGTCTATAGTCGCGGCGGAACGTACCAAGCGCGATTGGTTTGTAGGTGGCGGCACCTACGACTAACGGATTGGGGTGACCGGCGGCGGAATCAAAATAACGACGCGACGCCAACTTCAGGTGTTGGGCTATGGTAGGCAGCTCTAGGTCCACGTGTAACTCGACATTGCGCACGAACCACGGTGACCCGGTGGCCCTGCGCAAGAATCTGTTTTGGATCACCTGAAGTCGGTGTATTTGTTTCGGGGATATGTGCGCGAAGACCGGACTAGCGTACGTCATAACGGGACTTACTACAGCTTTATAGAGTGTCACCTTGTTCCGGAGGGACATTTTGCTCTTTTTGTTGATTAATGGGCATAAGCGGCCTAATACGAAGGCCGCTCGGTTCCTGACCCGGGTAACGTGAGCGGCATAGTTAAGTTTACAATCGAGGATGACACCTAGGTATTTTACCTTATCTTCCCAAGGAATTGGGCTGTCCATGAGTTTGATGGCTGGGAGACGCGGAAAGTAAGCTTCCTTATGTCGCGAAAAGAAAAGGGCGGCGCTTTTTGCTGGATTTATTTCGATCCTCCATTTCCGAAACCATGCACCGAGAGTATTGGCTGCGGTCTGGAGGCGTTGACATATAGCGTCAGGCTGAAGGCCCGACGTGAAAATGCAGGTGTAATCGGCAAATAGGTCAAGCTCTACACCGCGTACGCGCGTTATATCATTGGTGTAGAGGGTAAAAAAGACTGGGCCCAACACCGACCCTTGAGAGCAAACTCCCTCGACGCGGTAGCGGAACGTTCGATTACTGAGGAAGTCTCGTATTATGCATACGAGACGATCGGGCACTATGTGATGGTGTTAGTCAGCTACAAATATATATAGACGGAGATAGAATGGGAAAGACAGAGAAGTAAGTAAAGGAGATCAAATGAAACTACATTTAATTCCCTTGAAACTTAAAATATATAATAAAATTAGTTATTTATGGCTATTTAATCTGTAATTTAACAACAAACTCGCTCAGCACTTTATTCAAATTTCAAGACAGTTTTCAGCTCACAGAGAAAAAGTGTAACGACATAAAGAGACGGGGACAGTTAGCAAAATAGAAACTATAATAAGTATGAGTTTTATTGCATTATTATATTTGCGTTTTCGAGTTCAATGTCTACATTAACAAGACACTTGCGTCTATTTTTAATTCCAATGGCATGAGTGCCTTGAAGGAGAAAGTGAATAGACGAAGTACTAACTTGTACTAACCATATTTCTGCCACATCAGGCGAGATCCTGGTTAAGCATTAGTTTATTCTTCAAATATAATAAAAAAATTAAGTATCTTTCAGTAGAAACAATTACAATTTAATATATAATAATGATCTTTATTAAACACACAACTTCAACAACTATAACAACTGGGACAAATTACAAAAAAGGCAACTTTATAATTGGATTTGAAATTCTACCTGTACTGAGTTACCATCACAAATATTAGGATCCCATTACACTGTTTCCTAAATAGGCTACATAGTAGCCTGTGCTAAGGAATTACAGTGTTTTCCAGTCGCGCGTGCGTGTGTGTAAAGTATATAAAATAGTAACTTAATAAGCAGTCAGAAATGAACACAAACAATTTGTTCTGATTCTTTGTGGTAAGGAATAAACCATCATTCAATTATGCTTGTATTATTACGTGCGTGCGGTCTTCGCATGATTTCCCTTCTACTGATCTACCCCAGTGATATTTCCAAACCAATACTACTTAGGGTCCTTCAAGATGAAAGCGTACTCCTTCCTCAAAAGTAAGAAAGGCCGGTAGGCGTGATTTGTAAGATACTTGCTTTTCACGCCGCAGTTCTTGGGTTCGATTTCCACCCAGGACAGACATTTGTGTGCATGAACATGTCTGTTTCTCCTGAGTCTGGATGTAATTATCTATTTAAGTATATATCTACGAAAGAAAAGTAGTACATGTAGTACATCAGTTATGCGGTTGCCATAGCACAAGCTCTGCTTAGTTTGGGATGGCCGTGTGTGTATATGCCCTAGGATATTATTATATTAAAGGCCGAACGCATGGTGGTGTTGCGAATGTTCATGGGCGTTGGTGTTCACTTACGTCGGTGACCTCATTTCCTCTTATACAAAAAATATCCCACGTATCTACAGTAAAAAATAGAGAAAGTGAAATGTCTGATAGAATGGAAAATTAAATAAAGTAATATTAGAGCACATTTCCATACGACCTATAAAATATCGAGAGGGCAGACATCTTTACAGATTCGATAAGAAACTTAATCAAAATATGTATAAAAAAAATGATTGAGAATCTAATAAAATATAGATTTGTCTGTCGACAGGGTCACTCTTCCCATCCAAAACGTGGAATATTACCTGGAAGAAAAAGAGAATAATGTACTGATTTTGTTACTTCACAAACTCGACTCAAACCTCAAAAATCTTGTGATCCTTGTCAACACTGTGAGCTGGATCAGTTGTATTTATCCACAAAATTCTGTAAAGGAAAAGTTTATGTAGGCACTGTTCCCTGCTGAGCATGTTCGGCATTTTGAAAAGATGAATAAAGAGAGAGTAACAAAATAAATTTATGTTCCAAATTGTATGACATTTTGAAGAAGTGCCATATAACGAGTACCTGTATCCGACGAGCATTTGTATGCATAGATGTAGAAGAAGCGAGAGAGGTGTGTAAAATGGAAATCTCTACCGACCCCTCTGGATTATGAGCGTGAGGGCATGGTAAATATAAGTTTAAGATAATATTCTTGCATCTATAGTTGCTTAATATATAATTTCTTTAGAAGAGTATGCTACTGAGCTAAGTATCTTTAAGTTTGTTTTCTAACTTAATCCACCTTCAACTGCAGGCTGCCAATGCAGCTTAATGTCAAGAGTTACTTTAAGATGTTGCGATAGACAAGTGTACTTCCGAACGTTGGGAATCGAGAACTTTTAAATTTAAACTTAAATTTAAGAAAAGAGGAATGAAAATAAATACACTTGTAAACATATTTGCTTTCTTGACTCTTTTATTACCCTACTGACTGACGGAAGGGGGTTATTTTTTTGCGTGCATGTTTTTTGTTTGTCCGTTTGATTGTGACTTCTTGTAGCTTCAACAGGTTGATAGATTTTGATGAGTGATATGTCATTAGATTATCCTTGAAGTTACTAATATGATGATGTGAATTTGTGGACAGTTTATAATATAGCTTGTCATGTATTTATTTTTTAAACCAATATAAAATATCTTAATCCTAACTATAATATTACAAATCTAAATGTTTTGTTCGCTTGTTACGTTTTGACTCTGATGAATGTTTTATTAAAGATTACAGAAATCCTGGCAGGGTTGACAATCTTAATAGTTTTATTCCCAAGGAGATTTGACGTTAGGCGGCCGGTCGTAAAAACTCTGGTCAATGCATGTGTACAGTATTTACTTCGGTTATATATCCAATGGCTAGGAATATCAAACGTTTTATAGGTTACCATGGTAATGTATAACAGTCTAACCTTTTTGACATTTGGTTATTTAAATGACTTATACCATGCTAACCATTAACAACTAATTGACAATAACCCGTAATTCTAAGTTATTATACGCGAAATCAAGTTACGAAAATCGCCAGAGAGGAAAATAAGAAATTAGTCAGTGCGAAGCTACGGGCTACGGCTAGTAGTGAGTACAGCTTATGTTAGACACATTATGTATTACGGACACCTGCCGCTGGAGCACCAGCGGAGAGACAATTTGCAAGTATCGATTCTACACTAATTCTAATTAAGCCCTCCCAGGTGACACCTGTGCCTCTTAATGGGTTAAGGATAGGATAATACTCGACACGGGTCGTATCGGATACGCTCAACGTTAGCCCTTTACAGATTACTTCATGTTTAATACGTCAAGTAGGCTTAGTAACTCAACGGTAATGTAAATACGTGTGTGCTTAAGGCATATTGTTCAGGTTTTACGTAATTATGTAATGTGCAGTACAGCCTATAAACTACAGGTATAATTAGTGCCATGTATTATTGTACTACTAGTGATCCGCTTCTGTTTCGCCCAGGTAGCCGTTTCGGAATCTATAGGAAACATCGCCTTTTATATACGTAGATATGCACGTGTAAAAAAACAAAAATGTACGTAGGAACCGTGCCTATGTGCTATTCCAGACTATAATCTATCTCTGTGCCAACTTTCATCCAGATCCATTCAGCCGTTTTTGTGTAAAAGATCCATACATACAAAGTTTTGCATTTAAAATATTAGTATAGATGTAAGTATATTAAACATAACATATATTATATGTGGTTGTTTCAAACGCTACCTAAAAAATTGCGTTACAAACAAACAAACATACATAAATAAATACCAAGGTAATAAATAAATATACAAATCACTACATGCTGTAAAACAAAGATCCTCTCTCCGTCTGTCTGAAAACGATAAAAAATAATGTTGGTATATAAATGTATACTCTGCCACCCGTGCGAGTCCGGGGCGGATCGCTAGCGTAAAATAAATACGAACGATTTGTTAGATTTGATTCGTATATTTTTAGAGCATTGTAGTATAATTCATTCCTTCGCTAAACAGTCCATCTCATACCTAATTTCAAGCCCCGAATGCTACATTCCAGTTGTCTACTACTAGTAGTAGTACAAGTACTATTTTTATGGTACTAGGTGGCAAACGAGCAAGCGGTTCACCCGATGTCATAGACATCTGCATCTAACTAATGAGTATCGGATGCGTTGCCCACCTTTCATGGATAGAAGAGAGGACAGACAGAAAATGGTGATGATTTCAAATTCCTACACATCCCCTCCACCATCAAGTTTTCTTCTCCTTCCCATCCTTTCCTTATAAGAAAAGGGTGGGAATGGGAAGAGGACTAGAATTAGGCCTTCTACTTCTAGTACCAGTAGCAGTAGAAGTTTTAATTACGTACTTGTACTCATTGCTTCAATGCATCTACAAACGATTTAGTTACTTTCTGGTTGTTTTTATTTCTCTAACGACCACAAAGTCACTGAACATACTGTCGTGTTTTTGACACTAAAAGTTATAAATTATCCCTATCAAGCAGCATAATGCTTAGTAAATCGATACTATACCTTACTCAGTCGAGCTACAAAATATTGCCGACTTACACATGCGTCCCTAGATTTCGTTTCCCTCATTTCAGATGTGCATAGCTTAATATTGAAACGCCCACCACGACCTATAGATAAATTGAGTTAGGAGCGTAACATGTTGATGTTCCATTTTGAACAAGAAAAAAATATATATCGACTGTTGATAAAAAAATAAGTAAAGACAAGAGATTACTGCTACTTGTAATGTAAAAATGATTTAAAAATCAACTAGAAAGCTATTACAAACATCTTAATAAAAATCAACATAGGTTACTCTAGTAAGTAATTCCATTGAATTTCCATACGACGCGATCCTGGCACACCTCTCTAGCTCATTCTACATGGTCGTCGGTTACAAGTACTACTTTTATTCTATTTGTTTGGTATCTGAACCATACAGGTTCTCCTGTTACGTCCACTACCTACACTGCAACACATTTTAGTAACAATAAAAAAATTGTTTATTTAATTATCAAATCTCTTTCTTTTTTTTTCTTCTTTTCCGAAGAGATTTTTTTCTCTAGTTCATTCTTAATTTTTCTTTCGATATAAATAATTAATACTCTCCCTCAAGAAGTTTATCGTAAAAATAAGCTAATTGAGATACAAAAACTTATGGTCTTAATTTTCCAAAATAATTACCAGTTTTGGCGATTCGCACAGATTTCCCTGAAACTTCTAAATTAAATACGATCTTCTTTAATCTATCATTACATCAATCTGAAACGTTTTCTGAAACAGCCAAAGTAATCTTCGCATCTCAAAGGCTGAAAACTTTCAGAATAAATTCGACTAACTTGTTCAAGTGCTGAACAAAATTCTCCAAGCTTTTGAGTCGAGAGTGTAACTTAGATGTGTATCAGTTGAAGAACTCTTTGCACGGAATTCTATCACTTCATGTATATCTATAAATAGCAACCCGCTCCGATTTTGTTCGAACACACAGACAAAAAAAATATGACCTTAAGCTTTCGTAGTTTTTACTTGATTAGACTTTTTGAGCTCCCGATATTTCGGCACAGTTGCATGCTGGTGACGGGCTGACTGGAGTTATGCGGTAGTGCGAAAAAATGTTATTGGTAGCCGTATCGATCTATCTTATTTCTAATTCTGCGACGTACGGAGTGCGAGTACGATAATCAATTCTCCGTTACTTAGAAATTACCAAATAGATGGCGCTTATAAATCAGTATCATTTTTCTCAATACTACTGGCTCATAAAAAAGTGTAGACTTTTAAAAAAAATTACATTAATATTTTGAAAGAAAATCTATACGTATAATAAAAATGTAACTGATCGCTGTCTGTACATGGAAGATATTTGAGAAAAACTATTATTGGGGGCTTTTATAAACGCAATAAAATCTAGGACAATGATTATTATAATTTTTGTCTGTTTGTCTATCTATATGTTCTCCCCGGTTATGGAAACAGCTATATTTGGTAACGCAGTATTATTTGTTGGATTCTTTTCGTCCATTCGTAGCTCAAGTAGTTATTATTTAACGTAAAGTCTGAAAAACAACGCTGCTTAAACATCAGCAGCCTAGCATTTTACCATTGCATTATTTATTCAACTGGTCGCTCCACTGGACATTAGCGACTAACTACTGCTCGTCGACTGATCACTCAATTGATGGTTTGACTGATCGCCCGACTGATCGCTCGACTGGTCGCTCGACTGATCGCTCGACTGGTCGCTCGACTGATCGCTCTATTGATCGCTCGACTGGTCGCTCGACTGATCGCTCTATTGATCGCTCGACTAATCACTCCACTGATCGTCGACTGATCACTAAATTGATGGTTCGACCGATCGCTCGACTGGTCGCTCAATTGGTCGCTCGACTGATCGCTCGACTGATCGCTCGACTGATCGCTCTATTGACCACTCGACTAATCACTCAACTGATCGTCGACTGATCAATTGATCGCTGGACTGATCGCTCGACTGGTCGCACGACTGATCGTTCTACTGATCGCTCTATTGATCGCTCGACTAATCACTCAACTGATCGTCGACTGATCACTCAATTGATCACTGGACTGATCGCTCGACTGGTCGCTCGACTGATCGCTCGACTAATCACTCAACTGATCGTCGACTGATCACTCAAGCAATATTTCTTCAGCAACTTTGGCAACGGGACGTCAAACACCTCAGTCCACCGGTGACCATGAGCGCTGTAAAGTACTCGAAACGTCGGGAACCAGAACTTAACATGTAAAATCAGTAAAATTAGTTTTATTTCTGTTGTCGTTTACATTTCCTTGACTGATTGTTATAAGAAGTCGTTTATAGAGTGTACAGTATATTATATAGTGAGGATATTGAGCTACAACCTCTGTGAGATATCATTCCAATGTGTGGTATTAGCGTAAGTTTAATAATAATAATAAAGCCTTTATTCCCGGAGATTTTTTTATAATATTTGTGTGCTTATGTATTATGAAGCCTATTGTTAATTATTACAGTACTAGTTAGTATTTTTTTTCGGAACCGGCAACTGTTAGCATGTGTCTAACCTACAGCTCGTCCTTGGACATAGACTTGCATCCAAGGTAGTCTAAAGTCTATAGTGTAAATATAAAAAAACATTAAATCAAACTAAATATTGCTATTTTCATTTTATTACATTTCATTCAACGAATGCAAAAATTTTTCGCAACGAACAATTTTACAAGCAACATTTCAAAATGCCGGTTTTATATTCTCACATTATGAGGTGAATAATAGTCCATTTTTAATATTAATGACGAATAAACAACATTCAAACGAAAGCTATGTGCACGCGGTATGTTAAATTTAACAAACCCAGTTATTACGTGTACTTTATTCTTTTGCTTTGTTAAAGGTGCAAACAAACTTTAAATGTGTATAATAAGTTCAACTAAAGTTCGAAGATCGCTAACAGAAACTAGTTCTACGAATTTGTCTTGGTGTTTTTGTAGTACATTTCCTGTAACTTGTTACTAAATGATTACTTATAATAATCCTGTAAAGGTCTTATGGTGCCACCTTATATTTATTTATTTATCTTGAAATAAATCATCCTGTATATAAAGTTGAAGCCAATAATAATTAATAATTAAAGAGAAAATTTATTTAGCCGCATTAGACGATATTTGTAGGGGAAAATTTTAAATTTAAATTATATCTATATTTATTTTGAAACTATTGTCACGCTCGTTTTAAGTTTTCACTTCTGTCGGCAGCCCTTATAACTTTATTTTTTATTCGCGCGTTTTTGGCCTGGTATTAAGTGATCACCGCCATATACGAAAGTTCGCGACACCAAAGGAGTACGATCTTATCTTGAAGTATTTAAGTACAGTACTTAGGTACACATATCGTTGATTTAGTTATTATATTATACTTATATAAAAACTCGACAGATATATTGCGTAACATGACAATAGAAGTAGAATTTCAGATAGTATTTTACACATAAACATTTAAATTCATTGGAGTGTACCAATTGATTCCGCACGGGCGCGACGCAGTGTGTGTATTTGTTTTGCATTGAAATATATTCCAAATAATCCATTCGTAACAGTAAAGCGTTATGGAGCGGTTGGCTTTGTATATCCGATGCGTATTTAAATGCAAAAAAAACATTCTTGTACCGGTTCACCGTAAAGTTTTAGCTGCCATCTTTACAAGTTAAAAATAATAAAGTGTATAATATGCATTATACATGCTTACGTAACTTAAAATATTTAAGAACCGAATAGAATAGTAAAAAGCAGGTTTTACTGCGATAAATATACACAACCTATACATGTGTACATTTATATGTTGTACATGTGAACATGTATATGTGTTGTGTATTGTATGTTTAATAAGCTACCTATGAAATAAAAACTGTGAGATAATTATTTAATTTAGTAAGTAAGTAAGTTCCTGGGAACATCCGAGTTTTTTCGTGTTTCAGTGTGGTTCAATTCAAGGTGAGCAACGCATCTTCAACTCATTAGTTAGTTGCAGATGTCTCTGGGTAGCGATGACTTGACATCGGGTGAACCGCTTCCTCGTTTGCCATAAAAAAAAACTTTTCCAAGTTTTATCATGCACTTCCGGTACCACTACACACAGCCAGCTAAGACACAATCGGAACACAATAGTATAAATTAATTAAATAATGTACAAATCACTTACAATTTATCTTTAAACTTTCATGGTTTTTACTTGTATAAGGTTTGTAAGAGACGGGATTCTTACCACCAACAATTTTTAAATTGCCGATGGACTAAGCTCTTTATTTGATAAATTTATGACCGGTTTTGTTGCGTCATACCCGCCTCCAATACTTTCTCTCTGCGATTTTTTGTCAATCGAAAAACTAAACTTACGTTAGAGGTTCGTAGTACAGAGTTCACTAGTACGTTGCGCCTGTAGATACTTTATACTGTCACATATATCAAAATCACTGCTCGTCAACAACTCACTGCACTCCAGATGTAAACTGTATAACTCACACTGGGCTTTTTCAAATAAGCAGCGGTTATTACGAATCAATCTATGTAACAATTTTACACTCGCATTCTGCAGAATACTTGCCGAACCGTGAATATCTAAACGTGGTTTAATTCAAACACATTTCGGTACAACATTGCTGTCCCGACACTTAATTAAAAAAGTGGATCGAAACAAGAATACATACTCTTTTTCCGCGCGCGTTCTAGTTGTCGTATTTTGTTTACACAATCCGGCCCGTACCGGTTTACTATATGTAACTTTAAGCTGTCGTGGTTTTTACTAGTATAAGGTTAGTAAGAGACGGGATTCTTACCACGATTTGACTTTTGAGCTCCCGATATTTCGGCACAGTTGCACGCGCCATGTTCACGGGCTGACTGGAGTTGTAGTGCGATTTTTTTTATAGCTAGCCCTATCGATCTACCTTCTTTCTAATTCTGAGATCACTACTATTGTTCGATTCCTCACTGCACGCTAAATCCGCACTCGATTTTATTTTTTGTTGTCGACAAAACAAACTCACTGTGTCCACACTTGTGCACGTACTCGAAGTCGGCTGCTGTTCCATTTTATTATATTGCTGTATGACTGGATTCCAGGCACTCGACAGTTTAAACCCGTCTTCGTTAGTTAGTTATTACAAACCTTATATACCCACAATTATATCAAAAGATCGTAACGTATAATATCATTTAATATTTACCTTGAATTTATTTTATATTAATGTAATTAAAGAGAACCTATTTATAAATTTAAATAGTAGAAACTATAGCCTTTAAAAGCAAGATGTCTCAGCTGGTAAGAAACACTTTACTGTCGAACTTATTGTGAGGCGAAGCTCTGCCCGAATAAAGAGTGAAAATCACTACGAGCTATTAAATTCCTCCAACCTGACCTTCTGTAACACAAGTTAGTGAAAATTACATGGTAAGATGTCTTTATACACACACTTAAATACAAAACAAGCTAATAAAAGCGTGTTTAGAAAGGTCGTCGACAGTTCACATGTACTTATCTAAGTCATAGACTGGGAATTCGATATTGATTTAGGGAAAACTCCAATTAAACCTTCCCAAACACCTGAGCCTTAATGGGATAAAGACCAGATGGATATTACATGACACGGGTCGCATTTGTATCGAGCACTTCACCCCTTCACCCGAATTAACAAACACCCCAACTTTGAACAACTACTCGCTACTAACAAAAGTATTGATTTACAAGACATGTACCCTTACAGATAAACAGTATAAGATACTCCTCGCTTGTTATGTTCATGTCACCGATCGATTGTGAACTTCGTCCGTTTATAATCGGACTAGATTTAGTTAATTGATAATCAATTTGACGACAGTTTAAAAATTGTCGAGAAAAGACATGTCAAATTGTAAATAATTCGTTGCTCACATTTTGTAGTATGCATAGTGTCTAGGCCCTAGTCCGATTATGAACTAGCGAAGTTCACAGCCAGTCGGTAACATTAATGAACCTCAACCTCTACCAATTAACAGTGGAAGAGTCCGCAACAACAACATCTGTTCCACGAATGGGCCGGCTCGATCGGTGATATACCACGACCTCACAAAAAACAGGCGTGAAGCAGAGTATTCTGCATTTCGTCTGATGAGTGAGGTGCCGGAGGCCTGATTTTAGTTCTGTCCCCCTTCCCACCCTTTTCTTATAAGGAAAGAATTGGAAGGGGAACAGAACTTGACGGTGGAGGGGGCGTATAGGAATTGGAAATAACCATTTTCTGTTTGTCCCCTCCTCTGTCCATTAAAAGTCGGCAACGCATCTGCAACTCATTAGTTAGTTGCAGATGTCTATGTGTGGCGATCACTTGACATCGGGTGACCCGCTTGCTCGTTTGCCACCTAGTACTATAAAAAAAAATTGCGTAGCCAAAAATCGAAAGAGTAATCAGAGAGTATTGGCAGAGGATATAAGAAAACAGAAGTCGTTTCTGAAACAATAAAGGCGTTTATTACTATACCGGTCTCTATTCCTTTTCCATATTATATTTGATAATCCTTCAATAAATTTATTTCCGAAAAGTTGTGATCATAAACGCAGTAAAATTAAATTCAATTGCGTTATATTCGCCTAAATAGAAAAAATCATAAGATTTATTTAATAAATTTTTATGAAACGGCTTTACTCACGTTCGCGTTTTTCTCGGTGTTTTGTACCGACAAATTTCGGACCAAAGGTCGCACTGAGTGCGTGGCGGGCCGCGATCGCGAATTAATACCACTCACACTGAAGAAGGACCACCGACAGGTCCGAAACTTGACGGTACAAAACACCGAGGAAAAACACGAACGTGAGTAAAGCCGTTTCATAAAAAGCTTATTAATAATGTCTCACGATAGTTTTAATAGATTTATTTTATGAGAAAATTAAAAGAAACTTACACAAACTCTTAACAAAATATGGAGAAAAAAAACGCAATTTTCAAAACATTATCTCCACCTCACCACAGCGTAGTTTCTTTGGTATTAAAATATTAATTTTTAGAAAAAGTTTTGTTTAGAAACAGGATGCCACCTGCTTGAATTTTTAACTTACTTTTCTTTCTTTAAAAGCAGTGTTATAAAACTTGTTCCAATTCTTAAGGGTATTATGTCGAAAATAATGATATTTTAATATACATTATACATGTCCAACCTAAGCTAACCCTATATAGCATGATTAATCACATAAATCTGAGGTCAACTTACATTACATTTCAAATATTTCGCCGTACAAACTTTCCTCCCCTACTTTAGACCTGTTGGGGACGAATTTCGAAATCCTTTTTAGTGTTCGCCTACGTAATAATTATATCAAGTCTTTAGGCCCAATAGTTTGAGCTGTAGCCCATTAGGAAGCGAGCAACCAGATCGTGTCGGAAGAAACCCACAAAATCGCTGCAACGTTCAGTCAAAGGATAATGTAATGAGCTAATCGGAGTGTTTCTAATGGTTGACTACGTTCACATTGTTGATAAGTCTTAAATTTGATTTGGTGTGTTCTTTTAATTTAATATAGCTTTATTTATTCACCACCTCTTGACTATGTCTTTCTTCGGAAATGAAATAGTCTTACGCTGAACAAAAGTCGATAATGGTGTTGACTAACATCTCAAAAAGCACAAATTTGTCCAATTTAAGTTTTCTCATGCTTGTGAGGGACTTAGTCTAGACGTTAGAAATAATTATCTGGTATCCACGGTACCGCGGTTCGAATTTCAACCAAGTTTATCAGATCAGTTTCGGTTTACGGAATCGGGCACAGTCCAGTACTTTAATGACAACTTATTTTTTTCAATTTATGGAATATGATAATTATTATTGGAAGCGCCAATACCTAATAGTTAAGGGTAATGACTACCGAATATGATGTCGTGAGTTCGAATCCGCCATTCGACTACTGTTTTGAACCATGTCCTAACGCACGCTTTAAAGGCTTCGTTGGAATGATTAGAAGAAATATTAGTACATTAACAGTGGTAGAGCCCGCAACAACAACATCTGTTGCAGAATTGGCCGGTTCGACCACTGAAATACCACGACCTCACAGAAATCGGGCGTAAAGTAGAAGTACTCTGCGTTTCATCTGATGAGTGAGGTGGAGGAGGCCTAATTTCAGTCCTCTTCCTCATCCCACCCTTCCCTCATAAGGAAAGGATGGAAAAAGGTAGAGGATTGGACGGGGAGGGGGTAAACGGGGAAAAGGAAATATCCTTTTTCCTGTCTATGCCCTCCTCTGTCTATTAAAGGTAGGCAACGCGTCTGCAAAAAAATTGCCTGTTGCGGATGTCTACGGGCAGCGTTCACTTAGCATCAGGTGATCCGCTCGCTCGTTTGCCATCTTCTCAAACAAAAACATCTTCAATAACCTACCAATATTTTGTTAAAAAATTATTATTATTTTTTTAGTCGACGTAGTAGAATTTGGGAGTTTTTAAAAAAACAAAAAAAAAACAATTTTGTTATGTTAACATATTGTTATCGAATCGTTCAGCTCAGCAACTAATCCGATATTATCGGAATCAGTACAAGTCCCGGATACACTTACACTTTATTGCATTAGAGCGTAATTAAGCTCCGTGTAATACCTGTACAATGCTCCTAATCCTTTGAAACATAACGGAATACAATAATAACGAATAAGCAGAAACACGTACGACACAGAAGGATAGGGAGAGCTTTGTTGCATGTCACACTTCTCTCACTTCTGCGGTCCATTCGAATCTCGGATATTTTTTGTCCTTTAATGTATTACCCCTCTGATCTCTTCATCTAGTCCATTTGTAAGCATAAATATCCTCGAAAAAATGTTATATTATGTAACTTTTAGGACGGGTCGAGAGGAAGGGGTTACCATAAGATAAAACGCAGAATCATAAATATTCTACGAATGGGGGTGAGGCCTACTCAGATCAATGTTGCACTGTCACAGATCTGATGTTAGCTGTACTCACGGATCCAAGACATGTGGTATAATACTAGACGAATAACTACGTAATAGACGCCGAAATAAGCGTCGGATAAGCATGTATGCATCTAGTTATGGAATCCTAATTATATTTAATCCAGTTACGAGGTGCTGCAGAGCTGAGCCCGCCGTATCCGGTGTAGCGGAAATTATACCTAATGGACGGCGTATACCAATATCGATGCGTAATTGCATCACGCACGGTCGCAGTTTAAAGGGTGCAGTGTAAAATTTTCGTTTAGTCCCAAAATTGCTACTATATAGTTATTGGCAAATTTCATTATACAGTTTAATTTGTCAGCAGTAATTAAGTCGTGGAGACGAGCTGTCGGAGACGTAAATATGATTATTTTTAATTCACTAGTGTTTAACTCATATAAAAAAAGGTTATCATTGAATAAGAGAAATGACATATATGTACACTCGTTTAGTACTTCATATTTTATATTCAAATTCGGCCGAAAATTTTCGTGAGAAGATTAAAAGCGACATACACTGATGTCTAGTTGGCTCCTGCCATAATGAATTTGTGAAGATTTATTTAGCTAAAGTTTGCGACCTTTAAAGAGTTATTCGTGTCACGCGAACACCAGATGAAAGTTCAAAGCAGCCTGTGTAATATTCAAGGAACACCTACAGAATTAATGTCGCTCGTGAAATATTTATTTCCTCGTAACAGAAAGCCGGCGCTGTCTTGTAGACGTGTGTTTTAATATAAATTACTTTGATGGTAATTATTATGCACAATAATAACGCTTGACAAATTAAATTATTGTTTTTGAAACATAAATTAATTAAGTTATTAATTTTCCTAGATTCTTGGCACAATTACATTATTTTTTTATGTAACTCAAAGAAAGAAAACGGTAAAAATTTAAAGTGTTATTTATTTCTTGTACCATGTTATAGTTGACGTAAGTGATATAATAATTAATTAATTAATATCTTATGTATTTTTGTGTCACTGACCCAGGAGCATAATGTTTTTGGCGATGCTCGTTTATTTATGAGCCTAAGCTGCTTGACCTATCTTAAAGATTTTGCTGTTATAATATTCTTAATTTTTCCTCATGTATCGTAATATCATAATGTGACATAATTACATTGTCAGTACAAGCCGGGGCTGGCCACTAGTGTTTTTATAAAAATGGATATTGTCAGTTGTTACGTTTGAATGATACGTATACTAAAATAATTCTTGACTAAGATACGAATCCTCTACAAAATTTCATCGTAACGCCTAAACCTAGAGTCCTGAACAGCACTACAACCAACTTACTCTAAACTCAGTAATAAATATGAAACTAGGTAAACGAGAAACAATAAGTAAAGTTGTGTTTAACAAGGGCGGTCCAGAGGAATTGCGCAACAATTCCGCCCGCAACCTTTCCTGGGCAGATTTACTCGACAACTTGGCCGTAGTCTTCGTTACTCGACACGACGCTACTGGAATGTTCCACAGTTTTCGTGGAAGGATAAATATCTCACAAAACACCTTTCGCTCCAAGTTTGAAAGCGGAATTAAAAAGCTCACAACCTGTATACAATTTATGTCGCAGGATTCGGTTTTGTTGTCTTCCCTTTTCCGTTATGACAGTTCAAAGATGAAACCATAAGAAATCGTTGACATTGTGGCAAAATTATTATGAGAAAAATTGTCACAAAAAATTCCTACTACAGTAATATTAAATTATTTATTTATTTACTTATTATATTCATGCAGGCTGTGTTTATATATGCAGGAAATGCAACCAACGGATATTGTATAGGCCGTTAACTAGTGTATTTGTTTTCAGGCGTTAACTTTTTCACAGTCCGACTTCCGTATTCCAAATTGCGAATTGAAAACTGGTTACAAAATAAAACGCCAGCATTTCTCCCCGTGACGTGCTGATTTAACCAAGCCCGCCCCAGCGGCCTGCGCCTCCAATGAATGTAATTTGTGTAAGGTTTGAAAACATTTTTGAAATGCATATACACATCTACGCATATACTCGTCGTCCCATGTTACCGCAGTTTCTATAGGGAATATTTTAATGACATATTTCGAAGCCAAGAGCGTAATGCTCACAAAATATTAATTTAAGTTATGTTTTATAGTTTAATAATATGTATGTGTACACGACACGATCGAAACTCACGATAACAATGGCTATATCTAAATTTATTAATAATACTAGTGACCCGCCCGGCTTCGCCCGAGTACCACTAATTATGTTGATCCGATCGCTACCAAACACAGGAATTTGCCAATCTGGACAATGCCTGTAAATTTCATCGAAATCGGTCCAGCCGTTTCGGAGTCTATAAGTCAATAGAGAACATATATACTTCACTTTTTATATACTATTTTTTTTTCATAAAAAGTATCCTATGTTACTTCTAATGCCACCAAGAATATGTGCACCAAGTTTCATGATGATCAGGTGAGTAGTTTTCACGTGAAAGCGTAACAAACAAACTCACATTCACATTTATAATATTAGTTAGGCACATGATATAAACTCGGTATAGTAGAGACGCAACGAACTATTATATACAATTTAATAAAAAATAACGAAAAAATAAATCCTAGCATTGCAGACGTACATTACATATTCTAATTGTAAGAATAGTTTGACAGGAACCTATCTGAAACAGAAACCGTTCGTAGATCACGCGAGAATACCTTCCACGTTACACGAATTAAACAGACATTGATTAAAGCCTCGGAGTAGTTTGCGCATAAATAGATCGTATAACACAACACGAACTCCGAATTAACATTTCCCCTAATACTTCGAGTAAGAGACTTCGTTACGAGACCTTAACGAAATTATGTCTTCAGTAGACGTGACAAGACGTGACGCAGAGTCGCGAGCGGAACGGAGCGAGGCGGAACAGCTCTTATCTGAGCAAGTGATAGATGAACAAAGGATTAAAGCCTTTGCTACGTCTTCGGGGACAAGAAATATGTCGCCGGCGGAAGTGCTATTTACACCTGACGACGTTGGTGAGAATATAATGCTTATACATATTGTAGTAATGCAAAAATGACAAACGAAAAAAAAAGACTTTTAGAGCGCCATCTCTCGGACCGTGGATAAAAAATTTACGATCTGACGATGACAGATGACACCGTAGAGCGAACATCGGTGCACATTTAGTTAAATTTGACAATTAAAATCTATTTATGTTGAGTTTCGATTTTGATTTACGTAAGTGAACTCAGATTCTTATAATTTATATGTAGATATAGTGTTGTTGCAGAGGTTTAGGTCCCGACTTAAGTACTGTAGGTCGCGGGTTCGAACCCAAGCTGGCGATTTAGTTAGTGTAATCACCACTGCTCCAAAAACACTGAAGGAAAACATGGTGAGGAAAATTCGAACACATCATCCACCAGCCCACACTGGGCCAGAGTGATGGGTTACAGCCCTTTCTCGGATAGAAGGCCTGTCGTCATTTAGTGGGGAAACATACTAAAAATAGTACTTCCTATTACAACCCTTTTGTTAGAATGCGACGTTTACAATGGCTCATCACATGATCTAGGTTTCTTTAATCCTAAATATACCGTTTTCAGAAGAGCAGTCATCAATATATTAAGTTAACTTTTTTTTCCACTTTTTCCTGTTTTATTCTTCTTATAGTAGATAACGCAGGTGCACATTAATGTCATTGGATTTGCACACGTTTTGTCATGCTGTGTACACACTCTTTGGCTTATGTAAACGATTGTAAACTGGTATGTGTACCTAAATAAAATAAATAAATAAAAAGGCTTATTTATTATTATTAATAAATGTATTATTTGCGCACGTTTCATTACTATAGGAACCACAAGGTGAACGTCTTTTTTATCCATTTTAAAATTGTAATAATAGTACCTACACTGCTACTAGACTTCAAATATCACATAACGTAGAGAACGAAGCCTTTTGAAGGTGGAATGTATCTAACGTTTTATTTTGTTTATATCTTTTCGATATTGGATTTCAGAGCGTGTCGCCGTCAGGAGCTGACTTGTGTACCTTTGGGCGTAACGCGATAGTCGCAAATAACTCGAGAAATGAACTCACAGACAGACGTATAAACACTCGGTAATACGTCACGTAGTCAGCCGTCTTACAAATGAGACAGGTGAGAGATACCGTGAGGAATTTAATTGTCAAGCTAGTTTGATCTCATGTATACATATTTGATGGTGTAACCACAATAAATGGGAATTATTATCTGCTTAAATTTGCTAATATCACGTGCCATAGAATAAGATAAGCCAGTGTATTTTTGTTTTACGATCCGGATATATCCTGAAATTACCAGCAGAATCATCGAAGGATGAGCAGCGTCCTATTAGATCAGTCGCCAAAGCAGCTCAAATGAACGTCGTAACTATAGTGTGTGAAGTTTAATGAAGGTTTTGTATAAATAGCTTTCCTGTTCCTGGTAAGGTGGTCCGAATGGGTTGGGAAGTCAAGTTGTGGATTTATTTTGGATTTTGTTTCGTGTTTCTGACTGACGAAATCTTACGAAACAAACTCCGAGTCTTCAAACAGTAAGCCATTCTTATGCTACGCTTAACACGTTTATGTTATACAATTTTACGAGGATTATCACGATATACTAAATATTTAGTACGTTTACTCGTGACACTAGGTCCCTCAAATATTATCAAAGTTTCGAAGCCCATAAAATTTTATAGATTTGCTCTCCACAAACATAGAAGTCTAAATATTGACATTTCAACGAGGTGAAATATCTATAAATTAATTTAGTGCGTCTAATAACTCAAATCGCGCTAGAATATATTTTTCAAATTTGAAATTTATTAAATAGTAACGAGGATTGATTAATTATTAAAAATATAGACATACATAAATGTTGAAGAATATTATAAAAATATATAATTTGTGGACGAGCAGTGGTGGCTCTGCGGTTTAGGACCCCACTTACGTACTGTAGGTTGCGGGTTCGAAGCCATGCAGGCGCTTTACTTTGTGTAATTTATTTCACCACCACTGCTACAAAAATGGTGAAGGAAAACATCGCGAGGAAACCGGCATGTTTTTAGAACCACCAAATTCAAAGACATGTGACATCCACCCGCACTGGGCCAGCGTGGTGGATTACGGCTCATACCCTCTCTGCGAGAGGAGGCCTGTATCCCTGCAGTGGGGAACATTCTAGAAAAGGCTGATATACTATTTGTGGTAAGAAGAAGCGATACAGATTCAGCTAAATAAAGATTCGCTCTCTTGTATATAAAGTTCGAATATAAATATACTAATGTAAACCTTGAAATTAACAACGGCTGAGCCATTTCGAAATACAGGCAACGCTATAAATTACAAACGTAAATATCACGTATGCGGCTCATTAGAGAAGGCTTTCACGCTGGTAGCGATCGCGCAAACTAAATGGCCACTTAGTGCGTAGCATTAATCTAACACAATGGATATAATTTCTTTAAACATTGTTGATTTCAGCAAGGGCGCCTAACATTAGTGGGATGAATGGGATCTACTAACAACGGTATTTGTTATATCCTTGTATATATATATGCTTACTTTAACGTTTATTCTAAGCCCTAACTCCCTTTATGTTTATGAAATTAATATTATTCAACTAATTCAAGTACTTTCTGTAATATTATGAATAATCCACAGGGGTAGGCAGAGATGGAATTCCATTTGGCATATCTCTCTTGCTTCTTCTACATCCATACATCAACGCATACATGCTCGTCGGTTACGGTTACTCCTTATATCGCCCTTCTTTAGTATATCACTAATCTGGTCGATATAAATTCTCCTTGGGCGTCCCCTACCAACGCTGCCACTCACTTTTGCAACATAAATTTGTTTCGTTACTCTCTCTTCATTCCAGTGATAATATAATATATAATAATTACTACTACTACTACTAAATTCAACCCTTAAGGATCTAAAGAAGAGGATATAAGTTTGTATGGGCAAATAATTTTAATTTAATGTAAGTTGACCACAGATCTATATGATAGGTTCAGCTGTCGCTGGCTGGACTCCGTTAAATTAAAGTGCACGTCGGGTGAAACCGCAAGGCATAGCTATAACATACCAACTAGTATGCGACCTCAACACAAACGTAACACCAGCTATGAGTCACTTAATTAATGTACCATTAAATCCCAAAAATCAAGACATGGAAACCCAAATTATAAATCGTTTAATTTATGTTTTTAAAAAAGAGCGATAATTCTACAACGCAGTCTTATTTTATTGTACACTTAAAAATCACAACATTATTACACAAAGTAAGGATTCGCGTGGTAAAGTGCTTCGCGAAACGGCCACTGGTCACGAACGGTGATTTGATCACGCAATGTTCAGTTAACAAGTAAAAATTACCAGCCTGCAGGTGCATGGTAACTGAAAGCTCAAGTCGAGATTATCTCATTAGATATTTATAAGGTTACGTTTTGACGATTAAATATACAAACGTTAATCCATTTGAGGCAAGTCTGAGTCAAAAGAATATAATTTAAATTGATATGCGCATCAACGAGGCCCTTAAGCCGCGTCCTAAGCGGTTGTCGCAGTGCTGTCAGTACTACATGTTGGTTCAATTGTTTGTATGTAGTTTCCGTACTGTCTCCATATTTGTACTGTGACTAGGTACTAGGTACCCTATTAGAATTTCACGATAATCTTCAACGTAATTTTTACCGACTTCAAGATTTCCAAGTTATTAGAAAATTGTTATTACTATACTATAAGATTGACCGGTATACATACGTTTATGAACCAGTGTTATATGTATTTTGATCGTCTTCAAGATGTACAAATGATTTGAGAATCCATATATTTATAACACATCGATGACAATACGGTTTTATTGCATTTTACTAATCTCCTGACCAGGATAATAAGGATAGAAATAATAATTTGATTTTAAAAATGATGAAAGCACCACCTAGTTAAAAATTTAAAAACTATCAAAAGCAATGTTTGGCAGTTTTTTAGTTTTTTTATATTGTAATTGAAGCACCGATAGCCTAATGGTTAAGGCTACGAACTGCCGACCATGAGGTCGTGGGTTCGAATCCGCCATTAGACTATTGTTGTTAACCATATAACACAAGCTTTTAAGCTTAGGTGGAATAGTAACATATTTATATGGCAAAAGTGAGTGGCAGCGTTGGCAGCTGCCGTTCAAGGAGAACTTATATCGATTAGATAAACATACTAAAAAAACGGCGATATAAGTAGTATCAGTGACCAAAGAGCTTGTATACGTAGATGTATGGATGTAGAAGAAGCGAGAGAGGTGTGCCAGGATCACGTCAAATGGAAATCTGTAATCTCTGCCAACCCCTATGGGCTACGGGCATGAGCGTATTTTTTTTCTGGAATAGTAAAAGAAATATCAGTAAATTATTTCAAAAGAACAAAATAATTGATAATAAAAATGATGTATACAATTCCGATGTAATTATACATTCTTACTATCCTAGTCGAAATACAACTAAATAAATACCAAAACCGAGTTATCAATAGCATTACACTTAAACCTTTCCCTTATTTCCAACACAATAAACCCTCCTTGTGTATCCCAGATAGCATTTATTAAAAGACCACTCGACCATAAAAACCCATTCGGTTGCAAAAAATGCCCAGAGATATCCAATACGAGGGCCAAGGCTGCCCCTGACAACTATCGTTCTGACCAACGATGCCCGATATTACGATCTTTTATATCCTACGCCTATTGAATGGGTCCTGTAATGATCACGGGAGCCTGACAACTCTATTGCTTCTGGGGTAGCAATTAACAACCCTTGAAAGGAAATTACAGAACTACAAACATGACCAAATCTAAAGGGATTATTGTCAAACATTGAATAAAACAAAATAATTAACTTGAAGCAAACAAAGGCGTCTCAATGGCTTAAGCTAATCCGTTGTCTTTGTTTAATTTAAGTTATTTAATTCAACTTTGGTAAGTTAGTTTTCTATAATTAGTTATTATTTAAAGTCATTTGTATAAACTCAAATCTTTAATGAAAACAAAATCGTAATATTGTAAAAAAACAACAGATCGTATAGTTTCAGAAGTTTTGTGAAATAGCGTATTTCTTTCCTTTGATGTAAAAAGCGAATGTACGAATGCAAAATTGGTAATCGCAAATTGCGATTGCAATTAAAACAGACCTATGAATAGCAACAAACTTCGTAACCCTGACTGTGAGGTTTTCTTAATATACACGCATATGAATCTAGTTGATAGCTTTATATTTAATAACTATTATTGTGTTGAATCTAAATTCCTCATAAAGTCATCCGGTAAAGTTTCGACGTTTAAATTCTAATTATCAACAATGTTAATAATATAAAAATAATAAGTTGTGTTGATTCCGTTTGTGGCGCCTCTATCGCACCGCGCGACGTTGTCGATGATGGTGGGGGGGCGAGCGATGCACTGGTGGCGGCCGGCAGTCTTGAGAGAGAACGAAGGGAAACAACAAGTGGAGTAGAAGTAATTTAAAGTAAAATAAAGTGAAATACTGTGAAGTGACTTTGTGTGTAAGCCGCCTAAAACTCTTTTGTGACGTAAGACGAATCGAAAATAACGTATACAGCTATTTTTATTTTTTACTAAAAAACAGAATAATATCGTAGGACATATTCACACACGGCCATATGATCCCAAACTAAGCAGAGCTTGTGCTATGGCAACCAGATAACTGATATACTGCATATACTACTCTTCTTGTGTAAATACATACTTAAATAGATAATGACACCCAGACTCAGGACAAACAGACATGTTCATGCACACAAATGTTTGTCCTGGGTCGGAATCGAACCCACGACCTGTGGCGTGAAAAGCAAGTATCTTACAAACCTCGCCAACCGGCCCGTCAATTTGCATTTACATATTTAAGAATACAAGGAATGTAATGTAGATTTCGAACCGTCTAGACCGATTTCGATAAAATTTTCAGAAAGTCTTCAGATTGGCAGCAGGTGATGTGTTATATTTTATTTTGTAGGGTAAAAATAATTAATGTCAAATATACGATTATAAGCTTTTATATATAGATATAGTTTGATATTCTTATATTCGTACGGAAGCTCAAAGGTTAACTGCTCAGGCTGCCTCATACGAACCTATATCTATCTACTGAACCGCACCGCTTCCTAACCTAGTACTTCGAATAAACAACTAAGTGTTACTTAACAGCGAGATAATTGCCGGCAATATTGCGAATACGCTCAACACCAAGCCCGGAAAAGGTAAATTATTGCCGAGTTGAAAATAAAATGAAATAGACAAGTTTTCGCTCGCAGAATCCCTCAAATAATAATTCTACCTAGGGGTGGTATTACAACGAACTCGTCAGATTGTGGCTGTAGGCTGCAGTAGGCATCGGGTATCTGTTATTATAAGCGATATTTTCCGTATATCTAACAGTAACCATGCTTAAATAATGAGGATTACCAGATGTAATGTACACGAATAATAACTGAATACATCCGCGCGGTGACCCCAAGTGGGGCTGGGCCACTGACAATAAGAGTCTCCACTTTTTCCAGTCCAGCGCCAGCATTCGCCAATTTTGAGTTTTGCGACGAATAATAGTAACATATTATCTTAAAATACATTTTCAACCCCCGTAGCTTTTACATCCATACAACCATACACATACAACCACCATAGTAAAACATGGGGACGTTAAGGCTACAACCCAACAAAGACAATTGCTTTGTAATGTGTAGATTGGATATAAAGTAAACAGAAGAGGGGTTAGAAAAAAAAAGGATTTTTCCTATTCCTATTACTTCCAACCTATTTTGTAAGAAAAGATGAGAAGGGGAAGGGTACTGACATCTTACGAACCTCGCTCATCTCACCAAGAAGCATAAAATACTCCTTTTTGACTGTCTTCTTTGAGGTCGTGGTATTTCACCGATCGAGCCGTCCCGTTCATTCAACAGTTGTTGTTGTGGGCTCTACTTCTATTATAGTTAGTTACAAGATCCAGATACATACTTTTGTTAACAAATAAAACACTTATTTAGTTTGTAATTGCGAACGTAATATTTTTAGTATTTCACATTATTTATTGGATTTATTCAACCATATTTTTTTTATATGATAAAGTGGCAAACGAGCAAACGGATCGCCTGATGTTAAGTGAGCGCTGTCCATAGACATCCGCAACAGTCAAATGTATTGCAGATGCGTTGCCTACCTTTAATGGACAAGGGAGGGCACAGACAGGAAAAAGGACATCTCCCTTTCCCTGCTAACCCCCTCCTCGTCCAATCCTCTTCACTTTCCCGTCCTATACTTATGAGGAAAGGGTGGGAAGGGGAAGAGGACTGAAATTAGGCCTCCGGCACCTCACTCATCAGACGAAACGCAGAGTACTTCTACCACACGCCTGTTGTGAGGTCGTGGTATTTCACCGGTCGAGCCGGCCAATTCGGCAACAGATGTTAACTCTTAACAATTTGAGACCAAGCGAGATATCTCCGTCTCGCTTGGTCTCAAATTGTTAAAAGTTTATCACCATTAAGCCTGTCAATTATTAACAGAGTATATTTAAGACCCCCAGATTTCAGACACATAATATATATTTTTTCTGTACATCGATCTAAAGTCACAAACCAATCCGGTAATAATAAGTCACAAATATGCGATGCTGGTGTATAATGCAACCATCTAATCTCTTAGCTCCATCTTATGAAAATGGCCACGCTCAAAGGCAAAGATCCCTGAATTCGGGAACAAGATAAAATTATTCAAGTTCTCGTTAACGAAGGTTGTGTTATGAGAATTAGACCTGTTATTAAACGGCCCAAACGGTTGTTTGGGCGCCACAATGTTACTATTAATATTATACCGCTACCAATTTCTCAGTATACTACACTAACTACGCTTCAATATCATATTACTGTTGATTAAATTAGATTAAATTGAAGCAGCGTAGGTAGGCCTCCCACTAGATGAACCGTTGATGTGATCACGGTTGTAGGAGTACACTAGAGGGCCGATCTTTGTGGCGACCAATGGGGGAGGCACGCGTCCAACAGTGGGCGACTTCGGACTGAAGACAGAGATTAAATTAACCGAAAAAGTAAGTTAGATATGCGATATGGCACTGTGTTAGGATCTTATGTACTTAAGTGATAACTGGGTGGACAGATATTAAAATGAACACCGTAAAGGTGAATTAAACTAAAAAAGGTTAGGTTTGAAAATATTAGTACGGAACAAAAATGAAGCTATAATGAATTTCATCGTCGATTGGAATCGACAAAGATGAATTTATCGTATTGAATTTAAAAAGGATTAAGCTAGAGGTATCGTTCAGACAGTTCAAATATAGCGAATGCTAGTGGCGCCCAACCGGTTCACGCCCAGCGCCATTCGAAATCAGGCTAAGTGTCTAAAACTGGTCTAAAAAGTTCCGTAATAATTGGATTTTCAAATGCAAAAATAATTATATTATTGCCATCTTAGATATCGATTGGAAAATGTGATCTTATTAAAAAAACAGGTAATAAAGTAAAAAAACAAGCTAAAAACAATGTAAGATGTTTGTTTCCCACCTGATTTTGCTTCAAAGTGTTACGCAAAACTTTATATATAGTAGTTTTAAAAATCATCACATAGTATTGAAATTATTAATCTTGATATACTTCATGGTATTAGTTAAATTGTGGCGAATGCTTGGGCAAAATTGAACAGATATTTTGTTAAGAAAACCAGTTTTCAAAGCAACCTGTAGATTGTAGTGAAGTAAATATAACTCCTTAACTGACGTTATATTTAATCACTGATTAAATATTTAGAGTAATTTATGATAAATGTATTTCAGATTGACAATTAATTAGTGTGACATTTTTTTTATTATACAGACATATTTAATTCCGTTACAAAAAGCTTCCGTCACATTTGTTGACGCTAAATACAGGTAAATCTAAAAGCGAGCTTTAACTAAATTAATTGGTACAATAAATTTTGATAAATACCTTTCAATTCATTCCAATTTCTGGTCACGTTTTGAAGTAAAATTAGTTCATAATTAACGCAGCCGTACAATCGCAGTTACTCGCAATGAATTATTGCCAATAGTTAGCCGTTTACTGTACAATAATCATAAAGATATGATACGTATTTCGCTGGTTAATGATTTCGAATGATATAGATGGAACAATAATGTAACCAGCATATATTATAATATAAAATATGTATAATGATTCCAATAACATATATAAAATAGTCATATCACCCTCTACTGGGGATCGATCCCATCACAGACAGGACTATTGTTGCCAATAGACCCAACACCCTGATAATAGACCGCGCTGAGAGTCATGTAGTGCTGATCGATGTCACTGTCCCGAATGACGAGAAACTCGTGAAAGCTGAAAAGGATATGTGGATGAAGTACTGAGACTTGGATCACGTATCTACCACCAGCTGAGGTATGAAATGGACGCTAAGACCTTAAGAATCTCTCGCTAAGCGGTTGGGATAAAGGGTTTGATAAAAAAGTGGTAATTTTAGTGTGCCCTGTAAGAAAGTGCCTCTAACCCTGACACTTCTTGTAACAAAGGACTCCGCAGCCTGTGGAACACTTTTTCTATATAACTTAATATAGAATATCTGTTGTTTTTTGTAGATTTAGTTCTAGTGTATTGTAAAGAAATAAAGAACAATAATACAGAAAATAAATATAGACATGAGTAGCGATAGTATAATAAATGTATTCCTTAAAAAAAATAAGATTCCTTCATGTTTCGAGAGTTTTAAATGTTGTGCTAGGAAATTATTTTTAACTAACAATGCGGTAAAACGGAGGGTCTTGAAATGTTCGTGACCTTTGATTTTTAATTAACGTTTGCTTACTATATTACGAGTTTTATATAATAATATAATAAATCTGCCTTTTCTAGAATGTTCCCAATGCAGGGACACACGATTCCTCTCCGAGAGAGGGAATAAGCCGTAATCCACCACGCTGGCCTTTGCGGGTTGGTAGATGTCACATGTCTTCGAATTTGATCGTTCTAAGAACATGCCGGTTTCCTCACGATGTTTTCCTTCACCGTTTTAGGGGCAGTGATGATAAATAAAGTACACAAAGTAAAGCGCCTGCCTGGGTTCCAACCCGCAACCTACATTAAGTAAGTGGGGGCCTAAACCGCTGAGCCACCACTGCTCTTATGAGTTTTACTAATACATTAATTTAGCCCACAATATTGTCATACTACTAAGGAGTACCGGTACCCGAAGAGCATGCGTATGTAGATGTATAGATGTAAAGAAGCGAGAGGTGTGCCAAGATCACACCGAATGGGAATCCATAATCTGCCTACTCCCATGGGTAACAGGTATGTATATTTCTTTGTTATTAACATCTTGATAGGACCACGTTTTAATTTGGTGGTAGTATTGCTCAGTCTGCAAATAACTTCTAGTGAAGTCACATAACACAAACTGGTTATATTCAGTATAAGCTGCATCTCACTCACTGGTGAAGTATTATTATACATGTACCCAACGAGCACTCAAGCCTAATACGAGATGGATAAATAAATGTTACGCATTTACTTTTACGAACATTTTTTCTCATGTGTAGCGGCTTCCATGTACAAATATGTTATTTGCTAAGAGTCATGATAAATTTCCTTCTGAATATTTCTGTTCTAAATTGTTTGTTAGACATTTAAAATTCTTTTGCTTCTAAATTGAAGAAAAAGCGATCGTGCCAACTCGACCTGAATAAAACGTCTTTAAACTACCTTTGAGCGAAAATATTAGAGCAAAAATTGAAAAATTGTTAAAATTGTAATGAGAAGCTTTATAATAAACTAGTGAACCGCCCCGGCTTCGCCCGGGTACCACTAATTATGTTGATCCTATCGCTACCGAACACAGGAATGTGCCAATCTGGACAATTCCTGTAAATTTCATCGAAATCGGTCCAGCCGTTTCGGAGTCTAAGGGTCTACAGGGAACATATATGGTATACTTCGCTTTTTATGTACTATTTTTTTCATTAAAAGTATCCTTTGCTAACTTCTAGTACCTTAAAAAATATATGTACAAAGTTTCAAGATGATCGGTTCAGTAGTTTTCGCGTGAAAGTGTAACAAACAAACTTACAGTCACATTTATAATATTAGTGGAGATTAGTGTACCATGAATAAAATACATTTTAATATTTATTTAGGACTAAGTTATATTTGAAGAACTTAAGTAGTTTAACTTGACTACATTGAGCCTTCAATTTTAAAGGTCACTCAATCATTAGGGTATTACGAGTTATTTATTATTTTCAATAAATAGCAGCATTTTATTTATACACGTTTAAGAAATTTTTATATCCGGCCTCTGAAGATTGTTGGCTGAAGACAGAGAGAGCAGATCTAGATAGTTTTATACTACAAAGATTTACTAAAGAAGGAAGATATAAGGAGACCTAACCACCGAATGTATGTGTAGATGTATGGATGTAGAAGAAGCGAGCGAGAAATGCCAGGATCGCGGCAAATGAAAATCCATGGTCTCTGCCTAACCCTCTGGTTACTGGCGTTAGCGGGTATTTTGTTAAATATCTAAATAGTAGAATCACCATTGGACTCCCGCTAACTTGACCAGATCGTCAGCCCTTCTGTTGGAAGGTTCACTTACACCGGCGTCGAACTGTTCACGCCCGCCATTCCACAATTTTGACCTCACTTTTGAACCCATAGACCATCAATCCTACAACCAATGTGACTGACCCATTGCCACATAAGTTCAGCAGTTCTTACTGCTAATCTATCTGTCTATCATTTCTGATGCGATCTCTTTAATATTATTTGACAAAACAAATGTTTATTTTATGTTTAGAGAAAAAAAAATCTACTTCACTACGTATATAATACGTTGAAATGTGTAAGAAACTTACCCTCATAATTTTACAATTATTTCTGTCCTAGTTTCTATATTTTTGTTTCAATTAAGATTTTATCATTAATTTTTAGTTAAATATGGTATCCGCCGTTGATTTAATTAAAATATAAATGTATATGTACACATAAATATGAAGAATAAAAAAGGTTTCATCTAAAAAATAATGTACATTTAATTTTATCACTGTTTCGATATGTGTACTGGTAGTACAGTTTTATGTAGTGTACACAGAGATCTCCACTCAACGCTGCGAACGTGTTTTATTGCCAGCTAATTAAAAGATTTATGACATAAAAGTTCGCCCAAAATCAAGTTTATTGCGGCTATAAAAATCCAAGGACAAGGATGCTTAAAGGAAAAACACGAAAGAAATATTTTTGTGTTAAAAAAATATTACCTTGGGATAAATAATTCACAAAAAACACACACACCACAAACACTGAGAAGATGTACCTAACACACACTTATCTCACAGTGTATTTACTGTTTTATTCTGTCAACACATATTTCACCGCCTTGCAGGCGTAAACTGTAACCGTTACAGCGCTCTCACGTAGCGAGTGCTACGGACTACGAACACGCTACGACTGCCGTAGACCCCACCCCGCTCCGCGCTTCGGCTCTATAAAACAAGCGCAATGTTAAATCATCTTATATATTAAATTCATGAAATATTATTATTCCAATAAAGGGCACCATGTTTGATAATAAATAATTATCAAATCGCTCCCAAGATTTTTGGTTTTCAATCAAGTTCAGAAAAAAACACATTTATTTTATAACAATTATCCGTTTACAATATTTCCAGAAACAAATATAAAAGCTTAAAATATAAACTTAAACTCTTGGCAGAGAAAATAACATAAAAATAACGTAAAACAATTAACGTTTTAGGTATTATTATGTTTCGACTGTCCCTACTACGATAATTGTAGTAGAGCCAAGAACAGCACCTATGATTAGGCCATCTGGACACAGGAAGTCCTACAACCTTACCCAATACCAGCGTAAAATATAAATTGTATACTTTCGCATTTCGTCTGATGAATTATGATAACATTAGTGAAATGTTGTAGATTTTTTTATATTGAGGTATTGCGCTTAACTTTTATAAATAAGGGAAAGTACTGCAAAACATACAACGTGGTCGTGGGTTCGAAGGCGGGCTTTTGGCTTAAGTCTTGTTAGGCCCACAAAACTTAAGCCAAAAGCTATTACAATATCGACTTAAGTCGTACTCTGCCCACCCCAAAAAAGTGTGAAAAGGGCAGGTAGAAGGAGAATATCCAAACGCTACGGTTTTTTTGTTTATATTAATTATGAGTGGTTTGTAAATAATTAATTAATATTTTTCTTAACAATTCCAACTCGGCTAAGGCTTGCTTGTGCTAAGATTTGCTTCACGCTATAATCTTATCCTCATATTATTGTACCTTTAACCATTAGGCTATTGGAGCTCCTGTCGAGTTTTAATCGATCTGAAATTCATAAACGTTGTATGTAAATTTTATATACATTGTATAATTAAAATTACCGTGAAAGTAAATCAGACTGTTGATTAAGACACATAAATAATTTTAAGGTTAATATTTCTCGCAACCTTTTATTGCACCTAAGGTACTTAATGTTGCCAAAATTTATTGCCTAATTAACATTTTGTTTATTACCTTTTGCTGGTAATTAACCTAAGTTATCACATTTACCACCAAGATAATTAACACCGTTATGGTATATTACATGTATAACTAAAAGTATTAGTTAGCATATATCAGCATATATCCCAATTCCTTTGCGTTTTATCCCAGGCCATCTGAATCCGATTGTCTAAACATACGCCACAAGTGATCGCCACTACGTTTATCTTAGACGGAGACGTTTTCTTTTCCCTAATGGGATTCACTAAAGACTTGCCTTGGAATATGATTGGGATCCTGACAGACACAATGGCCAATACATCACTAATCAGAGATTCTTCACAGCGTTCTAGGAGTGGATGTTGGTTGCAGATTGTTCTCGGTCAGACGAGTAAATGTATGAAATATACGTTACCTTATCGACTGGTTTTCTTATTTAAATACGAGTATACTTCACCGATTTCTGAAGAAAGGGAAAGTACTGCAGAACGTAATTGTTCGAAAACCATCAATGATGATAATTTGTGCTTTAATTAATAGTTCAACAAATATACCACAATGACAAAAGCGTGTTAAAAAAAAATAACGCACTTACTTTACACTGAAACAGAAGTGGGTATCGACTCGCATTAATGCAGCTTTGTATTTCAAATGTCAAATTAAACAATTTTACCATAGATTTTCATTACAGCAAAAGATGGCTCGTTACACATTCTTTGACATGTGCAACAAAGACGTTTGACTATTTTAAGTTACCAGTTGTGTTACTTAAAATCACTTACACATTTTAATTAAGATAAAACAAAGTAGTTAAGTTAAAATAGCACCATGGCTTACTTTAAATATAAATCCATTATTACTCGTAAGAACATTTAGTGAACAAACTGCCGGCCCAATAAATCTCAAGGAGTTTTTGTGTAAGCGAGCGAGCGAAAATTATTCTCACTAAAGGAAACTTGGGGCCAACAGTGGAAAAGCTTCCGGGGCGATTCTTACTCTCTTTATCTACAACCGTCTTATGACGAGGGAAGGTGTTAGTTACTAGTTGTACCTAATTAAAAAGAAATAAGACGACTTGTAGCGTTGTTGGGGTAGTCAGAGGTATTAATTTGTTATTCGATTTCTCCATCTCAACTAATATTATAACTGTGAACATAAGTTTGTTTGTTACGCTTTCACGCAAAAACTACTCAACCGATCATCATGAAACATTGTACACATATTATTGGAGGTATTGGAAGTAACATAGGATACTTTAAACGAAAAAAAATAGTATATAAAAAGCGAAGTATGTACGTTCCCTATAGATCTATAGACTCCGAAACGGCTGCACCGATTTCTATGAAATTTACAGAGATTGTCCAGATTGGCACAGCGGGTGTTCCTTTTGGTAACGATCGGATCAACATAATTACCCGGGCGAAGCTGGGGCGGATCACTAGTACTTAATAAATAAAATTAAGTTAAGCGGTTTTATTGAAATAAATATAATCATGTTATACATATGCAGGTTAATAATGTACTCAACGTTAACAAATAATTCGGTAGGTAATCCTCATCGTTGAACGTTGAAAAAAATCGATAAGCGCGTGGAATTGTTATCAACAGTTGAATTGCTATTCACACACGATCACTGATAAGGAGATTGGTCTGTTGTCTGGCACCTAACTAGAGTGGTACGGTGACCCAAAGTGGACCTTGGCCTCCGACAACAAGAGTATCCAATCTCTCCGATCTCAATTCCATTTATCGTAGTGTAAAATAATCTACGAGTCAAGTCATTTCATTTTATAATCAGATTCAGGGTGTTGTAAAAAAAATTAATCTACCATTTTGTTGTTTTTAAAAAAAAAATCTGTGTATTCTATTCTACTAGCTAAACCCATTCATTTATTATCGATATTGAGGGAGTTCTGTAAAAATATATAATTTGCCATTTTGTAGCGCCATCCATTTTAGATTTACATTGATATTCAATATAATATACAGAACAAAAGGTGTGTGTCAAATTTTAAATCAATCCTTCAACAGGAAGGGTAAAATTTTAATTATTAAATTTGACCCAAACAAACAACCATGGTAATCTAAATAAAACTGTTTAATAAATGTCACATGATACTTTGGTTATGCACGCTAATTTCCAAAACCGTTACACCGGGTTCAGTGAAATTTTTAATATAGCTTTAAAGAAACCAAGACTAGTATTGTATGAGATGATGGGATTTTTCAATTTTTGTTTTAGATTTCTCAGCCAAAAAAAAATTATTGTACTGAATTATGTTGGGGATATGTGATATTTGGAGATTTGTTTAAAAAAAATCTCTTATATACTTTCAAAGTAAACGCCAACATCAGAATACTATGTTTCAACAACTTTATCAAATAATAAAAAGGCTCAAGGTTATTTATGACCGTTAATATAAAAGGCTTTATTTATTATATTCCGTCGACTTGTACCTTTCACGGTCTCCCTTGTGACATTGTCAATGTAAGGTCCACTGAATTGGAAGTTATAAGACTAGATAAAGCGACAACAGTAAAACCATTGCTACGAATACAATCGCATCTGAAAAAATGTGCTATTATATCATTTTTCGACGTAACTACAAATGTATATTTCCATCTCTTTTCAGCACCCATTTCTCACGATACAACTACTCTCGGAAATGTGGTTTAAGTTATGAGCGCAAATATACTAAGGCACAATAACAAGTAACCCGAGTCTGATGACGCAATTTGATTGTTTGCTTTCACGCGAAAACTACTCAACCGAGCATCATGAAACTTTGTACACATATTCTTGGATGGATAGAAGTAACATAGGATACTTTTTATGAAAAAAATATAGTATATAAAGAGCGAAGTAGGTATGTTCCCTATAGATCTATAGACTCCGAAACGGCTGGACCGATTTCGATGAAAGTCACAGGGATTGTCCAGATTGTTACATTCTTGTGCTTGGTAGCGATCGGATCAACATATGAAGTGGTACCCAGGTGAAGCCGGGGCGTTTCGCTAGTATTATTATAATATTGTGAGCATTACCTCAAACTATTGAACCGCTGTTCATACGGTATTTAGCAATAGGATAATTAAGGATATATTCATTAAAAAGGTTTATTATTTTAAAACAAATTTATATGAATACGTTCTGCTAGCTTGTATATGAATGTGTGAATAGTTAATAAAATAATTCATTATAGCACGTTATAATTTGTTGGAATGGAATTTCATACGTTTTCTTATACTGCCACATATTTACAGTATTTTTAATTAATTTATAATTTCAACGTTAATATTCTTTAATAAAGTATAATTTAAAGTAAACAGTAAAGTACAGGAACTCCGTACTAACCACCTCTATATTTTTTTCTCATCTGTATCTCTCGTAGCTTGTACCACACGTCAAAGTGGCTGTTATATTACGCATGCGTAAAGAGCGATGCCCGGGAAGCAAAAAGCCGTGACTTGCGTATTGCCAAATGTTTTGCGGAGGTTAATTACGCCTTTGCGAAACTTTGAACACTTCCATTTAATAACAACAGCTCTTTGACTGTAACAAACTACTCTATTGTTAATTATGTACCCGATGGTTCTCCTGTTGTACTGCAAAAAATATATTAACTGAGTTGTGGAAAGGATTGATAGCTCAGTGCTTAAATTGTTATTTTATTTAATTTTAAATATTTTGTTAGGATTAAATTTAAGATTAAAAAAAATATGTGTTGAAAATTATTACGTGAAGACTAAGTTACACTACTTACATAATGCCGGAGCACTTTGAATAATAACCAAAATGACAGGGCAATGTGATAATGAAATGAATATTAAATCAATCAAATTGCTCAGGCATTGTACATAATGTGTAACTTCTAAAGGGCAAAGAAATAAAAACGTGTTTTTTCTGAGTTACTGTCATTTTTATTTCCGACAAATAATATACAAATTATATTAATATAATATAATTATTAATACTCGTGTTATTTTAAACTAAAACAACACAAAATTAGTTTATAAATGCTCTGTCTCATACAAATTAAAAGTAACAAAATTGTAAAATAATTACAATAATTGGAATATATAACATTAATTTAGGTATGATTAGATATATCTTTTATCAGTCTGGCCATATATCACGTAGCAATATTCCTAACGTCCAGGCAATGCGATAATTAATGAATATGCCCAAAAAAACTTTAGCATTCTTATATTGGTGAAAAAAACAATGACAGTCATTGAGGACTGACCTTAGAATTGAATACAACAACAACGACGACAATCACTCTCCCTCCCCCTCCACCACTCCCCCCACTCCCCCTCCCCCACTCCCCCCCTACCCCCTACCCCCTCCCCCACTCCCCCACTCCCCCTCCCCCTCCCCATTACCTAATCTCATTACCTCACAAAAATCACATAACCTAGCTAAAGATGTTTTCACTTCAATAAGCATGTTGCTAACGCGTATTGCATGTTGCGTGTGATGATAATGCGAATATATAAGATTTTCCCCTAACAAGATATCCTCTGGTGCGGCTAAAAAAGTTTTCACTTCAAAGAACTTAAGCTCATTAAGCTTATATTCAATAATTTAATATTATTGTCTTTAAGGCCGAAAAGAGACAATTCTTTTCATCTATTAATAACTTTCTTAACAAGATGCTAAAATTCAACGTCTTTCGCTCCAGTGATGTGACACAACGGCTAAAGTTCGACTGCGAAAAAAGTTTGCTACCGAATAATTATTTTCTGTTTCGATTTTGATAAAGGAAAGTCTTATTTAAGAAGATTCGATGTTCATTATTTATTAAAACGTATCAACATTTTACGAATTTACGTAAATGTAAAGAACTTGTTAATTAAACAGCGGTAGAGCCAGCTGTACGAATGGGCCGGCTCGATCTGTGAAATACACGACCTCACAGGAGACAGCTGAAGTAGATGTATTCTGCGTGTCGTCTAATGAGTGACATGCCTAATTCTCCTCCTCTTCCCTGCCCCATCCCTTTTTAATTAAGAGAGGATGAAAAGGGGAAAAACATGTTACAGGAAAGGGATTGGATAGAAAAATGAAATATTCTATATCCTCTTCTGTGCTTTATCCTCTGTCCATTAAAGGTAGGATAGGTAAAGAAAATCCGCAACTCGCACAGATGTGTTCCTCGTTGCAGATGCCTTTGGGTAACGGGACTTGATATTAGGTAAAACTCTATGACTGTCAACGCGTTGAAGCGGCGTATTTTTACTCTATGCAACGCTCTGTGGCACATCTGTTTAATCTTTGGCTTACACCGCGTCTAAACATACATAATAGTCTCACGCGCAAGATCGTCTCCGCAGGAACCAACTCATTTTCCTTTTCTTTGTAATTTTTGCAAATAATATTATAATATCCAACATAGAAGAAAGTCGTTTCATTCAACAACATATCTTCGAGCTACGACCGAGAGTATAAAATTGTAGCATCTTCAAATTCTTCCTTTAAATCATGCAACATTCTGGTGCAATCCCTGTGACTGTGTGTATTTGTTGGGCCACATCTTACCTACTCTGTAATAAAAATATTTAAGTATCTCCTAACAAGAGTTGTTCGAGTCTGGACAAGTAATGTTATTTACATTACACATAAAACTCGCCAATATTTAAGTAATTATTAAAACATCCCTATCTCGGCCGTGATCACCAGGAAGATATGAGAATTGTGAATACACTTTTCCAGGGAGCCAAATAAAACCGAACTGTAAGTAAAAGTGCCGGTCCTGATGGAAAGCCAAACGTCAAAGAAGTAATTTTACAGAGCGCTAACATAACTCGTAGCAGTTGATATACATGAACCTATTTACGGTCAGCACAGAGTAGCTATACTAGTAGAGTAAATGATTTTTCATAAGGTGAGGTCAAGTGTAACACTTGTAACCAAAAGAAACAATGCTTATCATTTCCGTTATATCAAATTATCGTACCTGACAGTGGTATCTCAGACTCATGTGCAATGTATTGTGAACGCGCATACCAACAACGCTTGAGTTCAGTTAGCATGGACATGTTAATTATTGCACTAACTACCTTCTTCATTAAAATTGAAAATTAAAATGACTTGTAATATATGTTATAATTTATGGAAGTAAAGATAGGAAGATTTATATATAAATGTCTCTACAATTTATTAATCTGTACCAAGAAGTGCATACTTGCCTTTAATTATATGTAAAAGTTTACAACGGTATGAATGTAACGCAATTTAAGCGTAAAGGTAAAGGTAACCTATTTTTGCTCTCCCTTTTACGTTTACTTCATGGTATTTTTAATGATTGCATGTAGGTAACAAATAACAACAGCGCTGTGGTATACTGAATACATTCGTCTACAAATGAAATAACGCAGGTCAATTCGTCTTCCCATCGGAGTCAGATGATACCACGATATCGCGGAATTACTATCTGAATATGTACAGAGGTCCAATATCCTATAGACAATTTTCACTGAGTAATATTGGTTAAGTAATTTTACTAATGTATAATCCTAAACGATGAAATTAAAATTCAATGCCGTGTTTCGTTTCAGTTTCCGAGCAAAAGCCTGAAGCGATTTCACTCATTGCATTAGTGTTTTTTTTTCAATGTTTTATTCAAGTTGATTTTTCGTGGCTCCGGTATTTAACTTGAACGTGTTAATTATAACACGTTCAAGTTCAAGTATTAACTGGCCATCCAGTTTGTTGAACACTTGAACCTTTGCCCAACCGTAGGTTATATGAAATTTAAAGAGAGATTAGACATTCTAAACGAAAATAATAATAATAAAACATAAAAAGAATGGAAATAGAAAAAGTAAAACAAAAAAAACTTTTTTTTATCAATTATTAAAACAAATAAAGTAATATATCAATATCAAATAATGCAGAATTTAATCTTTTTAATACTAGATATTCGAATGGAAATAGTTTTCTGAATTATTTTAGAACTTGCAAGTTTTCCATTGTAAAGAAACTTGAAAGTGCTGAAAAGTAAACAAAGATATAATTGAAATTGTATCTTAGTTTGCACCTTTCTCTACGTTTTACTAATTCATTTATTTTTTACTTTAAAGCGACCTATTTAATATATTTTTTAATCAAAGTCTTATTAATTTAAAATCATTATTTTACCAAACTGGTTTAGATGGTTGTATACGAGAGACGAGTTGGAAAAATTCCAGACTCAGAACTGGACAAGACATCGACTTGATACTTATGTATAGTGGAATTGAGTAGCATATACCTGCATAACTTCTTTCCGCAATTATCCCTGTCACCAAAAACGTAAACCAGAGACGTCTGAAGGTGGTTTAAGAAATTTTAATACTTCTAATTCTGGTTTTACTAGACAGTGGCAAAATAAAACAATACTTACCCATACTAGAATAACCTTGTAGTCCCATTACTCTATCTTCCCTTACACCTTCTCGTTTCGAACGTCATTCTTCTCCCTCTATGCGTATGATTTAAAAACCATCTAAAATAATTAATCTAAATACACAACGAGATGAAGTTAAATGTCAAAGAAGGCATTTGACAGAGCGCTCACGTAACTCGTGCGAGTTGATCTACACGGACCATTTTGTGGCGGCACAGAGTAACTAGGTGGTAGACAACAATTTAATTGTATTTATTGTATTGATGTTATCCAAACATATACCAAATAATTGTTTATACTTTCTCGAGAAAAACTAGACAACTAAACAAAATATAAAATGTGTTGAAATAATAACTAATACTATGCCCGTAGCCTAAGATTCGTTTTGCTTGACCGGCCTAGATTTTTCGCATGTATGTAAGTTCGTTCTATTGTGACCTCCTGTAGCCTAAACGGCTTTACCGAATTTGAAGAGTGAATTGTCATCCATGGAGAGATGATTCAATCATCATATTACATTATACATTGTTTTCTAAATCAATTACATATTACGTAGGCTGGTCAAGGAAATGTACTATTATTATTAACATTCTCGTCGCTTATTTAGGGATGGTTGGTATTAACTTTAAAAACGTTACCAAGTATAAGTTATATGTCTTATGTATTTAGTAAGTAACAACAGTATAGCTACTCTATGTTCTTCACATGAGTAATGCAAACGGTGCTTAATAGTATGCAAAAGTTGGTCCAGTTTAAGTGCAAACTCGATTGCTTACAAATGAATAGACTGGTAGGAATCGATCGCTATATTAAAGTAACTCATTGAAGTTAGATTTTCTATTGCATGTATCCATAAGGAATTAAATCCGATATAGGCAATGTAATGGTTTTTTATAATAGAAAATGGCAAACAAGCATGCGGTCTATCGGACTTCAAGGAACCGCTACCTATAGGCATTAACAACAAGCTAATTAATGAGTTGCAGATGCGTTTGCCTACATAAATAGAAAAAATTAAATTTTTTATTAGATTATTTTTCTGTTTATCCCCCCAAAAAATAGTCCAGTCAAATACCCCCCCCCCCCTATGTAGTATGACTACATATAATGTAGTAGTCTAATATTTGAGGCTCATTAGTTGATAGTTTTCTTTGGTCGTATGGGCCGTCTAGACGTGGAAAGTACCGTGACAATCTGTGGGCCTGAGGTCTCATCAATCTCTTTTGTTTTCTGTATCTACTGTCTTCCTACTTCCTTCTCTCTCTAACTAGACGACGGCAACACAACTGTTTCTGTTCTGATTGTTAGGATTGTTGATTGTTTTATTAGACCTCTTATTTTAACTGTTTTGTAAATTCAAATTGTTTTACAATAAAAGATTAGCATTCTTATATATAACTTTCACCTATAAATTATTGTTACATTAATTGGCTGGATGATCTATTGGGTCGGGGAAAAAGTATTTTAGCCAAAGATGCTAGCTAGTTCTTTTTTCTCTGTATCCTCTATTCGGTAACAATAGGCAACGCATCTGCAACGCATCTGCAACTCTTTGTAGATGTCTGTGGGTAGCGGTCCCTTATTATCAGGTGAACAGATTGCTCATTTGCCCGAGTCTACCTTAAAAAACCAAGACCCCTCAAAATAGGACGCATCGTATTGACTGCCATTTATGTATATTCTTTATTAAAACCTTTATGTAAGTAACAAAAGTGCGTAACAACCTTGTGATTGAATTAAAACTTTTAGAACAAAAGATGCGAAGTCTTGTTTGGAAAAGAAAATGCTGCGCATTAATACAAACTTGCTACGCAAAATTTGTACTTTTTTTTCTTGATTCTTAATTCCATTCTCTTTATTAAACTTTAACTTTTGTTTATTCGCAAAGTTCGAGGCGCAATTAGGAGTTTTTAATACATTTACGCTTGATTAAGACGTTGACTAAACTTTCGTAACTTTTACGTTTATGTCACACATTTTCGTTGTGCTTATTATCATTTTAATTTTTATTAAATAACTTTTATTAAAAATCTTGTGACACGGTGGCAGAAATGAGCGGCGCTGTATTATCTAACGATATCACTTCCAGACAGCTGTGCAACAAAATCTGTAAAACGCATCAATATGAAAATTATATTTCATGTTTATACGTACATGTATAGTTTCAAATGACTTTTTGTATGAAGTTCCGCCCATAAGAGTGCATAGACAGCAACGCCATCTTTTAACAATTTCTTAGTTAATAACAGTGCCATCTATATTATGTATTGTGAAACCGCCGACATGTACATATATGTGGGGGTTGATGAAGGATAAATGAAATTGCAACATACGGGTTCTAAATATCTACAAATATAACACGTCCATGTCAATTATAAAGACTCCAATATACCACTGAAACAAAGGTGAGAGATCGATTATCTAAACGAATAGAAAGAAATATAAAAAGTTATTTAACTCCTGAATTCATTTCACCCCGGCCACGACATCTGCGATGACGTATACTTTTTCATTTCCTGTCGCCTCAAGACGTAGGCGCTTACTTTGATTTTCCTAATGCACTTTAGTTGTCAACTCAACTCGAGAATAGTTCACAACAAATTATATTTAGCGTCCATTTCCTCTCGGAAATTGAAAAATAAAATAAACTAAGCTTACAAATGGGTTACATTTTAAACATTTTAACAATCCTTGTGGAATCAATTATTTTTAAGCGTTGTAGCTATTAAGAAAATAAATTGCAAATAGTTTTTTTATAGCCATATTACAAAAATTATGTTATACTACCTGGAAACAGTCGCTTACTTCGGCTAAATAACTTTTTTCTTCTCATTACACATATTATCGAAAAATACATTTACAACCCCTATCTTCTTCACCCCTGCAACTTTTTTTGGTGTGTAAATGCGCCTTATGCATGCCCCCTGTTCGGGGCAACTGTGGTCTGTGTGTGTGGTCTGTGGGGCTCTCCCAAGGTGGGCCACCCACTAAAGCCACACGCGTTCCCTCATGACCATTGTGTGGACACCACGGGAGCATGTCCAGCACGTAACACCGCGACGCCCACTGGCCGCCCTGGGATGGGGGGACGCCGTTAAAAGGGGCCGTGCCCCAAGTTGGTCTGGGACGCTCCTAGGAGACGGCACCGTGCAATGCAGGTTCGGTTAGCCCCGCCCTTCCCCGCTAGCGCCGCCTTGAATTTCTTTATAGAGGTTCACTCCTCGTGGCTTCTGTCTTGAAAAAGACAGAGGCCCGCGGTCCCAGCGTCGCCGCCGGGATTACGCGAAATCCAGCTGCAAGGGGAAGAATGTCCTTCCCCTCGCAGCCCCACCGCCACCGCATCAGTGGTGCGACCCCGCTGAGTCGTGGAGGGCACGGCGAGTGGCACACCGCATTAAAAACACTCCTCTCCCTCCGCGAACTCACTGCGGGAAAGAGTCGCCGCAGCGCTCTCGAAGGTGGGCTCCAATGAGCCCAGCCTGAGCGGCCCTCTATGACCGGTCCTGCCTCACGGACCGGCCTTGGGTTCCTCTTAGCTTCACCGGGTGCCCACGGTTACTGAGCCCCACCGCCACGACAAGGCGGGAAACCGGTCGGGGGGTCACTCCTGCAACTATCCAAACCACATGTAACCACAAACATATGTACCAACTTATCTACACACTATTAATAATGTACCATAGTTATATTAATTTACTTGTATTCAAAAGTCCGTAGTTAAGTCTCGTTACACCAGAGACTATATCCAAATTATTATGAAAGTCATTTTGACGTCACTGTCAGGGGGACTGTAGGGGGGATAAGTTTGATCGGTTGACTCATTCAAAAACGAGACACCGGAGTGAACACTAAGGTTAGTGAATTTGTATTACTACTCTGTGTGTTATTATTTGTGAATTGTTGTTAATTTCGGAATGAATAAATATTGTTAATGCGTTATTGTCTAAATTCAATGACTCCCTTCAAAATACTTTTTATACCTGATTTATTGCTATGTGCGAGAAAAATTACATAAATAGATAAAAGCTCAGCCATGGAGTGGAAGGTAAGGAGAGTCCAATTATTTTTTTAAAGCGATACGGATTGCTTAGAATGTTGACATAGTATAGTTTTGTTGCTTTCAACTGCGTTCGATTCGAATGTTAATTAAGCGTTTGTAGGATCGTTCGACAGATGTAGAGTTGTAATGAGATTTCTCTGCGATACAGTCCAACTTGTGAAGTTACTTTATTGAGGTTACTTAATTGATACAAGATTTTTAAACAAATCTGTAACGTATCCTTATTATATATATATATTTTTTTCATTTTTACAATGAACTAGCCGCACAGGTTTCACCCACAGAACCGTTTAATTTTAATAAAATCAGATTTCATATTTCTAGGAAAAATATTGCAGTCGCTATTTTAAGTCACATTTTCCTGTGGTTAACCGGGACTCCTAAGGGTTTAACCTAATGTTAAAAAGCCTATAACCTTCCTTAATAATTTTGCTGTCGAATGCAAAAAATTTCAAATCCAAAGCTCTTTATATACCGAGTATAATATAAATGAATTCCCTTATCACAATCCTAATGTTACGTGGATACCATATCCATGGTGGATCTATCCATATCCTTCAAAGGATGGCGCACAGTAGGTAGTTAGTGGCACACAGTGGTTAGTAACAATACAATACGGATGGAAGCACTGATGCACTGTCCAAATCCTATACGCATAACAAATGAAGTTTCGAATGGCTTTGTTTAAGTACCTCAGGGTAAGATGTGTGTCGACTCAAAACAATACGGCACTATTAAAAGCTATTAGGTAATATTATTCAAGTATACCAAAAGTTGTTTTAAGATTTCTTTACATTTGTTTCTTTAATATGTTTCTCCTAGCTGCTTTTTCATTACACTTAAAGCTAACTAATTAATATTTGTTTCGGTACTTACAACACAATCAAATCTTTTGAATACAGACATAGACAGACACAATAATAAGAGAGATATCTGAGAGATAGCTGGCCAGTTAGATTGTACTTTTATAAAAATAAAACTGCAAAGAATTTCTCTATATCAGACATTATCTAACGTCGGTCGGGTGGACTTACCGTATCGCAACCCGGTTATATCCAGTTGTTGCATTCCTTGTCACAAATGGTATCATTGTAGATCACAGAAATGCTATTATCTTACTAATATTCTACTTGCAATACATTGTTTTGGTTTATTTTAAATTTTCTGAAGCCATATTCTATCTGTTTACTTAATAAAACAAGTATTTAATTAATACAATTTTCGAAATGTTTAAACATAAACAAAACGAATTTCATGCAAACTCACTATTGTTGATATTCTCCTGTTAGAGGTCCTTCTTCAGGGTGACTTGGGACTTGGACTTTCACTGACTATGTCTTACGCACGTGATTGACATTGCTTTAAGGCCATAAGAACAGTTTATGCGACGATAACTAGACGGCTAAGCCACGGTTTTCATTAAATACAATGATATTTTATAGTACAGATATGTTATGGGAGCGTGTTCTGTGACTTCGAGTCAATTGGTACGCGTTGTAGTTAGTCTGCGTCGAGCGCAGTCACAAACGTGTAGTATCGTAATATCTGTGTCCTTAGACTTTATTTTATCAAAAAATATCATCTTGAGTGTTTCGAAAGTGTACGAATTATAGCTCCAAAGCAAATTATAGATAATTTTGTATAATTCAATTATTTTTTCCAAAAAAAGCTATTTAATTGTGGTTATGAGCCACATGTAGGTGAAGAAAGAGAGAGCAAACCTGTTTTGTCGCAAGAGCGATAAGGATGCATGCGCTGAGACATAGATAAGTGGCTATCTCTTTCACTTGCGTGCTGTTTCGTATCTTTTGTTTTACTTTTAAGTGAGATTCTTGTGTGCGGTTTTATATTACGCGGAACAAATTTCAGCGCACGTTCATCACTCCGCTACAGATCGTCGAGCCGAACGGACGTGCTTTGTTCGCGCTCAACATCTGTCGCTCTGCCTGACTTAAGTCGGGCCATCCGCCGTACAGGTGCGCGTCATTAGCGCGCCGCCGCCCTTTGTTCGCGAGCCGCCTGTTCGGCGTAATTTTTATTGCGCCGGCCATCTGGCAAGTGAATTTCTCGTTTCTTGGGAACGTTAACGTCTTAATTAGGTTGTTATTGTTTCCGTTTCTGGGAACAGCGTGTGCAAGGCGTTGCGAAGTGCAGTTTTGACTGCGCGGAACAACAACTTAGCGACGCATTTTGAAAAAACCCTAGCGGATACCTAACGGTGACAACGAAGCTAGTCAGGTAGACCCGTTCGCCCGCGTTTCCCCGTCTGGGAACCGCGAAATTCGGAAGGGACCTCCACCACTGGCCTTGGGTAGTGCCCTAGTCAACGTTGGTCCACGTATTGGCCATTTAGAGCCCACGGGTAGTTATAGTTAGTACCTAAGTACACACCCGAGTGCACAATAAGATCGGCACTCGGACGCACTAGGGCTACACGCAGTAGGCACACATCCTCCCTGCCTAACCCAGCAGGGAGGGAGCTAGGGATACACACCCCGGCCTCCCACCGGGACCGCCTGACCAAGTAGATAAAGATTCTAGGAAGTAGAGATAATGGCGGAACTTAATGCCACCGCTATTTTAGAATTCCTCCGGGAGAAATTCCCGGAAGTATTTAAGGCCATCACGGCCTCGCAGATAGGCGTGCAATCCGGAGCCTCCTCAGAGGCCTCTAACTCAGCCCCAGCCTCAAGCGCTGCGTCCTCCTCCGGCTCCAGTGACTCCGAAATGGAGCTGGACTCTCCCCTGTCCCCCGAAAATCCAGAGGACAAGGGCGGCCTATTTACGGTCGTATCAAATAAAAAGAAGCGCAAGAAGCGCTCCTCCCCCGCTGGCTCACTAGCCTCCTCTCCGGTGCCACCAAAGGCACATAAAGGAGAGCCTCAAATAGTAGCTGGACCGTCTCAGCCCGCATCGGCCCCCATCCCCGCCCTTATGGAAACCCCAGTAGTGGTTCCCAAGCCTACTCCCGCCCCGCAGCTTAAGCCTGCCACCCCCACTGCAACTCCCGCGACCCGTGCGCTGCAGGATAAAAGACCCCCTCCGATTTACGTCCAAGCCCAAGACAAATGGCCGATGATACAGTCGGCCATGTCCAACAAGTTCAAAATAGTCGCTACAGCGACGGCCCAAGGCATCAAAGTGCAGCTCGAAACTGCGGATGCTTTCCGGCAGGTAACCCGATTCCTACATGAAAAGGAGGTATATTTTCATACCTTTACACTCGCTGAAGAGCGCATCCTTAGGGTTGTGGTAAAACGCATCCCTAAAGAAATTCCGCTAGAGGAAATCGCCCAGTCCCTTAAGGACCAAAAACTACCAGTGTTAGGTGTCTATCGTATGACGAATAGACGTACTCGAGCCCCAATCGACCATATACAAGTCCACCTAGAACTGTCACCTGAAGGCAAAGCAATTTTCGACATAAAGTCGATCTGCGGCCTTAGTGGCTTGGTGGTGGAGCCGCCGCGTAAAGGCGCTCTACCGGGCCAATGCCACAAGTGCCAAATGTACGGGCACGCAGCCCGTAACTGTTTCGCCCGCCCTAGGTGCGTCAAGTGCCTAGGTGACCACGGCACCTCTGATTGTCCCCGTCCGAAGGACAAAACACAACTGGCCACCTTTGGCCCCCCCGCCTGTGTCCTCTGCCAATCGCAGGGACACACTGCTAATTACCTTGGGTGCCCAAAAGCACCCAAGCGTAAACAGCAGCCCCAGCAACCATCTCGCCAGCCAGTAAGACGTCCCCAGCTAGTGCCAACATCGGCATCCTTCCCTCCTCTGCGCCCCGCGTGGCAAACAACCACTCCACTGGCCTCCGCATGGTTCAAGCCGAGCCCCACCGCTACCGCGATTCCTCATCACGCAGGTAATAAACCGGCACCCGCCAAGCCGGTTGCACCCGTAAAAACGGCAGAGACCAATCCATTCGAGTCTCTAAACAGGCTAGGAAGCCTAGATATGGAGGAGGTCCTCACCTTCGCCGACGAGTACTTAAACGCATCCGGAAATATAGGCACGCGTCTATATTTAATTCGTAAATACAAGCACATTGTTAGTGCTCTTGAGTTTAATTAGCCGTTGCAGAGAAAGATAAAACTAAAAGTAAAAATAGTCCTCCGACCCTCGCGCGCAATAATGGTCGAGTTAAACCGCAATCGATTAACGTAGCATTTTATAACGCGAACGGCGTCAAAACACAACGCGAAGAAATTTGTAACTTCCTCCGTGACCACCAAGTCGACGTACTACTCGTGCAGGAAACATTTCTTAAGCCTGCAACAAGGGACCCGAATGTCCCAAATTATAAAGTCGTTAGGAACGATAGGGCCGGCGCCCCGGGCGGCGGCACTATGGTTTACTATAAAAAATCCCTGCACTGCGTACCGATCGACACGCCCGCGCTAACGCACTTAGAGGCTTCGATCTGCCAGCTAGCCATGACAGGCCATGCCCCCATAACGATAGCTTCGGTTTACCTTCCCTGTAGACCAAGCGCAACTATCTTGCGCTCAGACTTCGAAGCCCTTCTATCCTTAGGAGGAGCTACTATTCTTGCCGGCGATTTTAATAGTAAGCACATCCGATGGAACTCAACTAAGATCAGCACACGAGGTCGCGCGCTCGACTCGCTGTCGGACTTACTCGATTTCGAAATCGTAGCGCCCATAGAGCCTACTCATTACCCTCACACAGTGGAACATACACCGGATGTGCTTGATATAGCAATTGTCAAAAATATTAATCTCAACCTACGCGAAATAAAAGTGATTCACGAGCTTCACTCGGATCACCGACCAGTAATACTACGGCTAGGGCCTTCTGCGCCAGCCTCGCCCCAAACCAAGACCATCGTGGACTGGCACAAGCTCAGTGCTAAGCTACAGAACATTGACTCGCCGCAACTTGATTCCGTCCCCGACCAAATAATTAATGAGCAAGACATGGGCGTCGCAATCGGATCTCTCACAAGCTATGTCCAAAATACCATCGAGGACTGCTCGAGGCAGATCCCAGTGATGGACAACCATCGCTGGGAGCTGCCCCCGGACGCCAGGGACTTGCTGAGACGTAAGAACGCGGCCACCCGAGCTTATGATATGTATCCCACCGAATCGCACCGAAAGCGGCTACGTAAACTACAGCGTGAATCGAAAGCACGCATAGCCGCCCTCAGGAACGAAAGGTGGGATACAACACTTAATAATTTAAAGCCATCCCATTTAACATTCTGGCGGCTTCCCAAATCACTTAAAGGCGACACGTATACCACGATGCCACCGCTTTTACGCCCGAACATGACCCCAGCCATGCTGGACGAAGAGAAAGCCGAATGCCTGGCTGACAGCCTCGAAGCCCAGTGCTCTCCCAGTAGCCTACCGGTCGACTCTGCCCACCTCCGAATGGTGGACAGCGAGGTCGATCGAAGGAAACACGAACCGCTTCGCGACTCCGTTCCCCCGGTAACATTCGACGAAGTTAAGGAATTAATTAAGAACTTGCGTCCACGCAAAGCCCCCGGCTCAGATGGTATCACCAATAGGGTGACCAAACTCTTTCCTGCTGCTATTATACAGCTACTAGTTCTTATTTATAACGCGGCAATGACCAAAGGTGTCTTTCCCAGCGAGTGGAAAGATGCTGAGGTCATAGGGTTCCTCAAACCCTCAAAGCCGGCCACGAACCCCACGTCATATAGACCCATAAGTCTTCTCAAAACGTTTGGGAAGATCTATGAACGCCTAATATTAGCCCGCCTACGTACCTTTATGAATACCAAAGGACTACCAATCCCTGAACAATTCGGCTTTCGCGCCAAACATTCGTGTACCAATCAAGTGCATCGCATCACGGAGCACATTCTCTCCAAACGCCAACGCGGCTATAACACTGGAGCCCTCTTCCTCGACGTGGCGAAGGCGTTCGATAAAGTCTGGCACAACGGCCTCATATACAAGTTATACGAGTACGGAATGCCCGACCGTCTCGTATGCATAATACGAGACTTTTTAAGCAATCGAACGTTCCGCTACCGCGTCGAGGGAGTGTGCTCTCAAGCGCACCCCGTTCGAGCCGGGGTGCCTCAAGGGTCAGTGCTAGGCCCAGTCCTCTTTACCCTCTACACCAATGATATACCGCGCGTACGCGGTGTAGAGCTAGCCCTATTTGCCGATGACACCTGCATTTTCACGTCGGGCCTTCAGCCTGACGCTATATGTCGACGCCTCCAGACCGCAGCCACCACTCTCGGTGCGTGGTTCCGGAAATGGAGGATCGAAATTAATCCAGCAAAAAGCGCGGCCCTTTTCTTTTCGCGACATAAGAAAGCCCATTCATTAACGCATCTCCCATCCATTCACCTCATGAACAGCCCAATTCCCTGGGAAGATAAGGTGAAATATCTAGGTGTCATCCTTGACAATAAACTTAACTTCGCCGCTCACGTGACCCGGGTCAGGAACCGGGCGGCTTTCGTACTAGGCCGCCTTTTCCCATTAATTAACTTTAAGAGTAAAATGTCCCTCCGGAACAAGGTGACACTCTATAAAGCTGTCGTACGGCCCATCATGACATATGCTAGTCCGGTATTCGCGCACATTTCCCCAAAACAAATACACCGACTTCAGCTGATCCAAAACAGATTCTTGCGCAGGGCCACTGGCTCGCCGTGGTTCATGCGCAACATTGATTTACACGTGGATTTAGAGCTGCCCACCATAGCTCAACACCTGAAGTTGGCGTCGCGTCGCTATTTCGACTCCGCCGCCGGTCACCCCAACCCGTTAGTCGTAGGTGCCGCCACCTACAAACCAATCGCGCTCGGTACGTTCCGTCGCGATTATAGACGACCTAGGCACGTCCTCGACTATCGAGACGATGCAATAACCATCGCTCAGGCTAGGATGAAACAACATCGCAAACAAATCACACACCGTCCTCGCCGGCGAGGACGGCTATTACCTTCTCGATACGGCCACATAGCCGGCAGATTCTTCTCCCCTACTCATGATAGAAGCGTTGCTGGAGTTTCTTCCGCCACTTCTTCTCCCAGCGCTAACGCTTTCCGAAGTGGTAGTAATGTTAGCTGTAATAATATTTGTAATCAGATAATGGCTACCGATCGAGCCGAGGCTCGGCCCTCTCGGGCACCCTCGAATCGGAATGCTAAACGCGTAAAGAGTGACAGCCCAAGCCGAGGTCCTCTCTACGGAGGGAGCCCTCGAGCTTAGTTACTCTTAAAGAGGCTTAGGCTAGGCGCCCTCTGCGCCCTGCCGCCTCGAGCCCGGTGTAGCTGTAAATGCCTCCTCAAGGCAAACAGTGACCCTTCAGTCACAAAAAAAAAAAAAAAAAAAAAAAAACAGCGCACGTTACTATGAACGTAGTATATCTACACTATAAAATATTATTCATTAAAATGCAAAGATTCTACAATAAAGGCTTACGCGTAAAGTTATTTGTTATTTATTGTTTCAAATGCAGTACACTTACATATCTGACTTCGATTTAGCCGACATCGCCCGTACGACGAACAAATCGAAACTAGCTGAGTTTGACTCTTCTATGAATTTCATAATCTTTATCAGTAAAAGCATTATGAGCCTTGATAACCAACATTACAAAATATATTTTTGGTTGAATTTTCAATGAATGCTTAGCACTTTTAACTAGCAAAGAAGAAATTAGGTCGTCTAAACATAAGCTAGGTTAATTGGGTCAACGTTGCACGTGATTAACCAATTGCGTACCTCGCTACCGGAGATAACTTATCGTTTATAACTGTTACAAAAAATGCAATATAAGTGTTATTGGGAGCTTAAAATTGTCAACAAAATCTTTACTGATATTATAAATAAGAAAGTTATGCATGTTTGTTACTCTTTCACGCAAAAAAGGCTGAACGGATCTAGATAAAATTTGGCAGAGGTAGACTGTTTTGGAATAGCACATAAGCTACTATATATCTCGGAGAAATTTTTCGTGGGATACATTTCTTTTGTTTTTTTATTGATGTCTATGTATGTTCCCTATAGATTCCAAAACGGCTACCCGAGCGAAGCCGGGGCGGATCACTAGTGCCCTCTATTATAAAAAAGTAGCTGATATGTCATTAGCGAGCGATAAGTGAACAATAGAAATCGTCCGACGGGTTATATTGTTTGCGTATAATATATCTATGGGATAAAAAATCATTGCCTTATGTGAATCGACTTCTTACGACTTTTGGGTGTATGAAGGTGTTTGAAATTTGACATATGAAGAAAGAAACTATCTTTAGGGAAGATGCGAGAGCTACCTAAATTTAAATAAATGTAGAAATGTGTAATAAATACACAAAATAAAATAAAACATGCATTGTTTAATTCGATTATTTATTACAATCCTTTAGACACTATATCTTTACTTGAAATCAATGTCCGAATTTCATTTAAATCTGTTTAGTATTTTAGTCATGACAGTGTAGCAGACAGACAGAGTTACTTTCGCATTTATCATGTTAGTAGGGATATAATACGTTGTGCGACTATATTTTACACTGAACAATTGCAGCTCTGGTGTCTTTTGTTATAGAGTCCGTCCCTGGCAATGATAGTGATGGAGCTGCCTGTCAATGTTGGCACCAACCGTTGGTATTACTGGTAAGTTGTCTTCCTTTGTTCAGATAGAAGGAGAGAAGATTTAATTTTTCTACCAAATGCTTTATCCTATCCATGACTGAGTTTAACTTAAAACGAAATCTTTTCGTAACATAGTTGCTTATCTTGAAGTTAAGGGTTCTGTAAGTATCCAAAGCTATTTAAGGTCTCATTAAGTGTACGTAATTGTTAGCCTTTCGAGTGCCTTCTAGCAGCTAAGTACATCATAGCGATCGATCGATACTCACGCCGACCACTCTCAATTAAGCTTGAAAGGCCCCCAATCCCATGCTCTAAATTGCTTAGCTATTAGTGCTGGCAATTATTTTGCTCCATCGTTCTTTTTGTAGTTGCCCCGGCCGGATTAATTTCCTGTTTCTATCATATCTTATCACAGTCATTGCTGAGGACGGGTTAAAAGGTATTTAATAGACTTTAAAAATAATAGTTTAAGGCTTTGGACTTTTAGTTTGTAACCACCTTTTGTGCTTTTTTATTTGTTTGAATAGTCCTGCTTTATGAAATACACACTCAAACATATCGATTGACAACCCGAATTACTAGTACATGTTTAAGGTCATAGTCATAGTTTCGGATGTTTCCAAGTTTTTTAAAGTTTAACATCCAAGTATGATTTTTGAAACGACGAATTTGGTACGCAAAAATCCGAATTTGTAGTTAAAATATTTAAATATTGACAGATAGATCCAATTGTGTTAGGTCTAGTAGCTAGCTAGTGTTAGTAGTTTGGTTATAAAACAACGCACTTGTTAGATCAGTCCAGTTCATCCTTTATAAAAACATAAGAATTAAATTCAAAGCTAAATTATCTTTAATTATTATTTTTAATTTAGTTTTTTTATAGTTTTTGGTTCATTTATGTACTTAACAAATTAATGAAACTCCAAGTTTACATATATTTTTAATTACTATGTATTTGACTTTTCCCAAATAAATTAAAATACAACAAAGCGATCAACGACGTTGAACTATCGCGGCTTGTGATCATACATTTATTCCAGCTCAAATTACAATTACATTGTATCCCTAAAACTAATCTCCAGCACTTAATTACAGCTCCTTCCAACTTAGTGGAAAGTAATAAAATGTGCCCGCGCCGTTGTTCCGCGCCTCACCTTTCTTCATTAATGTTACGAATTACTTCTACAACTTTCAAGGATTCGTGTCATTGATTTTATTACGAGTCATTATCCTGATTTATGAAAATACACATACCATAATATATATATATATATATATATATATATATGTGTGTGTGTGGGTGTGTTTAATGACGGGCGAGGCCCTAACTGAAAAATAGCGCTTCTTCTGAAGCTATAGGCTGAGTTAGTTCTGTTAGCTCATATATTATTATTACCTTACTGTTGATAATACTTGTGTAGTGGAGTGTAGTGGCAACAATAAACTATTTTCTTTCTTTCGATTAGTAACTACACTGAATTATTGATATTAGTCAGTGGTCCCTTGGGAGAAACGAAAATTAATATTTCGAGAGATAATTGCCTTAAATTTTTTACAATATAATTAAGTTCAAACTACTCCGACGGGTGTATTTTAAAGGATTATTAAAATATTAGGAATAAAAAATATGCCAAGCACTTCTCAAGCCCAAAGCTTATTACGAATTTCCTTGTAGCATATAGACTTTTACTGACGTCAGTTTTGAGCATATATTTATATATATTCTATATTTATATTCTAAGCGTGGGTTCACACTGCCGAAAACGTTCATACAAAACATATTGTCATCTCAGTTTTTTCAGAGTGGAAGATAAAGAGAAAGCTTGTATGGGGACAAGTTAATACGCCAGTGGAAACCCACGGTAACTCAAGACAAAATCGCAAAAGGGAGATCGTTAACAGAAGAGGGGAAATCGAAGCCAGTATTAATACTTTGACATTAAATTGAATTCACTAAGCAGCGGCCCTCGCTGAATCACTTTCGATAAAAGTTCTAAGACCTCGCCTCCGTGAAATCCAATAACTACCTGAGACCTGCTGGGACTTATAATGAAGGTTCTGTTTTAACTTTAATCATACTACGATTATAAGAATACAGTTTTAGTACTGGTAGAATTAATTAATTTAAATGTAAGCACTCGTCTGTGTAAATTTCTTTAATAAACACAGAATCGGTTTCCAGCAAGGTTTAAAAATATTGCTTACCTTTCTCCATATCTTTGTAAAGATATAAAAGTATCCACTGTTCATGTAAGTCATCAGTCAATTTTTTTTCGTAACGAACCTGACCACAATCGTACGTATTAAGTGGTGATGTGGCCGATACTGAACAGCCAGTAACAGCCTATTCACTCTTGTCTTGAAGGTAACTACGTCATAATTGTACGGGAACACTTGATCCAATCCTTTCCCGTACACATGAATGAATATTAATAAAATAAAGTAATAAATGGTTAAAAATCTACAACTGCAAAAAGCATCCGCTGTCTGTCAAGTCATATCAAGTTGCCTTGAAGATGGCTGACTCTCGTAAGATAATGTAACTTAATAAGGAAGACAGCAAACGTTTAGATAAACAACTTAATAATATTAAGTATATTTATTGTTTACTTAAGTGAAGTTTAGCATTAACACAAACGAGCTGCGCGGCCGTGGAAGTGGCGGGGCATGTAGCTCTCACAGTAATGTACAATTAATGGCGCAGCGCCGTACGCCGTGCACCGTGCGCCGGGTAATTAGATCGCTTTGATGAGGTCTGCCACTTACCGGTACAACTATGTTTCGATTCACAATTGATCCATATACGATTTAATATGAGAATCTTTGTGTAGATATAATATGTAGAGACTTCAGCGTAAATGTAAGCACATGACGTAAGCTTTAGATAAATCCGTCCGACCGCTAATATGCCATCTGCTACTTTTTGTACTATAATATCATCGGTGCCAATACAACGCATGCAGGATGCAGCCAGTAATAAATAAAACCGTTAAAAAATAACCGTCAACGAAACAAGACTAACAAACGAAAACCTCGTAAAGAATAAAATGTTATTTTTTTCACGGCGGCTTGAAATAAAACGCCTAAGCAAGCAGGTCGGAGCTTCAAGCTTATTAAAAATTAAAACGTTCCGGCAAATTGGCGCGGGCAATCACGGGATGTGCAAGCTAGCGATCCACGCGATAAGCGATGTTTTTAGCTCGCAAGCTTCCAGTCAAATACTTAAGCGTTTTCAAAATATTAAATTCCGGACAATGAATTTACAAACATAAAATTTCCGGCCACTGTTGAATGTCCCCATATATGTAGGGTTATGTCCATTCTTACCACGGTAGGCAGGCGGGTTGGTGAGGGCATTAAGCTGTCTAACTTTAGTCAGCAAGGCTGATGGCCCTTCTGCCTTTGCTGCTTGGTATTTCACTCAGACAGCCGATTAGTTGATGGCATTCTCTCGGTCTCCTCCCATCCCCTAAGATGGTACGGGTGTCTTTCCCTTAATCGCCTCTTACAACTTCTTTGGGATGAGATGGTGTAAATAGTATTCTTTATTGCCGCTATACAGAATCATAAGTAATTTGCCATTGTTTATTCACATATTTCTCGGGTCCGGAGTTTAATTTCAGTCGAGGCAAAACATTATGTGTGAAAATCAGAATCACAATGATTGTTATGTCTGGTTGGTTATTACAATGGACTCACTCCTTCCTCGTGTTTAGGACACAATAAAGTCTTTTGACGGAAAAAAGCAATTGTTGTTCTTAACTTCCCGCTGCGCTTGTAACTTGAACCCACGGCAACGTCGCTCCCTGGCTGTCCCCCGCTAGAGGCGTAAGAATGCCTGATCAGCAGATTTCCACCCTGAGATATTGGTAAATGATGATTTATTATAAAATAACCGCTTAAAGATATTAATAAATATTTTACGATGTATTATAATAACCACTAACCGTGTAATAACTATAGCTAATAGCTTGACCCACAAATCTAGACATCCTTGATTTGAGTTTTTTACAGAAGAATTGTAAAGCGACATTGGCAATGAACCAGCTCCGGAACACAACTTCTATAATGGTTGTCCTGTTTGGCCAACTGGTTTGGTGAATGTTGGCGCAGCATATTTAGACCTTTAGAACATAGACCTTGGGGCTTGACAAGGTTGCAGTAGCCCGCTAAATTAATACAGCATTGAAATCATATTCGTAGCAACTCATGGGGGAGGCTTACGTCCAGCAGTGAATGTCTTTTGGCTTTTAAGATTGTCCGAACACGTAACTCTTTCATTCAAGTTGGAATAAACGGGTCACCTGATGTTAAGTAACTACTACCCGTAGGCTACTAGTTAATGAGTTGAAGATACGTTTCCTACTTGTAATGGACTCTTGTCCTGTGGGGGGAACAAACAGGAAAAATGTAATTTCCTTATCCATGTCATCCCCCGTCCAATCCTTTTCTTAGACTTTGAAGGACTAGAATCAGAGCACCGGCACTTCACTTATCAGAGGCAGAAGAAGTTTTCTACTTCTATTTCAAGCCTGTCTTCTGTGAGGTTATCTATGATGCAACACAATGTTATTGTTGCAGTATCTATCTCTGTTAAATTACTGTTCATTTATAATTTTGCTTTGAGAATAATAAACTCAAGTCACACTAAGCTAATGGGTCACCGGCGAAGCACACTCAAGATAAGGTTCAAGTAAAGGATGCCTACTCAAGACGAGGGCCACTTGGCCTTCCTGAAAGTCAACAAAGCGTCCTTTGTACGTATTATAGAAGCTTATAAAGAAAAGATGAGTGTGTTTTTAATAATCTTCAATGAGTGACTCAAGTGAGCTGTTCGTTACCAAAAAAACATTCAATCTTTTAGCAATATCCTGACTTTGTAAAAAAAATATAAATACATAAAGCAACAAGCTAAGCCCCGCGGTTTCGCTCGTCATGCAGTTTTATTTAACCGACTTGCCCATAAGGATTGAACCCTATTTAGTATTATTGATGATATAGATCTGATATCAACTTATATTTAATTGTAATTAAATCTCCATATAAACTTCCATCACCTGCATTAGACCTTTAGGGGTCGAATTTAGAAAAGTCTTAATGTTCGCCTACGGAATAACAGAAGTCTCTAGGCCCAGTAGTTTGGGCTGTGCGTTATACATACATGTTATACATATACCAGTCAGTGAGTTTTTCTTTTATATTCTCATAAAATGGAAGATAGCTTCATGTTTGTTAATGAAAGACTCAAGGGTAGAGTAGGAGACGCACCCGGGTTTCAAAGTACACCAGTTAGGGCTAATAGCTTGGAGCAGAAGTCTTGTCAAGGACTAATTTGAATGTCTGTCGTAGTGTTCGCGCTTGGCACTTAGGCTCAGTACAGAGTGGTGCGCAGTATTCCGTGAAACATCCCGAAGCAAATAATCGTCATGAAACATGGCTATCAAGAAGGTTTCAGTTAGTAGTCCTAGATAATTTGAGGCATCTTGTTCTTGTTAACATTATTTATTATTCCTTATTAGATCCAAATGTACAATGTATTAAATATTAAGATAAAGCAATGCAAAGAGATCATCCGTTAACTGAATAGCAAATGCTGAGCACTTAACCTCGGCAGATAGTTAAAACTTTGTTATTTTCCTTCTACCTTGGATTAGGAAAGCGAAGTGCTTGCATACTTAATTAAAGAGCGTAAATATCCTCATCGATAGTTAAAAAAATATAAAAAGAAGATTGATAAAATCTAATACCTTTAAACGAGTAATTCTTGTATATATATCCCTACTAATATTATAAATGTGAATGTAAGTTTGTATGTTACGCTTTCACGCGAAAACTACTCAACTGATCATCATGAAACTTTGTACGCATATTCTTGGAGGTATTAGAGGTAACATAGGATACTTTAAATGAAAAAAAAGTATATAAAAAGCGAAGTATGTATGTTCTATAGACTCCGAAACGGCTGGACCGATTTCGATGAAATTTACAGGGATTGTCCAGATAGATCGACATAATTAGTGGTACCCGGGCGAAGCGGCGGGCGGGTCACTAGTATATATATATATATATACAGAATCCTTATCTCGGTAACGGCTCCAACGGTTTTTATTTTTAAATTTATCTTCATGGGTGTTGTGTCCATAAAAACTAAATAATTAATGTAAAAAGATGGCGCCATCTTTTGATAGGTTTTTGCATTACTGGAGCATTGTCAAGAGCTAACTTACTGATATCTCATATGTTTGTTAGATGGCGCTATTTTTAAATATAGTACGATCTTACATTTAAAAGACAAACGAAGAGCGAAGCTCGGCCCACAACTAGTCTAATTTAAATTCACACAATAAAGCCACAAACATAAGAACGAATTATTATTAACAACGTATCTGCTCTATGGAAATATCACAAAATACCACAAGATTGGTTTACTACATGAATGAATTCAAAATCTATTAGCATAACTTGTTCAGTTCGCAATTTGCTGACAGTTTATAAAACGCCTAGACGGCTTATAAACTGACGAAATTTGGTAACTTATGGATAGTAAACACAATATCAGGTAAATTGCTTGCTTGCCATTCATAAAAAAAAGTTTGTCAGTCATACTTTTTTGTCGAACCTGTGTCTCATCTGCGAGTCTCGTCCCTAGGGATAGCGGACCATCGGCGAATCAATTAAATATCCATGCAATCCTGTAGCCTCCCTCAGGACGTCCCCTACACAACATAAACAAACCTTTTTTATTGCAGACAACTTTTTCATGTTGCTTTCTTTTTCGTCTAACCTGTACGAAAAGGTACTTAATTCGAGCCGTAGTTTGCTGTTCATACAGAATTTTATTACCTTTCTTTTTCTCAACAAAACGCTATGTCACTATCTTTATATGAGTAAATAATTGAATATTATATAAACATACTAATCAACTGATGCATAGACGTCGAAGTATGGACGTAGAATTAGTAAAAAGAGGTGCGCCAGAGCCGTGTCAAATGGCAATGAGTAATCTCTACCTACCCCATTGGGTTTTACTCTGAATTTTTATTTTGGTCTGTATATTTATAAAGCCATAATATAATGTGATTTTTAATAAGATAGCGCAGCATAATCTTCTATACATATAAAAGGCGATGTGTGTATGTAGTATGTATATTCGCGATAGACTCAGAAACGGCTGGACCGATTTAAGCGTTTTCAGTTAGGAGATTGGCCTAGCGGGTGATCCGATCAGGTCTATACAATTAATTATACCTGGGAGAAGCCGGGGCTAATTACTAAGATAAAAGACTGTAACCCTATGGGGATGAACACTGCCAAAAGGAGGATATTTCGATATCTCTCCCCTCGAATCATTCAAATTATGTATGAACCTGGTATGAATGAATATATTTCAATATAAAAGTATTTAGAGGTGGCTTATTATCTTCCCCTTTCCATATCAGAAAAGGATAGGAAGAGGAATGGGCTTCCAGCACCAAGCTTCTCAGGTGAAACGCAGAATACTTTGACTTCATCACTTCATTTTTCTATTTGGTCGTGGTATTTCACCGGTAAAGCCAGTCCATTCGTGGCACAGATGTTGCGGGCTCTATAACTGAAACTTTATCTTATTCGATTTTCTTATTTTCTATTCTATGTTCATTTTTTTTCTAATGTTTCATTAAAAGAGACAGGCGTGACTAAATGATTAATGTGGAACATTTTAGCCGTAGTGAGTGCGACTGCACTTAGATGCATTGCGGATACGTTATCAAGCTATTAAATATTTATTCTTATGCACTTTAGGACTAAACTTATGTATCAAGTGTAAATAACTTACTACATAAACATTTAAAAACAACTAAAGTGCTTGAGGACACTTTATGGGCCATATAAAATAATCACATCATTTTTTTTTAAATCAAAAATTAAAATAAATCTTATAACAGGCGAAAGTCAATGTTTTTGTGTTTGTTTGTTTGTCCTGTATTCTTAAACCATTAAATCCCATTGTAATGGAACTTTGGTAGGGTTTTTCAAGAACGCCCGCAAAGGTTTGTGATCCAAAAAATTTTACTCCGCTGGCACAGTGACCCAAAGTGGATCATGGCCTCTGCCATCAACCTCAAGAGAGCGCCATCACCGCTTGTTTCGCACTATCTCTTATCAGTTAACTTTAAAGGGCGAGTAGGTTCCATCTATTGGTAAAATAAAAATGTTTTTCGCTTGTAATGAAACTTTTTGCACATTGCTTTGACTTATTGGAAAAGTCGTAAATAATAAAATTACCTTTGTCGACAAACAGTTATCGTTTTTAATTAAATATACACTATATTTTGATGGGATCTAGGGATCCATAGATGGACGGGATATGCCACACCACAACAACGAAACGATTGAGTACCGCCCTCACCCCTAGCGTGTGTGCGAACACCAGCATCAAATTTCAACAAAGCAGTTTTATTTGTCTACAAACTCACTGAACAATGTTTCCATTAAAATTTAATAACCTGACACGAAGGTATCGCTTCAAAGGATAAAATTGAAATACTCTATTAACATTTCAATTTAGTGGCATTACTTTAATTAGAAATTATTGAGAAAAACAAAGATTAAATTAACGTTGAGATGAGTATAAGTGCAATAATGAGGTCAAAGATGTTCACACCCCACACACACACACAATCGGCGTGTCAAACGTGTAGAGAAAACTCTTAAAATCCCGTAGACTATTAATTCGTAAATTAAGTATCCGTGTATGTGTTGTTAAATCGTGTAAGCAGCTTTAAGGAAATAAAAGTGCAAGAAAATCACATTTCCCAGTTAAGTAATCAGTTATCGAAATAATTTTTGCACAACGAAAGTAAAAAAGCGAGCTTCATTTTTGAACGTTGAATATAAATCTATCGTATGAGAGGGTATTTTAAATCCATGGTTTTTATTTACTTTCATCAGAATAACTTATAACAGACTAGTGACCCGCCCCGGCTTCGCCCGGGTATCACTAATTATGTTGATCCGATCGCTACCAACCCAGGAATGTGCCAATCTGGACAATCCCTGAAAATTTCATCGAAATCAGTCCAGCCGTTTCGGAGTCTAGAGGTCTATAGGGAACATACATACTTCACTTTTGATATACTATTGTCTTTCATAAAAAGTATCCTGTGTTATTTCTAATACCTCCGAGAGTATGTGTACAAAGTTTCATGATCATCGGTTCAGTAGCTTTCGCGTGAAAGCGTAACAAACAAGCATTCACATTTATTATATCAGTAGGGATGGCTGGGCGTCCGTCATCATTGTATTTCTTTCTTCTGTCTTCTTGCTTCTGACTTCTTTATTCTTTCGTCTTTCTGCTTAAGATGCCATAGTGTGGTAACTTTTATTAAAGTAACTAGGAATTAAGATATAGTAATTCTGAACAGAGAACCTTAGTCTTGCCAAACCCCTGTTATAAATTTTTAAGCTTAGATATCCTTGTCTTTTAGATCCCTTCGCTTTCCCTGGATCACGCCCTGTCTGAGCTACTGTAATTCAATAATACATATAAATTTGTTTTTGTGATAGTCTCATCGTGTATGAATATAATAAAAAGGCAGAAGCATAATGAATTATGAGTAACAAACCAAACATCATTATTGGAAAAACAAAACATTTACTCGTACCGAAGTATAATTAATCAAGCATGCGGTTCCCTTTGTACAGCCGACACTCGCGGAATTTTATACATTTGTAACATTTAATTTTGGGTTAATGCGTAATTGATTGCGAAAGCATTTAAAAACTTAATTATTAAAATGGAATAATTGACGTGTTTACCTTTTTATGATAATGTAAAAACTTTTTTTTACATTCTGTTACATTTCTAGAATGTAAAAGTTTAAGGTAACGTTTATCCATATAAACCGCAAGCATGTCTTACTTTTTCAAGATACAAGCGAAGCAAGCTATAATGTACTAATTCTAGGTGGTATAGTCTAAAATATATGCGTAGATGTATAAATGTGGAAGAGGCGAGAGAGGTGTGCCAGGACCGTGATAAATGGAAATCGATAATCTCTGCCTACACCGCTGGTTTAGGGGCGTGAGTATATATTCTATGTGGTAGAAACATAATAGATGAAACAAAATTAGAACATTCATTGTTTACGTTTATATTTTAAACGACAGCGCCATCTAACGACTTATGATCGAGAATTTCAATCACCGGTTTTTTTTAAATTATTTATGGATAAGGTGGTATACTAGCTTAGGGTCGCGCGATATCAAGTAACCGCTACCCATACGCAACCGCAACAAGCAAATAAATCGCAAGCAAAAAAACCTTTAATGGACAAATGAGGGCTATTTTCCCCATTCATTACCTTCCTGTCTAATCCTCTTACTTGGTCCGTCCTATCCTTATTAGGAAATAATGGGAAAAGAAACAGGATTAAAATCGGGCCTCCGACATCTCACTCATCAGATGATACGCAGAAATACTTCTACTTCTACTACTACTTCACGCCTGTCTTCTGTGAGGTCGTGGTATTTCACCGGTCGGCCGGCTCGTTCAACAGATGTTGTTGTTGCGGTCATCACTGTTACAGATTTTTATAGTCTATAAGGAACATACATTCGTATACACACATCGCCTTTTATGTACGTTGATATGCACCTGTAGAAAACCAAAAATATGTATTCAACGGGAATCGTATTATACATTTTTCTGGGATAAGAGATATGAGGTTTTTTTTGGGACAGATGTCACTGTTTGCCTACTTGAGGCATTTACAGCTACACCGGGCTCGAGGCAGCAGGGCTCAGAGGGCGCCTAGCCTAAGCCTCTTTAAGAGTAACTAAACTCGAGGGATCCTTCCGTAGAGGGAGACTCCGGAGAGGTTAGTCGAAAGGTTGGTCGAGTGGTAGCTCGACTGGATGGTCGACTGGTTGGTCGATAGGTTGGTCGACAGGTTGGTCGACTGGTTGGTCGACAGGATGGTCGATAGGTTGGTCGACAGGTTGGTCGACTGGTTGGTCGACAGGTTGGTCGACTGGTTGTTCGACAGGTTGGTCGATAGGTTGGTCGACAGGTTGGTCAACTGGTTGGTCGACCGGTTGGTCGACTGGTTGGTGTTTTGGGTTTTATTGCGTTTATAAAGGCCCCCAATAATGTTTTTAAATATCTTCCATTTACAGATAGCAATCAGTTACAGTTTTATTATAGGTATAATTAGCTGTGTGTTCGCTCCCGCTAATTATGACATCCTAAGCAGCTGATACATTCAATTGAATATTGAACTAACCACTGGTATTTACTTATTCGACCGCCAGATGGCATTAAATGACATTAAAACGGAACGCCAGATGGCGTTGTATGTTATTCAAATAGCTTATTCTCTTCATCGGAAGATAGTATAAGCCAACAACAATATTGTTTTTTTTTAATATAAAAAGTATCTTTAAAAATACTACATTTGATAACACGTGTACAAAATGAACGGTTGAGTAGTTGGTGCGTGATAGCGTAACAAACAAACCAATTCACATTCTCATTTATAATATTTTAGTAAGATTACTTAGGTTAGGATTTAAAAAAATGAATTCATACAATCTAGTTCAACCAAAACGTAGCAAAGCCACCATGTTATATTTTATTATGTCGTACAAACATCTCAGCACGTCGGGTTTATCAAAGGCTGTATTCGCACCGGAGGCTTTGGAGTGTCTTCGTATCGAGCTATAAATCACACACTCGCGCCCTGTTATCTGGACTCTGATTCACTGCATCCAGGATGAAGGGCTCGATCGTTTTATTGCGTCTAGTCGATCAGTGATACGTGAACCGTGAGATCAAACGATCTCATATGTTCTAAAAGTGTGTTACCCCGCTAAACTTTAATGCGCTAGGAGATTTATCAAGATTTGTTTTCTTTGAAAGTAAAAAATCTTACAGGTTCGCGTGAACAACATGCTTAACATGCGTCTGTCTATCAACGTTCATGAACAGCCTGGTGACGGACGGACAGACAGACGGACGGACAGTAAGGAATATTATTCGAAAATATTTACATAGATGCAGCTAATTAAATATATATATATATACATCTATATATATAAATCAGTTTTACTAGAGAATATAAAAAGCTTTTTATTGTTGCAAAAAAACTTTTGCAAATAATTAACAACATGATTAACATGAACTTTTGGGCAAAAAGATACACGTCGGCGACCGCCAGAAAGAACAAGCCGCGTTGCGTATCCCCGGGCCGTCATGTCATCTCTAAAGAAAATATCGCAATAAATTTAGTCGTTCCGTTGTTTTCGCCAAAAGAATACGTTCCGTTCTTTGAATACATTTTATCCTTTCATAATTTTTTTTCCATGTTTATCGGATACAATGTTACATTCAGGATTAATTTTATCGAATTTATCTGATTTGACGTCAAACTACTGTTTGCTTTTTGTATACGTACCAGAGACTTGCCGCGACATTTTTTTACATATATATTTATTCCACTTCCTTCAATCAGATCACGTGACTCGATTGTAATAAATGTCAAGTGTACAAAGTGGAATAAGCCATCATCATGGACCAGCAACCACCTTCATGACTAAGATATGGTTCATCATTAAGGAAAGTCGGTCTTACACGACAATTTAAACCAGAGTTTCCCAAACTGTAGCCGAAACCTACCAGTGGGTCGCCAGCTAATATTGAGAGGATGTCACTGACGAGCTACACGCCGGACAGTCACTGACGACGGTATTGACGTTTCTCTAGTTTATGGCCATATCTGTCTGCCTGTCCCAAAATGTATTTTTGTTAAATAGGCCCAGTCACCTTTGGGAACCACTGGTCTGAAACATTATCCTTTCCTTAGAAAGAAAAGCCACTTATTGTAATTGTATGACATACTTTATAAAACGAACTTATAAGGAGGTATAGCCATAAAATAAATGAAACTCTACTAGCTATTTCGACGAATGCGTCTATGACTTAACTTACCCAATACATTTTTTGTACCTCTGACAATGTGTGTACAAAATTTCGTGAAGATCGATTTAGTTTTAAGGAGTAACGCAACAAACAGACTCACGCATTTATAATATTAGGACGTCCTTATTTGACCTTGATCAAATCCCACTACGTAAGCTATCACATTCTTAATACAGGTCTTCTGTTTTATCGAACAAGAGGCTTCTGTGGAGAATTAAAGAGGATTATCCTGTACCACGGCGTTATGTTCACGGAAATCTAATCTACCCTTGTTCCTCGTAATTAGCTCAAGTAACAGACGCGAACGTTGTACGACTACAAGGCCAGGTAATTGCAATGTAAAATTTTCTTAAGGAAACCCATTAAAGCGTTTACTTTGCATTTAAAATCAATTCTCCTTTGACTTGAAAGTTAGCTATTGACGTTGAACTAATGGTAACTAGACGATAATATCTTAACATTACAAAATGGTACGGGAGCCCAAGTGGGGATTTCTGTACATACTCGATGGCGTCAAATTTTTATATCAGAATTACCTTGGACCTGTGTTAGTATCACAGATCAGTCATGTAGAGCCGCGCGCTTAGCGTACCCCATAAAATTGGTAAAAAAACATCGATCGTCGGACATACGCGCGTTAGATTAAGATGGGGGTTGTTTACATGTTAATAGATGTGAATTTCAACAATAGTACGATTTGAGTGCGATATAAAGATGGCAGGGTTCACAAGCTTGTTATACAAAAACGGTATTTTAAAGAAAACAGTTTAAGAATAACATGACGACTTCACTGATTCAAAGTAACAACAAGCCTAAATAAAGACTATACAACCTTCTGATTCTTATAGTAATACAATAAAGTGTGTATGTTTGTTAGGAAACGGTTAGATAAGCCTAGTGGATGTTCCTGTAAAGTTTCGTAGCGTTTGTATTAATTAATTAATCACCAGTGAAGTATAATGATGTACTGAACTATCCTATCTGTACCCATCATCTATCGTCATTTTATTTTATAAGTATTTAGAGACACAGGGCGTTAAATCTGTCAGATTAAGAAGCCTTCACCTGCACGCTTAATCCGGATTAATGGCCGCACTCCGATGCACTTGCTGGCGATTAATGCGCTCCTATCAATACTTGAGAAGACAGATCACAAGCCCGCGGCGAAGCAAGTGCATGCTGATTAATGTTATACAATCATCTGAATTAACAACGTGCGTATATACTAAACATTTTTATTAGATCGTAGGTAAATTTAAGTACATTGCAGATGTATGTTTCTTCTATTCTTTACTGCGTAGAATGGCATTTTTCTATGCTTAGTTTTGTTATATTATCTAAATCTGTCACCAACGACCAAGAGTCTTCTAATAGCATTGTGTTACAACTACTCACAAATATCTGCAACAAATAAATGAGTTTCAGATACATTTCCTACCCTTAGTAGGCAGAGGGTAAGGGATATTTCTGTCTCCTATCTACCCCATCCCCGGTCAAATCTCCTTCGACTGGTATTAGGCCTACGCTACCTCACTTATCAGGCGAAATGCATATTAATTCTACTTGATTCCTGTCTTCATGCTTTATTTCGATGCGTTATCGTATCTTTTGTTACACAAAAAAAAATGTTATACGTTTATTTTTCCAAATTAAATAAAGTCAATGATTTCACCGAGCACCAGGATATCATACCTGTCCAAATAATAATAAATCACAGATTTGTTTGAAGGAATTATAACCACGTTTACTGTTTGGCCGTCCGGATGCTCTGATACCAGGAGACCATAAATCCTAGGATATTAACCTACGTCAAGTGGACGCGTTGCAGCGAAGGGCTCGCGTGATTTATACATTTAATGGTACCCACCTTATCGATGAAAAATGTACTTTTTCTTTTTATGTCCATACTCAGCTTATACCGAAGAATGTTTACTAATAATTTATTTATCGGTATAAATAATAATATTTTAGGCAAATTTGTAATTGCTTAAAATATTTTATATTATCTATTTTACTTTTTTTTAACGAATAAACCGGCTATTGACCACAATTCTACCTAATGTTATGTACTCGAAAGGTGGTACGCAATTGTTTAGTAACAGCCTATTCACCCCACGATATTAAAGATATCCACGTGCAATTGGACGGAAACATTGGAAGACATTTGCAATTGGTGCTCGGTAGACACAAAGTAGTTATTGCTGCAGACCATCGCAAATGATAGAAGAAATTAGGAGAATAGAATAGACAGAATAGAAGACACGAAAAGACCCTCAGGTATTAGAAAACGACACAGAGAAACAATTTATCCTGTCATTTGACGGGCCGGTTGGCGTGGTTTGTAAGATACTTGCTTTTCACGCCGCAGGTCGTGGGTTCGATTCCCACCCAGAACTAACATTTGTGTGCATGAACATGTCTGTTTGTTCTGAGTCTTGGTGAAATTATCTATTTAAGTATGTATTTACAAAAGAAAAATAGTATATGTAGTATTTCAGTTATCTGGTTGCCATAGCACAAGCTCCGCTTAGCTTGGGATCAGATGGCCGTGTGTGAATATGTCCTAGGATATTTTTTTTTCTATGGGAGAAAGTGACCAATGAGCAAGCGGTTCTCCTGGAGTTAAAGGAGCGCTACCCATAGGCATCCGCAACATAATGAGTTGCAGATGCATTGCTTTCTTTAATGGACAGACGAGGGGATAGACAGGAATAAGGACATTTTACATCCTTATTATGAAAGTATAAGATGGGGAAGATTATTGAAATTGGGCCTCCAGCAGCTCCAGTGTCTTCTGTGAGGTCGTAGCATTTTACCAGTCCAGCCGGATCATTCGTTCAACAGATTTTGTTGTTTGTTTCTTGATAATCTAAATATGTCTTATATCAAGAAATAGATGTAAAACTTTCAAAATTTATATATTACAGAAAAATCTTCACACTATAATATTGATTTACCGTAGCACCTCATAAGTCTACATGTACGATAGGCTAGCATAAGCTCTGTGTACACCATCAGTTACTCCAAGCACTACGTAAAGACTAACGAGCTCTACTTTGTAAGGCGCTGTACACTAGAGATACGTCTTGAGGTCGGGACCTGAAATACAGCGTCAGAATTTATATTTAAATCCTAGACAGCAACTTACTTACGTTGGTAGTCAAATGTATACCCTCGTTTCTCCCTGCCCTTTTCCCAATCTTTTTAGGGTTAGCATGACATGTTTTTGACTTCTACATACATATATCATCCCTTATTTCAGTCGTCACTCCCTTTTTAATCGTGTCACCTTTCACCCTATGCATCCATCTTTTCTTAGGCCTACCCGTAACCAATACATCCCACCACATTCACATCTAAAACTCTATTTGTCACATGCCATTCTTCCCTCCCCATAACATGCCCATACCATTCTTAAGTTTATCTCTTTAACTTTTCCACCATCGGCGCTATTTTCAAGCTTCCGCTAATATACTCGTTTTGTACCTCATCCATTCGTGTTACTCCACACATAAATCTCAACATTCGCATTTCTGACTCATGCACTCTTTTTTATTAATTCCTTTAACAGGCTAACAATACATGATTCAGAAGCTATCAACCCTATTACAATAAGGAACTTTGTTTTCTTTTTTTTTAGGTATTATTAAAAAGTCGTTGAAGGTCTATCAATTAGCGATAGGGTTACTTTGGTAATAGTCATTCTACTCTGCAACTACTCTCAATATAATTGACTCAATTCAATCAATTCGCATGTGTGTATATTTGCTACTTCAGAATTTTGTACATTTGTGAATCGATTGTCAAAATTCTTATTACAATCGATAGATGCTGTTTCCATACCGGTGCGGATATTATCCGATCCGATCCCTTTAAGAATTATTGAGAATGTTCGTAAGATGACGTGCTCACGACTTTTTTTGTAATTTCACTTTGTTTTAATTATAACAGTATAAAAACAATTAAGGAAGAAATGAGTGATCAAAGGATATCACAATAAGTCAGCAGTAAGCCTATTCACACTTGAACCCAGTCCGTCCAGCAGTGGGACTGAGGATTACTGACGAATTTAGTGTATGTTGCTGTAGAATAACCTCAGTTATGGAGATGAGATTTCGCTTTAACTAGTAATAAATAACAATGAAGCAGTGGGCACAGCGCTTGACGACACGTCTGTCCCGCCTGCCTATCACGTTAGCATGTTGACTATCTATGAATAGTAAAATCGTGCAATCAATTTCTGAGGTCTCCGAACGTTTTGGCGCAACGTTCCCTCAAATAGTTTGAATAATCCATTATATTTTTCTATTATTACAGAATGATAGCATCTCACTACATGTAATAAGAAAAAGTCAGATGTCAAATATAATCAGCCAAATTAAATTCCGTCGTGTCCTTAAGCAATCGTATCAGCAATTTCTCCTTCTTCTTGGTCGCAGTACCTGCCGTACGATGTCCCGCCTTTCTCTGCTGGCCGTCTTGCATATTCGCACGGGAGTACCTACTGCAGCCATCACTTGATCCGCCCATCTCATTGGGGATCTCCTCCGTGATTGAGAGATAGTAGCGAAAACGGTTTAGCCTTCACCAGAAGAACAGTATGACGGGTTGTGAATCCTGAAAGTCTTATTACCATTAAACAGACAAGAAATAACCGAACTAAAAATGCCTAATATTTTATACATGTGTAGACCCATTCTTCGTCTAAAATAATAGAGGAACCGATTAATAAAAGCGAAGGCCGTTTGAAATAACAAATCTCACCATACATTACGTTGCCTTTCGGGGAGGATATTGGAAGAATAAATATAGCGCAGCGGCCGCGGGTCGGTCAGCGCATGTATCATGCGAGCCCTGAACCCATACATGTCCACTTGACAAAAAGGGTGATTCCTGTGATATATTCGGAAAACGATTTCGAATATATACATAGATATATATGGACTTTCTCTTCCTTTTGCTTTTTCTAAGCTGTAACCATTGCCTTGAAAAGACATCCATAGTTTCACTAGTTTATCACACAAGTGTTACTAAATATAGTAAACAAATTAATCCAAGTTGAAATCTTCTGAAAATATACAATCTATGTATACATATAAAATGTACAATGTATCTATGTATAAAAGGAGAAACTAACTGACTGATATATCAACGCACAGCCTAAGCTACTGGGCCAAGCAATGTCAGTTGACCTCGGATCTATACAATCAATCATATAAAACACGGTTCAGCTTGCGCTGGACGATTCGGACTTCTTCAAACTAAAAGTATAAAAATACGAAATACTATTTACGTTTTTAACTCGGGAAAAACCACAAAAAGACTTAACGATAAGAAACATTAATTTTACAGCGCGATAAATTTCTTTCTATTTTAAAATTGCTTCAGGGCGTGGCTTCGATGAAGTCCAAGGCAAACTTCAGGCCCTAACCGACCAAATATTAAAGTTTAGCTCAGACTTAACGCAACACAATATAGAAACTTTTCCTCTACTACTTACAAGTTCAAAGCTTAAAGCTGTATTTGTAAGCCGATCGATTCTCAAGTTAATAATTTCCGCTTGTTAAAGTTTGAAAATTGGTTATGGTCACAAATTACGGGAAATCTCCGACTAAACTAACAGTAATAAAAAAATTTGACGAGAAAATTACCGAGTTATTTAATATTACTCGATTTACCCTATTTTATCCGTCTGACCCAGAAATTTTTTTTTTGCGTATGTGTTATTGCACCTGCAGCGGCGGCTTGACTGATAATGAAGAGGGAGGTGTCAGCGTCATGTCTATATATATATAAAAAGTGATGTATGTATGTATGTCTATGTTCTTTTTAGATTCTGAAATGACTTCACTGACTTTGAAGAAATTCGATCAATCGGATCAACATGATTAGTGCAACCCGGGTGAAGCCGGGGCGGATCACTAGTAGCTGGAATGATAATGAAACCCATAATCATTTAGTCAGGGTTTTTTTTATTTTTTTATATTAACTGTTACTTCTTATGCTTGATTTTTTGCAACCTTATTCGAATAGAAAATACTGAAAATGTAACTGTTTTATAATTAACATTATCATTAAAAAACTCTAACAATTTCTCCTTAATATTGTTTATCCGAAAAACTGTATTATCTTTAACCAAAATAGTTCAATTACAAGTAAGGGACTGAAAAAATAGTCATTTCAATAAAACTGTACGAACCCTTAGGCGGGTATTTCTTTTGTGACGTGAAATCAGATACATTGTTCACTCGAAATAGGCAATTTTGCATTTACACGATATTTGTTCGCGAAACGAAATGATATTTAAACATTGGAATACAAACACTATTTGACAAAAAAATTTATTTTGAAAATATTACATACTACATATACATAGATTATGTACACAAGTGTACACATAAAATGTAACAAAATCGACAGAAGACAGCCCCGGGATCTATTTCTAGAAAATGAGCGATCAAAATCAGAAAAAGATGGACGAAATTAGCGATTGTAAGCGAATGTAAGCGATTGTAAGCAATTGCTGCTTGACAGATTTAAAAACGTCAGTTAAAATTTATTTCTTAACCACTTCAAAACCTCTATTTTTTAAAATTTTCCATCAAACAAACTAAAAAATATTATTTCATATTTATATAAACGACTTAAATTTGAACTCTCTCTCTCTCTCTCTTATGTTGTATTTTGTTCACTAATCATTTCACGCAAAATAAAAAGTAGGCATGTAAGAGTGTTGGTAAAAAAACAACCTCTCTGTAATTAACAAAATCGTGACCGTCATACAAAACAAAACTTTTAAACGGAAATCACTCGTAATCTTGACCAGACTGGCAAGTACGAGAAATCGAGGCTTGTAATTGAGCAGAAAAGTTAGGTTTAACGATCAAATTTTGTTGTTCGTTAAACTTAGTCGAGCTTAATAGTTTGTGCTTAATTACTTGACCGGTTAAGTAATGCAAGTACTTTATTGCGTCCACGTCATCAAATTTAAATATCGCTTAAAAATGTCCAACGATACTATGTTTATTGCGGTATTGCCTAGATACGGGTAATTTCAACGCCCTGAAAACAATATTTAAGCAGTGTTATTTTATGTCTGTTGTTTTAAGGCAATGTCTACACCATACCTCTCAATTGTTCTACAACTAAAGACTAAGAAACGCATACGTTATTGGACTTAGTACTGCGAAGGCTATGAATTTCTTTCTTCCCTGGGTCATGCAGAAGCTCAGTGCAGAAGGTTCCGGTGCGTTCCTTTAGAAATCTCGAAATTCTCTCTCATTGCACCCTAGTATGGCTACCGAGGTTGTAGTGGCCAAAATCGCACGTATTCCTGTCTTTACACAGACAGACAGGGTGGAAGATTAAAAATTCCCACATATTCCTGTCCTTCCCTCCAGAGGACGGAAGATTTCACCAGTGATATAAAAACCTGTGATGAGTTCACTTTAATATAGCATTAACTAACTTTTAAATACAATCAATCACTGAATTTTTGATACAGGAGATATGAAAAGTTAAATTTGAATATGTTAGTAAACATTTAAGCGAATAAATTCACAAGTGATCGGATAAAAGTGCGCTGCGCTCCGTTAAATATTTTATGAAAAATTTGTGCTACATTTTAAAGTTAATATTGAAACAAATACCCTGTCAGCCTTAGCTGTTACTTCTCAAGCGCTGAAAAATGCTCTGGCACAGAAATTACTTCGCTACTAATACCACTAACTCTTTTATCAACGCAATAAAACACACTTGACGCCCACTTGTACATTATAACGGCATCCCTAAATCTACAACGGCATTATTACAATCCATTGTGTTCATTCTTTTCCTTGTTTTAATATCTTATCTACTTGTTACTAATATTTACTTTAATATACATTTAAATCAATTATTTAATACAAATCAGTAGAAGCAGACTCGTTGTCGTTGTGTCGTTTCCGGTAAATAACCACTGCACCAAAAAAAATTTAAGACTGAATTTTTTGGTCCTTTACAAATAATTCTCTGGGTATCTTTACCCAGTATTTATGAGACAACAAAAAAAATATTTTTTTGACAAATACAGGATGTAACAAATGAGGTGTACAATTACCGCAACCCCTGATTTATGCTTCAAGAGCAGCGTATAATTCTGTAAAGCTTTTAATGGCTTACCTATTTCTACGTAACAGGCCATTAGGCTGTCTATCTGGAAAATTTATGATCGAAAATGTTTGTTTGTTACGGAGCGAAGTCACCATTAACCAACCAAAAAATTAAAGATATGAAAACGGTAGAGCTGTTTCAACAATCTTTACAAAAGAGAATAAATTATGAAATACAGGGAACCACACATTTTTGTCATCAAACAAATAATTCATCAAAATGGTGTTTTCAGAAGCACCATGCCTATATCACTCTTGTGTGATAGTAACGCTGGCGAAGTTGCTGTTCGAACAAGACCTACATACATACTAATTCGATCTGAGGGTTGCAAGCTTTAACCACGCTTTGTCAACCTGTATATATATATGTATTCGCCACTATAGGACATTTCAGCCTCATCAGCAATCCGCTTGTCACTTATATTACTTTTCTAATATATGTATATATATATATATATATATATATATATATATATATATTAGAATTAAAGCTTTATTGTACCTAATCAGATTGGTGAACATTTTGAACAATACACGAGTGAGGCGTTCGATTAATGCGGTCCACGGCGCATGCATGTGATTCCTGACGCAGTGGGCCGCGTTGCTTGAGTGACGTCAGTGACGTGTGCCGGCTAGCCACAATACGTCTGCTATCTATGTTATGTTGCGCAGCAATATGAACATTACTTGCCGTTACATTCTACGGCGAGTTCATGTATAGTATCAGACCTTAAAAACTTATTTCAAACTTCGTCGACAACTGCAAAATCATTTCATAAAATTGTTTGAATAAATCCAAATGAATAAATAATTTCGAAAAAATAAATATGCACTCACGCCCGTAACCCAGAGGGGTAGGTAGCGATAACGGACGAGCTTGTATGCTTAGATGTATGGATGTAGAAGAAGCGAGAGAGTTGTGCCAGGATCGCCCCAAAAGGAAATCCATAATCCATATTTATTTTTATTTAAAAAAAACGTATGTCGATACTGCTAACTCTTTCTAATAATTGAGTTGATTATTTTAAAACCAATGATTCTATAACAAAGGGAACACAACATTATAAGACAACTGCTTTAGGGACAACTTCATTACCTTATAAATTGACGGTGACAAGTTCATTTTTTTTGGAAAAAGAGGGCAAACATGCAACGTGTTGCCTAAAATTAAATGATCATCGCCGCCTATCCACAATATCAGAGGAGCTGACGGCCTCTAAGGAAGACTCCTTCCATTTACAATTCTACAAACTCTTTTCTTGAAGGACCATAAGTCGTATTTGTTTTGAAATACCGCTGGAGACAGATCATACCTCAAGGGGGTAGTAGTTTTGTATTGTACTTTATGTACATTTTATAGTTAGAAATAATATAAACCAAAAACTTTGTTTCTTTTAGTAAAATAGTTGTAAATTATACGCTAATGCATATTTGGGCAAATCTTTTGTAATTCTTCAATAATGTTTCTTTAACGTTTCTTTCTACGTAATTATTTAATTTTCCTTGTTATATGTCGCGAGTAATCATCGGGGATTGACCGTAGACACTCTCCGTAGAACAATACTTTGCTACTTTGATTTACGACTCTTGGACCACCTGTATATTCCTAATGGGCAGTAAGTATCATTTTTTTTCTTTTTACATCGGACACACAGATCCCAAAAACGTTGTATCGGAAATGAGAAAGCGACACGTAAACGATCAACGCACTGATTTATGCTAATAGGGCAACTTTTAATTTAGCAAAGCTTTTAATGTCTTCCCCACTTCTTTACAGCGGCACATAAAACTGTCCGCGGCGCGTATTTATAGCGCCTTACATACGCCGCTTTGTTAGGATTGTTTGCTCTTTGAGCACGTAATATAAATCAAATTTTGGTATTCACGCTTCACGATATTTTTATGATACTTCCATGAAACATGAATGTAATATATTTATCATTTATTTATTGGGATAAATATGCGAGTAAACCAAAATTATTCGCATTCCCTGTTTAAATATTTAATTTTTCTTACGATCTGTTCATCCTCTACAGTAAATTTGTAAATGAAATGATGTTAAGGGAAATATTTCTTGAATAAAATCGGTTTCGATGTCTTATTTGGTAGATTATGAATTAGTAAGAAGTGTCAAATAACTTTAATTGACGGACTTTAATCTATTTATCTTGATACTAATAGTTTAATAAGTTAGAGTGATGGATAATTATATATCAATATAATTATAAGCAATCGTCAGTCAACCCTGCATTGTGCCTTCCTCTTGACTTCCTAATACAATACGGCGTCTGCTTTCTGTTTTACTTGTTGCATTATTAATCTCCCCCTTCCTCTCTTACTCATCCCCTCTAGTTTTTCTTCTATTATCGTGTTTATAAGAACCTCGCATAATATAGGGATCCCAGAATGTTCTCACTACAGTTTCTCATACTTTCTATCAATTCTCTTGCTTCTTTCACTCTAGCTAAAACCTCCTAGTTTGTTTCTTCCTCCATCTCCATCTGACTAGTTCATTCATTTCTCCGACGACAGAATTTCAAAGGCCTGCAGCCTTTCTCAATGAGTCCGGAATCAACGTCCATGTTTCACATCGACACGGTTAATTATTTTGTATGTAAACAGTAGCTTATTTTCTTTAAAAGCTTTCTTAGCTATTGTTACCAGCCACTCTCATACATATATTATAACTTTATCCTATATATTTCGAGTTTTCCGAGTAATATAAGTACGGAGCTCTCGGAACTATAACTGTTTTCTGGTAAAAATACAGTGAAATTGTTGATTTTAGTAGCCCTAAGCTAAGTGGCCAAGTTAAGGCGAATATATCAAAGTTAAACTGACCTGTCATTGCTGAGATTTATATATATTTTATAATAAATTCGTAAGAACGACTTGTGTTGCTTTGTTATCCAAATTATTTCATACGATGCCTTAAGTAAATTAATTTCTGTAATTATTATTTTTAAAAAAGGTTTGAAAAACCTCAATAGCTTAAGGTAAATAAAAGCACATATATGATCATTATGAAACTATTCAAGTATAAGCTTATACAAAACTTAATTCTATCTTGAAGGTCACGAAATAAACCTCGAGGAAAATTGCTTTCATTTAACAAAAGACACGCGGAGCAATCTCAGTAGGCATGGAGTATCATTTAAGTGCGCTATAGAAATCTTCAAATAATGTTTTTGTGTGTCATGGCACATCGATTATATAAAAGAAACTATGTAATAATGTAAAAGTACAAATTTCATAAGTAACATTTCACAAGACTTGTTTCATGAAAAAAGAGTAAAATAATGGGGTATATCTATTTAAATTAATAACAAAGCTACAACGTGACAAATGCAATGATCATGCCCATGGCAGGTTCCTGAACAACCAGGACCATAAATAAACAAGAAATGAATATTGTATAAAAAATAGATTAGGTTAGATCTATGAAAAGAGAGGTAATTGAAAAGACTTCTACGGCGTAGCGCTGTGCTACGAACGCAGCGTAGCGACGTAGAATCAATCTGACAGAAAGAAAAGTAATAACAAAATTTAATAAAGTTAAAAATCCACTGAATTGACTTCATGAATTTTTCAAGAAGCAACTGCAAAGCAATAGTACACACAGTCCCTGGCAAGTCTCAATTCTAATAGAGTTAATGTGTTTGAATGTACTTTCCGGCATTCTACGACGCGGTCTATGAATAATTCAAAACGTTGCACACCACATGTTCAAGTGTACAAATAATATTTCAAAATTCTAATATAATATTACGGAATATTACTATTATATATCTAACAGTTTCCTGCGGCTTCGCACGCATTCATTTCTGATTTTCGTAAGATGATTACGCATATATTAACTTTTAATTTTAATATAAATTTAGGTTTTGTGTACCTCGAAAATAGTTTTATATATAAACGGTAAGCACCACGTGTCTGTTGAGTGGTCAATGAGTTAAAGCTTAACCGTCAAACAAACTAACATTTGAATTTATAATATTATTTATGATTTAAAATATAATATTGACAATACTAAATAAGCAACTGTAGGCGTTCAGAGAGACAAGGGTGTACAAAGTTAAAGTTCACGAAGCTATTGTAATATTATTATTAGATGGAAGGTCAATAGCTTTCTGATTAAGAAATAGTTGCTATTATATATCCATTGTTGGACGCGATTTACGCCGAGGGTCGCAGTGGACTCAGCGGAGTCGAGCAGATCGTGGGTTAATGTTTTAGGTGGCCTACCCACGCTGCGTAGACGTATACGTTGCCGCTATAAATCCATCCACTAATAATGTACATTGTATATTTTTATTTAGTGTTGCGTATTGTATCAATTTCACGGACAAATCGGTTACTTTATTTTGTAATTAATGTACCACATTATATATGCCTGTTATGTAACATATAATATACACCATTAATTGTTTTGAAACACTAACTTAAGTATTAATAATAAGAATTTTAGAAGAGTGCGGCAATTTGACAGCTACCCATACCCTAACCATACCCTACCCATATCCTACCCATACCCTAACCATGTCCTACACCTATCCCACATACACATTATCCATATCCTGTCCATATCCTACCCAAACCATACCCATACCTATCCATATCCTACACATACACTACCCATATCCTATACATACCCTACCCATAATTATCCGCAATAAGGTAACGAGTTGCAGATGTGTTGCCTACCTTTAATGGACGGAGAAGGGGATTATCAGAAAGGACATTTCCTTTACCCACTGATGTTGTTTAAGGGTTCTACAACTGTAAATAATGCGCAATGTTTCGTGCTAAAAATATGCGCCTATTAGGTGATTTAGTAAGTGCACTTTCTTGTAGATTTTAGTATTCAACATGTATTTTGGTACGACCAATTTTCAATTCGTATAGAACCTCATCTCGCACATAAATTATCACGCGATATGTACAAGGCTCATCGGCTGGACTCTACTGGCTTACGATTTACAGTGTTGTGTGTGTACATTTAGTGATTAAACGAATTAAAAAGCATACGCTTCGGCCGCGCCTGAATAACGAGTTTTTTCAATGTTTATTTGTCTTGTTTATTGAATTATGCAATAGATTTTCTTCCCGCAACATTTATTTATACGGAGTTGAGATGCAGATACATATATGAGATAATAAAGCTATTATATAAAGAAAGAAGATAACCTTTAATTTAAGGCTTTAGTACTTTGAAGAAAAACTGCGTTGTAATACCTCTCTTCCTCTACCTGCCTTTTTCTCTTTTTTTTAGGTGGGGTCGGCAAAGGGTAGTCCATACTGTAATAGGCTTTTTATACGGCCGGCCGCCTGCCGGTGGTTCACGACTAGTCCCCCCCCCCCCCACGGGTTCCCGCCTTATCGCAGCGGTGGGGCTCAGTAACCGAGGGTATGAGCCACCCACGGTGAAGCTAAAAGGAACCTAAGGCCTGTCCGTGAGGTAGGACCGGCCAGAGAGGGCCGCTTGAGGTGGGCTCATTGGAGTCCAACTTCAAACGTGCTAGGGCTGCGGGTACTCGTCCCGCAGCGAGGATAAGTCGCGAATGGAGAGGATTGTTGGTTCACGACTGGTCGAATGGCGGATTCGAATTGAACTCCCATGTTGTGCATGTTTCACAATCCATACCTTTAACCATTAGGATATTGGCGTTCAAAATATTTGTTATAATAATACCTAATCCACTAAAATACATTATAATTAGAGCAGAAACCTTATCATATACCTGTATTTTAATGGGGCGAGATGATTTGTGGAAAAGTTTTAAAGTAATTTAGATAAGTATTTAATTACGCAAGTTTGCTAGCATATTATGAGGTAATAGGTCCGATTGCGGAGGCAATTCGGCTCGAAAATTTTAAACTACCTTCAATTTAACTTTAGATTTGAATATAATGATATCTACTACCCTGTTGAAAAATGTTTTCTGGAGAAATTACCGCAAGGAACCAGAGAGTCATCAAGGAGAAAAATTGTTGATGTGTTACTAGCTTTTTTTGTGAGTAAAACGACTACCGCAGACGTTTTTTTTTATGCACGCTGACGCTGATACAATCGCATCGATGTCTCCCCACTGTACGGACACATACCTCCTCTCCGAGAGAGGGAAGGGGCCGTAACCCACACCGCTGGCCCAGTTCGGTTAGTGAATATCAAGTTTGTTCGAATTTGTCGATTCTTAGACATGCCGGTTTCCTCGCGATGTTTTTCTTCAACGTTTTTGAAAGCAGTGGTGATGAAATAAATTACACTAAGTAAAGTGCCTGCATGGGTTCGAACCCGTGACCTAAGGTACGTGAGGGCCCACACTACTGGTCCACCACTGCTCGATACTCGAAGTAGTAAGTAGGTAATACTCCTGACTTCTTGTTGTATGAGTTCATATATTAACAATTTCCTTGTGCTAGTCGACGTACGACGAACATATAACACGATGTTGTTAATATATTGAATGCCACAGAATACACGTATCGGTTGTTATATGGCATGTAAACATCCAAACTTATCTTGTTTAACCAGCACTCGAACAAGTTGCTCCAAGCGAAGACAAACACGTGGCATGGTGGTGCTCCCGAAATACTTCGGCCAACGTCAACACGAAATCACAGCGAACGTCGCTACTTGTACACAACTTTACCACAATATGCAAACATAAGTCACTAATAATTAATGATCATAGAACATTTATTGGGTAAACCTTACATTGAGTTACTTCAACGGCCTTCGGTTGAGTTATAACAAAAGTAACGCGTACATCGTCGTTGAACAATGAAAAATCAAGAAATTAAATTATTTCAGAGAGATGTAGTAAATAAGTATTTATTATATGCTTTCCACGTAGCTGGTTCATTATAGAATTGGCGCATTTAATAAGTTTACCTGTAAAGCCAATGACTTGCCACAAAATGTATGTTAAACTCACAAAATTAAACATATTCCTGAGGTGGGATGACGTCAGGCATACGGCTGACCGTAAAAATTGTAGCCAAAACCTATACAGTATGGATTTCGTTCACACAGTGCCGACCCCAAATGAATGGGAAAAGGACAGAGGGATGATAAAAAATTAAACTGTTTTACGAAATGCAGACAAAAAGAAACATTTCTTGTTGACATTACAACGAAGGATTCGTAGTTTTATAAGTATTTATTATTTTAAAATATTAAAATGCGTTTATTCTTAATAAATACATTTGAATAATGTACCGTTCTTACAATACAAATATTTGGAACAATTCCTGCCGCTTAGTTTCGTAATGGGTTGACAGAGCTCCAAGTACCATCCACACCACCTTGATGGTTCGCATTCCTTTACCGTGCGTTGTGTAGTTTCATGCCTTATGAGGCTGTGGAATGATTTGCGCCAGCACCTTAGTCGTATTTCCAAACCTTTAGGCCACTAATATTCTTTAAAAACCGGCAACGCATCTGCGGTTCCTCTGCTGTTGCAGAGGAACCGCAGATGCGTGATGCGTGAGTTTAAAATATTTTTTAAGTAAAGAAATGAGTTTTAAGTTTCAACTATCATTTATGTATTTTTCCTACGAAGAAAATTATTTATTTCCATACATTACACAACAAAACACCATCAAGTCGATGACACCATGAACACAATAAACTTTTTGTTATAAATACACCCTATTGTAGTAGGCGCTCACAGGGGTCGTGTGTCGTTGACTCACAATAGACGGGGTGATTGACTGATCATTCATCAAGTACGTTGCACAAAAACATAACTTCTCGAAAGTTGACCGTTTTCTACCGCTAAATAAATATACGCTCACGCCCGTAAACCAGAAGGGTAGGCAAAAATCATGGATTTCCATTTGGCGCGATCATGGCACATCTCTCTCGCTTCTTCGACATCCACACATCAACGCATATAAGCTCGTCGGTTATGGGTATTCCTTATATCACCCTTCTTTAGTATGTTACTAATCTGATCGATATTAGTTCTCCTTGGACGTACCCCAACCTATAAACGTTCCCTAAACTATTTTGCAACATGAATTTGTTTCGTTACTCTCTCTTCATTCATCCTTTTGACATGCTCACAACCACCGAAGCATACCTTTCTCAATTCTAGTCACAACATTCACTTTTAAGCCACACTTTTCCTTTATAACTAACTATTTTTAATTCTATCATTCGACGTCACGCCTAACATACTTCTAAGGGTCGCATCTCAACGGCATTAACTCTACTAACATGCTTTTCCTGCCAAACCCAGCTCTATATATTATTTTCCACCTCTACGCATATTTCTTACGTCTTCCATATTTTTGTTATATAAAACCCAATGTGTGTATGTATAGACTCCAATTCAGCTGGAACCATTCTGATGTTATTATCAGGAAATCTTCAGATTGGCTTAGACGGTGAATTTGGCAGCGATCGGATCAACATAATTGGTGCTAATTGGTCGAAGCCGGGGCGGATCAGCTGTACTAAATAAAGGTCCCAACGAAATAATTCGTTTATTTGTTCGTTCGTTTCAGCAGATGTTCGATCACGACTAGATAAAGGCTACCGAAATATTAATAATTGATTATTTATAAGGAAATTGGAACACGTGTTGGGAAATTAGATTCGCTCTGATTAAATTATATGACTCCTGCAAAACGTACAAGTAATTTAGTCGCCATGTCTTTTTAAAATATAAAATAAAAAATTCTTGAAAAGAACAGAAAGAAGATTTAAAAGTTTATTTCGATACACAAAATGCCTGTAATGTGATCACGCCGTAATGATTTCCTTTGATATGTGTTCTCCGTGTATTCAAAAATGTTAATAATACACCCTAAGAGACGGGGAGTCCCCTTTAACGAATATTTAATGCCATTGGGGGTGAATTTATAAAGTGTGGTATGTATTGTACCTTTTTTTATGAAGTATGGCAACGCTTTACGTGTTCGCCGAGTGGATAGCATGAGAGTGGCTGTATTTATTAGTTCACTCTTAGGTAAGGGGAAAATGGCGGTGTTCCCCTTTACAATGAAATTTTGATTTATGTAGCGTTGTTTTAACAAAATCGAGTGAAATATATAGGTAATAAAGGTAAGCAAGTAAAACTTACAGAACGCTTGAAAGTATAGTCGTGGTAAAAAATGGTTCATCACCTTAAATTTGACATTTGCTTGCAGCACTGACACCCACTGTCATCACATCAGATGATATCGGTCGTGGGACTTCCCCGGTTGAGCCTGCCTAATAGTCGTTACTGCTCTGCTCTGCTCCCCCACTGTTCTAATCGCTGTATATGACATCCTATATCAAAAGTCAAAGGGCAATGCTCAGAGTCTCTTTGTAAGATCGCATATACGATATAATCCGCAGAAGAACCAAAGTAATTGACATTGCTCGAACAATTAATAAACGTAAGTGACACTGTGAGCAGTGGCTCAGCGGTTTAGGCCACGACTTACGTACTGTCGCGGGTTCGAACACAGGCAGGCGCTTTACTTTGTGTAATTTATTTCATCACCACTGCTCCAAAACGGTGAAGGAAAACATCGTGAGGAAATCGGCATGTTCTTAGAACCACCAAATTCGACAGACATGTGACATCCACCAACCCGCACTGGGCCAGCGTGGAGGATTACGGCTCATCAGAGAGAATAGGCCTGCGACCCTGCAGTGGGTATTTTCTAAAAAAGGCTGATTTATTATTTATATTATTTATTATTAAGTGACACTGGACAAATTGCTCGCAGGTAGAATTTCCGGTAGGGTCAATAGAATGGCGTAGAGTTTGACGCAGAGTAGGTAGGAATCCCACAAGATAGACCGATGATCTATCCAAGGTTGAGGACGATGAATGGGGGAGGCCTACGTCCAGCAGTGGACGAAATTCGGCTAAAACAACGACCAAGGCAAGAAGTTCAGTGGCTCGTCTATTGTATATCGATTACAGTGGTGAGAGGACACACAATACCTCTCAAACGAAGGTACAACGCCCTATATTATCTCCGCTATAAGTCTATTCAATTGTCCCGAACAATGGAGATTTAATTTGGACGTTTAACCTACACCTGACAGTGGCCCCGGCTGAAGGACGACAGAGTTCAGATTTATTACTTAAACTATTTATTTTTGTATAAAACTTATACCTCTTTTGATTTTTTAATTGCGTTGATTGCGCTCACACTTCTACATGAAACAATTTTAATATGAAGTAGTTACTTGACACTGTAACTACTTTCTTGTGCCACTGAAGTGACATCTGCTGGGGATATTTTAATTACATTTTCTATTTTATTATGTGTGGACGTTAGTGACATTCAAATTTAATTTAAGAAATAATTCTTCATTTTTGCTCGACTATCAAGAGCGCGGGTATTTATGTATGAATATTTATATGTGTGTGTACATCCGTTTCATTGTGACTCCTTGTAGACTAGTGACCGTTACCCGAATACATTAAATCGCATTTATTGATTATATAAATTAATTCTTCATTTTAATATTAAATGTGTTGTCGCTCACATTTCCGGTTTGCCGGAAATGTATGAGTACGGTACTGAAACGTGAAGTTGGTGCATAGCTGACTTTAGACAGCAAGAGTCTTTATAAGCACTTGTCAAAGGAAGGTATCGGTGGTTACCCCATTGGGCGTGCAATATAATAGTGGCTAGGTATAAAATATAATGTTTTAGTTTTTTTTATAGTACGAGTATACGGTCAACATAAACAATGCCAAAGATGCTGCAAGTACGCCGTCGACCTTTAAAGAAGGATATGCTTTTCTTGAGACCCGAAGTTATTTTACAATTTACTACGAGATTTTATGACAATGCATTAGTAAAAACCGAACGACAAATCGGTTTATCCGTTTCTAAAATTAGCACGCACAAACGTACAGACAAACAAAAAAAATTAAAAATCATTGTTTTATGTTTTATTGCTTTTTATAACGGATAATAGACTTTCTCAAATATCTTCTATGTACAGCGATCATTTACATTTTTATTATACGTATACATTTATTCTAAGTTTATAGTATGTATTGCTTATATGTACTAATTATTGTTAAAACTCCATGGATACCATGCAAATGTAATCCATAAACATCGAATGAGACAAACCACTTTACACTTGACAATTTAACGTAAAGTTTCGTATGAAAATAAAGATAATTAAGTCGGAACAAAAGTTTCCGAAACCGAATCTCCCTCGCAATTTGGACTTTCATTTAGTGATATGGTAACTAACTTTGGTGATTAAGCACTTATCTAAATTAAGCACTTTGAAAGTTGGTCACACGTTCATAACCGAGTGGATTAGTGGGCACGAATACTGCCGTTCGATTCGTGAGGGGTATGTTTGATTTTCCCATTTCATTTGACAGTAATTCTTTGTTGATTCAACTATATTTATAAATAAAATATGCGCTCACGCCAGTCACCCAGAGGGATATGTAGAGATCATGGATTTCCATTTGGCGCGATCCTGGCACACCTCTTTCGCTTCTTCTACATTCATACATCTACGTATGCATGCTCGTCGGGTATAGGTGCTCCTTATATCGTCCTTTTTTAATAAGCCACTAATCTGATCGATATAAGGTCTCCTAGGGCGTCCCCTACCAACACTACCACTGAAGCAAAACTAACTATTAGTCAATTTTATATATAAACTTTATTTGGAAGTATAATAATAATTAATTAAACTTCACAAATAAACATGCGCTCGTGTCATTTTAATTTCTATCCCACAAACTGCTCCGTACATAAGTTTAATATGCAAAGTTTACTAACCTCACGTCGAGTTCGTATCGCCTCGAGCGCGGTGCTTTTTAGCGATACTGAAAAAAATATATCGTTAAACTAACGCTCAGTTATGTGGCTGCCATGCAAATGAATTGCCACGCGACACGGGTTCAGACTATCACTAAACTAATAGCCAATTTCAAATGCTACATACATTTATATTAAAACTAGTGACCCGCCCTGGCTTCGCCCGGGTACCACTAATTATGTTAATTCGATTGCTACCAAACACAGGAATGTGCCAATCTGGACAACCCCTGTAATCCCGTTTCAGAGTCTATAGACCTATAGGAAACATACATACTTCGCTTTTCATATACTATGTTTTATAAAAAGTATCCTATGTTACTTCTAGTACCTAGTACCAAGTACCAAGAAAGTACCAAGAATATGTGTACAAAGTTTCATGATGATCGGATGAGTAGTTTTCGCGTGAAAGCGTAACAAACAAACTTACATTCACATTTATAATATTATAGATAGATACATAGATAGATAGATAAAAACCTATTCTCAGACCTATAGAATATATATGCAAAATTGAATTGAAATCGGTTTACCCGTTTTGGAGGAGTATGGCAACTAACACTGTGACAGGAGAATTTTATATTTATAGATAGATCTTTGGTTCAATATATATATATATATATATATATATATATATATATATATATATAAAGCGAAGTATGTATGTTCCCTATAGACGTATAGACTCCGAAACGGGATTACAGGGATTGTCCAGATTGGCACATCCCTGTTTTTGGTAGCGATCGGATCAACATAATTAGTGGTACCCGGGCGAAGCCGGGGCGGGTCACTAGTAGATATATAAACAATACTAAAAATATTATTCCTAATATGTAATATAGACCTAAAATAAAGCCTACATTATGATTTTCAGATATAAAAGTTTCATACGGAGCGTCAACACGTGCTAAAAGCTGATTATGGAACTATAAGCTCCCACGTTTATTCTATTTGTCTCTCGCGTCCACATTCAGCTCAGTAACGTGAAAACTTTTTGTGACAGCATCCTGCGATAACCTTTTATATAATTCAAGTTTTTTAATTGATAAATTAGTTCGTTGGTGCATTACCAACAATATTTAAAACGTATTATGTACTAGTATATAGTATACGGATTTATAAGCTCACGCTATTATAAAGTAACCTAATTTAACTTTCATTTAAGCGACAATCCAATGTGAATCCTATTAATATAATTGATCCTATAGATTTGAGGTCAACTTACATAGGATTACAAATACTCCATACAAACTTACAACTCATACTTCAAACCTATAAGGCATGAATTAACATGAATCCTTTTCTTAATGCCCGTCTACGAAATAACAGAAATCTGTGTGCAAAATTTCAAATCTCTAAGCCCAGTAGTTTATAAAAAAGAATACAAAATGTGTCTGGCGCCAGAGTCAGCTTATGATCTTAGTTCATTAATATTATAAACAGGAAAGATTTGACTGTTTCGGATAAATTCAATAAGCGAACCGATGACAATAAAATGATAAAAAACTCGCCAACAGAAAGCTCTGCTCAGTAAGTAACTTATCCGTATTTTTTATCAATCTATCTACCCAAGCGAAGTAGGGGCGGGTTGCTAGTGAAGCATAATTATTGTCAGCGCGATGCCTTGTAGAAATTGATCTTCATGTTGAAAACTAAAGGAAGTGAATCATAAAACTTTAATTATCAAACTCGAAAAGGAAATGGCGTGGCATGGGAACGAGACCGTGATATGTGAGCTTGTGCATTTTGAGCGAATGCAACGTCGACGAAAGCGCTTTATACGTTCCTGCGGCGCTTTACGCGTCGCACTACGGAACTCATTTCGGGGCACAACGGACTTTATCCCGGGCGCAATCTCTTGAAATAGGTCCACATTAATTCCTTGCAGTATCAGCCTTTAGTACATTATTATTTAAATCGTTTTGAAACATCATTACAGTTTTTATTTCACCTATGTATTCCCAACCTTATTCCTTGTCTATTATCGATTAATAATCACAAATTAAAAATTTATTCTCTTTCTTTCTACCTCTCTAATTGTGATTATGGTTCTGGTAGAGGGTTGTGATTATTAATTAGTTTTAGCTGACTTGACTGTCATAGCGACCCGCATTTGAACCAACTACCGTCCCCACGTAAAGCTCCAACACCCACTAGATGGCAGTACCACCTTTGTTGACGATCTAAGATTCTGTATGACTCGCTTCTTTATTTTAAAAAATCGCATGCACAGGTGATGAAATTGGCTATATATAGGATGGCATTTGAGTGTTCGTTGGGTATACAATATTAGGAATAACCTAATAAGAAATTAACTTAATCCTTAAAATATCTGGTGACCCTTGTGACCACCCCTATCATCCCCCTTCCTGTGTACGTAACCTTTTGGGACACCCTGTATAAAGACTATCGTTCATTTGATATTATATCAATAGATGTTATTGAACTATTCATCAGCTATTTTGTTAAGAATGAATTAACATCAGGTCAAAGTGCAGCTTTACTCTACTGCGCTACAAATTTACGTAAACATATTTTGTGAACACGTTACATTTATATTGCAAAGGAAATTCGCACCCGCGCTTTGGCCTTCCGGCCAGGGTGAGGTCATAAATACCCGCATTCAAATGCATGATTTTCATTCTTTTAACGAAATACATTTAGATTAATTTTAAAAACCGTACAGAAATTAACTTTTAAATTGTAATTTAACCAGCGTGCTGTCCCCATATATTATCAATATTAACAACACATGTTCAATTCTAGTCCACTGGTAATAAAAAAATTGAGGCGTCCAAGTTGTCTTTTACACAACAACTAGGATTTTTTGTTGTCTAACCTTTAATCTTCTGTGAGACCGGGGTTCGATTCGTGCGACAGATGTTGTTGCGGGCTCTGCCACTGTTAAACATAATTAAATTTTACAGAAGAACTCGGTAGATAGCGTAAAATAACAATATATTATAAACATTTTCCCTGTAAAGAGTCTGGCTGACTGGCTAGATCAAGGAACGACATTACAAAACAGTGGCTTGAAGCTGCGGTATTTACTTATACATTTCGCCGGCGTCCGTTCAATTATTTCGCTTATAACCGAACGGACAATTTTTTTTAATGTGTACTTGTAGTATGCTTTAAGCTATAAATTCGAAGTAAATGCACGTAAGAAACAAAGTTTTTGGGCTCGGGTAGCGGTCGCAGACTGACGGCACAGGAAAATTACGGCGCCCGAGCGATCCTCACTGAATGCAGGTCCTCATAAAGGCGTCGCCCTTTCGACGATGCCCTACTTGCGAACGCCGCGGCGAATTCATACAATACAACGCTTCATTTTTATTTACACTTTCAGACAGACTTATAGATTCTCGCATGCTAAACACTTCTTAAACCTTTTATACATTTTGAATAATTTTACCAGCGCCATCAGTGCCAATATATTGTTAACATTTTGCTTTTATTAGTTTCTGAAATAGTGTTTCCAATTCATTAATATAAAGAGGTCCGATTTTTTTATTAAAAATGATAAACAGAAAAAGAGCAGTGGTGGCTCAGCGGCTTAGGTTCCTACTTACGTACTGTAGGTTGCGGGTTCGAACCCAATCAGGCGTTTTACTTTGTGTAATTTATTTCATCACCACTGCTTCAAAACTTCGTACACATTTAACATCCACTAGCCCGCTCGGGACTAGTGGTGGACTACGGCCCCTAACCTCTCTCGTAGAGGAGGCCTGTGTCCCTGCAGTGGGGAACATTTTACATAAGGCCGAATTATTAAAAATATTCATTAAGGACGTGTTTGTTACACATTCATTTCTTTGTCCCCGGTGTGATATTTAATTAATTGTAAGCGATCTGTTGTCTATTGTTAGGTAATAGCGGGTGACGGCGCGCATTGTCTGCGTGGGGCCGCGCTTTCGACTCGATAACAAAGGTTAAGCGATTGTGCCCTTACACTTCGGGAGCTTTATGCTTTTCTGATATCATATTTGTAATGTTATTTTAGTATCGTTTTAGTTACCAAGCTATAACTTAGCATATATAGTGCATACATTCCACATTTTCGAAGTGAAAACTTCTTGAACTGCTTCTATGAGTTCAATAATATGGTCTAATATTTAGGAAGGGAAAATATTAAAGGTTCGAGTGAACAACATGCTCAACAATCGTCAGCACCGTTCTTATTTGAATTTGGCGACGAACTTTTTTAATTTATTTTTTTTTGTGTACTCAATTTTGAATTTTATTATCAAGACTCTAGGGTTCATTTTTGTTGGATTATTTATTTTTGACCTATAGTCGCACCTGTTTTGAATTTTCACTTCTGTTGGCAGTCATTATGACTGCTTGTTTTTTAATTCAAAATTGTTTTTGATTCGATGCGAATGAAAAGCGGGTAGCGCTTGCTTCCTCTAGTCCCGTTAAGGTTAAAATTATATTTGGCACAAACGAACACTGACACCCTCAAATTCAGTCGGCGGACCAACTGGTTAATTGGTGACCTAGACCCTAAATTACCTTCAATTTAGACCGTAATAAACAGAGATGAAAAGTGGCTCCCGTCTCAATCTTTAGGACACATTCTTGGGACTTTAAGCATAAATTTTATCATGTAATTCCAACCATTTCTAGTGTACTATCCCAGCAAGTACTCAGGCGTTGTAAATGTTCATGGACAATGATGATAGAGCATTTTGTATGTACTTTATTTCATAAGACATACTTTAAAACGTGTGCACAGGAATAGCATTACAAAACAACTACAAACAAAGATACCTCTGTTCATTATCACTCCGCGCAGTTTTGTCTCTGGTTTTATCAAAGTCTAAGAGGTTTGTCTCTTAGACTCTGATAGAACTTCCGATGGACGTATGCGATTATTTGGCTTGAAGTCCCACTCTTCAAACAACAAAATAGATATTCACTAAAGGCTGTAATCACCAGAACGATTATCCCCACTCCAAGTGAAATTGCGTTTAACTACTGCACAGCTTTAGTGATTAAAAAATAGGAAGCTTTTCGGTTTGAAGTACCGAGAAATTTTACGCATGAAATAAAAAAGGCCACTATGAAATTCACGGCGTAAATGTTTCGAGTACAATCACTCAGAGGAATAGTTAGAATTAAATTGTTTATGGATGATACTTTACAGAAAGACTTACAAAATATTCGAATTATTAATCACTTAGTTGTACACTTTTTATAGTTCTTTTCAAAACTAAAAAACTAGCGCTTTAACAGAATCCCACCTGATGGTAATTGGTAATGTGGTCGAAAAGTGGTTATGTTAGTCACTAGTAACAGCCTTAACTCTTCTCTTGTACTTCTTCGATTAGCTTTTTTCCAATTCTATTCAGCCAGCTGTCTGGGTCAATTTCCTGTTAGTCCAGGACCGTCGGTGAAACCAAGTTCTTTCTAGCAAGGTTCGTTTGCCTTCTTCCACCTCAATTGGGCCTGCCAATAAACATAATAATACGGTGTGGTCTGCTTCAAAGTCAGGGCGGGTCGCTTCTCTTACAAAAAACGATTTGCTAAGTCTGTTATATACCAATAAAAAATATCTTGGTTATAAGGAATATAAAATCCATTCCGGCCGACACATAAATCAACCAAGTACGATATTAAATATTCGTTAAGGGGATCGCGATTCAATAAGCCATTAATAATATTATCGAATACATTCTCGTTATGAGGAACCACAAATCAAGATGGTATTTGTTCAATCGCGAGATGATATTGGTAACGTTTTATTTAGTTGTTTTGTCAAGTCAAGGCGAAGCTTTAAGCCTTAATCGATTTAGCATAGCCTTAATACTACAGCCGGGTATTAAGGATATAATCCTAAACTAAACTAAACTAGCAACCCGTCCCGGCTTCGCACGGGTAATATCTACATAACAACTATAACCCCCTTCGTATGTTTAGGGGATTAATTTTAAAAAAATACTTTTTAGTGCTCGCCTACGTAATAACAGAACTCTCTGGGATAAATTTCAAGTACCTAGGCGCAGTAGTTTGGAGTATGCGTATATCAGTCAGCAAGTTTCTTCTTTTACATATATATATTACCAGTGACCCGCCCTGGCTTCGCCCGGGTGCCACTAATTATGTTGATCCGATCGCTACTAAACACAGGAATGTGCCAATCTGGACAATCCCTGTAAATTTCATCGAAATCGGTCCAGGCGTTTCGGAGTCTATAAGGAGCATACATACTTCGCTTTTTATATACTATTTTTTTTTCATAAAAAATATCATATGTTATTTCTAATTCCTCCAGGAATATGTGTACAAAGTTTCATGATGATCAGTTGAGTAGTTTTCGCGTGAAAGCATAATAAACAAACTTACATTCACATATATAATATTTAGTAGGGATAATATCGATCCGATCGAAGTTAATTCATAATGTCAATTTTCACAACAATTGTAACAATGCGGATTTCTAATCTTTCGTTTTAATAAACACTTGGGGCGATTTCACGATTTGCATTCGAAACCAAGCTTAACAAAACACATTTTTTCTAATCTTGGTTTTTGTTAAACGGGTTTCACCAGTTACAATTTGATCGGGCTTACGAAAACAAACTTTAGTGACGTAAAGCGTAATCGTTTTCAATCTAAGCGCAGATGTCATGCTATACAGTCTGTCAACGTCAAAACTGTCTCATGTGTAGCTGTCAAATTGAAAACAAAAATCAGCCGTTCAGAATTTAAACTCAATTCTGCTCTAACGGCGTTAAATTTATATTGGTGAAATAGAATTTTGAGTTTTAAGCTCCGTTAAACGCATAAACCGAGTTTAGGTCGAACTGATCGCGTTTATTTTCAACGGAGAAATCGGCCCTTAAAGATACATATGTAACTAATTTCTTTAGAAAATATAAGAATTTAACTTCAAAACAATCTGTAGCGAATTGCTCCAGGTATTATGGGGAAGATATTTTAGACAGCTTGCTCCCGATGTGTAAGACATATAATAATAAAAGTTACGAAATGTAGGTAGGTCAATGACAAAAACGATTAATTAAATAAAAGAGAAAATATGTACTTACACCTATTTGCTATTCGCCGCAACAAGGCGCTTTTTGCGTAAACATAATCTAAGCAATCTCGTAATTAAATTTAGACTAGCAATGTGATAATTAGCTATTGCGGTTTCCAATTTGATGTTGCACACTTGCTTGTCTAATTACAATGCTGACAACTGTCAAAATGTCTATATATAACTAACTGTTCACGGGTAACACTTCGCACACATTAGTGGCTCCTTTTCCACTGTGGAAAATTTTGCAAAATGCCAAAAACTTGTTATTGTCAAAATATGAAATATTACCATGGCAACCGATATTGTAAATTAATGTTGTACGTACCTCGGGATATTTTTTATTTTCGGGATAGAAGGTGTAAGTTTACTGCCAACCTGACAAAATTTAGTGAAGACCAGTTGATCGTTGAAATCGTACCAAAATTGATAGAAATCCTTCAACTCGATATGGACGTGAATGTTTTAATTATAAAATTTTGTCTTGTTGCGAAAAATGATTGTGCCGCCGACGAAACAGTAGCGATATCGAGCCAATGATACGATGTACAAAGGGTTCAGTAGGAAGTAAGATAATTGTGGTAAATGACACACAACGGTTTCCGACAGCGTTAATAAATATAAACGTTGCAAGTCCCACGATAACCAGCGATCGCCGGAATAAATTGTATCCGGCTCGCTTTGTTCTTTATTTAGCTTCCATTCAAGCTAATACATCACATGTGTATGTTCAAACGTAACTTTTAATGTAGAGGACATTAAAAGGTAAAAGGTAACTCACATATTGAACTTTTAATCTCCTCTCAGTATGAAAGCAATTACTATAGTTTTAAAACAATAAAAAAGAGATCAACAAATATTTTATGGAACCCCATTTCTGGTAATTCATTTTTTTTATCTTTTTCAACCAAGACGACTAGTGCGCCGCGCTCTGGGGCCGTATACTCTCAACCTAATCCTAGGTTTGGTCTGGTACTATGAAATAATAATATAAAAATTAACAGCTAAATTAGTAAGTATTCCTGTGAGTTATTTTCTCTCTCTCTCTCTTTGGAAATCGAATGCTAAAGTTTTATTTATTTCAAAGTATTGTAACCTACTGTTACTGAATTAAGCGTGAAATTCATAGTTTTTTAAATTTCTATGTGCTTACGATCCTTCAAATGTAATAATTAAATCATTAAAATTTCGTTAAAAGTTTGAACATTAATTAACAATTAGAAACAACAAACATTAACGGGGCCATACAAAAAAAGCTCACCAGCGAATGAACTTTCATTCAACAAGTGCAACTCGTAAACCGGCAGCGTTCGTTGTTTTGCTTCTAGTTCGAACTTATTCAGATTTAACTCATTAGCATTCGAGAACAACGAAACTGCAAACGGAGCCGACTCCCTCATTCGCAGCTGAGACTGACAAACGCATAAAATAAACTTTAAAATCACATTACCAGTAAAAGGTAATAAAGTTTTGAAAGTTTATTTAATTAATATATGTTTTTAAATGTGGATATTTAATTATGTAGTGTACACTAAAATAATTTACCTCTTAAAAGGGCCAAAAGATGTAATCTCTTGAGTGACTGAAGTTTATTGGACGCTTGAACATTAAAAGAATGGTCAAATATTTACATTAATTTGAAGGATCATCGATAGCACTGGCCGATATTATCTATGGTTAGGTTCGGTCATTCAATTGAGTGCTCTAGCGGAACGTTGTTACGATTGTAGCGGGGCGACCATCTTGTAAGACAGTCTTTGAGTGACAAGCGCACAACGTCTGCGACGGATCGCTAACGGAGCTGTAATCTACGGTATCGATATATATAAAACCAATAGATTTATGTTGGATAATATTAACTGCTCACCGTCGCCCATGAACAATCATAACGTCATTTGACAGACAAATCAACTGTCTGTAAATGTTGCAGAAAAATCCTGCAATTTTAGGCGTTAAGTCAAAAAAGTATTCTACATGTCGTCTGATAGGTGTGATGTCGGAGACCTAATTCTACTCCTAATTGTTATCTTTGAAAGAAGGAAAGGAAGGAAAGGGAAAAATGGATAGGAAAAGGAGATATCCTTTTTCTATCTCGTCTGCTGTTAAAGATAGGCAAAGTATTTGTTTTTCAAGGATATCTATGGGTAGAGATCACTTAATATCAGGTAAACGCTTGCTATCTGCGACTTTTTTTATAAAAAAATAGATTAGCGAAACTGTCAGACGTTATTATTATTATATTGTATATTCATTTCTATGTTCAGTGCAAATAAACTCATTTAGGTTGTTTTAAGAGGTAACCTTTTCCATTTCAACGCGTTTATGGCTTTTGGCACATAGAATGGCGCATTAGATGAAGATTTTCTCTAATGTCCAATGTTACGTTTTTAATTTATTTTCTATGTATGCAGGTTACTATACGTTTTGATATATTCTCCAGATAGATAGATAGTTTTTTTATATCTTTTTTATATTTGCCGGAAATTCATGAGTACTGTACTAAAACGTGAAGTTGCGTAGCTCACTTTAGACAGCAAGAGTGTTTATAAGCACATGTCAAAGGAAGAAGACTAAGTTTATACTCTTGTCGATGGTCGTGACAACACCTCTTGAGGCCCGAGCCTTGACTGATTGTTATAAGTAGTTGTATATAGTGTGTACAGTATATTGAGTCGTGAGAATAGGCTAGGAATAGGCTACAACCTAGGTGAGTCCGTACGCAGAAGGTCAGGCACACGTGTGCCAGGATCAGTCCAAGTGGAAATCCATAAACTCCGTCTACCCCTCCAGGTTATGGGGATGAGCGCATTCTTACTTACTTTATTATATACATCTACACATCGCCCTTCTTTAGTATGTCCTAATCTGAACGATATAAGTTCCCCTCGGATGTCCCCTGCCAATATTGCCATTTTTTGTTTTATTTTTTTGTTATTTTTTCAAAACAAATAGAGATGGGATTGGCCTCGGTCAGAATTCGATCTAAAAATAGATAAAAAAATCAATGCAATTGCTTCAAATGCTTGCGTTAGTAGGTCAGAATTTTATTTATTAAAAACTTAGTACGTCGTGTTCAGTGGTGGAATTTTAAGCATCCGTTACTTGCTCAAAGTGTGGGCTTAATGGCTTTTGTTTACTCGAAAATGTTTGTCATTGGCCAGGTGCGACCTTCCCATGGACTCAGTTATAAAAGAGTACTTTCATTTCTAACGTTTCATTGGCTTTTCACTAAGAGAAGTTTTTTTTAGGTGTAACATTGTATGACTTCGAACACAAATGAATAAAAATCGTGTAATCTATGGAAACTGATATTAAAATGGCGATGAGATCGAAAAATTACACTAATTAGTTAAGCTTTAACATATTCAGTCCTCTCTTGACGGTACACACGTCATAATCGTACTGACGGGTTCACTGGTGCTGGCAATTTCCAACCTTTACACGTACGGACAATATAGGTGGTATTAACAACACAAGTGTGGAAACTAGCCGATATAGCCTAGTAAATAGAGATGGGGGACATTGATGAGTAATGCGATATTTACTTCATTTCGTGAAAAGAGACGGAAGTGACTGGAAGCCGTAGAAGAGCGCACTATTTGACCTGACCAATGAGCGCGCGGTGCTAGAACTGGCTGTCAGATGATACCAACCTTTTTTCCGAAATAATTTTAATGTTGCTTATTACAAGAGTCAGATATTAGATGTAACACACCATATATGACAATTGTAAGCCTCGCTCGTTTTAAGGGTTCCGTACCCAAAGTGTAAAAATGGAAACATATTTCTAAAACTCCGTTGTCCGTCTGTCTGTCTGTCTCTCCGTCTATCCGTCTGTCGCCAGGCTGTATCTCATGAACCGTCATAGTTAGACAGTTGAAATTTTCACACAAAAAACGTGATTTATAGCCGTTTTTATAGATAATGGGGTACCATGTTAGGTAAACACTTTGTGCGCGCGATTCGCACTTGACCGGCTTTTTTACATATTCCTGCTATCTTGATTTGTGCCTTAAGAAGTTTACATACGAGTACTAATTGAAACAGCTGTATTTACGTTAAATCAGTAAAGTTTCAGTGTAATTAAGAAGGCGAACCAAACTCATTCATACACTTAAAGTCACTGACATTTCAACTAAAGTCTGAACTCCACGGAGTCAGCTCAATTTCTCACTTCGTTAGTGGAGTAGCGATATCCAACTGGGAGTAGTTTTAAGCTTGCGTAACAAGAAACTTTAAGTCATCCATTGCTTATTACCGAAAGAAAAGGTTCCTAATTTTAAATTCTGATTTTTTTTATTTTATATATTATTATCTATCAAATGGTCATGGAAACGTGAAACATCTGAATTGTGTGTGTGTTTTGATGGAACCTTCTAAAGAAGTTTTCTATCAACAGGAAGTCATATGAATGAATGAAGTAAGCATTTCCAATATACATTATATACGTGTAACTCTAACGGTTTTTGCAGCGCACACCAGAATAGCTCGCATATGGTGGATTTTTTTCCTTCTTACTTGACACTTATCATTATATTTTGGAAAATTCATACAATATCTTTATAAATTATAGCCTATATATTATTCTGATGTATAAGCTATAATATTGTAAAGGTTCATCAAGGACTTCGTTCGTACTAATTCATCTATAATTAGGACTGAAACTTTAAACTACCCTTACTACTTACATTACCCACGTTCTGAGACTGACCCTTTTGAAACTTTACCAGGGTAAATTAATTTAAAATATTTTTCTAAGTGAGTCCCCATAATCGACTAGCATTTTTTTAGACAGAGGAGGGCATAGACAGGGAAAAGGATATTTCCCTTTCCCCGTTAATAACCTATCCTCTTCTCTTTCTCATCCTATTCCCCTTATGAGGAACGGGTGGGAAGGGGAAGAGGACTGAAATTAGGCCTCCGGCACCTCACTCATCAGACAAAACGCTGAGTACTTCTACTTCACGCCTGTTTTCTGTGAGGTCGTGGTATTTCACTGGTCGAGCCGGCCAATTCGAGCGACAGATGTTGATGTTGCGGACTCTACCAATGTAAAAATAGCATGTATGTATAGATAAATGGATACAGAAGAAGCGAGAGAGGTGTGCCAGGATCGCGCCAAATGGAAATCCATTGCCTACCCCTCTGGCTTACAGATATGAAGGGCAGGCATTATTTATTTAATTATTCCAACAAATAACTAACTATTGTTAGTCACAATAAGCGGCCAACTTGCTTTGTTTATAATCTATAAAACAGCAGTTCTGACTGTCACCAAGAAAGAAGCTTAATTAAAGATAAGATTTGATTTTCTCAACCAATGTACGTAATACCGGCAACGTAATGGCCGACACCGGTTAGGGCGTTGTAATTTAACCGATTCACTTCATCCCATCAAAGAACAAAAATCCCGCCGTTTAATAAAACAATGAATTTAATTTCGAGTGCAAACTGCCGAAATTCGTTTTCCATTGAAATTTCATAACCGAAATATTTGGTTCATTGTTGGAACAAAATGTTGCGCGCGCCTGTCTCAGTTCGCTGCGGTAATATTCTCCACAGAGCAGATTTCTTCGTCCCAATAATTTCAACGCAAATTATTTTTAAATCGATCAACTTTGATATTTTTCTTTCTTATTTTTTATTTCATCCTGTTAATATTATAAATGCGAAAGTTTGTAAGTATGTATGTTTGTTCTTATTCCACGCAAAAACGGCTGAACGGATCTGGATGAAATTTGGCACATATATAGATTACGGGCTGGAATAACATATAGGCTACTTTTTATCCCGGAAATATATCCGATTCCCGTAGGATATATTTTTGTTTTTTGTCTACGTATATAAAAGGCAATGTTCCCTATGGATTCCGCTATCGATCACTAGTTTAAAATATGTTGAGTATATTCTACCTAAATGCGTTTTAAAAGTTATTTCGCAATGCAAAACTTGGGGATTGGCAACATTTCACAACTTTTCTACTGTACCAACTATTAAAATTCACGGCGTTTTTTAAACTTCCAGTCACATCAGTAGCTAACATTTAACTCTTGTTGATGGATCGCATTGTAGTGATTCACGTAAAAAAAACACTTGTTTACCAAATTTCTACTGAGAACAGAACTGCCATCTAGGAAGGAAACAAAACAATAAAATCACTTATCAAATACAAAACGAATTGAGCTAGTTAATCCGGTTAGAATTCAGTTGGCGCCTCGACAACAAAAACAATGAACATGTAACAAATCCAACTTACCTCGGAATTAACTGATCCTTAATTTGAAACCGAAAGTAATTTAAGAGAAACAAAACATTAGCTATTAATGATCACTCTTGTATAAAAAAATTGGTTCTGGTTAACGGGAAATGAAAGCCTTGAAGAGGCATTTACAGCTGCACCGGGCACGAGGCGGCAGGGACCAGTGGGCGCCTAGCCTAAGCCTCTTTAAGAGTTACTAAGCTCGAGCGCTCCCTCCATAGAGGGAACCTCGGCTCGGGCTGTTACTTTATTATTATAACCAGATTGGGAGGCCACCGAGCTCTTAGGTCGCTTGGGTGGACGCTCCATGGAGTGACTCGGCTCAAGGGCCCCCGAGAGGGACTCGTATCGCCATTTACCATCAGATGAAATTATGAACAAGTATCAGCTTACGTAATATTATAAAAGGAAAGACATTTGGTGTAGGTATTCCATTCCATCTAGAGGAGGAGTGTGACACAATCTGTCACACATATAATGTGCCATATAGAGGTGCTTCTGGTTTCTGATGCTCGTTGACTGTTCTTCCGTATTTACGTTTTCTCCCTCCTCTGACCATCCTGTCACGATTATACGGTGGTATTTCATTTATCTATACTAATATAAAGTGGAAAGATTTGATTGTTTGTTTATTCGCATTGAACAGGCTCCGAAACTACTGAACCGATTTGAAAAATTCTTTCACTGTTGGGAGGCTACACTATCCGCGAATCACAAAGGGGTCCTTAATAAAACTCCAATAATGTAACCCGAGGTATAAAAAATTACATAATATATTCTTTACTTTGAAATGTGGTTACTATGTGTAATTTCGTCCAATTTAAAAGGTAGTATAAGTATATTGTTATGGTGCTACCCGTTCGAATCCGGGGCGGATCGCTAGTATTAAATAAATAAATAAAAATATATTTCAGAAGTGTTATTTAAAAACACAACAGAAATACAATGCATAAATAATACGATGTCGGACAGAAGTACTACCATCTCGGCGTTGGAAGGATTTATGGTCGTTTTATTTCACAAGTTTTCTCTGAGGCTTTCGAGCTCGCGGAGACACGAAACCTTCATAAAGTAAACGTATTAAAGCATATGCACTTTCACAAAAATAAATTTTAAAGTATTTTTTCCCGGGACACTGTATCCTCGTCATTACAGTACCAAGATGCTACTCCATCGACTTCGATTTGAATTCAAATCTTTTTTTCGTTTAGTTCAAGGTTCGGCAACAGGCTGACAACGATTCGGACCCTACAAAATCCAAATTTGGAGTCACAAATATTGCTACAACAACGTACACATATGTATATACCAGTATCCGGACCTCGGGTTTTCTTTAACTGTATTCGGACCACACTACTTGCCGACTCCTGGACTAATTGTTATAAAAAAAACATAACGTAGAGAGAAACCGAAAAATGCATTGAAAATATTGAATAAAATGAATGTAGCTTATACAAATCTTTATCCTCCTATTTTTTCTCGTCAAAAAAGTTACCAAAAATAAAATAAATTATCGCAAGTAAAGTCGGAATCAGCTTACGAACTGATAAATGTAAAAGGGGCAACTTTTAATTTCGTAAACGTTCCAATGTTTTAGCTTTTATTTAACAGGCTATAAAAATGTCTACTTATTTTTATTCTAACAGGCGTAATCTTAAGGATTACTTTACGGGCTCTTTAGCGCGTAACTGATAATGTTAGGGTTGTGTAAGCTTAGTGAAAAATCTTTGCCAAATTCATACCATACCATCACTATCCACACTCACCCGAAGTAAAGTGGCATGGAACAAACGAACGGACAAATTTGAGTTGGTCGTACCTACAAATACGGAGGTGTGACTAGTAAGGCATTTCTGGGTTTCACCTGATAAGTATTTTGCCGGAGCTCTATTTCTGGTACTCTCCCTTTGCAAAAAGGGATCGGAAGGAAGAAGCTTTGATGGAGGTGGGATAGGTTAGGAAAAAGGAAGAATCCTTTTTCAGCTTATACATATGTACTTTATATACGTATATGTATGTATGTGGGCCACGCATCTGCAACTCATTAATAATAATATAATAAATCGGCCTTTTCTAGAATGTTCCCCACTGCAGGGACACAGGCCTCTTCTCCGAGAGAGGGAATGAGCCGTAATCCCCCACGCTGGCCCAGTGCGGGTTTTGGGGATGTCACATGTCTTCGAATTTGATGGTTCTAAAAACATGCCGGTTTTCCATCACCGTTTTTGGAGCAGTGGTGATGAAATGAATTACACAAAGTAAAGCGCCTGCCTGGGTTCGAACTCGCGACCTACCACTAGCCACCACTGCTCCTGCAATTCATTAGCTTGTAGCAAATGCCCATGAGTAGAGGTCAGTTAATATTAGGTTAACCGCTTGCTCGTTCACATGGAGACTTGTGATAATTTAAACGTATGGTATTTAATATTTAAACGTATGGTATGATAATTTATACGTATATGGCTGAAAGGGACAAATGCATAGAGGAAAATACTCCTCTTAAAGAACAAACTCGCCGCAACCAGACAAACCGCAACTTAATTACTAAAAATTCAGAATATAACCAAGTGAAATTTGACACCTTGGAGGTGGTGAAACCTTGGAGGTTTCTGAACTGGGCATAATTTGATTTACCAATCACGTTTACGTACTAAGGGTTTCCATTGTAAAGCTGGGCAATTTTGGAAATGGTAACACAACACCATTTACACAAAGCGCCTGATTTATGTTAATAGGGCAACTTTTAATTTCGCAAAACTCTAAATGCTTTACATGTTTCTTTACGGCAACCCATAAAGCTGTCTACTCAGCGTATTTTAATAACGAATGTTGCTGTGGGTACAATTAATGTTTACTGTAACCTTCAATGAAGATTTTAAATAAATATAATAAAACCTGTCGCCATGACAACTATTTTATCTGACGGGATCACAAAAAAGACAAATGTCGAAGCTTCGCTTAAGATGAAATACCACGACCTTACAGAAAACAGGCGTGAAGTAGAAGTATTCTGCATTCCTTTTCTAATATGGAAAGGATGGGAAAGGGGAGAAGATTTGACGGCGTAGAAGATAGACAGGAAACTGAAATACATTTTTTTATAATTAAGCCACGCGTCTGTAACTCATTAGCTGATATTTAATTAAATGAAAAGCGAATAAAGTTACTGTCCCTTCCTACTATTTAAAAAAAATATTTTTATTAATTTATGAACTAAATTTTAGTGGAAATATTAACAAAACTAAGTGCATTAACATTAGCGTAATAAGAGTTTAGAGTGCATTAGAGCCGCGCGCACGGATGTGAGTTTAATACTTGTTTCACAATGTTGCTAGTTACTTCCCTAAATTTCGGCAAGTAAATTGTAACAACTTTTGGCAGAATAGATGCTTTCAGTTTAGGGAGAATTATTTTCTAAGTATATCTGCGTTCGTTTCTCAGCATTTTGTAACATCCAAAAACCAATTTCCACGACTGGTCTCTTCATGAATCGTCACAAAGATCGGTCCTTTGCTAACTTCATCCAGTGCACTAGTAACTTTTGACGGCTTTTCAGTCTCTGTTGGAGGTCAAACCACACCTTCATTCCGAAACTTTTCGACGCTAACGGCTTCTACAACAATGGGCTCGGCCCATTGTCACTTAAGCTTACTAATGCTAAGTCTGTTACATATTCTGGTGCGACACTTCGTAGTTTGCACTTTACATTGCCCTTTGAGCAACCTTGAGATACCCAGCACCCTCTCTCATTTGTATATTTATTTGAAAATACTAGTCTCTTACTCTTGATGACACCTTTCATCAGTCACCAATCTGGACAGCATTAAATCTTTCTAAATATTGTACAGTTGGTAAAAAAGCATTAGATTTTCCTGGGTTAGCGGTCAGATCATAAATATATAGCGATGCCTTTGATAAGTAACAAATGGACGTGTTCGGGAGAAGACAAATTGCGGGTTCCAGGCGACCCCCGTCAGCTGAGCGACTCCATTCAATACACGCATTTCACTAACATTTTCGAGCCCCTTTTTGTGATAACTGATTTACGATTTGTTAACAAGAATCATATTATAAAAATAACCTGTATTTTTAACCTGTTAGGATTGGAACTAATGAAAATCTGTGATTTCTGCCTACCCCTTACGGGTATGAACGCCTATTTATTTTAACTTAACCTTTTCTATATTTAAATAAACTAACACTTGACGGCGGTAACTAACATCTGACCCATCTGAAGTAAACTAGTATGTAGTCGGAAGATGATAGAACTAGTTAAATCACAATAACAAAAAGTTTTTTTACCGTGGGTTTCCACTGGCGTAAAATCGTGTCGCCATACAAGTTTTCTCTCTATCTTTCACTCTGAAAAAACTGAGAAGACAATATGTTTTGTGTGAATGTTTTTGGCAGTGTAAGCCGACGGTTACAAGGTTTTCAATGTGTGTGTAAAAAAGTTCATAATTTCTTAAGCATTATGTTTGCCTAATTCTCTTTCTCTTCCCCTTCCCAAGCATTGCTAAAAAGGAAGGGATGTAAAGGGGGGATTAAAAACAGAGAGGATAAATACGAAATAAAATGTTTTTCTGTTTCTACTAAGTCCATTAAGCCCGTGAACCGTTTATTCGTTTGCCACCTTCTCGTATCGTAAAAATGATTAATGTCACAATGGCGCGCCAACTTGGGATCAAATCTCAAATTAAAACAATGAGGTTAAATCTATACCGACCAGAAACCTATTCAATCACTATATAGGGGTCGGCAAAAGGCAGGCTGGAAGGCTGAAACTAGAACCTCCAACCTAGAAGAAGTATTGTCAAATATGCGTAAAATATTAACATATAACTAACCCTACTTTCAAAAAGATGGGTAAAAATATTCAAATATATCCGGAGCCCTGACCTAGTGGTCATTGTTTTAGTGAAACAAAAGAATTAATGTGGAATAAAACTTTAATGAGGATTGCTTTTGCCAGCTGTCATTGTAACGCCCAAATGGTTTTCATTATAGCTCGTACAGATGAAGGGTAGCAGGAAAATTATCAGGCTTCCCACAGCGATGTCCGCCATAAGGTCCACGGGCTGTCGTTTCCCTAGCACTGTACAATGAACTGACAAACATTTCAGCAATTGTTTTTAATGAGATTTTTACGTAAGGAATTTTCCACGCAAATTGTTTTTCATGAAAACAATGCTAATCACACTCATGGCTAATATTATTCCTCTTATTCTGGTTTCCTCATGATGTTTCCCTTCACCGTTTTGGAGCAGTGGTGATGAACTGCTGCTGATGCCTGGGTTCGAACCCGCGACCTACAGTACGTAAGTTGGGGCCTAAACTACTGAGCCACCACTGCTCCCTATCTATATTTGATATAGTAATGAAAAACCATTCCCCTTCTTAGCTAAGGGTAATTAAATAGCGTTTGACAAGGACAGATTGCTTCCGGTGCAATGTTCCTCGTCACCAGAATCATTTCCTTTCTCTCTGTACTGTCAGATATATACATAAGTAAGTAAGACTGGGTAAAAATTAAGCAAGCAATCATAAATGCTGGAAAAAAATTATATTTTACATTTTCTTTAACTTTTTATTCGCGTATCCTTATAACCTATTGTGTTTTGGTATTAAATACATAAATTGGTAGTAAAGATGAAAGATTTTAACTTGAGATGTCTGTTTGTCCTGAGCCTGGGTGTAAATTATGTATTGACGAAAAAAAGTAGTATATGTAGTACATCAGTTATCTGATTTCCATAATACAAGCTCTTCTTAGTTTGAGATGGCCGTGTGGGAATAATGTCCCTGGATATTATTATTATTAAATCAGTTCGTCCTCTCCATAAAGACCTACTGCGGTAAGATTCATGGACTAGAGACTCTGACTACGGAGTCCATAAGTTAACAGTCGCTCAACGCAGCAACTCAAGAGAGCTATGCTCCGTCTTTCCCTATAGAATCCGAAACGTAGAAATTGAAGTAGAAGCTGAAGTAGACCACATAGTTCTTATAGTTAGTAGGCAGAACTGGCAATGGGCTGGTCACATATGCTTAGTTAGCAACTTCAGATGCGGACAGAAGATCTTGGAATGGAAGCAACAGATGGGGACCAGAAGTATGTGTGGGCACCCGCCTTCCGGATGGAACTATGATTTCATGAGGATGGCAGGAAGTCGCTGTGCGATGCGCACAGGACCGAATACTGTAGAAGTCTAGTATTAGTAGAAGTATGTCCCATAGTGGACAGGACAGGATACAGGCCGATGATGATGAATTAGTAAATAAATGCATTGCCGAAAGAAACAGTCCCTGCTTTATAGAACCAAGCAATAAATGTCAAATTCAAAAAATAAGTACAATCCAAAGAAGGAGGGGGAAGGAGAAGGAAGAGCTAGATAATAAATCAACCTTTTTCTAGAATGTTTCCCACTACAGGGACACAGGCCTCCTCTCCGAGAGAGGGAATGAGCCGTAATCCACCACGCCGGCCCAGTGCGGGTTGGTGGATGTCTTCGAATTTGATGGTTCTAAGATCTTGCCGGTTTCCTCACGATGTTTTCCTTCGCCGTTTTTGAGCAGTGGTGATGAAATGAATTACACAAGGTAAACGCCTGCCTGGGATCGAACCCGCAACCTTCAGTACGTAAGTCGGGGCCTATACCGCTGAGCCACCACTGTCTCAAGCTCATGCTCAGCTAACTCTCGAGCTCAAGAGCTAGATAAAAGTACAATATTTAAAAAAAATGCATTTTGACAATTATTACACAATTGACATAGTATGCTAGAAAAAAAAATCATGAAAAATTTAATAAATAACTTTATTAGAATTGTAATGATAATCAACATGGCGAAATGATATGAAGCCGGCCCAGCGAGGCCGTCTGAATGATATTTATTGCCTCTTAATATTAAGACTAAGCTTTCATAAGAGCTTTCGAACGTGCTTGATGAAAACAACCGGCCTCGTCGCTTTGTTTAATACTCAGAGCGGAACCGTGTGATCTTATCTGAAAGACAATTGTATTATTAATAATATTAAATGCTTTGATGTCTATTAAATCTCCTAAGGATAATTATTAAATTCTATGTTCGATGACGCGAACCATATAGTAATAATTGGCACATAATTGTAACAACATTGCAACTGAATCGTATAACCTAAAATTTTCTGGCTAATTTTTGTTATCTCATTATTAAATATTAGGTATCGTAAATATTCAGAAAGTATAAATGAATCTTGCTATGAGAATTATAATCAATTTTTAATCATTGGGTACTATGGTATAAAAATGATTTCTAGATAGTAAGTTGGCGTTCTCCTTGCAGTGCTAGTAGCGCCATCTCTTAGCGGAGGTTGACGATTATTATGACAAGGCCAATCGACTTTACCGCTGCCCTAAACAATTAAACAAACAATACCATATTTTATTTCAGTAGTTTTATAGCATGCCTTTATTAGCTTGTTGTGTTTTGTGTTTGTTTGTGTGTAACAGAGTCTTTGAACGTGCTTTTCAAAACCTAAGGAAGATGGATGACGAGTCTGCGCACGAGTTTGATTTTCGTCTTTAAGGATATTTTTCTGTCTCTCCAAGTTTTATGCAGCTGAGCCATGGTTTCTGCGTACGTCTGGTTCACAGGAGCCGTTGTTCGTGATAGTTGATCGGTGGTAGACCAATTCTCCGACTATCTGTAGGTCGAGTACGCCAGTTAACTTAAGATTATTCTATCTATCTATGGCCATAATTTTGGTTTTCTCTTTATTTATAGACACACCCAAGTCATTGCTGGTTCGTTTAATTCTATCCAGTGATGTGCACATTGTATCTTCGTCTGCGGCCAGAAGCGTAATATCATCAGCATAGCGGAGGTTGCTTTCACTCCACCGATGCTTACGCCTTCCTTCCATTGGTCGCAGGTTTGCCTCAATGTATTCTCCATAAATTTTAAATAGTGAAAAAGGCGAGAGAATGCAGCCCTGACGCAACCCTTTGTGAAATTGCAATGTGAACCGGTGACAATTTAAATAGTTTGTCTCATTATCCTTACCAGAATCTGCAGGTTTTTTAAGATTGACAATAACGCCATCTAGGTGTTAAAATTAAAAAACAATGAATACAATTTCTCGAGCATCGTTGTTACTACTACTGAATATGGATTGTGTATATAAACAATGTATCTATCCTGATAAATAAAATTGAAGTGTCTGTATGTAATATCAAAATAAAATTCCCATACTCATTACACATGATGTATATACGGTACTTATAACGAAAATACAATTTTTAAAATTTTTGTCTGTCTGTTTATTCCGGGTAATCTCCGAAACGACTGAACCGATTCGGATGGGACTTTTACTGGAAGATAGCTAATATTGTCGAGATTCAAATAGGCTAATTCAATTTAAGCAATATATTTTGCTTTCCGCGCAAAAAGTGAAAAACCCTCAAAATTGTTTTCTCGAATTTATTTCCACGCGGACGAAGTCGCAGGAACTGCTAGTTATTTATAAAACGTGTACACGTCTCTTATATTAGATAATTATGAGTAACGCACAATTTCTGACAGGGCTAATAAATAAAAAGAGATGGCAACTCCCAGATATGGCAACATCGTAAATAATGTTTTTTGTTCTTGTTGTTCAGATTAACTTATATCTGTTCACTGCTGTTATAAATCATTTTCCTTGAAGTAGGTCGTATGGAAAAAAATCTTACGAAACAATAGTTATTTAGAAAACTAAATTACTAACGTCTGTTGAAACTAGTAGGTGAAATTTTTAACATGTGTTTCTAGGTTTAACAGTGGTAGAGCCAGGAACAACAACATCTGTTGCACGAATAAGCTAGCTCGCCCTGTGAAATACCACGACCTCTCAGAATACAGTCGTGAGGTAAGAGTTTTCTGCGTTTCGTTCGATGATTGAGGTGCCAAAATCTAATTCTCATCCTTATCTTTTCTATCCTTTTCTAATATAAAAAGGATAGGCAAGGGAAGAGGATTTAACGGGTGAGAGGATGGATGGGAACAAAATCCTTTTTTTATATCCATTCTCTGACCAATAACGATACGTCGAATTAAATGCCACCTTCTGCTGCCACGCATTTTTAACATGGTAGTTAAATAGAACCATTTCCAGGAATTTGTTTCTTCCATATAAAATTTCTAAGGTAAAAATATGTCCTTTTTATTGGAGAAACACGTAGGGGATTGTGTTGAAAGTATTGTCGAATAAATTACATGCGAGCGTGACGTGGGTCACCCGGTCACTGGAATTTGTGCTTTTATCAGGATCTGGCCATATATTATATTAAGGTACGCGATAAATTTATATTCTATACTCAAAGACAGACATCGTATACAGAATAAAAATTAATAATGTCATAACGTATATTCTGCTATATTTTTCTAAAGTACTTTGTTAGGTTAGGTTAGCAAAAGTGAAAAATCAAAAAAAAGTAAAATATTAGTAAAATATTAATTAGTTAATTGCTTAATATTAGAAGATGAATAAAGCCAATTCACCTAAATCTATATCAGCTATAAATTATTCACAGGGCAAGTTAGCTGATGATAAAATGCAAAATGAATTGATAAAATATTGACCAGCAGATCAAGGGCAATACAATATAAAAATTAACGCTATACAAAATATAAAGCACTTTAACTGAAGAAGAATGGAGCTAAGGTCATAAGTAACGAGGCCTCAGGCATTTCTGACAAGAGTCAAACGGGACACGTTGACCACGCGGGATTAAAACAATCTGGTGTCGCTACTGATTTAATAGTTAACGTTGGTACAAATCCATTTGAAGAATGTTGGAAAAAGAGGAAGCTCTTATAATCGGTGGCTTTATTCCAAGCCTCACAAATACAGATTCAACATCCTTCGTAACACGTGTATCTTAGAATTCATGTTTTCACAGTTCAGAGCGATTATAACTCAATGCCTTTTCTATGTGAGAAGGTGGCAAACGAGCAAGTATCACCTTATGTAAAGTGAGCGCTGCCCATAGACATCCGCAACAATCAAATGTGTTGCAGATGCGTCGCCTACCTTTGATAGACATAGGAGGGTATAGACAGGAAAAAGGATATTTCCTTTTCCCCGCAAACCCCCTTCCCGTCCAATCCCATCCTATCCCCCTTATGAGGAACGGATGGAAAGGAGAAGAGGACTGAAATGAGGCCTCCGGAACCTCACTCATCAGACGAAATGCAGAGTATTTCTACTTCACGCCTGTTTTCTGTGAGGTCGTGATATTTCACCGGTCGAGTCGGCCCATTCGTGCCACAGTTTGTTGTTGCGGTCTCTACCACTGTTAAAATGCCTCTATTTTTATTGTTTCTAGATCCTAGCTAAGATTCCCATCGTCTTCTAAATTGAAATTTGGACTTAGTTTTCTTAATCAGGAATATTTTTTTATAAATCCATCAAACAACGTATGTATATTGTAATTCATTGTTTCGTTTGCATATTTATTACATTGCTTAGCAAGGCTCGTAAAGCTGTGCCCGGACGCAGCGCTTTGTAAATTTTTATTTACTACACAACCAAATGTTACACATCCAGGGCGCGGTGTTATTTATGTCCGCTGACCGCTATCGCCGAAAGGAATACGATTGTAACGTGAAATACAGTTACGTTCCGCTCGAGATGATTTTCATTGCGTTGAAAAATGCAAGTATTAAGTTCAAATAACGATTACGTAGAATATAATCTCTTGCTTTCTATATATTTGTTTTGTAGAATCGATTTCCGATTTTGCAATCTCATTCAACGTACAATGATACCGACTAATGTCTTCAAAAGATACTAAATTATAGTTTTAACCAATAGTTGTCCAGCCTAAGCTGAACCATATATAAAATTGACCATGTCGAACTGAGGTCAAGGATCATCGGATTACAAATATTTAACCGTACAAACTTTCATCCCCTACTTTAGATCGTTTCGATCAATTTAGTGCTCACCTACGTAGTAAGAGAAGTGTGTCTCCAAAGTATTCTCTAGGCCGAATAGTTTAAGATTTACGTTAATATAATCTTAATTTTAGATTCCATCTGATGATTGAGGTACATTCACTATTTCCTCTCTCACATACCCATATCCTCAAGCCGATCCGATGCTGGCTCCCTTTAGCATGACCACGAGCGCAGATCGACGTCACATATGACGTCACACACAACACGCATCGACTCTTCGAAAGTTCAGCGCATGACGTCCATGATTCTGAAACCAATCTACAAGCAATTCGGTCCAACATCTTTCCCCTTTCTAACACAAACAATATATAACTAGTAAACAACTTGTTAACGGATTCGGGTGTATTTTTTACTTTGTTTCCAGTTAAGATTGCTTTTATGAATTTTCCAAAACACAATAATGAAAAAAATATTCCTCCAGCCCCTGCTCTCTGTAATAAAACTATCGAATGCACTCTACACTGCTCCATGGAGTGGAACTGAAATTTTTGATAAATCGACTCTAAATCATGTTAACTTCTAATGTAACTGTACTTTAAATGATTTGTTACTTTTATGACATTGTAATAATAGGTATAATCCGAGTGCTTATGTCAGAGTACAGTCAGAGAAATTGTATTTAAGCGGCTGTATCAGCGGTATCAATTCTGATAACAAATGACAATTGTCACCTGTGAAACAGAACGGATTGATTACTGAAAATAAAAGAGTGAAAAAAGGAACAGATTATTTATTTAATCAATATCAGATGGACCCATATTTATTCATTTTTTTTTATTAAGAGAATTCTTAAAAGTATGTTATTAAAAGATACACTAACAAAAGAAAAGCAAATTACAATTCGTGGACCTGCAACAATTGTGATAAGGTCCATCTAATCCTATAGCTATAATTATATTATATATTATTGCAATGTAGTTTGTAGTTTGAAAATAAGCATTAGACGTACTACAGATCTCAAGATAAACACTATGGGTTAATACTAGTAGGCGTAGCCCTGGCCATGAAATGCAAACAAATTAAACAGTTGTAAGCCCGCAACAACAACATCTGTTTCACGAATGGTCAAATGTTACGACCACACAGAAGACAGGCGTAGGAATATTCTTCGTTTCAAGTGAAGTGCCACCATTCCATTAGAAAACTAATAGTGAACGGATTGGGGAAGAGGGTTTGGCAGGGGAGGGGATGGGAAAAAGTAAGTAGCCTTTTATCCGTGTATCCCCTGTGCAAAGAAACATCTGCAACTCATTAGCTTGTTGCGGTTGACTATCGGTAGCGGTCACTTAAAATCAACCGAACCGCTTGCTCGTATACATCCTTCGTCTATAAAGAACCCTGTTCTTGTATCTACTTACTCTTTATAAATCAATAAAAGTCTAATGATATCAACATGGTCACAATAAAACGTTAAGGAGAAAACTGTGACCTCGTTAACGCTGTTAGAATTCCGTTCACGCACACCACCACAACAAAAACAATCGGCATGTAACAAATCACAGCGCGACCCACCCCTATTAACTACCCTCTACCCTTAGATTAAGCTAACCTCTGCTAATTCCTGTAACAGAACAAAATGGACCAATATACATTTTATTCAGCCTGATATCTAAACATTGTGAACTAAATGTAACCCATTGAACCTTACAATGTTACACAACACCTTTTCAGCTTTTACCTTAGAAATTCTGAAAGCTATTTATTTGGATTGAGCATAGATTAATAAAACTAAAATTATTTTGCTTAAAAATTTATTTAAAAACAAAAATATAATAAATTAAGACGATATAATAAATGCGAAAATTTGTAAGTATGGATGTATGGATGTTTGTTATTCTTTCACGCGAAAACGGCTGAATGGTTCTGGATAAAATTTGGCACAGAGATAGATTGCAATCTGGAAAAGCATAAAAAATATATATAATAGCATAAAAAGTAACCTATATGGTTACTTTTTATCCGCGAAAAATGTTCAGTTCCCGTGGGATATTTTTTTATCCACTTATATAAAAGGCGATGTTCCCTATGGATTCCCGAAACGGCTACCAGGGCGAAGCGGAACGGATCACTACTTATGTAATAAATTATGACATTTACATGATTTATTGTATTTTTGTTTTTGAAATGAAGCCTCGTTAAATATAGTCGCACTAGTCACCCGCCCTGACTTCGCTCGGGCCCGGGGCTACGTTAATGTTACCACTACCAAACTGACACATTTCCTGAAAATTTTAATAGAAAACATTTTACTAATATTATTTATACATCTTAACAGTGGCAGAGCCCTCAAAAACATCTGTTGCACGAATGGGCAGGCTCGACCTGTGAAATACCACGAACTTACAGATACGGATAGGATAAGAACGGGAAGAGATTTGAACGGGGAGGGGGTTGTCGGGGAATAGGAAATATCATTTTTCCTGTACATGCCATCCTCTGTTCATGAAAGGTAGGCAACGCATCTGCAACACATTTGCTTGTTGCCGCTTGCTCGTTTTCCACCTTCTCATAAAAAATTATATAGATGGATTGTATATGTGATATTAACATAAGATTTATGTGTTCATTAAAAACCTAAGCACTGAAAGTACATAGATAGTGTTACAATGGCACCGAGTATGAATAATATTTCAGTGTAAAGAACCGCTATCACCTCAACGCCGAATAATTTATGGCCACTTTATTTCGCGAGTTTTCAAAGGGGCTTCCAAACACGGCGACTGCGAAGCCGCTATTGTTTAATGTATTCCCTGCCTACATTAAAATATGTTTCCTAGACTACACCACCAGCTTCTTATACAATTTAATAATGTCCCGTTACTTAGCAACAGGTGGTAAGCATATTAGAATCGCTTTACTTTGTCTGGGTCTTCCGATTTCAATCATTAATACTACTAAGCAATTTTCAGTGGTAGAGCTCGTAACAACTACAAATGAGGGTCGACCGGTGAAATACTACGACCTCACAGAAGGTAGAAATATTCTGCGTTTCGTCTAATGAGTGAGGTACTGGAGGCTTCCACTTTTTCCTCAAAAGGATAGGATGGGAAAGGGAAGAGGATTGGTCGGTGAGGGGGTTAACGGGGAAAAGAATATCTTTTTTCCCGTCTGTGCCCTCTGTCCATTAAAGGTAGGCAACGCATCTGCAACACATTTGCTTGCTGCGGATGTCTATGGGCAGCGCTCACTTAACATCAGGTAATCCGCTTGCTCGTTTGCCACCTTCTCACATACAAAAAAGATTTTATTTTAATCAAAACAGTTGTGATTATTGAAAAATTGAGTCATCTTCGCACTTAGAAGGCGCACGGTTAGTTTAAATATATAAATAAATATATACATAGGTTAAAAAATGAAATCATATAAAAGGCGAAACGTAATAGACGTATCAATAATGTTACATTGGAAGCGCTCGAGCGCACCCGTTATCTTCGCGACGCCTTACAATTTACGAGCACTTAATGTCGGAAGAGGTTTCCTGAGAGCCTTCCAAATATATAAAGCGACAAAACTGTTTATTATTGTCTCAATTTTTTGTATGTGTGCGTGAACTTTCTATCTATGTAGGTACCAGCGTACGTGAGTACAGCCTTGAATGAGTTAGCCCGTATGCAATGTACGCACGTAATAGACTGCCTGAATACGTGTTTAAGAAGCTTTGTGGAAGCTTTGTGAAGCTTTTTCAATAATAACCACAACTATACCAAAAAAAATATAACTTTTATAACAGTTGAATTTGGAGCGTGGCGTGTGGAATAAAACAGACACCACTTAGGCATCCAATACGTATATATTGATTGCGCACAGTACAGATTACCTTATATACTAAGTGGCACAGGCAGTAAGCAATCACAACTATGGAATACCGTGCCACCAGGTAGAACGACTGGCAGTCAACTGTGATTATAGCTACAAAACTAATCTGAGTACTTAACTCACATTAAATCTCTACACCGTGTTCTAATACACCAATGGTGCCATCTAGTTTACTTATTTGCTACTTGTGTTTTTTGTGTTATAGTTTAAAAATACTCACTTCTTCTCTATGCCCTTTTCTATTTTATTTATGTGGGGTCGGCATAGTCAATACTGTGATAGGTTTTGGATATAATTTTTTCACGGCCGGCCATTATTTTTACCATTCCTAACCAAGCTTAAAATTGGTTGGAAATGGTTCACGACAGTAGTCGAATGACCGATTCGAACCCAAGACTATGTTTGTGCATGTTTTGCATACCATACCCTTAACCATCAGGCTATTAGCGCTTTAAAATATACACTATATACGATTATTTTATTTTTTCTTATATTACAAAGTGGCAAACGAGCAAGCGGCCCCTGGAAATAAGTACCGCTACCCATAGGCATCCGCAACAAGCTAATGAGTTGCAGATGCGTTGCCTACCTTCACAGACGAAAGAGGGGACAGGCAGATAAAAGGATAATTCCATTCCCTGTCCATCCCCTCCTCATCCGTCAAATCCTCTTCCTCTTCCCATCCTTTCCTTATTAGAAAAGGGTAGGAGGGGGAAGAGGACTACAATTAGGCCTCCGGCACGTCACTAATCAGACGAAACGCAGAATACTTCTACTTCACGCCTGTCTTCTGTGACGTCGTGGTATTTCACGTGTCGAGCCGGCCCATGCGTGCAAAAGATGTTGTTATTGCGGGCTCTACCACTGTTAATTAATAATTATGATAAAATTACTGCATTTTTAAACCTCTGTTTGTAATCGAACCCAGCACCGTAGCGTAACCCTATCTATTATATTCGCAAGGCCACAGAATCGTAATACGTCAAACAATAAGCGCTTACAAGTTTTCTGCGCAATGTGCACACACAGAGAGTACAGGCTGAAACTCATTGTCAGTACAATGAACTCTACTCCGGACGCGATCCGCCGAAATGGAATGCCATTAACAAACCCTTTCATTATATCTAGTTTTAACAAAGATCAAAGCAATTTATCTTTACTAATATTATAAAAAGGAAAGACTTTGATTGTTTGTTTGATTGCATTGAATAGGCTTTGAAAAAGTATTAGAATCCTACCTTATCCCTAGTGAACATAGGCGATATAATTATTGATTAATAATTTTTGAAAATTGTTAAATATCCGTGCGACGCCGGGGCGAGCCGCTAGTATATTTATATTTGTGTTATCTTATTGAAGATACGTTCGAACACATTGATAATATTTAATGCGCTTGTGTGCCGGGATCGCGCCAAATATAAGTCCAAGATCTCTGCCTACCCCTCTGGGTTACGGGCGTAAGCGTTACCTGTCCACACACTTGATCACTTTGATAATTGTAGTCCATCCATACAGAAAATAATAAAACAATAGTTTTATATTTTAATTAGTGACTCGCGTTAGTCGTTCTTTAAGGGTCTGTGATATTATTTTTAAGTATTTTATTGTAATTCTATATTCATTGTTAATTTTCAATCTGTATGTATTTTAGATTTTAAAAACTTTGTAATTTTGTTATATTGATGGCATGTGGCCGATCGCAAAAAGAGCTTCGGACAGATATATAGACAAATTAAAAAATATATAATCAAGTTCCTACAGTACTAAGAAGTTAAGTAGTTTTTTAAATTACCCGTAACAAGTAAACAATCAAATATTTTAGTTATACAATATTATTATGTTATTAAAAAACTACTATAAATGGAATGTAAAGTAATGTTTTACGAATTGCCAATAAAATTAAAGTATAAAGTAGAATTTGACAGCGGTGGGATTCGAACCCACGCCCCTTCGGACTGGTGCCTAAAACCAGCGCCTTAGACCACTCGGCCACGCTGCCTGTTAGAGTTACGGATGTATAACTACACAGATACCGTGGGGTGACATTACCGAAAACATTAATACAAAACATATTGTCATCTCAGTTTATTCCGAAGGAAAGAGAGAGATGGCAATAGGTTTTATTTAACACCAACGACACGTCCCGCCTTCGTACGGGTAGCGGAGCATACATGCTACATTTTACTGTCTTAATGCCATACAGGTCTATTAAAATTCCTTAACAACATTGTTATACTTACAGCCATTTCTGACGAAACCATAAAAATAAATATGCGTGAGTGCATCCCAGAGGGGTAGGCAGAGATAATGGATTTCCATTTGGCGCGATCCTGGCATACCTCTGTCGCTTATTCTTCTTCGAGCCTTCGTAGCCACATTCCGACTCCTCACTACTGTACCTATAGCCCCATTCATGTTATTTCCCGCATTCACTCGTCGTTCAACATCTTTAACGTGTCTACCATCTCTACTAAACATACATCCTCAATACACAAATTCTTCCACCTGTTCAACCTCTTTGCCGTTAACATTTATATCAATGACTGTCCTACTTTGTTCTCTTTCATGTTTGAAACTTTCGTTTTGTCTACATTCATCTTCATACCTTTACCTTCAAATGAATCATTCATTACATACGAAAATTTCATTCGTTACCAAACTATATTGAAATAAATAAAATATCAATATAACACACAGATGGCCTTTAAGAGGCCTCCGCTCGATCTAACAAAACAATATCTATAGCAGCTTGATTTCTACGAAATATACAATACGACTAGAAAATGCTTTGGCACGTAAATTAGTTCCAAGAACTGGTTCAAATAGAAAATTGAAATCTGAACAACATACCAATACTGAGAATTGGTATCAATTGCTATATAGTTAGACGTTTGCTAAGAAACTGAACGCCTACGACACAAACAACGATGTTACAAAACAGATTTTTCCTAGACACGTTCCTTTGTTATTTAATTTCACCAATAATCAGTAGGAATCAGTAGTAAGGCACAACATTTTATCAAGACCAGTCCAATATCTCTTTAAAACTAAGAAGATTTTAGTAGATTCTTACTTTTAAAAATTAAAAAAATTGTAGTACTAAAATAATACATTAGGCTAAATTACTAATTCGACATACATTGCTGGTTGGATAAAGGGTATCGGATGAAAGTAACGCCAAACCATTAATGTATATCGACTTAGCCAGTCTAAATCCAGCCAAAAGTAATATAATACGCCTTAAAATAAAATATTAGGCTGAAATATATTACACATAAATCAATAAAAATTAGGCTACGATGAAGTTAGTTCCTCCAAGTCTTACAGAAACACCGACTGTAACTATTTCTACTCTGCAACAAATGTACTTCGAAGTATAGTTAATCTATGTTTGAACATAGATCAAATAAAAGAAGAAAACAGAGTCACGATTGCATTTTATAAAAGTGTGAATAAATTCTGGTCACATATAAAAACCATTCTTCTCTAAGAGTGCAAGTAACAACAAACCAAAGGTATATTTTCCCCACTGACAGATTATTAATACACAAATAACATAATAACGTTAAATTATTACTTTTTAATGAACTGATTCAACAAGTCATTCAACAGGCAATATATAATAAAAAAACCGGCCAAGGGCGAGTCGGACTCACGCACGAAGGGTTACCAACTATATAAAATCACATTTTTTGTATGGGAGCCTGTTTAAACTTGAAGACGGGGGACTACAAAAATAATAAAACACTTTGAATTCACTACTATAAACACTATATTATCGTTCAACATCATCAAGCCTTTTAAACGATCCATTGTGGAACTCGACACCGTGTTTCAGAAAGGATCAGCGCCATCTACTTTCGGTAGGCGAAAACAACAAGCTTGTCGTTATTTTGTCTTTAACAGAGCCCTTAAATATTTATTCTATTCTGTATTTTAGCATTTGCTGTTGCGGTTGAGCGGCAACAGGATGTTACTGTCTAACTATCACGGTTCAAGACGTTATAGACGGACAACGGAGTCTTACCAATAGGGTCCCGATTTACCCTTTGGCTACGGAACCCTAAAAACTTTAAAACCAACTCACTGTGTGACATTCTGGAGACGATAACGAATCGTATGACATCTTACCTTCAAAATCGGTCAACCCGCTTAAAATACTACACGTACCCACGAAAAACATTAGCCCCCTATCAGTTGAGCATAAATAAAATTGAAATCTTGTTTATTATTTTATATATTTATAGATATTCCATTAATTCGCAGTTTGTCTACTTTTTTTAAGCTTTTAAGCTTTTAAGATATCTTGTAGCAAGTTTTTTTTCTCTCGTCCTGATACCTGCTATTAAGTATTGGTTGGATATTCAGAGACAAGTGGATATACTTGGCACAATAGTCTTCGTTGTTCAACTGTATACAAAACAAAACATAATTTTACAAAAATTTAATAGATATTGTATAAAATATCGATTATTATTTAGTTACTTACATTATAAATGTAAATGTAAGTTTGTTTGTTACGCTTTCACGTGAAAACTACTCAACCGATCATCATGAAACTTTGTACTCATATTCTTGGATATATTAGAAGTAACATGGGATACTTTTTATGAAAAAAAATAGTATGTAAAAAGGGAAGTATGTATGTTTCCTATAGACCTATAGACTCCGAAACGGATGAAATTTACAGGGATTGTCCAGATTGGCACATTCCTGTGTTTGGTAGCGATCGGATCAACATAATTAGTGGTACCCGGGCGAAGCCAGGGCGGGTCACTAGTATATTATAAATGTAAATGTGAGTTTGTTTTTCACGTTACTCCATAAAGCCTCAACCGATCATCATGAAATTTTGCACACACACATTGTCAGGGTACAGAAAATGGGGTAACCTTTTATCCCCAATAAATAAAACGGTTCCCGAGGTATAATATCGGGTGCCATGGTAATGTGTCACAAAACTAATACATGCTACCAAATAATACGAAGTTATTATATGCAGAATCCTAACAAGAAAAATCCAGGGTAGAAAAAAGAAATGAATGCGTGCGAAGCCGCGGGCAACAACTATACTAATAAAAAATACCCATAAGTGCTATTTTTCATAAGACGAAAATATTTTACTTTCAAAATAACAAGTTAATTTAACTTACTCCTGCGTTGAATAAATGTCTCCGCTCGTTGCTCAAACATTTTCCCGATAAAAATAAATAAAACTACAGCCACGATTATTGGACCTAAATAACCCCATTCCATAAGTTTGTAGAACCTGTCCTGAAATTCATATAAAGGTAAGAAAACCGGGTAATAAAAAAATACCTTCACGGAAAAACACTATACACATACCATTGTTGATAACGACGCATTTCATTTTAATCCTTAGAGGTCCTTAGAAAACATCCGTATCTTACTACTTTGTACAGAGAAATATTATGTTTTTGTGGTGGTGTTTGAAACGATACCTCCTTGCTTATTATATCAAGATTAACAATTAGTTTCACACTGTTTCGGCAATTTATTTTTACAAACCAAACTTGTGTTTAATAGTGTATTATTCTTGTATTTGTTTACATTATCACATTTGCTGATAACAAAAAAATATTGTTACAATATGTAATAGAGCAGATGGCCGCAGTGTTTACATTTTGATGTCTAATACTTTTGACATCTGTCATGAATCATTTGTCATTATATGTCATTAACAATAAAACTAGGTTAGAAAATATTTAAAAAGTTTTTAATGGCCTAGAAATTTCACTAGCACATGAGTACAGATAATAAACAAATATATAAAGGTTAACTTACTATATCTATAACAAATTTTGTAGCGATCGAGTGAGAGAAGTCTAGTATGTTGACTAATCACACAGTGACACACTTTGTGATTAAATTAAAAAAAATTAACAGTGGTAGAGTCCGCAACAACAACATCTGTTGCACGGATTGGCCGGCTTGACCGGTGAAATACCACGACCTCACAGAAGACAGGCGTGAAGTAGAGTATTCTGCGTTTCGTCTGACGACTGAGGTGCCGGAGGCCTAGTTCTAGTTTTCTTCACCTTCCCACACTTTCCTTATAAGAAAAGGATGAAGAAAACTTGACGGTGGAGGGGATGTATAGGAATTGGAAATAACCATTATCGTTTGTCCCCTCCTCTGTCTATTAAAGATTGGCAACGCATCCGCAACTCATTTGTTAGTTGCTGATGTCTGTGGGTAGCGACACTTGACATCGGGTGAACCGCTTGCTCGTTTGCCACCTTGTACTATAAAAAAAGTATCTAGTATCAAGAACAAGTAGAGTGTTCAAACTACATTTTATTATTGGACAACTCTCAGGGCTTATCCCTGTGCAAATACCACAGCAAATCAAAAATGTAAAAAAAAAACATTCGCCAACGCCTCGTAATAAAACCGCGACAACTTTTCTCTAACTAAAATATACAAAAAATTGAAAGCAAACGAGCTATAGCCGGTGCGAGCTAGATTAAACCAGCAGTTAGCCGTTGCTATACGGAGAGAATCGGAGCGAAACTAGAAATTGAAAAAATCATGCACGCCGTAACGCGCTTTGAAAAAAAGAAAATATTGGAATATATTTCCGAAGTTCACACCTACGCTTGATTTGACCCGGAAAGGAAATGTTTTGTGTACAGAGCTCCATTGTTTTCAGAACTATTTCAAATGATACAAAGTTGTGGCCTTACAAAATGCTATATTTTAACACCAACTTGAAGAAACTGATTTCGTTAATATCTTAATTGTCTTGTAGACAAATAATGGGAGGTGGGCATTACATCTTCTGCAACAATGACCACAATATTTCATCGAGAGGAATTTAACGATACCGCATTTCAGCGGATTGTGCTTGGAATCAAATTCATTGTACCATCAAATGAGGACCTTTTGTTCCACGCTTACATAAATCATGGTACGAAAATCACGGATACCATTTAGCAAACGTTGAACGATTCTCGCAGGGAAATTGTCGACTGATCTTTGCACGCCCACAAGTATTTCTACATTTCTTGTACCAGCTTACACCTTCTTTACAAAATAAGTATGAAGATTGACTACACAACCCTGAATTTATTATCTTTGGAATCACTTAACAATGTTACGTTTATCGGTAATTTTTTAATTTCATTTAAAATCAAACCAGTGGTTTCCAGATTCAGTCTTAGAAACACCACTCTATGTTCGATCCTCCTGGTCATGCTCATCCTGTTCATGGTCACATGTCTACTATGACAAATGCTGCAACTGTGAACAAGATACACGAATCAACTGGGACTAAGCATTATCAAATGATCTACTTCTTGAAATCGTATTTTTGATACGTCACGTTGGACTTAGGTAACGGTTCAACATCACTAGTTGCGCTACGAAATGGATCATTCCAATAGTTCACATGAGGATTTTAACCTAATACTCTAAGCTAACAATCTGCAATGTACCTGTATGTGTGCGTATTAATGTCTACTCTACTTCTGTCTTCTACCGTGCTTGTAAGAATGTTATGAGTCGTCACGCAAGTAACCAAATACACTATATATACACCAAACCCTTTTCCTTTGTGAAAAAGTTACTTCTAATACCTCCAAGAATATGTGTTCAAAGTTTCATGATGATCGGTTGAGTAGTTTTCGCGTGAAAGCGTAACAAACAAACTTACATTCACATTCATAATATTAGTAGGGATCTTTGTTATGAACTTCGTTATATCAAATCGTTTCTGGAGAAGACGCGCCGCATGTTCCGGCTGGTCATAAATTAAGCACCATAATTTGACTTGTTAACACGCCCCCGGTTTAATTGTACTTCCCATAGTTGAGCGTGTTTGTTTAAATTTAAAGTTTAAAGTCATTATTTAAATCGATAAAGCAGTTAGAATATTGCAAAGCAATTATTAAGTAACTAATTAACCTAAAATTATATGTGTAAAAACTACGGTCTAATATTTGTCAAAGGCAGAAACTATGCCTCTTACATTACTTTTCCTGTTTAATAAACAATGTTTATTTTAAATTCTTTTTGTTTTCCGGATAAACTATGAAATTGAAGCGATATAAAAATAATATAGAGTTTGTGGCATAAAACAACATAACGAAACAAAGACATCGCCATCATGTCGGCATGCAAAATGAAGCCGCTACGAAGAGTCGCCCTGAATATATATTACACAATACTGACTCGACACTGACAGATCACAACAATTCTTTTATCTCCCTTTTTAATATCAAAAGTACCGAATAGAGAAATGTCGGCGTTCGTGCGTCAATCGCTACCCAGTCGTTTCATGTATAGCAAAAAGGTATTATTCAAGTGATTTAATAATTCTTGAATTATTTATTAAAAAATCTCTTTAAATAACGGCTTAACTCACGAGTGGGCCGGTAAGTACCAACGAGTTTTTCAAGTCTAATATTTATATTTATAATGACAAAGAAAACAATCTGTCAATGTGTTTGTACGCGGTAATCCCTGAAACAGTTAATATATATCCGTGTTTCTATTATATAGTTCTTAACCCAAGGGACCTGATCTGATATACAAAGATATTAACTGTAAACTACGCTTCAATCACCTAACTCAGTCCCAAACAAATTGCTCGAGGGATTTAATCTGTAAAGGTACTAAAGATTTAGACCAAAGATCAATCTTTTTAGATTGTTTTATATCCGGTGTTACATATCATTTTAATGTTATATATTGTTTCAATTAACTAAATTACAATCCGAATGGGAGTATAATCTGACTGTTTAATGACCGTCATACACAGGATTGTTTACTTAATACGTAAGAATTGTACTGGTAAAATTATTTGTACAGTTAATCGAACATAAGTCGGACTATTACCCACTTAAACCAGTCTACTTGTGATACAACAATGTTACGTTTGTATTCCTTTGTGTTGGACATGAGGATGTTGACGGTACTCCAGTGGTTTGTGTGATTCCAGAACTTTCGATTAAGTTCCCGCAACTAGCGCTAATTTTGGGAACTGCCGTGTAACGTTACACTACATTGTAGGTCTGGGGGAATTACCTTTGTAATATTATCTCTAACATGGCCAAATGAGACGTTATTAGTAGCTGTTATAGTCATTCTAATTAAAAGTAAATTTAGAATACTAGTTGTCGACCGTGACTTCTCGCGTTTTCGGTTCTTACTGTCATCTCTGGATTTTTTTGTAGGATCATTATAATTACTTAATGATGGATATGTGATGCAAAAAGGATGGATAAAATTAAGAATGGGTATTTTAGAGAAAGTCTAAAAGTTGCGAAAATAACAGAGAAAATGAGGAGCCAGAGGGTAGCGTGGTATGGGCATGATATGCGGAGGGATGAAGGGTATATAACGAAGAAAGTAATGAGAATTAATGGTTGGTTACAATGTTAAGGAAGACTGAATAAAGTAGGGATGATTGTTTTTTTTTGTGAGAAGGTGGCAAACGAGCAAGCGGATCACCTGATGTTAAGTGAGCGCTGCCCATAGACATCCGCAACAGGCCAATGTGCGTTGCCTACCTTTAATGGACAGAGGAGGGCATAGACAGGAAAAGGATATTACCTTTTTCCTGTCAACCCACTCCCCGTCCAATCCTCTTCCCTTTCCCATCTTATCTTTATGAGGAGAGGGTGGGGACACCTCACTCATCAGAGGAAACGGTGAGTACTTCTACTTCACGCCTGTATGAAATGTGTTATGTGAAAAATAGGACTGCTGATAGAGGCATATGGAAGAAGATAAAATATTATACCAACCCCAAATAGATGGTAAAGGGGTAGGATGATAATGACTTCGTTCTATAGGTAACATGTATGAAAATGTTGTAATTGTTGAAACATGAAACATCACCATAGCAACCGATATTGTGAATGAAAGTTCTTGTACCTCTGACAATGTGTGTGCAAAATTTCATGATGATCGATTGAATCTTCAAGTTAAAGCTTAACAAACAAACCAACATTCACATTTATAATATAAGCTAGGATTTAAGTAATATCAGCTTCTATATTCGTTGAATGAATTTGTATGTATGCGTATTGAAAAAGAACGAGAAATTTGTGTCTCATTCCGGCAAAATCGGTATTGTATTTTTGTTGGGTAAGGGACAACTGAATGTTAAGCGATTACGACCTCACAGAAGACAGTTGTGTGAGGTCTATACTTCTGCGTTTCGGCTGATGAGGTTCCGGGGGCTCAATTACAGTCTTTTCTCTCTTCCCATCCTAAACTAGTGAGAAAAGGATGAAAAAGGGAAGAAGATTCGAAAGTAGATGGGATGAATAGGTTTTTTTTCTCTTTATACCTTCCGCTGTCGGAATGAACCTTCTACTATAAGAAACTTGTGCTAGAGTTTACTCGCAATTTAATTTTGTAATCAGTTTTTCTTCCTTACGTAAAAACATTCGTAAACTGCCGGCCGGCCAAATGGTCCGGATTCTATTCAACTTCGACAAACGTAAAAGAAACTTCGAACAACAAAAAGTAATTATAGCTAGTTAATTGAATCTCCAGTGACTGGACGAGTGTTGAATTTCACCGAAGAACTTCAGTCTATACACTATACTATATACTCAATCTGTGTCCCGAAATGCACCATATTTACCAGAGCTTAAAAACAAACGGAGAGCAGATGGTGTTTAAAATAGCTAGCAACTCGCCCTCGTTTTATAACTCCAGAGGTCAATAAATATTATATTAAAACTAGTGATCTACCGCGGCTTCGCCCAGGTACGACTAATTATGTTGATCCGATCGCTATCAAACACAGCAATGTGCCAATCTGGACAATCCCTGTAAATTTCATCGAAATCGGTCCAACCGTTTCGAAGTCCATAGGGAACATACATATATACTTCGCTTTTTATATACTTTTTTTCATAAAAATGTTACTTCTAATACCTCCTAACATATGTGTACAAAGTTTCATTATGATCAGTTGAGTAGTTTTCGCGTGAAAGCGTAACAAACAAACAAACATTCACATTTAAAATATTAGTAGGGATGTTAAAGTAAACACGTGTCGAACAGACGTATCAGTAAGTTCGAGTTCATTGTTATATGGTGGATATATATACATAATTCATTCCAGCACGAGCTGTTGATGGATGCCGTATACATCTTATTCACACACATTGTGCCCGACTGAAGCCGTCTGCTCTCCGATATCACTTTAAACAGTTGTTAGTTTATATTGTTTACGTAAGAAGTCGCGTACTGTCACTGCAATATTGTATGCGGGAGTCATAGGAATAATAATATAAATAATAATGATTTTAGTACGTTTCCCCATAGCAGGGACATCCTCTTCGAGAGAAGGAAGGAACCGTAATCCACCACGCTGGCCCAGTGTGAGTCGTTGGGCGTCATATATGCTCGAATTTAATTTGCTAAGAACATGCCGGTCACGATGTTTTCCTTCACCGTTCTTGGAGCAGTGGTGATGAAATAATTTACACATAGAATAGCGCGTGCCTGAGTTCGAACCCGCGACAGAACGTAAGTCGGGGGTCACTGGGCCACCACTACTCACTATTTTCCAATTTTTTTAATTAAACGAAATGAACACAAAAATTAAATGATTAAATAAACAATTTAATGGGTAATGGTCATAAAATGAAAGCCTCTGGCGCTCTATCTAGATTTATATATAAATGTATACAAATCTGAATTAATCAGACATCGTGAAAGCTGATATTTGGGTCGTAAGATTTTCTTTGAATGATAGATAGATAAATGGAACTAAGTCCTTCATAAGTTTAGTACATTTAAATTACAACCATGACTACTACAACGTCAAAGCAGCATCAAAATGTTATTTATCTGAAGAATAAAACACCCTGTATAAGGTCGTGATACTCATGAAAAAAACAAATTGTTCCATAGAACTGGGAAACAAAAAGTTTAGTTGGGTACCTTGGTTACAGGCAGCGTGGCCGAGTGGTCTAAGGCGCTGGTTTTAGGCACCAGTCCGAAAGGGCGTGGGTTCGAATCCCACCGCTGTCAACTTTTTTTGAACAGCAAATTGATAAATAATCACAAATTGGTACATATTTTCGTAGTATAGTATATATTTATATAGATAATTATGATCCAGGTTTTCATTTTATTACATTAAACTAAAGTTCAAAGTCGTTGACAGTTTCCTCACAATTACTCAGATTCGTTAATCTGCTACTACCAAAAGGCAACTAACATATAACCTCAAAGGATACATAGGTTAAAAGGATTAAAGTAGGTAAGTATGAAGGGCTTTCCACGTAAATTTAAAGGTCAAAATACTTGTGTGTGTCTTATTATTCATTACTACCTGTTTGCCGCGACTTCGCCCGTGGAGAATTAATTTAAAACATATTCACTTTGCAGGATAAAAGTATATAAATGTATTTTTTACAATAACACGTAAAACATCAGTATCAAAATTATACTTTGACATTACAACAAACAATTTAATTTTATTTATAGAAATACCACCAACTCTACCAAAAATCGTCTAACGCAGTTAAAGATGTTTTCAGTTCAATAAGCATGTTGCTTACGCTGTCGCTAGCGCATGTTGCGCATGGCGATCTCGCGAACCTGTAATATTTACCCCTACCTACTATCGTTTAACGCGGCTAAAGAGGTGTACACTTCAAGTAGTAAAACGTTTATGTTATTTTAGTATTTAAGGCAACCTTTGTGACATTACAGGTGGCGGGCGGCGCTTTCGATACGGCGCCGCGAAGGTTTTTTCAAATTTTCGAGGGTTTTTCACTTTTTGCGCGGAACCCTGAATATTTTGATTAGATCAAATTAGCCTATTTGAATCCCGACAATATAAGCTATCTTCCAGTAAAAGTCCCATCCGAATCGCTTCAGTCGTTTCGGAGATTACCCGGAATAAACAGACAGACAGACAGACAAAAATTTTAAAAATTGTATATTCGTTATAAGTACTGTATATACATCATATGTATTGAGTATGGAAATGTTATTTTGATATTACATACAGACACTTCAATTTTATTTATCAGTATAGATTATAATAAGTGTAGCTTAGTGACTCAGTCTTCATTTGAATGAGTTGAATGGGATCGTATGTCAGATGAGAGCCATAAAAGATGCTGTAGTTGTCAAGGAAGAAACATGTAAGAATTTACACAATATCATATATTTGGCTGTACTTTTCAGAGTCCTCACAAACGACAAAAGGCGCAATAATTTCCCTGGCACACCCCGCACAACCGAGGACAAAGGATCTCATTTAACGCCACAATGATTCCGCCATTTCAAACAGAATCCATCAAAATACGACGCCATTAAAATACTCTTGTCGAAATTTCCGCGATATAAACAGAACAATGATCCTTAAAGTTTTAAAAGTAATACTATCCCTGTGTTATTTGTTTTTAGAACCCGCAAGCTAGTGGTAAAAGCGGATGGTACAGGAATCAAATCCAAGCCGAGAAATTTACAAAGGTACCTTTCAATTTGGCCGACCTGCCTGCCACAATAGATGCATAGACTGGTTACATTATGGTTATATGAACAAAACTGCTATGAATCAAAAATTACCTTCTTGTCACGTCACTGTAGAAGCTTGCTGCAAGTTATGTACTTATATATAATTGTATAAAGCAGTGAATTGTTCAAAGGTTTAACCAACTGAGTGACCATACGAGTGTTCATCCGACTGCACTCCTTTGACGTAAGGAAACTGCTACATGGAAATGAATGCATACTACTTAAAATTATTATATAGGAGTTTATATTATACTAGCAAATGATATTATAAAGGGAAAAAAATGATTTGTTTGTAACAAGGAAATAAGTTCTGAAGTACCTCATAGCGTGTAGCTAATGTTACCTCGTGATGGTAAAATCACAAAAGATTCGGTTGGTGAGTTCCCGGAGGTCTTATCATCTTTTCCTCCCCCTCCTCCCCCTTCCACTTCTCTTTCTCCATGAATATATCACTCCGGTGTGCTACATACAAACAAATATTTAAGGGTGATTTAATATAGATTTAAAATAGATCCATGACACACAAAACTTCCTTTCAAATAAAGTACATTGATATAATATAAAGATATAACATAAATTCGTAATGGCTGGCCTTCCCCATGTTTCACTGCCATGAGCACTGAAACCCGCTGTCCGCAATACATAGAATCCGTACATTTCAAAGGGAACCACGATCAGTCATTTTCAGTGGAAGCCAACCTTAAATGTTGTACCTCAAGTCTTCGCGGCTTACTGGCTTGATGTATGTCCGGTTCAAGCGAGCGTGCAAAGATGCGGCCGCAGGGGAAATTACCCGGGCCGGTCCAGGCCGCGGCTCGTCCGGATAATCCGTCCTTGTCCGGTCGCGGTGACGTCACACGTCGCCCTTGCGTAACTCGTCGCCCTCTCGTTCTTATCAAAATAACATATATAAAAAGAATCAACAAACAAACAATCATCCCTCAAATTCGGTTTCAAATTTAATTACATTTTTTTTAATAATAAGTATTTTTATGTTTTTCCCACACCAGATTGCTTTGTAGTTATGTTACTTAATTATTTTATTTTTTTACTTCAAAGATACGTTTTATATCAGAGTTTAAATGCATGTCTGGCAATGTGACGGCAGAACAAAACTTTGCAGTAATATCGCTGCGGACTGGAACTCGCGGAGTCGGCGCTCGCGGCCCAATCCAGGATCTGATTTGTGAAAAATTGCTGGCTACGACGTTTATTTTAAACTATTGATTCTTGTTATTTTGAAATATCTAAAATTTACTTCAATTTTAACATAAATATACAGGTGGCACGAGCAAGCGGTTCACCCGTTCATAGACATCTGCAACTAACTAATAAGTTGCAGATGCGTTGCCCACCTTTAATGGACAGAGGAGGTGACAAACAGAAAATGGTTATTTCCAATTCCTATGCATCTCCTCCACCGTCAAGTTCTCTTCCCCTACCCACCCTTTCCTTATAAGGAAAAGATGGTAAGGGGAAGAAAACCAGAATTAGGCCTCCGGCAGCTCACTCATCAGACGAAACGCAGAATACTCTACTTCACGCCTGTCTTCTGTGAGGTCGTGGTATTTCACCGGTCGAGCTGGCCAATTCGTGCAACAGATGTTGTTGCGGACTCTACCACTGTCAAAAAGTTATTAAAATAACTAACTTGTGTGGCGCAGTGACCTAAAGTGGACCGTGGCCTCCGACAGAAAGAGTCTCTTCGATCCCGCACCATCTGCTTCACCGAATTTGAAGGTGAAGCAGATCTTTCTCTACTTGATCCTTCCAGCGATAGGACGGCTGGGTGTCGGCCAAGCATGCACGCTGCATGTTCCATTCCTCATCCATTCTTTCAGGCCGAGCAAACGCATTCTGTTTGCTTTTGTTTCCCTAATGATGTTTTCTTCTCTTAGTGACGGAACGCAAAATATTTAGACAAATCCTAGGGCCAAAGAAACTAACATACGATTTAACTGATAATAAGTGCTTTTCGTAATTCCCACCAAGAGGATATCGAAATTCAGCTGAATGTTGAAGAACAACAGTCGTCATGATTTACTTTTCCATTCTTTCATTTCCTAATTATTTGCTTTCAATTTCGGTGATATGACACTCAGTGATACCTCACCTGAAATGTTTTGAGTTATACGCTCCAACAGATGGCGTTAGCTGCCACAATGTGATGGAATAAGAAACGACACGCGTCCATCATCCGCGTCGTGAGCAAACGACGAACACGCGGGTATTATGTAAATGTTACTGAACTGAAATAAGAAGGGAGGCACCCCTGATACCGTAAGCCACCTGTACGTCTGCTTGTCTTACATTACATTGTTCAATTCGAATACAGATAGACGATTACTTGAAAGCGATATGTTTTTCTTTTTCTCTTTGTCAGAATTACTTCTCATATTACGATATTTAGTTTGAGTTTTATTCAATGAAAATAACCGAGTTACCAACGAGTACATGTAGTGTAGATGTATGGATGTAATTAAAGCGAGAAAGAGTGAAATGACTCGTGGGACTTTGAGTTACAGGCGTGACGCACACTCGTATTTATTTATTTGTAATGAAACACACTATAAATATGTATTTAGTATAACATTAATCAAGTCTAAATATCAGGTTAAAGTTGGACAAAGGCATGCGAGATAAAGTTGAGCTGATCATCTATAGTCTGTGGCAGACTAGCGCTGCGCTGTGCTGTTGTGAATTGGTCTACATAGTTGAAGCGAGCACATGTTATTTGAAAGTTTTGGTTAAACATCGCTCAAGCATTATTATTATATATATATCTGGTCGAAATTGTCGTAATTTATGTAAAATTCCTATCCCAAACACAAGATACCGTGATGAACTTTTTATCATTAAATTGGTGAAATTAATTAAACTATTTGGCATGCTCCTAGCACATCCATACGTGCTTGTTGGTTACGGGTACTCCTTACATCGGCAACCTAATCAAATTTTGAGTCAAAACTTAAAAAAAATATATATATTACCCAATTGATGGGTCTAATCTTGGATAACATTTATCGAAACTCATACAAAATGTCTTAATTTAATATACTATTTTTATTTAAATTAATTTATTTATTCGTTGAAAGATTTGATTTTTGTAGTGGTAGAGCCCGCAATAACAACATCTTTTGCACGAATGGGCCGGCTCGACCGGTGAAATACCACGACGTCACAGAAGACAGGCGTGAAGTAGAAATATTCTGCGTTTCGTCTGATGAGTGACGTGCCGGAGGCCTAATTGTAGTCCTCTTCCCCCTCCTACCCTTTTCTAATAAGGAAAGGATGGGAAGAGGAAGAGGATTTGACGGATGAGGAGGGGATGGACAGGGAATGGAATTATCCTTTTTTCTGTTTGTCCCCTCCTTCGTCCATGAAGGTAGGCAACGCATCTGCAACTCATTAGCTTGTTGCGGATGCCTATGGGTAGCGGTACTTATTTCCAGGGGCCGCTTGCTCGTTTGCCACTTTGTAATATAAAAAAAAAAAAAGAAATAAAAATGACAGCGGTGGCATTCGAACCCACGCCCTTTCGGACTGGTGCCTAAAACCAGCGCCTTAGACCACTCGGCCACGCTGCCTGATGAACATACACTACATTATATTAGCAATCTATCGCAACTTCGCACGAGTAGGTACACAAATAAAAATATATCCTAGGTTAAAAACTGCCAGCCTGCAAACTGCATCGGTCCAGTAGTTTTCGAGTTAAGCCGAAACAAACAAACAATGAAATGTTTTCTATATACAATATTCCTAAAGATGTAAATGGCCTCTCTATACGTGTGCATCTGACTATACTGTTCACTCGTGATGTCGTTACCGAGGGAAATAAGGATTCATTTTACATTAAGATATGGTATAGATGTATCTTTAGTAAAGACAGTAGGCAAGTTAAAGATTTTGAACGACGAGTGAATGCACGAAATAAAATGAATGGGGCTATAGGTACAGTAGTGAGGATTCAGAATGTGTCTATAAAGGCTCGTCTGGTCGTCTGTCTGTCTGGTCGTCAATACACAATGCTGCACTAGTCCCCACTTTAATGTATGGAAGTTGAGAGCTGGGTTTGGCAGGAAAAGCATGCTAGTCGAGTTAATGCCGTTGAGATGCGATTCTTGAGAAGTATGTTAGGAGTGACGTTGAATGGTAGGATTAAAAATAGCGTTAGAAAAGAAAAATGTGGCTTAAAAGTGGATGATGTGACTAGAATTGAGAAAGGTATTCTTCGGTGGTTCGGGCATGTTGAAAGGATGAATGAAGAGAGAGCAACGAAAAAGATTTATGTTTTTAAAGCGAGTGGTAGTGTTGGTAGGGGACGCCCTAGGAGAACTTACATCGATCAAATTAGTGGCTTATTAAAAAAGGGCGATATAAGGAGCACCCATAACCAACGAGCATGTACGTATGTAGATGTATGAATGTGGAAGAAGCAAGAGAGGTGTGCCCGGATGCCAAATGGAAATCAATCATCTCTGCCTACCCCTCTAGGTTACGGGCGTGACCGCATATTTATTTATATAGTATAGGTTGTTCGCCTTTCGGTTAAAAGATTGAAGTGGATAAGGGAATTCGGCCTGCGACATATCTCTCATAAAACACAAAACGCAGAAGATCCTTTGTTGGTGGCACTGGTGCGTTCGTTCAACAACCGCCGTTGCTGTAGCGGTGGACATCAGGTGTAAGGTAAAGTTAGACGTGATGGTCCAACAGTCAAGGCAAGAGAGTTACAAAAACCGTTCAAATGAAGACCGCCAATACTTTTCGGTACAGCCAATACCTTTAATTTCACCGGTCTTTCTGTGCTGTATCTAACAATTTTTCATTTGTAGATATCTGAATCAACAACAGTTCCCGGCTGTCCATTAATCAAGTAACGAATGTACCACGGCGGCTGTCGACGTACATTTCATTCCTTAAAACAACACGCGACGCTTCCTACCAACGGCTTTGTAAATATGACTGAACGAACGAAACAGTTCAAATTTGACCTCCAATGCAACTCTTGCCTAGACTTTAAGTTGGAAAATTGGTTTTTATTCACTTGTACTTTTTAAAAAAATCACAAATTATTATACGTTATAAAATAATACGAGTTTTCAACCTTTATACATGTCACCGATTGATTGTAAAGTTCGTCAGTTTATAATCGATCTAGGTACAATATAAATTGTCAGCAAATTGTGAACTGAACGATTCATTTACAATTCTACACTAATCAATCATTTGCAATTACAAGACAAATCGTCAAATTGTGTACTAATATACTGCTTGCGTTATTAAGTCAAAGTACCTTCAGTTTACAATTTGCTGACGGTTTATAATATTCCTAGTCCAATCCTGACGAAATTTACAATTGGGCCAGCTCGACCGGTGAAATACCACGACCTCACAGAAAACAGGCGTGAAGTAGAGTATTCTGCGTTTCGTCCAACGAATGAGGTGCCGGAGGCCTAATTCTAGTTCTCTCCCCCTTCTCACCCTTTTCTTACAAGGAAAGGATGGGAAGGGGAAGAAAACTTGACCGTGGAATGTGTAGAAATTGGAAATAACCATTTTCTGTTTGTTCCTCTGTTCATTTAAGGTGGGCCACGCATCTGCAACTCATTAGTTAGTTGCAGATGTCTATGGGTAGCGATCACTTGACATCGGGTGAACCGCTTGCTCGTTTGTAACCTAGTACTATAAAAAAAATAAAAAATACATATAATTAAGAAATATATTTCCACCACGCTAAAACTGTGGATTCTGCAGGACACCATTCCACGGCTAGGGTACAGCAGATAAAGGATTAACCCAACTGATGCTAGTCTCAGCTGGGTGGAGAAAGAAGATTGAGCTAGACAAGACACATCGGTTCATTAAAATGTTAAGTGGTCACGATTACCCCACAACATTCGCAATAATGAGAAGAGCTGCAGTCTGGGTTCGCTGCTCTAATGTCTGGCTTACAATAGTATCGCATTCTAGTTCAACTAACAGTGAAGGATAACATCTTGAGGACTGTCAACTGTCATGTCTTGGTCATCCACCAAACCGCACTGGGCCAGCGTTATGGTTTACGGCCTCGTCCCTCTCAGCTAGAAGCAAGTTCACTTTGGAGCTCACTAATATGAAAATAATTGTCTGTGTTTTTATGGAAGAAGGTGGTAAACAGGCAAGCGGGTTACCAGATATTAAGTGACCGCTACCCAAAGGTATCAACAAAGTAATGACTTGCACATACATTACCTACCTTTAATGGACAGAGAAGATAATTGATTTTTCTATCCATACCCTCTCCCGTTAAACCCTCTTCTCCTTCCCATCCTTTCCTTATTAGAATAAGATCGGACGGCACCTAACTCATCAGAACCGCAGAATACTTGTACTTCACGCCTGTCTTCTGTGACGTCATGGTATTTCACCGATCGAGCTCGCGCATTCGTCGAACAGATATTGTTGTTGCGTCGTCTACCACTTTAAAACTGTGCGTGAACAATGAGTAGCAATTGAAAGCAGGTAACAATATAGAGATCAAACTCTGCTAAGAACTCTTCCGCCTGAAGTACAAATAGAAATGAACTTGCAAATTACAAACTGTTTAAAACCTTTAACACATGTGACACGAACACAGAGCTTCATTCACCCCTTATCACGTAATCTGTAATTCGTGAAACTTTCGGGAACATGTCCTGCACACTTATTACAAACGGGTTCGAAAGATCTTTGTGTGTGTGGCGGACAATCAACACATACGCATAAGTGAGAGTTACAGTAAAACAACCTTTTTTTTGTGTCGGGAAAATGCGACCTTATGCACGCCCCCCGTTCGGGGCAACATGGGGGTCCCGTGGAGCCCACCCCGAGCGGCCCTCTCTGGCCTGTCCTACCTCACGGACCGGCCTTAGGTTCCTCTTCACCACGTTCACCGTGGATGGCTCAGACCCATGGCTACTCCCCGTGGGTGGCTCGGGTCCACGGTTACTGAGCCTCACCGCCACGACAAGGCGGGAACTCGGTTGGGGGGACAGTAAGAAAACCTATCGTAACAACTTATTTCTGAAATATGACATATAGAAAGGCTTCGAGTTTAGACTAAGCACTAACTTTCTTTAACACCTATCCTTGATGTACCTTTAATTTAAATTGAAAACACTACCATCTTTACCTTAAGGGCACACGAGACCCGTTCCCAGGGCCGTCGCCCCAAATATTCGCTTAAAGCTTACGTTATTCTGTTTTTAAACTGAAATAACCCAACAAAAATATTTAGAGAACAACAAGGAAGTATTTTTCGACTGTCTGCGACCCATATTCCAGCGTACCCTGGGGCCCTGTAATTAAATGTGCCCTAGGGTGGCCCTAAGCAGCGAGTCCCACCATGTGGTAACTTATATAAACAATATTATAATGCATTATGTTTACAAAATATTGTAAGTAGTTTAAAATGAACCCTATAAGTAATAAGTAACTAAGGTGGACCATCAGTTTTGGGTTGGTATAATACAGGAGTAATATGTCAGGGGAGAGACATTCAACGAAAAAAGATTGGAAAGCACTGGGCTACAGAGTGGACAGCCCTGAACACACATTTGCTAAGTTAGCGGACAACTTTGAGCGTTGAGGTGACTCAAGCAGAAACAGAAGAATATCCTGGGTGAGAAGACAGCGTAAGAAGTGAGAATGGACCATAAAGATAATATATAAAACATTCGGTAATATGTATTTGCTACAATATGGGAGGATTATAAACTTGTGGCAATACAAATTGGATTAAGATTGCCTAAAAGCGAATATCCACAACATAAACCGTCTAGACCTCTGACCTTAAGGTCACATTGTCACAAGAGTTAATATTATTATGAAATAACATTGCTACACAGATTATATGAGCTTAGTTGAAATAAACACAATCTAAAACTCTATTTAAAATATATCCATAACAAACGAAATATTGAAACCAGGGACAGAGGGGAAAGGACCCATCCCTGCGGCCGTGTCCTGTCCAATCATACCACAACATAAATTCTAAGCTCAATCATTGTCAAACAATAATCGACTCTATTCGTAGAGCCTTAAAATCTAAAATGGAACAACTCTATTATGTTTACTATAAACATGGATCACTGCGTAAAGAAGGTTAATTGATAGTTTAAATTTAAACTACAGCGAGTTATCTTAATAATGTCACAATGGTGGTAAGTATTAATCTTGATATAGCACGTTATGTTTCCTCTCTCTCTCTGACATTAACCTGAATTGTGTGATCTGGTAAAGGGTGCTTTTAAATACCTCATTCACTATCGCAAGGTTGTCACTTAATACATGCATTCAGGGTTAACTAACATGGGATTTAGATTATCCCAAAAAGACATATTTAGTTTTTTATCTACAGTTTGTAAAAGTTTTATTGAATAAAAATGCCCAATTTCGGACGGTACGGGAAGCTTAGGACGTATCTTTTCATAAAAAATGTATAGGAATGTACACACGTCACTGAGGCACAGACGGGACGGGGACATGGCACGCGCGGGACGGGAAAAACAGCAGGTTCCATTTCGTCCAAATTCACCAATATAATTTTATGTTGGTGAACTTGGATATGGTAGCGACATCTCATGGAATTTCAAGGTACCTATAAGCTATCGTCCATTGACAACAATACATAGAGATATCACATGTCACAACAGATGGCGCTGTAATTTTTTTTTGATTTAAGGAAAAAAACACCCATACCGATAAATTTAAAAATAAAACCATATCTAAATACATGATTTTATTCTTGTTATTTATGATTTGTTAAAGCTGTTTCCGAGTTCGCGTAATGTATTATAGTATAGTAGACTCGCGCTATATGTATTTTAACAAGAAAAAGTTAAATTGTTGTGTATAATTTATTTATTTATGTGACTTACTTGTCACTGTTAGCCTGGAGGAGGCTTTACAGATTCACCGGGTTTGAGGCCGCAGAGCGCAGAGGGCGCCTAGCCTAAGCCTCTTTAAGAGTAACTAAGCTCGAGGGCTCCGTAGAGGGAGCCTCGGCTCAGGCCGTTACTTTTGTGTTATTTATGTTTGTATCTCTCTTTTTATAGAGTAGATGCCAACCGTGTGTTTCCATTGGCTTATAAACATGTCGCCATACAAGCTTTCTCTCTGTCTTTCTGTCTGAAAAAAGTGAGATGACAATATGCTTTGCGTGAATTAAAGGAGGAAGATATACGAAATAAGGCGATTTGTGAGATTGTTATATAAAAGTACTTTGTACTAGCAAACATCGGCGTAAGGAATTTTATCACTACATAGTATAATAAATAGTAAGATTAAAATCCTCGTTTCTCAAAAAAGAATCCTCCCCCCTTCCTACCCTTTTCTTATAAGGAAATGATGGGAAGGGGAAGAGGATTTGACGGATGGGGAGGGGACGGACAGAGAACGGAAATACCCTTTTTTCTGTTCCTTTGTCCATAAAGATCATTCCAACGCATCTGCAACTTATAAGCTTGTTGCGGATGCCTATGGTTAGCGATACGTATTGTCATGTGCCACTTTATTCTATATAAAAAAAATGTACACAGTGGATTTTAATATAGTTTTTACCAATAGTGGTAGTGGACCATGAGACAGATTTGGGTATATTAGTTTCGTCATAATAGTTTAGTACGATAAAAATTCGGGCGTATATTCTGTTCTACCCGTATGAAGCCGTTAATTCCATAATAAATATAGAACACAAAACTTCCAACATTCAACCTGGCTTTTGGATTTTGTTCAAACCGGCATGCGAAGACGTGGCCTCTGGGGAAATTAACCCCCCCTCCACTGCCCCGCCGGCCCCAGCAACCGCATAATTCGTCCCAGCCCGATCGCGTACGTCAAAGTACGACATATTAAATTCGAAACTCGGTGACTCCTAATCAAATAAAATCATTGACTTGTATTCGACGTCTGGTTGAACTTAGAGTGTTTGCTACATTGTTTCGATTCTGACCGATGTAATCAGTTAACGGTGTTAAGCAAATTTTATTAAGTAACTTTCTTTTCTAATCTAAATAAATAAACGGTATACAATTTAACGTAAAATCTGGTACATCTCTCTCAGTTTTATACATGCATACATCTAAGCATGCATATCACATATATTCTATCGCCATTCTCTTTACATCGCATTTCTTTCTTTATTTTTTATGAAAGAAGGTCACAAACGAGCAAGCGGGCTACCCATAGGAATCCGCAACAATCAAATGAGTCGCAGGACAGGAAAAAAATTATTTTCTTTCCCCATTTACCCTCTCTATCTTTCAATACTCTTCCCCTTCCCATCCTATCCTTATGAGAAAGGGATGGAAAAGGGAAGAGGTCTGAAATTGGGCTTCTAGAACATCACTCATCAGGCAAAACACCGAAATACTTTTAAATCACGCATGTCTTCTGTGAAGTCAAACCGTTTCTATTCTTAAATCCAAATATGCCTTTACAAACCTTCATAATTTGCTTTTTGTATTATCTCGATGGACGTCATCTTGTCTTACGAGTAACTTTATACTATCCTGAAATTTGTTTACCAAAATCCATAATGTAACTGCAATTCTCTGGGTTGTTTCATCATCCTTCCCCTTTTACCACTCATGTAGGGTGGGCACAGTATGACTGTAGACCATACCGTACAATTTTGGCTACAGTTGTTACGACCGGCCGCCTGTCTGCCGCCAACCCTCCTCGGATATAATTGGTTGTATTCAAGTCTCATCTATGACAAGCTGTTGTACACTTATCGTCAATGATAAGTGACTTTTGAGTTACAAAAACGGCACCAAAGAACTTAAACGTATACAAAATTAAGTCAGAACTGTCCACGTTACCAGTAAGTTTATAATTTAACACAAGGTCCGTTCAAACGAGCGTACGACTAACTGCCTCAAGTAAAATTAACCGCACCGTATTCTAACCGAGAAATTCGCCGTTGGCACATGTCATGCGAGGTTGCTTTGCTGATTACCTTTGTTGAGACATCGACATACTTTGTTTGACGTGTGAAATTGTTAACCATTTCTTGTCACTTCGAACGAGGTGTTAGTTTATTGATCCGGCCCGAAGGGCCAATGTTGTAAATTTATAAAAGGGTGGTCGCGTGGTTTATGATAGGTGCCTGAGTCGTCTTGCTCGTCAGGTTTTTTTTAAGCCTATAAAAACTATGTTAAACATTCCAATCTATTGCGTAACACAAGATGTTTTGTAAAGACTTTGAACGAAACAGTTTAAAAGCGTACGGATATTTCACACTTTGAACTTTTACGCAGAAACTAAGGCGTGCCCTCAGTCTAGACAACTTTGTGATTCCAATAATGGATTCACTTTTTTGGAGCGTGATTGAATTAAAAAGGCCCAATCCACATTATAAAGATTCGTACATAAGTATTTGTCGTTGATTTATTGCGAATTAATTGTACTACATAAATACAGAGAGATTAAATACTAGTACCTATTTAAATGGAGTAAAAGTACTTCAATGGTGCTACCCACCTAAGTATCAATGTGTCCACAAAGTTTATAAGCAGTGGTGAACCAGTGGTATAAGCCCAGACTTACGTTCTATGTAGGTGCTTTGATTTGTGTAAGTTATTTCATCACCAATGCTCCATAAACGGTGAAGGAAAACATCTTGAGGAAACCGGAATGCTTCTACCACCAAATTTGAATACATGTGACATTCACCAATCTGCACTGGGCCGTGTGGATAACGGCCATTTCCCTCTCTCGGAGAGGAGCAAAAATATATACAATTAAGTTTTAAAGTAAAGAAAAAAACTATAACCAAAACATATCAAATACTAGTTTTATAATTATAAATATAAATGTAAAAGTTAATTATAAGTTCCTTAAGTTTCTCATAGATGGCGTGTATGTTAATTGTTAACAGAACAACAATATTTTTTGTCGTCTAGGCTGCCGTCTCACGTCACGCGGATTTTCTTGGCTATATTAGTGCAACCCGTGCGAAGCCGGGGCGGGTCGCTAGTATATTTATAAATGCGTATGGCTTTGTATATTGTTCCAACATCTGTAATTTGCCACCCAACTCACAGATTGTAAATCAAACATCCCTTATTCGCCAAATTAATTAATTTGGCCGCTACGGCGTGTCAATGTCGAATTTAGCTGACCAACCAGATACTGATATCGACGTTTATGTGACGGCCAACTCCTCAGGGGAGGAACTTAATACAAATATGCTGTAATCAGGAAATCTACTGTAATGTATGAAATTACTAACCATAACTTTTCCTAACCTATTACACATTTAATATTTGAATAAAAAAGGTCCCCTAAAGGTCTAAAGTAGGGGATGAAAGTTTGATGAAATTTGTTGTCAATGTAAGTTGACCTCAAATCTATACGATCAATCATACAAAATAGGGTTCAGCTTAGGCTGGAATATGTTGGTTAAATTCAATCGCAAGGCGGGTGCTTGATACGTGTAAATTTGTGTTAAAACCATTGCATACTTTTATCAATACATTTGCTATATCTATTTTTTACAGCAAGCTGCCACGACCTCCCAGAAAACAGGCGTGAAGTAGAATTACTCTGCATTTCGTCTGATGAGTGAGTCAGTCCTCTTCCCCTTCCCACCCTTTCCTCATACGGATAGGGCGGAAACGGGAAGAGGATTTGACGGCGAGGAGATTGGCGGGGAAAAGGAAATATCCTTTTTTCAGTCTATGCCCTCCTCTGTCCATTATAGGTAGGCAACGCATCTGCAACTTATTTGCTTGTTGCGGATGTCTATGGGTAGCGCTCACTTAACATCAGGTGATCTGCTTGTTCATTTGCCACCTTCTCACATAATAAAGCTGTACGTTTAGTCGGTTTGATGAACGCCCACATTCTAACACTAATAAAAAACTACGGGAACTTAAAAACTAGGACTTAATGTCAAAAGGCTATGACGATGCCGGAATAATATAGCGGTAATAAAGTTAAACTATACGAGTGTCATAAGTAACATTTCTCGGCTCGTGTAGTATAAATTGACATTGGTATGCAAATATGAAACATTTAACCTGTACAAATAACTGTATAAAGACCCAGCCACGGGGGAAATTACCTGATACGTCAGGTAATGCACGGACAAGGACGGCCCCGCTATTCAACTTAAATCGTTTCATAGTAACAAACTAACGATATACGGCCGAGGATAGTACAAAATACACATTCAAAGTTTGTTCTGGTCAACTAATTGTAATGGAGGAAAACGGCGAAAGACGTTACCAGATAAGTGTCGATACAATGAGAAATAATAAGAGGAATATATTGTAAGGGGTAAAGGGATTCGACCTTCAAAGCCTCACTCACTCTGACTAAACACATAAACATAAAATCCTTTAATCGAAATACCTTCTTGCCTGTCTGAAGTTGTGGTGTTTTTCAGGTTCCGCGGGTCTATTCGTACAACCAGGGACGGATCTACGTAGGGACTTTTGATCTGCAGCCCAAGGACCCGTGGATATTTTTTCAATAATACAATCGACTGTCGGGACGATGAAAAACCATGATCTTTAATTTGTAGCAGTCTTGATTATAATCAGACAACGAAAAAAAATTACACATTATAATTTTGGTAGGCTCTTAAAGTATTATTAGTTCAGGGCCCACATTATCACGGTCCGCCCCTGCTTGCAAGATCGTGCAATTGCCTATTCGTAACACGCTTAAGTGTTACACAGTTGAGTCCAAAATCTAAATCTGTTTTAAGTCAAATATTAGCAAAGAAATAACGTGGCGATTACCGAGACCACGTGAAGTGACCACAGAACGGAATTTCAGGTATGACAGATGTAGCTTAGCATGTTAAAAGGATGAATGAAGAGAGAGTGGCAAGACCTTATGTTGTTTAATTTATTTAGTGGCAAGCCGAGCCTAACGACTTCACCCTCTCGCCCTGCAATTGAATTTAACCGATAATTGTCCCGCCCTTGTTAGTGAATAACTGAATAACTTAGATCTTTGTGCAAAATTTCAAGTTTCTAGGCCTAGTAGTTAGGGCTTGGCCTTCATATATAAGTCAGTCTGTTACTTCTTTTATAGAAATAGATATGAGTGACATACTAACCGATATACCGACCTATATTTATATTTAGGTGTATAGATGAAGAAGCTTTGCCTACCGCTCAGCCAAGTTCAGGTTATACAAACAGACACGAACACAATGGTGACTGTATACTATGTGAAATCACAGCCTAAATGGGTATATTAAGAGCATTACTATTAAGTGTAATGTAGGACATTCGATACTAACATTAGTGACAAATAAACTACGCCGTACAAACACGGTCTGAAAGCGAGAGCAAACAGGGGGCAAGTTAATGCGGCATCTTGTACTTTAATTCTATCAATGTACCAACAATTCGATATTACAACAAACATACATTTACCAACTCAATGATATCTGCTAAGCAAATTTCAATTGTATAACACTGGTAATAGAGCAGTGTGTTGATTTGTCGTGATTGTATGTCAAATGTTTGCAATACAAGCAACTTATTTGACCAGTCCTAAGCAAACGCGTGGCACTTTCTAGAATTGTATTTAACATGTTGCCAATAAAAAATGAAATTGAAACACGTTATTTTCTTTCTTTCTTAGAATTCCGTACCCAAAGTGTAAAACGGAACCATAACTAAGACTCCTTTGTCCGTCTGTCTGTCCGGCTGTATCTCATGAACCCTGATAGTTGAAATTTTCACAGTTGATGTTTTCTGTGCGGCTTCAACAACGTATACTAAAAAACAATATAATATTAAATAAACATTTAAGGGGGATCCCATAAAACAAACAAAATTCTAAATTAGTGAGTACTTCGCCAGCAACTTGTGACATTGGGTCGTCTGACACCTCAGTCCCCCCGTGACCATGAGCGCTGTAAAGTACTCGAAACGTCGGGAATTAAAATCCGTAAAATTAGTTTTATTTCAATGTGTAGTGTTCGCGTAAATTTAAGAAATCACCAAATAAATTTCTGTTGCAATTGTGAGTGGCAGCGTTAGCGTAAGCAAGGGACGTCCAAGGAGAATTTATATCAATCAGGTTAGTAACATATTAAAGAAGAGCGATATATATGCGTAGATGTATGGATGTAGAAGAAGCGAGAGAGATGTGCCAAGATCACGCCAATTGGAAATCCATAATCTCTGCTTACCCATCTGGGTTACGGGCGTGAGCGTATATTTACTTATTTTCATTCCCTAAAGGTCTAAAGTAGAGGAAGAAAGTTTGTATGGTAAAATATTTGTCATCCAATGGAAGTTGACTTCAGATCTCTATCATAATTTATAGGGTTCAACGAATTATTTTTGATTTAATTAAACTGTACGACGAGTAAAACTGCGGGGCGCAGGTTGTTCAATATTAAAGAGTTAAAAATATACAATACAAAGTTATAAAACAAACAATCAAACGCCACAGCGGCAGTCCCCGGAGCAAGAGATGATATGAAATTGTTGAAATTATACTCTAGGGTGAGATGCTCCACAACTTTCCCTTCGTATTCTTTCCTTTTGTTTGGCAATTTAAGTTACGACAAGCGACTTGCGAAACGAATGTTTGTAAAGTTGTTTTATCAAGTTATGGGAAAGAGTTACTTATTGTAACTGCATTCACAATCATCCTCATGGTGTATATATTACATGTGCAATATTAAAAAAAACATGAGAATATACAAAATCTTTTACGATAACTTGCTGCTATAAGGGTAGGCAGATGTTGAAAGCGAGTATTGTTTCTGTGATACGCTTTCAGAAATGGGATATGTTCCTTTGGTTAGTTTTATTTGATATCTGTGTAGTAAGGTGGGGAACATCTTAAGGGCTGGCGTGACATGCTCAACATCAGCAACATGTTTATTTTGATATGATTATTGTAAAGGATTATTTTGCTAAAGTGATCACCGCCGCCCATGAAAATCCGCAACGCCCGAGAAGCTGCAGATACACTGCTTGATTCCACTTGTCCTGTGGCTCTCCTACTCTGCCTGTAGATATGTGTACATAGCACAAACTATAAAAACGTAAGCATATAACGGTAAATCTGATTAAAATTGACTATTAACTTTTATTTTTACATTATTGCTAATTATTTTTGTCAGGAGCAAACTGACCTAATTTAAAAATATAGAATATTTACTTAGCAAAATTCGAACCTGGGTCATTTTAGTGCTAGATCATTAGGTTTTGATGTTTTTTTCTTATTATTGGATATAAATTTGTGGCATGTTAATGACACGTTAATAGCGTGTCTCGCGTTATAAAACTTTGAAATCGTTTTATGGAAAATCTTTTCCCCCACTTGGCAAAGTTGTGACAAGATCCGATGCGAACTCAGTTTTTTATCTTATTATCGGATTCTGATTCGTTTCTGATTGATGTATGCGACGTTGACAAATAATATCTGGGGGTGAACCTGTAGGGGAAGATTGATATTCATACTTAAGGTTTGTTCTGAAACAATCGAACGGTCTTGATAGATGTATGAGGTGTGCTATAATTATGCTTAAGGTAAATCCGTTATCTATGCCTACAGCTTGAAGTTATACGTATGGTTGTTATAAGATTGCAAACGAGCAAATATTTCACTTGATATTTGCAACAAGCTAATGAGTTGCAGATGCGTTGCCTACTTTTAATGGACAGACGAATTTATAAACAAAAAAGGATATTTTTCCTATCTATTCCCTCCAATTCAAATCTGAATAAGGCTATATACATATGAGTAATTTTATGATTTTTGTTTTGTACACTTAGCAAGCCCTTATTCGCAAAATCGATTATTCATCCTGTGTATAACACCTCTAGAGAAGTATAAATAGCAAATATATGACATACAACAGCCGCAGACCGCAGTCTCCGACGAATAAATAAGAACAAAATATTGGCTAATAATTAAAACGAGTGCACGCACCATTATTATGCGGTGCAAGTGATGAGAGATCGCGGAAACAGTACTCACTCGAAATACGTACATAGTTGTATGTAATTATTGCCTTGTGCTGATGTGAATGCTGGTATAACAATACTAAATATAACATAATAACACTAAAACGCTATACGTTTTAGTGTGATTCCACTTAAACACTACGCAAATAGCATCCCAAGGAGTCATTTCCGAACGGATACATATTGGAACTTCATATTTCAGGGTTCATATTAAAATTCAATTGGTAGTCCATTTTAGACAAAAACACACATATTTCGACGTCCCTTACGTTTGAAATATGTGGATATATACTGATATAATATATGAGTGTGTAGATTAAAGTGGTAATACACTGGTATTACCACTTTAATCTACACACTCACAAGATTAACAATAATATTGGGTAACAGTTTAAGACTTCTACGTGCTAAGTTTTTCTTTTTTATTATCCAATTGTATCGGGCGTGCTAATCATCAACTACTAATTTAATAATTCAATCATCATAATTGGCCAATACTAGTCCACTATTAAGGTTTACTTTACACCTTCCACAATAAGCGGTCTCCTGTTTTTGGTATTGCATTATCAAACAACGAAAATCATTTGTTCCCTGCATATTAGCTCGAACTTTTTATCTATAACTACACATCACAGAATCATTTTTATTGCGGGATGTGTCACAATGGTGGTGGTAGTGGTATAAAAGCCAAATCGTAATCGTATTTTTCAATATGTTTCTATTATTTTTCTACATTATTCTGGGTTAATCTAGAACGTCCTAGATAAGTCTAGATATTTCTAGAATAATCTCAAATATTCCAGATCGATCTACAAACTAGGAGAGTAATATGGTTAGCTGTTAAATATATATAAGACTCAGCGAAGTGGGAGTTTGCAGTTAGTGCAAATAAAGTGCGTACGTAGATTGCTCTGTGAAAAGTCTGTATACTTTGGTAAATTTATGCTATTGGTAAATTTCAATCTGCAAGTGCAACTTGCACCAACGGCTATCGAGCCGAAGCTTTTAATCCGTGAAATACGACGTCCGCGCTTCGGACGTGGACGGGGTCGCGGGGAGACATCGCAGTCGTTAGCAATTTATCGAAGGCTACCTGCACCGCACCGGCTTATGTTATTAGCTGCCTACTCTACAATGCCTTTAATATATGCAATGCACTTATATACACATGGGAACATAAATACTTCATTATACTACCTGTACTGTGGGTTTCATCCACCATGCTATTCATTTAATTAGCCTAAGCTGAACCCTATTTAATGTGATTTATCATATAAATCTAAGGTCAACTTACATTGGAATTAAATATTTCTCTATACAATTTTTCAGGTTTGAGGATGAATTTAGAAAAGTCTTTGCTGGCCTACGTAATAATTGAAATTTCAAGTCTCAGTTTAATTCTTTATATAACACATACATAGATACGTGAACACCTGATCGATACATTTCTTACAAAACTACGTCACACTGGTCATTGTAGTCATGGTATTTCACCTGTCCAACTAACCCATCATACAAATGTTGTCTCTACAACTGTAAGTATTATTGGGGTTTTAATGAAGATTCGTACAAGGTTTAAATGTTACAACTACACAGGTGACCGCATCAAAATTGTCCGACGCCACTGACATTGACAACTTTTTCCAATCCTTAGGTATATCAACAACAAAAGAAAAGTGGCAAAGCATGTCACTAAATGTCCGATAGCACAATTAAGTGGAGTAAAATTATGTTCTCTATACAGAGTCCACGGAATGTAACCTTACACAAAGAGGACCGACATCTAGACACGTGTTTGTAAATTCCCAGTGCCGGAAGATTCACATAACAGCATCGTTACAAAATCGTGATTAATCTAACATCGATGAATGACTAAATTGAAGTCTTGGACTCCGAGCTTAGACACACGAGAAGTATTTCAAAGGTTCTGGTGAAAACAGAATGTAATCAAATGCCTTTCAAACAATTGATGAAGTCATATACTCTCACTGTTTGCTCGGGCATAAACGCAACGCGAACGCAATTACTTTTGTCCAAGTGTATCGAAAACTTTCTCTCAGAATTATTCACAAACATTTGAATTCTTTATACATTTATTACTTTCATTCAAAGCTTAAAACTTTTAAAAATAAACTTATAACTCTGTTAATGGCACACTCAAAGAGAAAACATTACGATTCATCTGCAGATTTGATATATAAATGTACTTGTAATACTAAATTACAATGTACGGTGACCATGATCGCAATAATCATGAGGAATATCCGCATGAATCTTAGCATATTTTTTAAACTAACCAAAAAAATTAAATTTAAGCTATCTGTATCTACTTCAAAGTCATTATCTCCCTACTCACCCTTTTATTTCGTTACGTGACGTCGGCACAGTATGACTGTAATCCATACTGTATAAGTCTTGTCTACTCAGGCAATACAACTCTAACATATAGTGTTAGAAATAAAAAAAAACAAATAAAAATGTTGGTCAATCCCCATTTTGTATTTTGAAGATCTTGAAGACTCTTAACTATTTCAAATTGCAATTTACTAATTGTCTATTCCATACAGTAATTTGAATAACATCCATAGGTATTGAAATGTTGCCATATTATAGCAGGCATATTTTACAGCGGTAGAGCCCGCAGCAACATCTATAGCTCGAATGGGCCAGCTCTACCGGTGAAATACCACGACCTCACAGAAGACAGGCGCGAAGTAGGAGTATTTTATGCGTCTGCGTTTCCTCTGAAGAGTGAGGTGCCCGGTGCCAATTCTCTTTTCCATTGCATTTTTCCCTACAAAGGATAAGATGGGAAAGGGGAGGGGATTAAATGGAGAGGGTGAATACGACATGACATATCCTATGTCCTGTCTCTCCCCCTTTGTCTATTAAAGGTAGGCAACGCATCTACAACTCATTTTCACTTCTTCCATAAAATAAAGTATAAAATAGATTGATTTCTGGAAACATAGCTCCTCGAAGCGCAAAGACAGAAGACTGAAAAAATAATAATGTGACATGCAATTATGTTTCACTACGGCATATATTAAAACCATTTGTTATTGAGACTTAAGTCAGGACTTCGAGTGAACATGGTCACCTACAACACACAAGCGGGCGTTTTGCAAGAGAGAAAGCTGGAAGCCGCGTGTTCCGAGTCGGCGGCACACCGCACCGACAACGGCACTCGACACACCACATCATGGTGAGTACTTTTGTGTGTTATTTATTTCTTTAATTACATAAATTTATCACAAAAAAAGGTTTAAAGAATAATTATTCACAACACGCAACATTGTAGTGAATGACGTATTTTTTTATCATGTTATGAATTAAACGAAAGTTTTCTATCGTGATAATTGCCTTTTTTGTACGTTACAACATTAGTTTGTCATAGCTGTCTCAAATCTTTGTACAGTATCGACCTGAGTGGGAAAAGGGCTGGGACATCAAAAGACGAATTCTATTGTCATCTGTCGTTAATAAGTGTGTGAATTTCGAAATTGCATAATTAACATTTTAATTGATGCAGTTTTTAAATTAGATCTGTAAAGTGGTTAAGATTAAATTGAGGGCCATTCATACTAGGATAGCTAATAAACGTCGACCACAGTAGCCTACACCACTGCTAAATGTTTGGGATTTGTGTAATTCGTTCTCGTATCATGAGTAGGTTTCTTGACCTATCTGTCGCCACCTTTTTAATTTACTGTCAGAGGCCGGACAAGGGCCTTTCAAAAGAGACGTCACTGTGGTTTTGATTCCAAGCCTGCTTTTGTGATTAGGTGAAGCAGTTTGCAAGTGGTAATGTACTCCTGTATAACGCTAGGCATACAGAATTTAAAAAATAAAACAGGCAAAAGGCATGCGACTATTTTAGCTAGTAAAAAGTAGGTATTGTCTATACATTATAAACGTAAAATTTGTGAGTTTGGATGTTCTGGGTAATCTTGGGTACTGCTTATCCGTGTTTAAAAATTCTTTCGCCAACAGAAACCTCTTTTATTAGGAAGTAACATATGTTATTTTTTTTATTTGTCTTTTTACCGGAGCAAAGCCGGGGCGGGTTGCCAGTCACTTATGTAAAACAAGATCACTTAGATGTTATTATTTTGTGGGGCGCACTGCGAACGGCGATAGATATATTTCAATATTTCTTATTTTTTTTAATATTCCAGGGCGCGGCACAAAGCGACAATGCTAACCTGAGCAAGGCGGACCTAGTGAGGAAGATTAAGTCGCGGCTGGCGACAGTCGACCCCGCCAAGGCTAAGGAAGTGGGGGGCGTGTTCCTGTTCAACATAATTAAAGGCACAACCGTATACAGCTGGAGTAAGTATCGTCTTATATAGAAATTATAAGGAAATGCACAAGAGACATTCGTCATGAACCAAGCTTTCACTTCTAGACGTACTCCAAGGATGGCCACAAAGATCGCCCTCACCCAGTGAAGTACTAACTTCAGTCCTCTTCTCCTTCCCACCCGTTCCTAATAAGGGGGATAGGATGGGAAAAGGAAGAAGATTGGACGGGGAGGGGATTAACGGGGAAAAGTAAATATCCTCCTTTGTCCATTAAAGGTGGGCAACGCATCTGCAACACATTTGCTTCTTGCGGATGTCTATGGGTGGCGATCACGGCACACGATATAAGAGGTGATCCGCTTGCTCGTTTGCCACCTTCTCGCATAAAAAAGGCAAACATTGACCACATTATCGGCTTCTATGGTGTTTGTTTGGTCTGGTATACCATGCATGGCCATTGGCATCTGCAATAAGCTAATGAGTTGTAGGTGTGTTACCTAAATTTAATGGGCAGAGGAGACAAACAGGAAAATCCTTTTCTTCACTATCCCCTCCCTCGTCAAGCCCTCGTCCCCTATGCGTATTCTCCACGTCCAAATACCTCTTACAAAAAGGAACGGCGATGATACCGACCCGACGGCTGCGGGAGTCTTTGTAACGATTCTCGGGGACACAAATAACCAACAGGGATCTAAAGTTGCTGACGGTAATAATTATTATTTACTAGTGACCTATGTGTTGATCCGATCGCTACCAAACACAGGAATGTGCCAATCTGGACAATCCCTGTAAATTCCATCGAAATTCCCCGTCCCACCATTTCAGAGTCTATAGATCTATAGGAAACATATCCTATGTTACTTCTAGTACCTCCAAGAATATGTGTATACAGTTTCATGATGATCGGATGAGTAGTTATCGCGTGAAAGCGTAACAAACAAACTTACATTCACATTTATAATATTAGTAGGGATGATGATTTGACATATTGAGTTTATTACAACTTCCCCCTTTCACTTCCTTCCAGCTCTTGACCTGAACACCGTGTCAGTATACGAAGGCGAGCCTGACGACGACCCGGACACCACGTTTACCATGAACGAGCACTATTTCAAGCAACTGGTGACAGGCAAGGAAGACGCCAGGGTCATCATGCAGGCCGGCAGGTGCTCCGTCACCGGCGACATCATGCGGGCAATGAAACTTGAACCTTATATCAAATTATAATCTTGAATGAGCTTATTTAAAAGTGTTATACCGCCTTAGTGAACTTACGTACTGTATAGATGTGCAAAACCAAGTAGGTGTGATTGCGTGGAGTTCAAAAAATATCTCAGACGGATGCTTTCTGATCATCTAGCACTGTAGCTGGCGGTAGGTTGAATCCGTGTCACATTTGAGACCTAAGCTACGTCAAAATAGGATAGCGATCGGTATGTCTCTCACATTAAAGACAATTTGTGGTATATGGAATATAAATAGCTAATTCTTTACAGCAAAGGTTTGCAAGCGAGCCGCCTACTTTAGTATATTATATACGAGTACACTACAAAACGTTGCCTTTAGATTGTTCATATGAGTATGTTTAGTTTTAAGACTGAGAATATTTCTAAATAAATACTTAGTATATCGATTGACATTACCGTACGTTTTAATTAATAATAATAAAAAGTTACTTTAAGCAAACATTTATGTTTTATTAGTGGCAAAGTGGACTGAAAAAGGCCGCGCGCAGTCCGATGGGTTGGTCTGTCTAGATCCGCACCACACTAGACACCTCTGTCTATGAAGCTCTCTGAGTGGCCGGGGATAGAGCAAGATGGCGAATCTTAAGATATAAGATTAATACCACTTAAGGGGAGGATGTTTTCCTAAATATGATAACCGTAGATTATTTTAAGAAGTAAAGTTACCACATTCAAAGATATACAAATTATATTATTTTAGGAAACAACATAATTATATATATACTGATGAAGTGAGGAAAGACGATTTACAAGATACAAGTTTTGTCGTATCTGACATGTCATTATATTGTTTGTTTAATTATATTTCATTCTAATAAATACTACCAACTTAAATACATAATATTAATAAATCTACATGATAGAAATTGTAGCCTCATTTAATATTTTAATTTAAACTTATACACCTCGTGCGCTGCCGATACATTGCATCCTAGCAACACTATGATTTCAATGAGTAAGCAAGCGAGTTAGTGTTGAGTTAATGAATGAATGAATGAATAGAGAGTGAGTGATTGAATGGATGAATGAGTAAATTAAATGAACTTCGATAACATGAAAATTACTGCACTGCACTACCTTGTCGCTGGAGCGTCGTCGCACCCCTCCAAGCTTTGTCTCCCTGGTCCCCTGTCTGCTGCTCGAGTGTCAACGTGTCCTTAGCAAGCACCTTATTTACATGTAAAACAACGCAGCAACAACGCGCTATCGCCATATCTTCCTTAAACTTTCAATTAACGAAAATCATTAATGTCAAAAAATTGATTATATGTTTATATATATACAATTGTTCTGTACGTGTGTTGACAGTGAAGTCCTCCTCAACAGCTGAACCTATTTGAATGCATTTTTGTGTATGTGTTCAAGTGGATTCGAGGATGGTTTAGATTCACAAATAAAGCCAGCAGATGGCACTGTAATCTATAATGCAAGTAAACTGCTGAATCGACTTATAACTCAAAGTCACTATTCCCGCGGTCGCCGCGTTTTAGTGGTCGCGCACAGCTTGTTATTTAAAAAAAACTAATTAAAAAATCTATTAAAGTAATACTTTATATTAACAGATGACATCTTTTCCATCTCCGGCAACTTCTACACTATTTAACGGAACAATTTAAATTATGTATTCGGTGTGAATACAATGCGACAATTTGCATGGGTGACCTAATGTATTTACAATGTTATTTTTTGTATAGATGTAAAGGTGATTACTTTGACACTTTTATTTGTGATTTGTTCTTCTGTCTTCTGTGAGTTTGTTCGTACATTCGTGCAACGCTTCCAGCAACTGTGGCTCTGTGCTCACAGAGCGGTGGCATGCCTTAGAATGGATAATGAAATTACTTCCTTAAATCGTGTTACCTTACAAACTAGGGATGCTGCACAAGATGTTATGTCTGAAAATTCTGGGATTTTTATAGAATGATGTGCCAAACGAGCAAGCGGTTCGGATGTCAAGACCGCTTACCAAGGACATCTGCAACAACGCCCTACCATTAATAGACATAGGAGGTAATAATCATAAAAAGGAATATTTCCTTTTCCTACCCATCGTTTCCCCCGACAAATTCTCTTACTGGTCCCACCCTTACCTTATTAAAAAGGATAGGGGAAAGGGAGTAATATCAGAACCCCGGCACCCCAATCTCTTCTCAGGACACTCAGAATACTTCACGCTTTTCTTCTGTGTGGTCATTGTATTTTACCGGTCGAGTCGGCCCATTCTCCACACTTAAAAAAATATACTTTTAATGTAGTGTATATTTTAAAATAAATATGTTTTTGTGACAACCCTAACGAAAATAATTCTTAAAGATACTAAAATTTAAGTCAATGTTAATTTTCTTTTACAATTTATCCGATAATTTGTCTTTGCATAATTCACACAATCCGGAATGCTTTCATATGAACATTGTGAGTGTTTGTGAGTCCATGTCCGTTGGTGCACAGACTGGTTTTGCGATTACGGTACCGCGGGTTCATTGGCTAACCGGTCAAGCACCCCGGCCCTGACATTACCAGAGATAGAGCCACCTATTAAACCTTTTTTCAATGAAAAAAAAGTTAGTTATGCTCTATTAAGGCGAAGGCGGGAGATGTCTATCATCTGCAAATGATACCAACAGACATTATCTGTAGTTTAGATTTGTGGGAACTCGCATAGAGAAATGTTAAGCTTTTTTAAATTAATACAAAAGTTTATTACAAGAGTATTCGCTTCAAAAATATTGCTCAGCTGTTTTTCCCCTGCTCTCCCCATCCAATCCTCTTCCCTATCCTTATGAAGAAAGGGTGGGAAGGGGAAGAGGACAGTTCTCTTCCTCAATATAGAGGTATTTACATAATACTCACTCTTAAACCAAGACATATTCGGAGTTTTATATTTGAAGAAAAATTAAGGCATTGACCAACTAATGTTATTTCGATTTCCACCCAGGACAGACATTTGTGTGCATGAACTTGTCTGTTTGTCCTGAGTTTGGGTGTAATTATCCACTTAAGTATGTATTTACGAAAGAAAAGTAGTATATCAGTTGTCTGGGTGCCATAGCACAAAAATGGCCGTGTATTAATAATGTCCCAGGTATTATTATTACCGTACCCAATAAACATCTAGAGCACAATAGCGACGCGAATCGTAACTGTCTTTAAGCAGAAAACCAAAAAATATAGAGACGGAACGTGGATTCTAATGTGGAAAACCGTATGATAAGTCCTTTAGTAGTTTTTGTGTTTATTGCTTTTAGACAAACAGACACGCCGAGGGAAGTTTGTTTTATAATATGTTCGTGATTAATAAACACATTGCAACACCGGATGATTACGGACTATTTAATTGCACGTTTCATAGGTCATATAATTGCAGGTGAGCGGCTCCTTAACCACAGGACGAAGGACCACTGCGAAAGCCCTTGGACTATTATTAATTAGCATTTATGGAGTACACATGTGTGCTAAATTCGTTATAATATAATTATGTATTTAACTTTCCAAGCCCAAATGTTCAACGATAATCAAACTTGATACAAACATAGTAATTTGTGTATAAAATAATACTGTTTTGGTGTACATTTCCGTTCCATTACGAACTAAATACGAGTTTATAACAATTTAAATATCTTTTGTATTTAAATTAACTTTTTTCCATTTTAATATAACGTTTACTTTCAATAAATGTGGTGACGTCATCAGAAAACGACAAACGTGTCGCTATTTCCGTTTTTGATCGCGACTGTACCGGTAAAACAAGCTTTGGCTATGTCTTGAGCCGGCTTATTTTCATTATTTACATTCAATTCCCCATCAGTGTTACGGCTGAACAGCGCAGTCAGATCAAGAGGCTACAGTGTTAACGAAATATATCTTAATAACAAGTGACTTATTATTTCCGAACGAAAAATGGCGGGAAAATTTACATTATTTGTCTTTCTTACTGTCATCGCACTGAGCCAGGGTAAGTTTTTTTTATAATTTATATTAGGAGAAATGTTATAGGTTCGCGTGAACAACATGCTCAACATGCGTCATTTAGAAAAAAAATTACGAGCTTTTTTATTTATTTTTCTTGTGTTTAATTCTGAATTTTATTGTTAATAGACAAGGGTTTATTTTGTTGATTATTTTTGAACTTATGTCGCGTCTTCCCTGTTTTGAGTTTTCCCTTCTTCGTTAGTCCTTATAACTGCCAGTTGTAATTTAAAAAGTTTTTGTGCAGTGAACGTTTTTAAATATTTACTTATAATCGATTTAAATATTGTTATATTGATTTATATGTATTTAAAATGTTGCTATTTAATTAAATTCCAAACATTATTATCACAAACCTTACTGTAGACTAAAGTAGTAGTTAGTTTAAAGTTATTAAATCAAATAAAAACTTTGTATTTGTACATTGACTAAACATAATGGTCTAAGACGTCGCTTAATAAATTTATACCCTCATCTGTTATTTGATCAGGACCAAGCTTATATGTTAGATAATATGTAAATTGATAAATCACAAGAGCTAAATCTGGGGCCAACATTCCCAATGTTGGCCCCAGATTGGGGCATTGTACGTCAACATAAACTTGACCCCTAGAATCTTTAACGTCGAGTTAAGTAAGGGTTCAACCTAATTTGATTTTTACGATTTAGCAGTGTTCGCCCCAGATTTAGCTTGGCAGCCCACTATACATAAATTTTGTATGCCGTATGTTATAGTTATGATTTGTAGTCGTGTCTACTTGTATAAAACCTGCTGAGGTCGCGATTAGACTTTTAAATATTCTTGAAGGGCGTTACGTCCAGCAGTGATTATCATTAATGACCATGGGTGATGTTTTTTTAATCTTAAATACAACATTTTCATTAATAGGTGATCCTCAGAGCAATTACGAGACCAGCAGAGTCAAAGTACCAACGGGTAAGCTGATTGGTTGTGAATGGTTTCCGGTGCATCGTCATTCGTTGATACATTTTTATCAAAATTGATTTTGAACGATTTTAAATTTTGGTAACGGTTATTGTAAAGGTTTTAATATCTATGCTTTCATTAAAAAGCTCATACAAAATACAAAAGAGCGAATTTATTATGAACTTTTTCTAATGAAAAACAATTATATCGTCCGTCAAGAGGTCCTTCATATTTCGACCACATTGTGAAGCGCTGATTTATTCTTTAAAAAAAACAAAAGGCAAAAAAAATCACCCGAATAAACATTACTTAGAATAAAACTCTCTCACTTTGTTTTCAACTAATCATAGATGATACGTGACATTAATACTTTTCTTTCGCACAATTAACATTTCCCATCGTTAATTTTCTAAATAACTAAATTAGTTAAACATAAAAATTTATTTGTGTGTATATTGGCTTAAGAATAGGTGTTTTGTAACTCGGGTAGCAGTCATTTTATTATTATTTAAGTTGGCAGCCCAGAATTTTTTGGTCCTACATCAATAAAAAATACCACAGATTACTTCTCAAAAATTAATTAAACTTTGTCAACAAAAATACCTCGTTCATACTACTACAAGCAATATGAAATTAATTAAATGTGGTGACATTATTAATATGCTATTGACATTAAAATAATAGATCCATTTTCATTCATAATCATTATTAAATTGCCGTTCATCGTTGTCATTCCGTATCGTTACGTCACAATTTATAGAAAATGTAACCTTTCATTGTTTATGCATTGCTATAGAGCTTACAGGGAAGAATTTTAGTTTTGTCATATACTCTGGAGAGATCCCTCTATCGAAGGGAACACAGCAGTACCCACAATGAACTTTAAAACAACCCCTTACCTTGTCATTTTGCCTCTCAAACTCCACATATCTGCATGTCCGTAACCAGCACCTCATCTTCACCTAACAATTCGTTCATCAATTCACCGACAGGTATTGGATTTAGCCAAATACTGGACTATTTACTAGGAGGCTACGGGAACGGGCATTACCCGGATCGGTACCCGGGCGGGTATTACCCGGGCGGTGGCTACCACGGGCAGTATCCGGGGTACCATCCGGGTCTGGTCGGGCCGCCGGGTGCTCATCCGGGGTGCCCGCTCTGCGACTCTTCTGTGTACAGCTACTGTTCGTATAAGCAGGCCCATGACGCTTGCTGCTGTGAACAATCTGGTTGTAAGTACATAACCTGTATTCTATTCTATACCTATATATATACCTCTTCGGAGAATATAATTTTGGTCCCATATGTATTCCAGCGAACTTAAAATTGTATGTCAGTTTGGATTGAATAGAATTTTGAATTTAATTGTGAGTTGAGTGATTGTAAAGTACGAGGCCTTTTGGAAAATTTTGAGACACTTGGAACTTGGCAGAATAATCATGGGAAACTCTTGGGCCCTTATATAAAGGGCTCTGGGCTGCAGCCCAAAAAGCCAAAGCATAGATCCGACCTTGTTTTACATACCGTAAATATTTATAAACATCATGCATTCCTCAGTCATGCCGTTCCACTGCCACACGACCAACTGCAACTTCGTGTACGCCAACTCCTGCGAGGAGTACCACCTCATCACAAACTGCTGCTGTGTTGATGTTCAGAAGAGCGCATTACCCAACGTCGTTGCATAATCGAATGTATTGCGAAAACAATGAGATATAAATTGCTTTAATAAGTATAGTTATAAGATATTAAACATAAAAACCTACAATTGTACTGTTTTCTTTAAACAACACCGGAAATGTGCCAACATTGTAGTTGCTCATTTTATAGGGCATAGAGAGAAATATCTGTACCTATGTGTATAGAGTAGATAGTGGGACTTCTTTATTTTGAAAGATTGGTCCGTAAGTGACCGAAAATCAATTATCTAAGAGCTTTGCCAGTTTCTAGTTTATCAAATTAAAATCTGAGAGAAACCTTTTTCTTGTTTATAAATAATATTCGAAATCTTGTAACCTTACTAAGGTTTTCAGAATAGAAACATCTATCCGTTTTTCATCGAACTTGTCAGTTGACAAACGTGACAGGTGATTAAGCTATCGCCTTGCAAAAAGAACTGATCGGACATAAAACATTTGTGTCAAACTAGCAAATGGTACACACCTGATCTTAAGCGGCAACTTCACAGACATGTGCAACAAGCAAATGGTTGCAAATTTCTATTCACAATTTCGAGGGTTTTTAACTTTTTGCGCCTTAATTGTTTTGCTAAAATTAAATTAGCCTATGTCATTTTACAGTATAAGTAATGCTATATTAAATTACTATACCAAATTAAATCTATATCTTCCAGTAAAAGTAAAATCGGTTGTCGTTACTTGGAACATACAGACAAAAAAAATACTGTATAAATATCTATACTAATTGTCTATGCTTACATTTTATTTAGACTGTATAGAATATTGTCGCTTCCCACATGCTTCGAGTTTTCACTTTGTCTTCTGTCGGCATTTCTTGCCTGTGCTTTTTTTAAAGAAATACGTGCGTTCGCACGTCTATGGGTTCCCGTAGACATCTGCAAGAAGTTAATTGTTGTAGAGGCGTTGCCTACCTATAATGGACAGAGGGATAAACAGAAAAAAATATTTTTCTATAACTATCTATCCCCTACTCGTCAAATCCTCTGCACCTTCAATCAGGCCTCCGGCACCTCATCGACACGCCGGAGTACTTCACGTCTTCTGAGATCGTGGTTTTCGCCGGTCGAGCTAGCCCATTTGTGCAACAGACGTTGTTGTTGCGGGCTTTACCACTGTTAAATCCACTATTACCAATTCGAATAAATGTTAAGTTCCTTCGTTTGCCTCTTCGTCTGCATCCCTTACACTTCATTATCCACGCTCTCTTACAAGACATCCCTAGCCTATCCAATGTTTATGTGAAGCGGTGATCACGTAGCTATCCAGTGAGATATTTTTGCTTGTTTGGGTACAATACAGATATTGAAGTTAGCGCTTGAAGATTTTAAGGTTAAAAATAAAACACATGAAGGTTAATGTATAAATAGCACAAGGGACTGTCACTCGGTATAAGTTCTTTAAATAAAGGAGCACAAAGCGATATAAGAACAATAATTAACATACTAAATATTCTATACTTAGACGAGAGTAACGCATGATACAATGGGTACGTTCCACTAAACGGTCAAGATAATTCGGCTCACGACGCTCACGGTTTTTCCAATTATAAACACAATTGGAATGGAATGAACGAATGACAACACGTTTTGAACGTCAATGTAAATAATACAAATGACGAGATAAAAAAAATAAAGCAACAGCTTATAGAGGTTATGTTGCAGGTTGTAAGTAGGAACAATAAACTTATAATTATTGGTTAACTCAATTTATATGAAAAAATATAATTTTATAATTAATTTTAGTGGAGTACTTCATTCATTTCAGTATAAATATAATAAAAATCCTTATACGGCGATAGTAGAATATCTGGTACTATTTTGCTCCGAAATAATGTTCTATTTAGAACACTTTGTTACATTAAGTTGCGCGTAATTTGTCAACGCTCATATAGCGACCACAACGTACGTGTGAAACGGCTAAAGAAGCATTTTAGGTGCTATGAACGCAAAGTGGAACGCAACTATACTCCTAAAAAATTCACCTGTCAAAATCGTTCCAGAGATAGTGACAGTGACAGCAACACACGCACATGGTGAAACGTGTAAAAAGGAATTTCAAGAATTTTTAATCACGAAAGCTTTCCGATGATGTAAAAAAATGATAATATTGAATTTAAAAAACAAAATTTATTTGCATGTATAAAAAACAAGAATGCTGCATAAAAACATTACATTGTTTTAATTCATGACGTAACATTAGACTGTAATATTTTTGTTACAAATAAGAAAAATTGTAAGTTATTTCCTCACTTACAATTTTTTTGATAGAATTTTACTTATATTGGTATTTGGAAGTCTGACTAATAAAAATTCAGTCTGAAAAAGCGCGGGAAATTGAAAAAATCAGTAAGCCTACACCATGTCGCCAAAATAATACTTAGGGAGTCGTTAGTATTCTATCAAAAATGGGATTTTCTTACTAATTGTTTGAGATTTTTTTTCCAGCATCACCTTTAATTAGCCAGGCTGAAACATTGCAAAACTGTATTACACCATAGATATGCCCATTGTTTTGTCTGTATAGGTTAGGCTAAGGCTTACAACCCATTCAGCCAAGGATTGTTTTTTTTAAACTAACCTTTCAAAAATCGCAGATTTTTCGTTGGGTCACGTTTAGCTTTCGTTTTTATCTTCTGAAGTTCTTTGATGTGTATCGGGAAATAATACTACGTTTTGACGTAAAATGAACTTATAATACAAAAGATAATTAAAGTAAATATGTTTAACAATGGAAACTTACGTTTAATGAATGTTATTGTTGAATTACAAAATTTATGCATAATATAGGCGCTGTTCTCAGATACCAAACTGTAAAAAATTTCAATTCTACCCGTAATTCCTTATTACTATGTTTCATTTCTATTTAGTATCGATTTCTTTTATTGTATTGTGTCGTTATACATTCAAAATTTACAACAATAATGAATATTAGATAATAAGTAATTCCAAAGAAAACAAAATCGAATGAATATTTTGATTTACTTTTAACACATTTCAATGTGTTACATTAAAAAACAGTTGTTCACAACAAATTCATCTCACCTTCTAATTGAAATGTGTTCTTTTGGCAAATTTGACACAAGTTGAAAAATGAATACCCAATTTATTTCTATTACGGGCGAAATCGTGCACATTTTCTAGCCACTGGGGTGTACAGTCCCTGAAGTGTAAAAAACTTCTAAATCAATTTCTTGAACCTTTAATAACACTTGAAACAAAGCGTCCTTCACACTGAGAAATAAAAACTTAGTATCACTATCGAATGCATACACTATCAGCATAGTGAGTCTACGATCAGGCGATGGCCTGAGCTGCACTGAGAGCAACACTCAACGCATCCGGTAATGATTTTTCTCTTTCACTTGGCAGAGCTCACCCTTGAACTCAATCTCAACCTCGAAGTCGAGGTCGCGGTTGTTCCGTTCATTCTGTTTCATGGAAAATGTGCCCATTATCTCTTCACCTTTCTTTACCTGTAAATAATAAATAATTATTAACAATCAGCCTTGTTGTTTAATAATTAATAATGAGAAATCTTTATACACAATCGTAAACTCTTCTGTATGTGTTTGTATGCAAGGAAATAGAATGGAACTACAAAATGGATTTTTTAAAGTATTTGGAGTGGGTACCCGATATGGTTTAGGAATTGGACCCGATAGAGGACCCTAAGGAAGACTCCTGTGGGACCTCCTTCTCAGAAATAATTCAGTGCACTACACTCACCGTCATGTACTCATCAAAGTAGAAGACAGTCTGCTTCCAGTGTGTGTAGGGAGCTTCTGGCGCGGTGCTGAAGCCCAGCCTCTTGTGGGACTTCGTGAACTCCACATTGAAGAATGTTACCAGCGCCTGAATAAAATCGTTACGACGAACCTGCGAAACCAATTAATATTGACAATTGGAACAACAATGTAATTCTTAAACTTAACAGTATGAAAGACTATCAAGTAGTTTTGAGGCAGTACATAATTATAGACCTTAGCTTTCCTATTTAGTAAGTCCATTGCTATTATTACGTTAGAATCACTGTAGTTAGTACCACTGTACCCGGGCGAAGCCGGGGCGGGTCAGTGACCCGACTAGACTAGTGGTCTTTTATGAATATTCATAGATCAACATAATACACTTATTAGAATATTCTAATAAGTGTTTTATGTTGATCCGATTGCTACCAAACACAGTAACACCCCGCTGTGCCAATCTGGACAATTCCTGTAAATTAATTTGCCCGTTAACCCCCTCCCCATCCAATCCTCTTCCTGTTCCCATCCTGTCATTATGAGGAAAAGGTGGGAAGGGAAGGGGACTGAAATTAAGGCTCCGGCACCTCACTCATCAGACAAAACGCAAAGTACTTCTACTTCACACCTGTTTTTTGTGAGGTTGTGGTATTTCACCAATTGAGACAGCCCATTTATGCAACAGATGTTTTTGTTGCGGGCTCTACCATTGTAAACTAAAATTGTTAATTCATTTATTTTATTCCATTTGCTTCCTTAATAAGAAATAGTGAACATTTTGATTGAATTCTTTCATTAGCACCTTATTAAAGAAATAGATATTTTTCTCATTATGGAAAAGTTTAATTAAACATTACCATGTGTTAGGTCTATTATGGAAAATTGTCCCAAGTTACTAAGCTGGACGTATTGATTAAACTAAAACCTAAGATTCTTACCTGAAGATGGAACTTTGCTTCAAAGTTCAGATCTTCTTTCTTAACCGTGTAAAGGTCAATTTCTTTCAGTAAACAAGAATTTGTGACAACCTGTGAGGAAAACAATAAAACTTTATATTCAATGTCAGAATATTTAAAAATTTGGGAATCCCAAATTCTCGGACTATGTATGCCAAGCATTTTATTGTAGTGACATGAAAAAATTCCAGGCATATTTTAATGTAACTGTTTCCCTCTTCCTGAGTTTCAGCACAGAAACCAGATGCAGATAATAGCTCACAATTCATCAGCTATAAAAAAACAGTGTGGGATGTAGTCCCTTTTCCATCGGTGAGACTTGTGAATGACAAATTATATAATTATCAAATATTTAACAATAACCTCTCACCTGTTTAGCATCAACTACATCAACCAGCGGCTCGGAGATGGCCACCTTCCTGATGGAGGACATGTCAAAGCCGTACACATCATCCCACCAGTTGATCTTCTCATCCTTGTACTGCCGATCCTCAATGCCGCAAATAAACAATGTGCATCTATTAAAGAATTAAAAATAAATATTATAATTATATTTATTACTGTAATGTACAAGATTTGGTCATCTTCTAATTGTCTAAAAATCCAAAATATACTTTACACAGCACACAATGGTCACAAATTTAAGCTAGTTGCTGTTCTTAAGAATAGTACAATTTAATGTAAAGCACACATAGTATGGAGTGTAACATGTAGATGTATGTATGTATGATAGTGTTTTACCTGTCTGGAAACAACATGCCACCCGGCTTGAGCCACTTGTCACGAGCATACAGTACAGTGTCCAGCATGCTCTCGTAGAATAAGCAGTAGCCCATCCATTCAGAGATTATTATATCCACTTTGTCCACAGGCAACTCCACTTCCTCCACCTGTACCAAAATATGGAACAATTCATAGAACACTCACAAGTTCTTTGGTACTTCATTTCATGAATGAGATTAAGGTAATCACTCATAGAATATGGCTATTTAGCAGAGGTATAAATAAACCTCTTCCTTCAGGTTACTGAGAGAGACAGAACAATCCTGATCAGGTTCACAGTAATACTTTTATAACAGAAGAAACTGAAATCTGACTGACTGATATATCAACACACAGCCCAAACTCCCTGGCCTAGAGACATGAAATGCACAGACTTCTGTATACTGATAACATAGGCGATCACTAAAAAAATATTTTCAGAATACATCCCTTAATGTTTGGGGTGAGAAATGACTTGAATCCCATCTAAGTTGACCTCAGATCTGTATGATTAATCAAATTGTACAGTGACTAGCTGACCCGGCAAAGTTGGTTCCGCCTTATTTATTTTTGCTATAAATTTTCTACTTTTTTATATTATGCATGCATACATATAAACCTTCCACTTGAATCATTCTATGTATTTAAAAAAAGTGATAAAATTCATTCCAAAGTTTTTAAGAATGAAAAAAATAAATTAGCATGCACATTGACATACAGCATCATTTAATATGGTTAACAACATGATAAGAGATATTAAGCATATTTCTTTAATAAAAATAACTAAATATTAGGGATATTATGAAGTAAAAATTAAACTTATTTAGTTATTGCAGTTAGTTTTCAAACTCTATTTAGATATTTGCCAATGTTGTGTAAAAAACCTTTGCCAATCACCTAGACAGTTACTAAATAACTACAATGCAAGATACAACAAAAAATAACACAAATAAGTTGATATAAAAATGATACTGTAAAAATAAACATTATATTAAAACAGTCAGTCATTACCTTTCCTTTGACAATTTCAATAATATCATCGAGTCTGTTAGCTTCAACAATCTTGCGTGCATAGTCTACAATGTTGGAGCACTCTACAGCTATCACTTTTGCAGCACCAGCCTTAGCCGCAAACATTGACAGGATGCCTGTGCCACAGCCTATGTCCAGGACCGTCTGGAATTAAAGAGCATAACTATGAGTCAGATCAAATAAGAAATTCATCTAAATCAAATACTGGACTTCAAAGACTTTGAAATACAAATATCTTTTTGAAATGTGAATCTATTATGATGGAGGTTCTAGTTTTAAATCCCAGTTTAGGCAATATTTGTTTCATGTTTTTCAAGGTACAAATAGTTGTATTCAGGCTCATCCAATATTGCATTATCCCTGTCAATATTATAAATGTGAATGTAAGTTTGCTTATTACACTTTCACACGAAAACTACTCAACCAATAATAATGAAACTTTATACACATATTCTTGGAGGTATTAGAAGTAACATAGGATTTTTAACAAAACTTTGGAAACTATTTGAATTTTTGAGATTAAATATCATAGTATAAATATTGTCCAGATTGGCACAGTGGGTGTCCCTGTATTTGATAACGGTTGGATCAACATAATTATTGGGGCGGGTCACTATTGTAGTAATAAGCTTGGCGCGAAAATAAATCTAGATTTTTCTACAACAAGGCGTAGGATTTTACTTATCATAATTCCAAACACAAATAGGAGAATGTATTTTTTTGTAATGTTTAATTTAAAGAGTAACAAATGAAGTGCTTACTTTTTCTTTGAATAAATGTCTATTGTGATACATGGCGTTTCGATACGTGAGCGTGCGAACTTCATCTTTGAGCATCTCCTCGTGGATACCAAAATGCGCGTACGAGTCGAAATAATAGTCCCTAGATGTCATCTCCTCCGCTGTGACGTTCTTGTCCGGCCCTAAAACAATTTAACCTCAAATTTATAACAATGCGCTATTAACAATAGCATAGCAAAGCACATTTCCGTCAACCGACGCCGGGCGTCACTCAAAAGTAGTTTTGAAATACTTACCATTTTCGAGCACTGGCGTCGTAGCCACAGAAGTTCCTTCTTGTGCAACGTCCATGCTTTCCATTTTAAACAAACTCAAAGAAAGACCAAAGCTAGAATTTATAAAATACGTCTATAACCTGTAACTCGTTTACTGAACGCCAATCGATCTGTCACGAAGTATGTTGAGTTTTAAATTTCAATTTCATGGATCTTTTACCTTACTATATTTTGCTTATTAATAATTCTAGAGATTATAGTACTAAATATCACAAATTACAATGGTAAAACACAAAACTTATGAATACGCTCGATCTGTAGAACGAGCTTTTCTTCAAAATGGTTTGAAAAGACAGATTAAAAAGCGCGGCGTATAATGCTCAAAAAAACTTCAATACTTCTGACGCGTTTGTAGTCTGTAGACTACATTGATTATCATTAATAAACTTTTTACAATTTTTTTTTTAAATTGAGTAAAATTCAGCATTCTATTTTGAGAATTAAAATTATTAAACAAAAATTATGTCGAAGAAAGTGTTGATAATTTTCATTTATATATTTTTTTTAATTTGTGTAGGTAGCATTATTTGTTTCTTATATTTATTTTAATCTGATATTTGTCCATCTTGTAACATTTGGTTTCATTCAAGTTTCATGTATTACGCAAGAGTCGTCGAAAATCTGACCTTTGACATTAATATTTAAAACCTAAAAGTTTCTCTGTGTATTTTGTTTGACCCAACACAGGAAAAGATAATCCCCAAGTATGAAATTTGATTCCCAGTAGCTTTAAAAGATTAGGTGGCAAAGTTGTATAAAATTACATATCTCCTCTTCTCTGAAGCTTGAATGCTTATGGTGTGAGTGCATTCGCTCCCTCGGTGCATTGCTTTTAGCCTTACAAGCTGAGCACCGCGGTTTCAGCTACCGTGCCATTTAATTTCACCGATGACTTCCAGCATAAGCTGAACACTATTTAATATGATTGATCCAATAGATTTCAGGTTAGATTGACCATTAAATTATAATTATCAATATAAACTTTTATCCCCTAGTTTAGGCCTTCAGGGGATGAATTTAGAAAACCCTTTTATAGTACTTGCTTAGCTCTGATTTAGGCGTTCATTTGGTATGAAATGGGTTATAAAAGTGTGATTCCGCTTCGCCGCAAAAGAGAAGCGTGGTATAATTTTGAAGAAAGTAGTACTTTAGTTACCATGTACAATAGTTTTTTGAGGGCCTGAATCCGATGGCTGTGCGTTAATATATCAGTCAGTCCATTTCTTCATTTATGTAATCCTAGCTGACCCGACAAACTTCGTTTAGTCTTAGAATTAACTCATGTTGTGTTACATTATTAGCTGTATTAATTGCTAGATGGGTTACACCCGTTTCGATCCTTTCATTGAAGTATGCCCTTCACTTCGCCCACTGTGCTTGAGCACAGTGGTCGATTTCGATTGATTCGTATTATAATGTTGTATACTGTATCCGTCTAAATGGCTTTTTCATTACTGCATTGTACGTGACCACTGTTAAAGAATTTAGATTGAGTGTAAGCTTTCCTTAAAAGATTTATACATGCTATCCGGGACTTTTTGTAGATCCTTTAAAGATATACAGTTCCATAGTATATTATTCTGATGTATATGTCAAAAATATGTTTTTTTACGTTTTCACATTACAAATCCTCGAATTTCTTGGTTCTTCTCTCCTGTAATATGCATAATAATAATAATATAATAAATCGGCCTTTTCTAGAATGTTTCCCACTGCAGGGACACAGGCCTCCTCTCCGAGAGAGGGAATGAGCCGTAATCCAGTAATATGCATATATTATACATATTACCCTTCATATTGAATTACTCTCTCTTGAAGAAAGATCTGAGGGAACAGATAGCAGGAGCGACTTTGTTTTATACTATGTAAAGATATATGAATCGTTCCTTCAACGTCACGGCGGGAGATATAACATGCCCCAAACAACGCTAAGTTTAAATTCGTTATATTGTCTGAAATAAATATAAAGTATAAACAGATTATTCTAGTGTATCTGGTTCCAGCTGCTGCTGTATACTCCTTGCTGTTCTCTTTCTATTTTTAATATCTTGAATGTACCCGAATGGTTGATTAATTTAAGTCAAGGACACGTCAAATTATTCTGATGTCAATAATAATACAAGGTTATTTTAAAATACGAATTCTAGGAAAATACACAAGTCTATCTTACGTTTAATTTCTTTTTATCATATTAATAGAATGCCTGCTGGGTAAGCCATTTGATAGCTTTAAAAATTTGCTTTAATATTAAAAATGAGTAGGAGCTGCATAATTATTATTGCGACATCACTACCAACATTCCCAATTTACGGCGGCAACAGTCCCGCTTCTTACGGTAATGTTGGTATCATGGATGTCGAAAAGTCTGGAATGTCGTACGCGTATACCAGGACAGTGTAAAATGGGAGTCGTAAACTCTGTATATCTGTGAGCCAATCTAGTCCTCTAGCCAATAATGTTCTTGGAACAGGAAACCTATAGCGTTGCAAGAGCTCCCTCGAAAGATTAAGGCTTACTAACCTATACCAACTCGTAAGCTCCCTGTCCTTTCCCACTCATGTGGGCTATGCCAACAATAGAGCAAATTTATTGTACAACTGCGCAGCAGAAATTCTTTAGAATAACATAAAAATGAGGCTACCACCGTTGTCTTACCATCTATTACTACCACCAAAAAATATTTGGAGAAGTAATATGCATGGTTTTATAATTAACGGCGAATTTGATTTTAAAAATCCGAATTTAAAATTAACCTACAATATATACAGTAAATAAATGTTTTCAGCTCTTCAACCTTACAGATAACGAAAGATGTTAAAATAGTAATAGAAAATATATTTAATGTCATAATGCACAGGATTTAACCTTTCTACAATTTGATTTGCGAAGTGGTCCTACAAATTTTGGGGCAATGAACAGAGATGATACGAAATTAGAAAAAAAGGCAGCATTGCGATTTATGCTGTTACTGCGAAGGTTAGCTCTTTCATCTTTTATTTATTTTTATTTCTTTTTTACATTTACGTCACGAGAAGGATTCCCATTCCCATTTCTTTTGATTCTACGTAACCCCTTTGTCATATCACGACGTTATAACCCTTATAGAAAATTTGTGTTTTCTAATTCCATTTAACATAATTCACTAGTAAATAACGAAAAATATGAAATAAACAGTTTTATTAAAATACATTACACAATCCATAATGTAAGTTGTATAAAACACGGTAATATGCGTAAAATCATTGATTCAGTTTGTGCGACGTTATTTTCATCATGCAGCGACCACGTGGGGCCGTAAACGCGCTAAAGTCGAATGCAAGTAGGTAGGTGCATGTTTACAATCTCTTATTCATAGAACAATCTAATTTGCTATACTATACGACTTGTCACAAAGAAGTTTAGTGCACGCGGAAAAAGGACCGTTTAAACACGCGTCAACGGTTTTGGCGCGAGTTTTAATGTCAACCAAGATTTAAATACAAAAAACAAAAACATTACTCGTACTGCCAGATTTATTCTATTTTGATGCGTAAATGGTTTATAAAAAGTTGTGGCGTAAAATCTTTTGATTTGTTTAATTTAAACAGCAAAAAGGTAAGTGATATTTTATATATTTTCGCATAAAAACATATCATTGTGCGAGATTATATTTCAAAATACGAGTACATAGATTTTTTATATATCCACCTACAAACAAGATAACAGTATAATCTCTCTTATAATACTGTCAAATCATTCGACTGACGGTTGGCATAAAAATAAATAAAGGTCGACTCCAATCATCGACGACCAAGCTTTCACTAATTGGATTGACCCTCTGACCTTGCGAAGGGAACCTATTATACACATGACAACATAATCTGGCCTTGATGTTGACCCTGGCCACTTTATTACTTAAACAAGCTACTAATCCGATGGAACTTGTGTGTCACAAGAATAACGTTTCCCTAGAGAACTTTAATGCTCCACTGTCAACTCACTTATTCATAGACATAGTAGAAACATAAAACTTTACGTATAAATCAGGTGCATTTTCAAGAAATTATCAAACCGAACTCAAATCTAACATTCCGTTGTACCTCTGTATATACTACTGTAAACTAGACCTAAAGGCGAGTTATGCAAAGGTTCAATCTAATTTGGTTTTTCCGATTTAACTGTGTTGGTTAACTAAATCTATGTAGTTTCGCAACCCACTTGGGATAATCAATGAACATATTATCTAATATAATAACCTAGGTCCTGATCAAATAACAGACGAGAGAATAAATTTAAATAGATTCCTGCCGCTGAATTTCATCATACAATATGACAGAGTTCTAACTACGGTAGTTAACCACGCCATCTTGATGGTTGGCGTTCCACTACAGTGCGGTTATGGCGATTTCGTGTTAATAGTGGTCAGGGGACGCGATAGACAGGAAAAAGAATATTTCCTTTTCCTATGCATACCCTTTCCGTCCAACCCTCCTCCCCTTCCTAATATGGAAAGGATGGGAAAGGAAAGAGAACTGAAATTGGACCTCCAGCACTTTCCGGTCCATTCGTGCAACAGATGTTGTAGCGGGCTCTACCACTGTAGAATAAATAGTGTAGTTAAGATAACGTGAATATAACGGAGCATAAAAAAGTTAGATTATCAGTTCAACACATCGGTATTATTATAAATGTAATGCATGATAAGTGATTTTAAACAGCTGTCGCTAGCTCATATAGTATACTACCAATAGTTTCATTTTTGTGTTTTCTTCTATTCGAAATATTAACATTATTAAATTATTGTTTCCTCTTTATTGTATTATCGTAAATTAATAACCTATATATAAATTAGGAGCAGTGGTGAGCCCCGACTTACGTACCCTGGCAGGGACTTTACTTTGTGTAAGTTATATCACCACCACTGCTTCAAAAACGGTAAATGAAAACATCGTGAGAAAACCGGCATATCTTAGTCACCAAATTCAAACACTTGTGACATCCACCACCCCGCACTGGGTCAGCGTAGTCGATTACGGCCCCTTCCCTCTCTAGTATAGGAGGCCTGTGTCCCTGCAGTGGGGAAATGTACTTAACTATTAATCTACAGTTACTATAGTACTATTTATTAATTTACCAGCTATAGAAATAGAAAATAGTTTATTTGTTTACAAAAACATACACATAAAACGTTACAACAGATGCAGGGACAGCCTTTTAAGTATATACATACATATGTGACAGGATGTCCCGTTCTTCCATAACATACATTTCTTGCACAAATTATTATATATATATACCTTTTTTATGCGAGAAGGTGGCAGACGAGCAAGCGGATCACCTGATGTAAAGTGAGCGATACCCATAGACATCCGCAACAAGCAAATGTGTTGCAGATGCGTTGCCTACCTTTAATGGACCAGAGGCAGGCATAGACAGGAAAAAGGATATTTCCCTTCTTCTCTTCCCTTTCCCATCCTATCCCCCTTATGAGGAACGGGTGGGAAGGGGAAGAGGACTGAAATTAGTCCTACGGCACCTCACTCATCAGACGAAACGCGGAGTACTTTACTTCACGCCTAATTTCTGTGAGGTCTTGGTATTTCACCGGTCGAGCCAGTACATTCGTGCAACAGATCTTGTTGCGGACTCTACCACTGTTTAAACCTTACAAACAAACGTTGTAAAAATAATAAAGGAACATGAAAAACAATAGCTGAACTCGGGAGGCGTTGCAATGCCCTTAGAGCTTGGTTTTATACATGATTTCATTAGTTTTTGATTTTTCAAAAATAATACAAGAAATTATGCGTATGGGCTAGGAACCTATGTTGTACGCAGATTAATTCGCCAAATAATCACAATCGAATTAATGTTTTAGGCAGTTATATTATAGTTATTAAAATAAGTATTAAGGTATTTAATGCGCAAGATATTTCAATGTTGGCAGCGTAAAGGTCAATAGAACTTAAATATATAACACATGATTATTGAATATAAAAACTAGTGATCCGCCCGGCTGCGCCCGGATAACATTTCGAACTACATGCGTACACAAAAAACAAAAAAATATCATCACACGGGAACCGTACCGCAGCCTATATGCTATTCCAGACTGTAATCTGTGCCAAATTTCATCCAGATCCGCTTAGCCGATTTTGCGTGAAAAAATAACAAACATCCATACTTACAAACTTTCGCCTTTGTAATATTACTAGTGACCCGCCCCGGATTCGCCCGGGTACCACTAATTATGTTGAGCCGATCGCTACCAAATACAGGAATGTGCCAATCTGGACTGTGCCTGTATATTTAATCTAACTTCAACAAACACGCTTGTAATTATATTAATGGAATGCTAACCACGAATAAAATTACCATCGGCATAGCAACAAAAAAAAAGTAAAATCGGGAGTTCACTAATCTCCAGACACTATCATGAGCCGTGGGCACATTTCATATCGATATCTTATCGATGCTCATGTTTTATCGATACTTATTGAAAAGATAAGCGGCAGCGCAACACTCATATTATTTGAGTGGCCGAGTACGGACGTGTTGAATCGAATAATTAATGTTTACGCGCGTGTGAAGGGACTTAAATTTCCAACGTGCGTGGTGTTTAAAAACATTAATTACATTGTTACAGATTATAATTATTGGTAAGTTTTATATTATTTATCTTTATTTTATAGATTTTCTTATTTTTAAAAAACACAATTTTAATACAATTTCATTTGTAAAACGCGGTAGTGAGTATTTGCAAACAAAAAAGGTCAATGATACAGTGTAAAAATTTGGCACAGCTCCCAAAACCTTTACGATGCATGATATGCAACATTAAATTGCAGTTTAATTTGATGCAAATAATAAAAATATTAAAATTATTAAAAGTCACGTATAAAAAATTAATATATTTTCCTGTAATATCTATTATTTTTTGAGTCAGTTTATTGGATGTCTATAAATATATTTTTTTACATAAATACCGGTAAGTGTCGCTTAATAATCAATTTAATAGTTTTATAGCTTAAACCAGCATGATACACAATTAACCTTTAATTATATATATTTTTAAATCGACTAAGACAATACCTAAATCTTTCCTTACCTTTGTCTTTTATAAATTAAAAAATATACTGTCTATTATGACATTGGGAACTTCTAATGCCAGTTGACATTGCCGATCATTTCAATGTTTTCGGGTTCTTCAGGAAAAATAAATAACGAATCATGATGAACAAGTGATAGTTATTTAGAAAAAACTGATTACATCATCATATGACTCGGGGGAAGAACAGAAAAATATCAAAACTAATCAGTTGGTTGATCTGAGCGTATAATAACCATACTCCTTGGTTCTAACTAGAATTTAGTTCAAAGAGTATTATGACACAATATACACTACTACGTATCCCAAATTGGGTCAGACAGTAATCCGGATGGACTATTTACCCCAATTACTTAATAGTCCGTCGGCAAATCATCAATTTGTCATCGACTACACAAACGCTGGTGCTAAACAAGAATTACGATCGAACAATTAATTAGGATAAATGGACTCGTCCGTAAACTTGTCCATACGCTTCCATATCTGTGATGAAGCTTTTACAATGGGTTTCCAGTAAAAAAACTGAGACGACAATATGTTTTGTGTGATCTTTTTCGGCAGTGTAAACCCACGATTAATTACTTATGTCTAATATACTTAAGCACTTCAATATTGCTAGAATTTAGAGAGTGTAGCGCTTCTCTCTCTGAACACTATTTAATTTATATTAATTTTTTTGTGTAAAATGATTAAACTGTCAATGAGTTAGTACGTGAGGCATGTACAATTCATTAGCTTGTTTCAGATGCGTACGGATATGGGTTACTTTATATCGGTGTAAACACTCTTGTTGTATAAAAAAAGCATTCGATATATTCATACAGATAATACTGTCTGTTAGGATGTTTAATTTTTCGCAAAATCAATCGTGTTAGATTATGTATAACGGTGAGTTCGCAACATTTATCCGGCAAACCATTCATATTAAGACATGTCTCATTTTAGTATCTTATTGTCCAATAATGGAACACCAAATGTATCGAATAAAGACATTTAAGATCATGTTCTTAATTTTTATATAAGTTTTCCTAAATATAATAATTAAGTATCGTAGTATAACAATATTATAACGCAGTATACAAATTGTAATCTACTTTCGCGCGCGCGCCACAACCAAACGTCACCTGTCAAGGACAATAACACACTGCAAGTTTACAAAGGTTGTCATACGTAAACAATTAAAAAGGTTGATATACTTTTGTTCGAAACATCCTCCAAATATCATTTACTGAGCTATTGCATTATTTATATATTATCCCAATTTAATCCCTACTTAATATTATAAATGTGAATGTAAGTTTGTTTGTTACGCTTTCACGCGAAAACTACTCAACCGATCATCATGAAACTTTGTACACATATTCTTGGAGGTATTAGAAGTAACATAGAATACTTTTTATGAAAAATAAATAGTATATAAAAAGAGAAGTATGGATGTTCCCTATAGACCTATAGACTCAGAAACGGCTGGACCGATTTCGATGAAGTTTACAGGGATTGTCTAGATCGGCACATTCCTGTGTTTGGTAGCATAATTCGTTTTATTAGGATAAACATAATTAGTGGTACCCGAGCGAAGCCGGGGCGGGTCCATAGATACTAGGATATATAAGATTATAAATATGAATTAATTAAATTACTTTCTCTTATGTAGCTAAAGGCTGACTTGTTATTGGGGATTAGTTCTAGTTTAGGCAAGGTTATAAATAATATATTAATTGATCATCAAATACTGGGTAAGCCGAGTACTATGCAGCCAAATGATGTGGGTAGCTTTGAGAAGGGCGAATGGGGTAATGTCAAAATATTTACTACTATTACTTTTTTTTTTTTTTTTTTTTTTATAAGAGAAGGGGGCAAACGAGCGGCGGGAACACCCAGGTGATCAACGACGCCCATGGACACCCGCAACACCAGAGGAACTGCAGATGCGTTGCCGGCCTTTTAGAAAAAGAATGGCTCGCTTCTTGAAGGACCCCAAGTCGTACTGGTTTGGAAATACCGCCGAGGATAGACCATTCCACAACGCGGCTGTGCGTGGCAGGAAATGTCGAGAGAACCGCACTGTTGAGGAATGCCAGCCATCCAGATGGTGTTGATGGTACCTGGCGGTCTGTCGTGTCGTACGATGACGAAACTCGGCGGCAGGAATCGTTCCAAACAGTTCTTCGGAACACTCCCCGTGGTATATACGGTAAAAAATGCAGAGGGAGCTGACGTCCCTCCGCAAGGCCAGAGTATCAAGCTGATCGGTAAGAGCTCGGTCGTTGACGATTCGAGTCGCTCTCCGTTGTATGCGGTCAAATGGAAGAAGCTGGTATTGGGGTGCTCCCGCCCAGAGATGCGAGCAGTATTCCATGTGGGGCCGAACTTGCGCCTTGTATAGCTGAAGGCGGTGGCCCGGCTGGAAATACTGCTTCGCTCTACTGAGTACACCCAGCTTTTTAGAGGCCAATTTGGCCTTGTCTTCCAAGTGACCACGAAACTGAACGTCACTCGATATGTCAACGCCGAGAATACCGATGCTGGCTGTGGCAACCAGAGGAGTGCCCTCAAAACATACATTCGCGACAAAGGGTTCTTTTTTAGAGGTAATGGCGCAGACTTGTGTCTTTTTGGGATTGAAATCAACAAGATTTTGTCGACCCCAATCCGAGACTTCACCTAATAGGATCTCCATTTCAGACACAAGTTTGGTCCGGTTCTCAGCGGCAGTAGCCCGAGAAACGTTAGCGCGGGCCGTGTACAGTGCATCACACGTGCTATCATCTGCATAACAATGGATGTTGCTAATTTGCAGCATGTCATTGATATGCAGAAGAAACAGGGTGGGCGACAGTACACAGCCCTGTGGGACACCAGCATTAATTGGTTTCGGGTCAGAGCATGCACCGTCGACAACGACCTTGATGCTCCGACCCTCCAAAAAGCTGGAAATCCAGGCGCATAGTTTCTCGGGCAGCCCGTAGGAAGGCAACTTCGAAAGAAGTGCTTTGTGCCACACCCGATCAAAGGCCTTGGCCACGTCCAAACTAACCGCCAGGGCCTCCCCCTTGCCCTCGATTGCCACCGACCATCGATGCGTGAGGTACGCAAGAAGGTCACCAGCTGAGCGACGCTGACGAAAGCCGTACTGACGATCGCTAATCAGCTGGTGCTCCTCAAGATACCTCATGAGCTGGCAATTGATGATCGTTTCCATGACTTTCGAGAACAAGGTGGTAATGGCAATCGGCCTGTAGTTGGACGGATCCGAGCTATCACCTTTCTTTGGGATCGGGTGGATTGTGGCAGTCTTCCATGACTTCGGCACAATGCCTAAGGAGTAGGAGAACCGGAACAAGCGCGTTACAACCGGTGCCAACTCAGGAGCGCATGTCCTAAGCACGATGGGAGGAATACCGTCAGGCCCACTCGACTTGTGAACGTCCAGAGATTGCAGCACTTTACGCACTGATCTCTGGCGAAACTGGATCTCGGACATGAAGGTGTCACCGCACTGGATATTCGGCGGTGAACTACCATTATCCTCCAGAGTCGAGTTGGCCGCAAAAAGAGAGCCTAGAAGATCGGCCTTCTCATTTGCGGTGTGGGCTAACGTGTCATCTCCCCTGCGCAAAGATGGTAAAGACGGCTTACAGAAATTCCCCTGGACAGCCTTGGCGAGAGACCAGAACGCACGAGTTCCCGAAGGAAGGTGAACCAGTCTCTCGCCAATGCTGGCCATGTGTTCCGACTTTGCCTTAGCAATAATTCTTTTGAAGGACCTGGAGGCAGAGTTGTACTTCTTTTTGAGCAGGCTGGTATTTACATCCCTAGCCGCTGACGCCTCAGCCCAAGCTCGGTAACAATCCTGCTTGTAGCGCGCTGCTAATTTGCAGGATTGACCAAACCAGGGCCGAGAACTGCCTCCGATGGGCACGACAGAGGATGGAATAAATAGTTCCATCCCCTGAATCACCACATCGGCGATAGAATCGGCAACGGCATCGGGATCGTCCAGCTTGAAGCAAACTTGCTCCCATGGGTAGGATGCAAAAAAGGACCGCATCTCATCCCAGTCTGCCGACCTGTAGTGCCACACTCGGCGGTGGCCATTCGGTTTGAACCGTGGGCGACGCGAGATAGGCACTTTTGTCCGGATCAAGCAGTGGTCCGACGAGCCCAGGGGGGCGTCGACGGAAACCAAGTAGCTGTCCGGATGTGAGGTCAGCAGAAGGTCCAACACGGAAGGTGTATGATCTTCCACATCTGGAATTCGCGTGGGCGATGTAACCAGTTGCGTCAGATCATAGGACAAGGCAAAGTCATGGACAGATCTCCCCGCGTGATCGGTGGTACGTGAGCCAAGCCAATCGGCGTGGTGGGCGTTGAAATCGCCAAGTACCACGATCTCGGCGGATGTAATCTGCTCCAGAACGGAATCTGTAGCCGTTTGGACTTGCTCCATGAGTCGGTCTGTTTCGGCATTACCGCTATGGGACCTATAGAGGCACGCGTAGACTCGCGGATGGTCGTCGCTATCTACGCGCAGCCACAAAGTAGATAGGTCCCTACCTTCAAGAAGGCTGAGGCGACGAGAGCAGACATCCTCCCTGACGTACACGCACACCCCGGCCCGGGGCAAAAAGGAATGCTCCAATTTGTAACCCGGGCAGGATAGATACGATGTGTCTGCCGGGGAGGATATCTGCGTCTCAGTGAGGAAAAGCAGGGCCGGCTTAGCCGTCCGTAGGTGGAAGTGGACGGCCTCCAAGTTAGAGTGGAGTCCCCTGATGTTACAGAAGTCCACGGCGAACATGGTAGGGGATGCCGCGAGGTGCTGCCTGCGTTTGCCCCGAGCTCCAGCACCGAGTGGGATGGTGCCCCCCCCAGAATACGCGGGGCAGCCCGCGCGCCCACGCCCAGACTCCAAGCGGGAGTTCAGGCGTAAACGCGCGGAGGGGGATTCTCCAATACCAGTGGTATCGGTACCCCCCTGGGGTAGTTTGTTTATAGATCCCACTTCCATGCTGTTAAGGGGGTGGGGGGTTGGCCTCCGGCACACACACTTATCAGACGAAACGCGGAATTGCTTCCACTTCACGCCTGTCTTTCGTGTGGTTGTGGTCCAATTTTTCGACTTAGAACTTTGTTACGCAGATGGTAATACGGTGCGGATTTTAAATTGCAAAATATCGTTTTTATTCTAGTCGAGTGACGTCTTTGTCAGTAATAATTGCACCATAATTTCATCTTTTAAATTGTTAATCGTCCAACGTCGTCATCGTAGTCGACTATGTATTGCAAGTTATACACGTTGTCGACTATGTATTGCAAGTTATACACGTTGTCGACTATGTATTGCAAGTTATACACGTTGTCGACTATGTATTGCAAGTTATACACGTTGTTGACATCCTTCTCTAATAGTTATAGTTTTTAATAATTATCGCAATGAAAATAAATGTTTTTTTTTTATTTATGTTCAATATAATCTTTACACAAATTGACGCAAACTTATGGTACATACATTTTTTTTAATAATAAAATAAAACTACTAATATTATATCTGTATGTGTGTCTATTACGCTACAAAGCCGATTTAAATGAAATTCGGTACAGAGATAGTTTGGAGCCTGAGGCTAGGCTACAAAAAAGTTTGTAAGGGGTGGAAATAGGAGATGATAGTTTGTATGGATATTTCGTCATTTTTGAAGCTAGAAGCTTGAAATTTATTAGTTATAAATAAATATGATTGACTGTCATATCTATTTTAAACTAAGTTTGTAAATATTATACCCTTTAGGGTAAGAAAATAGGGTATGAAAGTATGTATGGAAATATTGTAATTAAAATTTTTCGACAAACTACGAGACAAAATATTAGACAAATACGGAGAAGACTTAAGGCAGGAAGTAACATTTACGAAGTCATAAAAAGAAACTGAAATAAACGCAAGTAAAAACTTGCCGAGTGCCGGGACGTAGGGCAGCTAATTAAAATGTATGTATGAATTTTATTAGATAAATAATTAGCCTACTAAATTAAAATATGTTGCCCAAAGTCACCATTCCACGCCGACGAAGCCGCAGCCATACTTAGTAAATTACTTAAAAAAATTAGGAATTATAAATGTCTAAAAATTTGTTTTATGTAGATATATTATATTTGAATAGATAGAAATGTTTGAATAAACCCGATAATGTGAACGTGTAAACAAATGAGCATTATCTACAGGATCTAACCATAAACAATGATTTTTATAGTACCCAATTTATTTTAGTATTAAGAGTTTTTGTTATCGGGCACAAAATAAACAGAAATATTAAATACGTTGTCTGATAAAATTTGATTACCGACATACAAATATCATTACCAGTTGAAAGAATCGACAAATATACAGACTTACGTATACATTGTACAGCACGACTTGTATATATAATACAATATACAACATTTTGTTTATTACTGAGAATAAAATCCATCAATCAATTTACATTACTTTTAAAAAGAGTTCTCAGAAATTCATAACCTCTTTTCTCGTTGGTAGTTCTTTCACGGAATAATTATTTTTAGTCTGTTAACAAAAATGACGGGAAAATTTGACAGATTACTGAATTCGATTATTGATGTCTTGCAATGTCATAAGATTCACTAAACGAGTTTCTCGGAACGATGTTGAAGATAAAATTTGATGCGAAATTGCATTTACGCGGTGTCAGGTTTTAAAAAGTACACTGGTATAACATGGGCGTATAATCTTACATTCCCTCTGTATTCGAAATGTAAACAAACAGTGTTACAGCTATAATAGCTTCTAAGACTTTAACCGTAAGGTACATATTGCATTGTATCAGTAAAGCGATACAGGTGCATACGAAAACATTTTGAATGTTCGGATGTTCCATGCGGTCAATAACACTTTAATGCTTGGAATCAAAGATCGCTTCAAAGAATCTTATTTACGATGCGTGGAGCGGAATGCAGTTTTATTTTAAATCTTGTTAAAGAAGCGAACAGAACTGATCCTTAAAAAAATGACGATGATTAATTTAATTTCATTGTCTTTGGTTTTTTATTTCAGGAAGGTTTAACAATTATATATTTGGACGTATAAGAGGCGTATAAATTGGCCGTGGGGCTCATGAAACAAATAAAATTTATACTTTTGTATTTTTTAGTAAATGAAATTACAAGCTGACTCGTGTTTAGGCTATTTGTATTCGATTTAATTTAGGTCGTTCTTTCATTGAATGATATGGATGTTGTAAAAAATCACGCCATTTATGGCGGCCATTACAATTTTTACACTTTTATCGGAAATGTTGTAATTTTGTGGAAATAGTGAGATAAAGTGAAGTGAAATTGTGTAATATGGAAAGATAAGGTTGTAAGGTAATGTGAGAAAAAGTTGTTTTTAGAAAATATATTGAAATTCACAAATTTTAACTTTGTGTATAAGAATCCCATCTTGCTGTGAAATAAGGTATAATTATGTCATTAAGAAAGATGACGAATGAACTGACTTTAGTTCAAATAAACAGCATTAATTACTAATACATATAAATAAAAACACAAGTAAGATTTAACTATGATTGCGTACGGGCGAACGTAAATGCGTTATCGCGCACCATTACAGCGCAGTCGCGTGCATCGTATTGTATTGTGCACAACGGCGACTGGCGTTGCATCCACAATGACTTGTAATTATTATCACTCGGAACGTGTTCATTTCATATGTAAATCATGTTTGGTAATGAAGTAGTTATTTGTTTATCATTTTATTACGGTTTCATAATAATAAAGTATATAGTTAAAGCAGTAAGTTGAAAATAAAAATAACAATTGCACCTACTTATATCGACAAATACATAACAAACCTAACCAACAAGCCAATACTGTGTCAAATCATTGATCGCATCTCGGAAAACGGAAATACATCGTGAAATAGATTTATAAAGCGAGGACAGTATCCGCTTTCTGAAGAAATATCCGACAACTATAAAGTTATACTCATGTCGAACACTTGCTGTCTGTGAGGTAAAAATGGCAATAGGACAGCGCCTCTGTCTCTCTCTGTCACACTTACAGGACTAATTATAGTGATGTACTAGTGCAGTGCTCCGGCACGGTGTACTTATTCCTCCTGAGTTCCTTGGTATATTTGCTACGAAACTATTCCATAACGTACATCCCTATCGCTAAAGTTAATAGAACAATCGCTACATATCACATGTCAAAATATGCTACTGTGTAATACGTCTGGATTTAATGTTGCTCACTTTAGACCACGTGACATTTCGAGAGCGTTTTGGACTTTTCTACTAGCGATATCGCTACTAGATGTTACATTGTCTGGGCCCGCGGGAACGGTTATCGATAAATGATGCACCCTACGTGTCCCTCCCTATTGCGCCGATATGATTTAAAGTACCGCGGGCAGCGCTTGCTAGACACGAGTATAGATATTAATAGATCTCTTTGACTTAAAAACGTGATAATAAGGTATGGTTGTTGTAATAAATCTTGAACACGGGTTTGTTTCGACTAACGCAGTTGTGAACTTGGTGAATCTTAGCCTTGCCGGCCGTGTGCCAGAACTATTATCGTTGGAGCCATTCAAACTATTCTAATTACAGTCGACGAGTGTTGTTAGTTTGTTTACAAATACATTTATTATGTAGCCACGTTTATAAACCTCGTATTTATTGTGGCGAAATTTAATTTCCACGTCTCATTTCTATGTTTTATTGTGGGGTAGATGTTGGAATAACTTTCGCACAATTTATTAACAGTCATAATAATAACGTAATAAAAAAGTCGTTTATTTTCTACAGAATATTAAAACACATATATTAAATAGAAAATAATATTACAATATATTAATACAGTTTTAAATATTACGACAAGTTTTATTTTTATATTCAATCTTTTTGCTATTATTATATAATCTATAGACAATAGTGTATTTTTAAATATTAATACCAGTTCAAAGATTATTAAAGTTAATACAAATAATGATGACACTAATATCAATGTGTAAGAACCCCTGTACGGATAGGCCTCCTACAAAGATACCCACTTCTCGCTTTCCTGCGACACTTGTGTCTCGCCGGCTGTTCTCATAATTCCATCGTTATTGTCATATATATGAAGGAGCAGTAGTGGCTCAGAGGCTTAGGCCCCGACTTACGTACTGTAAGGTCGCGGGTTCGGACCCAGGCAGGCGCTTTACTTTGTGTAATTTATTTCATCACCACTGCTCCAAAAACGGTGAAGGAAAATATCACGAGGAAACCGGCATGTGTTAGAACCACCTAGACATATGACAACCCGCACCGGGCCAGCGTGGTGGATTACCTACAGCTCATTCCGTCTCTCGGAGAGGAGGCCTGTGTCCCTGCAGTGGGGAACATTCTAGAAAAGGCCGATTTATTATTATTTTTTTATTCATATACATAGATCCAACTGATCCAGAAGGCGGGTAATGCTAAGATCATCGTATCTCGTCTCACAATATTTATTCCCGCTCGTCTCTATATGTTTTCAGTTCTGTTTATTCAAACGTTAAAATATTAGTGAGAGCTTATGTATTTGCTTCTTATAAACTAGTTGATATGTCTGGTGTTGTATAAACACAACGTCAATTTGATAATTTGTAATTACCGTTATAATTTCTGCAGAGAATGCGAAATGTGAAGCTGATAAGGTGAATTGTTAGACTAAATAATCTCGTATCTCGATTGCTCATTGCTTATTGTATTATCTTGTATTTGCACCTCGTTACAAGGTATTGAGTGAATGAACAATAAATTAACGTAGTATGTCAAGATAGATAAGAAGGCGCCATTTCAATAATCAACCGAAAGTTATAACAAATGATTGAGAGGTTAGGAACCAATGTATATGTAGCCATATATAGTAATACACAATGCTAAGGCAAATCGTAATACTTTAAAGAATTTTTCATCGATAGAAAGTCGATAAACACCACTAACCTTAGCATGAACTTCACTATCCATTCTATTTGAAACAAAAAAATACAGTCTTGGACACGATTCGACTGGAGTGAATAAAAAGTTTTCTTGTTAACCTAAAAACTAATAGCGCCTTTTTAAAAATGTAGTGGTGACGATAACGTCGCCGTATGTTGAGATATCTGATATCACATGCAACTGTAGCCGAGTAAGTGAAAATGTATCTGAACATGAAAATTGAACGGAAAAACCAATGAAGGAAAAATAACAATAGAAGAAACAGTGTTCTTACTTCTCCCATCTCTTTCTTTATTGGGCACTGTAGTTGTACTGGATATATAATATTTTATAATCCAATATCTTCAAGTATTTTTATTCGATTAATAATAATTGTAGACTTATTAATAAATATATTGATACGCCCTTCGCATGGGTACCATAAATCATTTTTATCCGATTGCTACGAAACTTCAAGGGAACACCCGCTGGGCCAATCTGAACGTTCCGTGTAAATTTCGTCGAAATCACTCGAGCAGTTTCGGAGTCTATAGGGAACATACATCGCCTTTTATATATTGTAAAATACAGCTGTCATTTAAATTGAATATAGACTGGTTTTCTTTTTAAGTCTTCAATTTTGCGTTCAGTTCCCTAACTTAAGTGCGTAAGCTCAAATGAAGTACAAGATGCATCCTTGTAGGAAAAAACGGTCATGAAACTTGTTAGTGTTAATGTTTTTTTTAAATAACGTGATACGTTAACTGTTATTCATGTAAAATTATTTTTAAAAATAACGACACGCGGTCAAATATTTTAGCTCAATGCTAAACTGGAAGTCACGTCTCTTTTCAACCGTTTAACGTTCAAGGCTACACGCCATTTGTAATTTGTTTTAGCGTCTTCACATTTAACCGTTTTGCGTGAAACAAGGACGACAATACAAAAGTGATTGTTTGACACAAAGAAATAATTATTTTCCTTTTTAAACATCACCAATATTTATGTGAATTTTAGTCTCTGCATTATCTCTCGGAATAATCTTCAAGATGGCGTTTATCTGAATTTATAACCTAGAGTTAATAATTAAAAAAATCTTAATAACGCGTATTAATTTATACACGTGCTAGCCATGCAAAGTTTTAATGTCATGGAATATATAAGGTTTATAAGAGTACCACGATTAGACTTTTTGAGCTCCCGATATTTCGGCATGCGCCATGTTCACGGGCTGACTGAACAGCTCGGGAGCTCAAAAAGTCTAATCGTGGTAAGAATCCTGTCTCTTACAAACCTAATACAAGTAAAAACCACGAAAGCTTAAGGTTATATGTCATAGGATGTCATAGGATTGTCCTAATAATTATAGCTAAGATTTTTAGTACGATATTAGCATAATTAGAGATGTGTTGTATACAGGGTAACGAGTTAATATTAATGTGTTAGTGATGTAACTACAGTCCAACTAATGACACGTTTAATTACCAACTAAGTATGAGCTGATAAGCGATGTGTATTTTTATATTGATTAGAGAACGTAAGTTTCTGATATGAGGACTGTTATGAACCATGTTATAAAGTGCCTATGCAAAACAACTGGTTGCATAGAAGGAAAAACGCTGTCGATACCAGACCCTTCCAAGGCTGTGCGTTTATATTTTTATCAATTCGCAATCAAAGGTCATATTCAATGAATTTTCCTTTAATGAAACCCATATGGTAAAAGTATCTAAGTAACTAAATCTACGTTAATATAATATAAACAAACAAACTATTATATTAATAAATGTGAATGTAAGTTTGCTTGTTACGCTTTCACGCGAAATTTACTCAACCGAACATCATGAAACTTTGTACGCATATTCTTAGAGGTACTAGAATTAACATAGGATACTTTTTATGAAAAAAAAATAGTACATAAAAAGCGAAGTATGTATGTTCCCTATAGACTCCGAAACGGCTGGACCGATTTAGTGGAACCCGGGCGAAGCCGGGGCGGGTCACTAGTGTTAATATAAAAAAGCTGAACAATTTGTTTCTTTGATTGCACAAATCTCAAGATCTACTCATCGTATTTGAGAAATTATTTTAACATTTGACAGGTCAATCATTAAGGAAGATTATAGCCTAATCAACGTCAAGCTACGATCCTTAGGAACCGAGCAAAAAGGGATAAAAGTGGAAAGAATAGCGCGGGCGAGCAATGCGACGCGGTGGGTTGTCAAAATGTTGTTGACAAAAATACTACATTACTAATGCCGCTGGAAAATTTGACTAAAAGTATTGTCTATTCCGAAATACTCTAATTCTTAAGAAAATATTTGGTTTAAATTAAACGGCGCGACGGGTGAAACAGTTGAATCAGCTAGTATTCCGAGTATATCTCGGCGACGCCCCGCAACAGCGAGTGATTCATATTGCTTGTTATACTATGGGTAATATACCAACCATGTCGCTGCAACAAAAACGATACTGATCCTATACACTTTGTACGTAAGTTGCTGCATCGATATCGGACTTCGCTGGCTTAGTCATGGCATCCTATTAAACAATAAAGAGTGTAATAATTGAGGACGCTTACACGCTGATATTTTTAGGAGACAAGACTGATCAACCGTATAATTAGCTACGTGTCAAATGTCCGATCAAAAGTCATTTGATTTGCTAGAAGCATAATCATCAACTTTAACGATTTGACATGACATTTAACTTGACATTGAATTTGACAAACCTTTCAGAAAGCGGACGATACTCTTTGAACGTATAGTATGTGTGTGTGTGTACTCTCATAATTCTGCGGATTCCCGTAATTAGTATGTAGCAGCCCAAGTGCAGATTCCCGAAAGAGTTTGGTTGCTACTAAAGAGGTTTCGGTTTAACGCCTCATGGGCTCAGCCCTCTGAATACTATTGTAACTGGAGCCTCTTCTCGGATAAAAATAGCAAGTTAGTCACCAAAAATAATCTAAAATCTAAGTTGATTTTAGATTATTTTCAAGCTCGGTCAAGTGATGAATATGGTAATAGGAAATAAACTGTTTTATACTAAAGTTGATTACGTCATTGGTTCACTGTGGTAATTACGTTTTTCAACGTGATTCAGGTAAACAGATAATAAATAAATCACAAATGAGTTGCCGAGTTGTACCAACACTCTTAAATCGTATAATCCAAATTAGGTTGAACCCATGCGCAACTCGCTGTTCGCGATTCTAGGAGTCGAGTTCATGTGTACGTCAAATTGAACTCCAGTCCCGTTGTAAGTCAACATGAACTCTCGATTTATATCTGTATTTTTACTGAATAAAATCAATATGTGGTGATAATGAATAAATTTACCAGATATGCTTATTACAAAGCGCAGTGAGAACAAAACGCTAAGAAATTTCTTGCTAGTGTGTTCTTATCATTGTAGTCTGTGTCTGAGTTACAACATTCGACAGCTTCTGACTGAGATAGCCTGTGATCATACTTGTGATAAGATTGTGATAATGTAATAATAATAATAATAAAGCCTTTTATTCTGAAATGGGTTTTGTTTTGGTAGAAATGTTGTAAATTATATGATGTTCCTAATTTCAGTGTGCCGTTTGGCATAGGCCTCCTCTAAACTTTTCCACTGTTTTCTGTCGTGGGCGGCTTTCACGCGAAAACTACTCAACCAATCATCATGTAACTTTGTACAGATATTCTTGGAGTTTGACACAGTGCAAGCGAGAGAAACGTATAGAGGTAGTCTTGGTACTATAGAGAAAGAACATTCCGCCTGTCTTACGTGGTCTTCTGCGTAAGTTTTCAGATATTGTGTACCTTATTATTGCCAACTTAATAGTCAGCGATGTCAATATTTATTTTTAATGGAATATACAACTTTACCAATTGTCTACCGAAATCATCAAAAATACATTAACACAATTTATTAATTTCTATAAATAATATTTTTAATTATCAATGAATTGTAATGACTCGATTAATAATTGAGTAGTGGTTGTTTTAGTGGCGCATTATTTAACAATAAAAATGTATCTGGCAATAAGTGTGAGATTTAAAAAAAAACATCGCAATTCTCTAATATAGGTTTTTCGAATTCGGACTTTTGCGTATGATATTCGGCGTCTATAAAATTTCGGATTTTAATTTACAAAATTACAGATGTCCCTAGTAAGAGGTCGCCTGAAAGAGTTATTATTTATTTATTTGCGAACTATTGTCGCACTTTCATATGTTTTTTTTTATTTCGAGTTATCACTTCTGTCGCTAACCATTATACCAGTATTTTTTCTATTACTATTTGTTCCTAGGCAATGTAATTTTGATATTTTAAAAATTATGTGATCATATCTCATGTTTTTTTATAGTAGAAGGCGGTAAACGAGTGATTCACCCGTTATTAAATAAACCCTACCCATAGGCATGTACAAAAAGCAAATGAGTTGCAGTTTTTTTTGTGACTGAAAGGTCACTGTTTGCCTTAAGGAGGCATTTACAGCTACACCGGGCACGAAGCGGCAGGGCGCAGAGGGCGCCTAGCCTAAGCCTCTTTAAAGAGTTGCAGATGCTTTGCCTACCTTATATAGACAGCGCAGCAAGCAGAAAATGCTTATTTATTTTTTTAATTCATCCCTTACCCGTCAAGTCCTCTTACCAATTGTTATCCATAATTTTGTTTCCTGTCGGATAGCTTAAGTAACTCGTACCTTTGATAACCCCATGAAATTGCGGTAGTAAAATTATCTTACTTAATTAACATAATGACTTGTAGACTTTATAACTTATAGATTGATAACAAATGCATGTTATGATGCACAACTGTGGCTAACACGTGGGTACAGTGACCGATAACCTTGGTATAGTCGACCCACGCAGCAAAATGTGCGGCCTTTGACATTGGGAATATGTACATTGCGGATACACGTGTTTATATAATATTTTAATAGATAAGATCACGGCTATGACTAGAAGGGATAGGCAGAGATTAGTATTTGGCAAGAACCTGGCACAAATCTTGTCCTATACTCGTTAGTTTCGGATCACTTTTTTAGTCACCAATCTGGTCGATGTAATTCATCAGAACGTCTTTTGTCGGTATTTTTTTATTTTATTTTCTGATATTCTTAACTTCTAGCTTGTTATCTTTTATATTCTTATCTTTCTGTGCTTCACTTGGGGCTAAGATAAATAAAACCATGATAAAGGATAGTTATTCGGATTATGTACCGTAACGTAATAACTAAAGCGTTTAAGTTTTGTCCCCGAGTAAACATAGTTCCTTGTACCTAATTATTGAATGGCGAAAAGATAGCTTTGTTGAATTATGTACGTCTCAAGAAGCCATATCAATATAATTCAATTAATGAATCGTAGTGTGGTATAATTCTTACTCATTCAGAATGCTCGCACACTTCATGCGGAATTTAAACTTATAAAGCGTAGCATTGTTGTATTATCACATCCTTTTTAGTCGCAAGTGGTTAAATGGGCTACTTGAATTCAGTTTCAAAAGATATAACGGTGCGAGGAAATTTCCAATTTAATTATGAGTTTTACATTGTATTTATCTTTGTTAATAATTATTACTTTAATGAGTTACACATGATCAGTAAAGAAGTGAAATGTGCTGTGCCGATATCGAAATTAGGTGGAAGATAAATTTAAAAAATCAATTATCTAATATTTCTTGCGATACTGTCTAAACACATGAGGACGTTCGAGTTGTTGGTGGTAACAATAATTGGGAACGTAAGTAAATTGTTCAACTCTTTTAAAATCCGATTTTGTGCCGCAAAATTTCAGAATAGATTTCCTTAAGCTTTTCCTGTTGTAAAGGAACCTAGCAACTCGTTCTGCAGATAGTTTACCAGTACACACTAGCTGTGTTAATAGTTGATAATAGGATAAGCATCAGTTTCTCATGGACATTACGTTTTTAAGATGACCTTTAAGATTTAAACATGTAGTAGACAAGGTAATAAGTGGTAGAGCCCTCAACAATAACATCTGTTGCACGAATGGGCCGGCTCGGCAGAAGACAGGCGTGAAGTAGAGTATTCTGCGTTTCGTCTGGTGAGTGAGGTGCCGGAGGCCTAATTCTAGTTCTCTCCCTTTCTCACCCTTTTCTTATAAAGAAAGGATGGGAAGGAGAAGAGAACTTGACGGTAGAGGGGATTTATAGGAATTGGACATAACCATTTTCTGTTTGTCCCCCTCCTCTGTCCAATAAAGGTGGGCAACGCAACTGCAACTCATTAGTTAGTTGCAGATGTCTATGGGTAGCGATCACTTGCCATCGGGTAAACCGCTTGCTATACGCGCGTTAGGTGATTTTTTGATTTATTAATTCTAAAACATATTATGAATGAAGTGATACATGCAAACTATGTAGCATTCCAGTTTTCAGGACGCCGTTAGTTAATCTAATTGCCAAGTTAACGAAAATTACGTTCCAATGCTTACAATAATCGAACTTAAACGTGTTCATTAATTTTATTACAGATTAATCAAACCATGAATACTTATTAAAACAAAAAAACCTTGAAATAAGTTTTTTACCATTTTTTTTAGATAAGACATAAGTAATTACTTATTTCAGCTTTTTTACATAAATGTTAGTAAAATTGGAACGATCTTGTTTAATTTACTGTTTTTTGTTTCAGATAAACAATAATGACCTCCAAGGAGGCGGCCCTCGAGAGATGTGATGGCGCAAACGGAGCGACAAGTATTGGCGGGAGTAGTGTCAAATTAAGGCGGGAATTGGGGCTATTCTCCGCCGTAAATTTGATACTCGGTGTAATGATTGGCTCAGGAATTTTTGTATCGCCGTCCTCTGCGTTAGAACATTCCGGTTCTGTGGGCTTATGTTTGATTATTTGGACAGTGTCGGGAATTATATCCTTACTAGGTGGGTGTAGGTAAGAAGCCTATTTTTGACTGTGTTAATAAAATTTCAAATTTATTTCAATAACTGTTTGTCGCCGTCTATAGACTGTATACTGTATGCATCACGACTAATTGACGCTGAAATGCAATAAGCACTCCGAAAAGTTAAGCGTCCGCTCTGGCCGGCCCTACATCATGGACCGGCCCTGGGTTCTTCCCAGTTCACCATGGGTGACCACTACTGAGGCCCACCGCCACGATAACCCGGTCAGGGGGTTAGACGAAGCCCTACGATAAATTACAACTTCTGAAATAATTTGGTGCGATATTTAGAAAAATCTCAACATTGCAAACAATTTTTTGCCTAGAGTAACATTTGTATCATTGCAGGTGCGCTGTCATTCGCTGAACTGGGAACTGTTCTTGGTAAATCTGGAGCAGAATATTCATATTTTCAAGAAGCGTTTGGAAACATTCACAAATATTGGGGACCCCTACCCTCGTTTATATGTGCTTGGATTTATGTAGTTATTTTAAGACCAGCCGAAGTAGCAATTATTGTAATGACGTTTGCAGAATACGCCATACAACCATTTACTGCAGATTTAGAGTCAAATTATAAAGACACGGCCATTAAATTAGCATCGCTTGCTGCACTTTGTAAGTAATTTCATTATTATTTTACACAAGTCAATTACAAAATCATATAATACAGCAAATCGAAGCATGCGGGACAAAAATATCTTAGCAACATTGAGTAAACCTTAAAGGAGAGTGATTTAACGTTCATATTTTTAGAAAAATAATCATAAAAAGTTATCTCACTGTCGGATTTATATGCCTTTAATATAGATATATCTGTGATTTTTGATATTAGGATACGCCAAATGACACTTAAAACAACAGCTTATGTCGCTTAGGTAAAAAAACTTTGGCAGTCATTGAGGACTGACGTTACAAGAGAAAACAACAACAACATCGAAAACGACAACAACTACTCACCCCGCAGTCTCCACTCCTTCCACTCTCCCTACACTCCACTCCACATTGGCTTAAATATAAAAAAATATCGATAAGTTTCACTGAGTGTCTAAACATTTTATGCGGTATATACTAAATATTTTAATGTTTACGTGTTTTATATAATAAATAAAATAATACGTAAAATTCCAAATTTAAATCCTTTAACAATACCAATAGCCATAGTCTATTTATTGTCTGTGGTTCGGAAACCTTATGGCAACCAAAAAGCCAAATGTCAAAGTGTTGTGAGTTTATTTCACGTCAGAATCAGAATTTAACTTCGACGGCCGTTATGTGCAGTGCAGTTTGAACCTAACAATATAAAAAATTAAGTGTTCGTTACTCTTGTGGTATTATATTTATGTTCTTTAACTGTATTAAAAAAATAAAAACAGAAAACGTAAGTACATATTAGTTTAAAATGAAGTGACATTTTATATTTAATGGTGCAAACATAATTTGTGCATCCGTTAGTTTGTTAGTTTCAGGATGGAGGACGTTAATTCTTGCGTTAAAACAAAAGAAGCATTGTCACTAGAGTTAAAATCTTTACGAAATAGAAGTGTACACATTTATAAAGCTATTGAATCTTCATCCAATGAAATTCTCATTCCTAAGAAAGACAAAACTTTAAACTATGTGGCAGGATTACGAACTGAGCTACAAACATCAAATACTACTATTACTACAGATAATAATTTATTAACTAGCCAGTTCCTATCAGAAATGAAAGAACGAACTGAGCACATTGAAAACCATATTGCATTTACTAAAGGATTAATTCATGATGTGGACGCTGAAATAAAGAGGTATGTAAAAGTACTATTACAAAATATTTATATCAATTACTCAAGTGAGTTAGAAAAGGTATGCAAAATAAATCCAGTAGTTCCCCAAGTTAATTGGGCTCTGACCCATCAAACAATGATTTCCAATTGTAGAATCCACCTGTCTTAGAAAAATGAGTAGATATCACAAACTAGAACGTCGTAATGTCAACACTGGCTGTCTGTTGAAAAAAACAAAACATTCATATACTTCACAACCCGGAAAAAGTTAGTGCTGCTAAATTGATTTTTTTTTATAGTACTAGGTGGCAAATGAGCAAATGGTTCACCCAATGTTAAGTGATTGCTACCCATAAACATCTGCAACTAACTAATGAGTTGCAGATGCATTGCCCACCTTTAATGGACTTAATGGACAGTCAAGTTTTCTTCCCCATTCCATCCTTACCTTATAAGAAAAGGGTGGGAAGGGGGGGAGAACTAGAATAAGGCCTCCGGCACCTCTCTCAACAGAGGAAATATAGAATACTCCACTTCACGCCTCTCTTCTGTGAGGTCGTGGTATTTCACCGGTCCAGCTGGCCCATTCATGCAACAGATGTTGTTATTGTGGGCTCTACCACTGTTAATTAGTCACTGTATGGATTTAATAAATCCAGGTCATGCCTCTTCCTCATTCTAACTGTACAACTCGATTTTAAGGTTGAAACTAAATACACCCATTGCATTATATTGATGCTATTCTCTATTATTCCATAGATTACAGAACTTAGTTCAAACGGCAAAGGAAGTTAAAAGCAGCCCTGTGGTAGGAAAGAAGGATATACAACCTTATCACATTGAGAAAGCTAAGGAAAAGTTTCAATTGTTGAAACATGAACTTCGTGGGCTCATACATTCATTATATCCTAAATGTTCTGAGCTTATAACGGAAGTTTTAGCGGTAAGATTATAAAAAAACTTAATTTACACTTAAAATATTTTAAAATACAACTTAGTTTCGAAGGTAGAAAATCTTTCCATTAGCAAAAGAATTTTTAAAACCAATACAGTTTTTAATTAATCAACAAAAAATGAGCTGATCGTTTCTGTTTACTATAAATGAATCAAAAAATAATTTATCAGCTTTTGTAAGATTACTGCTTGCTTTTGTGTGCACTGATTGGGTATTTTATTTTGTGTTAGCTGAGGTGTGCGGTAGCTCACGCTTTTAGATCCAAAGTAATAAAGGATAAGTTATGAAGCATTGGGTAGTATGATGGTCTTGTTACAAATAGGGGTAGGAATTATTATTATTATCTTTTTTAATAATTCTATTATCCAGTATGTAGTCTTAAATTATTACTTTATTCCAGGAATTGATGAGGGCAAGGCTTGATGTTAGTTCAAATGGCTATATACAATGCACCGCAGAAAACTTTGCCGTTGTTGACCTTTTGATGGATGCAAATTTAGTTAGTGAGAATCCTTATAACAGGGAAATGAAATTAGTGTACTGATTCTAAAATCTTTTGTGTAGAAAACTGTCAGTTTTGTGTTTGACATGATTGTTCTAAGTTTAAATAAAAAAATAACAATTTTACTTGTTTTATTACTTGGTAAGTTATTATCTAATCTCGCAATCCCAGTCTTAGTAAGTCAAGAAGTGAAAATAAAATCTGTAGGAGTATAAATATGAGATGGGAAAGCATTAAGTTATAATTTAAAAACTTTGAAGCGGCAATTTTAACAATATTTGGAATAAAAGTCAATCTATTTCTAATGACAGGCTGAATGTTGAATATTTCACATTGAAATAAGACTGGACCGGACTAGTAAACTCCCATCAAAAAAAGAATGTTGCTGATATACGGAATTAAATCTAGAATTAAAATGTCCTGATATTCTGCTAGTCATGAGTTCCATGGGATTTTTTCAAACCAGAAGTGACTTGCCTAATGTGTGACAAAGTGATCAACAGTCAAGTACTTAGAGAAACAACGAGGGTGATGGTGACTTAAAAAAGGAATATAGATACTTTTTTTGTTGATACTATTAGGTATTTGTACTGTCAATGTGTACCATAGACAAATAACTTGGTTTTTTTGCGATGCATAAATAGGATGTAAAGTCTATGTATGTTTGTAAAAGTAAGAAAATTGACTGCTCCGCAATTTTTGTCGTCATACAAATAGTTTCGTGTACCCACCACAGACAAATAGTAATAAATTAAATATGTTGATTTTCAGTTATAATGACCTATATCAACATCACCAGTGTGAAGTTATTTGTCAAAGTGCAGAACATATTCGGCATATGCAAAGTATTCGCCTGTCTCATTGTCATTGGTGGAGGGATATATGAAATCTCCAAAGGTAATTAACTGCTAAGCCAATTTTCATCACTGCAGAGCCTTTTGCCATTTGGTGTTTTATACATCAGTTGAAATTTATATCAGTGCAGAAGTTATAATTGTACTCATAGCTCTTGAGAAAACTTTAATTGTTTTTTTTTCTAACCAATATTATTTCTACATACAGGCAACACAGCTAATCTCAGTAAAGGCTTCGAGGGTAGCACAACAAGCCCCGGTGGAATAGCTTTGGCACTGTACTCTGGGTTATGGGCCTATGATGGCTGGAATAGCGTCACCGTGGTGACAGAGGAAATCATCAACCCTGGAGTGTTAGTATCTATTGAATATATTTGTATAGGACGCAACTAAAACCCATACAATTAAACTCAACACCACGTAAAAAGAACTCCGTCTTGCATACATTTTGTACGGTATTCTGAGCACCTTGTATATGTGTCCAGGTATACAGACTATAAGGCAATGTACACATTTTGTTTTTACCCCCCTCGGTGAACACGTAGTGTATGCCAAGATTGTCTAGTTTTCAAGCAGTAATTCATAAATCTGGTTTTGAATCATTTTTTTCAAAAAATAAAATTAGGAGGTTAATTTGACTAAATTGACAACGTAGCGAAAATCTAACAGATGAAACTATAGTATTCTATATGGCTTTTGCTGGTCGCTGGTCATTTATTTTCATATATGTTTTTTTCCTTTTTTTAGAAATGTGCCTCTTAGTATATCAATAGCGGTGCCTTTAATAACTGGACTGTATGTGTTTATGAACGTCGCCTACATGACGGTGCTGAGCTATGCGGAAATGACGTCAGTGCCGGCGGTGGCGGTGGCATTCGGCACGAGAGTGCTCGGACCGGCTAGTTTCTTAATACCGCTCGGTGTTGCCATCGCTACTTTCGGTTGCGCTATGAGCGTCCAATTCGGTGTTACCAGGTAAGAAAAATAAATAAATAAAATTGAATAAAGCATCCCACTCTTTTTACCCAGAGGGTAGATAAATTAATAGCAGTATATTAAATCTTGCGAATTTGTTTTGTCCAAAACTATAATAAAACGAAAGAAATTCAAGGAACAATACCGCCTGCAGTGATCAACTAAGTGGTCTATTTTAATACCCGTAGACGACAAGGCCATATTCTCAGAAAAATGGGGTGATGAGTTCAAGATCATATAAAATGTATACATCAGTAGCGTAAGAGCTTTAAAAGTATTATTTTTTAGCTTTTGTATGTAATATTTTCGTTTGTTGCGTTAGAGTGTGCTACACAGCGGCCAGAGGAGGCCACATGCTGGAAGTGTTCTCTTATGTCAATCTCAAACGACTGACGCCGGCACCAGCTGTCGCCTTCCAGGTAAACTTAACTATGATAGTAATTTCCTACGGGGTTCTTAACATATATAGATAACAAGAAACCACGTGGTCAGCTAACATGAAGCCAACAGCTTATTTAAAAAACGAAATTATTAATGTAAAAGGCCACAACAGATCTTAAACTGTACAACCCTTCATAATATTCTTGGCATAAACAATAAATAAAGTAGTGGGCACCTGTGGTTTGCCACACTGACACTCTCTGTAATCTGTCACCGTCGCTTGCGGACGTGCCATAGAGCTGTGAGCTCTACTTGCTGTTAACAACAAATAGTTATTTTATTTAATAAACAAAAGTGAATACATTAATATTTTTATAAAATTTTTGATCTTATTGTTAATTACTGTTTCTTTGTTACAGGCACTACTAACGTCAGTGTTTATTTTAGTTGGCAACATCCGAACTCTGATTGAGTTTGCGAGCTGGTTCCTATGGTTCTTCTACGGTCTTGCCATGGTTGCCTTGTTAGTCTTGAGGAAGACTCAAGCTGACAAGCCCCGTCCTTACCGAGTGCCCACGGTTGTGCCATGCTTCGTTCTTGTGGTTGCCATATTCCTTTCGGTTCTACCAATAGTTCACGATCCGTCCGTTAAATATTTAATGGCGGTCGGATTCATCGTTATGGGTGTCGGAGTTTACACTGTTTTCGTGTACTATAGGAAGACGCCAACCGCTATTCTAAGTAAGTATTAAACAGTGATTAATTTCTGCCTGTATTATTTAACCTCATTGAATCATCTAATCAAATCGATATTGTTGTTATGGATTCCCTTTGAGTGTAGTGATTATTTTCACAACCACAACAGGGGCAATATTTTTAATCATGTGTCCTAAGTAAATACGACGTCAAAACGTGCAAGGAATCCAGAATCCACTAATTTGCGGTTTTCACTATACTACCTCGCACAACCGGTGGAATGATCTCTCGGCAGGGGTATTTCCAAACCAATACGTGGAACGTGGCTCGCGGTGGAATAAGGACTTATACTGAATAATGAGAATGAATGTGTATGGTTACAAGAATAGAGGAAGATCTAAGAAAGTACAGATGGATTCTGTGAATGATGATTTGGTGGTAGAGGGATACGGAAAAGAAGTAAATACTGTGCCGACCCCGACCGACATACATGGGAAAACGTCAGGGAGATAATAACGCCCAGTCCTTCAATATTTGGCCGCTATGATTTCCAAAACAAATAAACAATTTTTATTTTTTACAGAAAAAATTACATTCCTCACTCAAGTCCTGTTCGAGAGCGTACCGCCTAACGACCATCAAGACTGATTTTTCTTAACATTTTTAATTAATAATATCAATGAATATAAAAAAGCATCCAGATTTGTAAATATAAATATTAAGAGGAAATATAATCTTAAATAATTATACGAATTATTTTATTTCATATCTCAATCTCCGTGAAACAGTTGACGGATGGAATTTGAATTCCAACCAGCTTGTGATAAAAAAAAGTTTTTGCTATGATCGAAAATCTGAACCAGATTTGACATCGAATAATATATGAAGTAACACATTGCATATAATTTGCACAATGGACCATGAAAGTCCTTGATATTGGTAGCAAATGATATGTATTCTTTAGAGAAAGTAAATAAATCAAACTCAGTTTTTTTCCGCCATATCACAATCGATATAACCAACGCTAGTAACAACCAAACGAATTGTGTCGCTAGACTTTATGTAGGAAAGGGAAGAATGGGAAATATATTAGACATCTGGGCTGCTCACTGCTACGCGCTCACTGTATTACAGTACTGGAGTACACCGGTATTTTGTGAAGTCATGGTGCTTTTAATGACTCGCAATGTCAGACTTAAAAGTTGACGAAACAGATGGAAGTTTTTGAAATTCTTTCTGTTTCGTAACTTCATTGTATTTCTAAAATAACATGTTAAAACAATAACATGAGTACAAAGTAAGGCAGTAATTGAAATAAATGTTACCGATAAAAGTGGAACAGGTGGAAGAGTTCGTGTATTTGTTTAGTAGCGTGAATGCGGGAAATAAAATGAATGGGACTATGGGTACAGTAGCGAGAAGTCAGGATGTGTCTATGAAGGCTCGTCTGGAAATACACAAAGCTGTACTAGTCCCCAATTTAATGTATGGAAGTGAGAGCTGGGTTTGGCAGGAAAAGCATACTAGTAGAGTTAATGCCGTGGAGATGCGATCCTTAAGAAATATAATAGACGTGACTTTGAATGATAGGGTTAAAAATAGCGCTATAAGGGAAAAGTGGTGGTTCGGGCATGTTGAAAAGATGAATGAAGAGAGAAAAACGAAACAAATCTATGTTGCAAGTGAGCGGCAATGTTGGTAGGCAACGCTCTAGGAGAACTTATATCGGTCAGGTTAGTGTTTTACTAAAAAAGGGCGATATCAGGATATGATGAATGATAAAAATTAAATAATAATTCACTTTTTTGTAAATAAAACTTTAATGCTAAGAACTGAAAGCTAATGAGTTAAACTCTGTAAAGGCATAAACAAACATTTATAAATGTAAAAATGTCAACAGAGTAGTCTATACATATTCCACTTTGATTTTTAAATTATTATACTCTTTGAAGCAGGCGGCATATTATTGTCAAATATTGTGTATTGTGTTCAAATGATTTATTGTTAAAATTAGGTTCTAAGTTAAAAGGATCGCCATGGCTTATCATTACGTTGTTACAGCGCAAAAAGCTACATCAGTTACAGCATGCATTACCGGTAAGTATTAATACAATTCGTGATATTTTTCTAGTATTGAGGTTAACTAGCTTATATTATTTAAGTCTTATGTCCGATCTTTAATCCCTAATAAACTAATGTTTTGTGGTTAACGATATAATTTTCCATTTATCTGTTCAATGCCTGTAAATGATATATGCGATGTTATTAAAGTTGTCAAATTTATGTTTCAAGACTCCTTTATTTTGTTGTAGTGGAACATGCTATAGCCTTGTTTATATTTATAGCCAGCATGCAAACGACTTGTTTAATAGTAAATAGAAGATTAAAGCTTTATGTATCTTTGACACAAATACACCAGTAATACCCCGGCACTACGCAATAATCTATATATATAAATGTAATCAATATAAATTTGGGGGTAACATAAGTCGGGATATTACTGTACTCCAATTGGACCAAAAAGTGTAAGTTTCTTTACTTTGTTCAATCATTATTCAATTATTCTTTTTAACAGGCAATTTCACAAGCCCCACAGACCTCAACTTGCTAGTTGCAAAAGTGTCACGTCTGGAGATGTATCTGGTGACTCCGGAGGGCTTGAGACCTATGAAAGAAGTTGGCCTGTATGGCAAAGTTGCAAAAATGAAGTTATTCAGACCTCCAGTAAGTATGCTTGACATTTTTTTTAACTAGTAAATTATGGTAATGAGTTAAATATTCATTTTAACTATTCCAACTAAACTTATTTGTGTGTTAGGACATGGTTCACTACTTGAACAGCGGATTCAAAGCAACCACCTTATAAAATTATTAAAACTATCGTGAGACATTATCAATAAACTTTCTATGAAACGGCTTTACTCACGTTCGCGTTTTTATCGGTGTATTTTGTACCGACAAGTTTCGGACCTGTCGGAGGTCCTTCTTCAGGGTGAGCGGTATTAATTCGCGGTCGCGGCCCGCCTCGCACTGCGCGCCTGCGCTCGCAACGCGCGAGTCGCGACACCTCCGACAGGTCCGAAACTTGTCGGTACAAAATACACCGATAAAAACGCGAATGTGAGTAAAACCGTTTCATAGAAAGTTTATCAACCACCTTATGTTTACAGTCCATACCCTAACCTAACCTAATTAGGCTATTGGTGCTTAATTTTGTAATGTAATTTGTATTTTGTAATTTACATTCTTGCCTAATTGTAGTCCTCTTCCCCCTCCTACCCTTTTCTAATAAGGAAAGGGGGGGAAGAGGAAGAGGATTTGACGGATGAGGAGGGGATGGACAGGGAATGGAATTATAATTTTTCTGTTTGTCCCCTCCTTTGTCCATGAAGGTAGGCAACGCATCTGCAACTCATTAGCTTGTTGCGTATGCCCATGGGTATTTTAGAATTCAATAATTTTAAAGTAAAAACCTTTGCTTACCAAAATCATATCTTGCTGTGAAACAGCTGTATTAACATCCACATCGAAAACAAACTCTGATTGAGCTTTGATTTTTGAAGATTTGTTTACAATCCTGTACAACTCTGTTGTATATTTAACAAGAGTATATATCTATGCTTACATTCTCAGTTTTTGTTTCGTTTTTTTTTCACAACACAATTTTTCAATGCAATCATTTAAAAATATCAATTTTGTTTTCAGTATGAAAAGAAAGATTTAGTGTTCATTTTAACAGCTCGTTACAATGCAATGATACTAGAATGGAGGACCGGACCGAATGGTGATTTAGAAGTGGTAACTAGAGCACATGGTAATGTCGCAGACCGCATTGGAAAGCCATCAGAGAATGGTATCCTGGCTGTGATTGATCCTCAAGCTAGGGTCATTGGTTTGAGGCTATATGATGGATTATTTAAGATTATACCCTTGGATAAAGATTCTACAGAGCTTAAAGCTGCTAGTCTAAGGTAAATTATTTGTTATACACAACATTGTCTGAAAAATATATGATTTCCTATTTATTTAATATGATTTGATGTGCTCACCCAATGTCAAGTGATCGCTACCCATAGACATCTGCAACTAACTAATGAGTTGCAGATGCATTGCCCACCTTTAATGGACAGAGGACAGGGACAGACAGAAAATAGTTATTTCCAATTCCTATACATCCCCTCCACCATCAAATTATCTTCCCCTTCCCATCCTTTACTTATAAGAAAAGGGTGGAAAGGGGGACAGAACTAGAATTAAGCCTCCGTCACCTCACTCGTCAGACCAAAACGCAGAATACTTCACACCTGTCTTCTGTGAGGTTGTGGTATTTCACTGGTCAAGCCCGTCCATTCGTGCAACAGATGTTGTTGAGGCTCTACCACTGTTAAAATTATATATACCTTCAAAATTCTATACAATATAATTTTATTTACCCATTTTTGACATCTCATATGATCTACATGTTCAGCCTATAAAATAAGAGCTAAGAACACAAATAAAAAGGACATAATCATTAAAACTATGACATCTTATTCATAATGCTGTACTCCTACACGATCATGAGGACATTTTCAGTGTACAGTTTTATTTATACAGATGTTTTAAGACGAGCACCCAACCTTTATTATTCACTAGCTGTGCTCCACAGTTTTATTTGCCTATGTAACTCGCTTGCATTCTTAGAGCCTTCTCACTTGCGTTATTTGTTTTTCTGCTTGGCCATTGCACCATAACATAAATTAACTTTTAGTAATTGAGGTGTCAAATGCCAAAAATTATTCAGATCCAATCGTTCACAAGATTAGGGAGATCAATAAACTCGATAACTTAATTATATGTAGTAATAGTAGTAGGGGGCTACTTTACCGCAACTCCACGACTAGCGCGTCGTATTTTACGTGTGGGTGGGACATGGATCACTCCAGCCCAACTTAGCTTAATTATATTAGTATAGGTTATTTCTAATTGATAATTTATTGTCGTAGATTGGAAGAGTTAAATGTTTACGATTTAGAATTTCTGCACGGCTGTGCAAACCCCACTTTAATATTAATACATCAGGATCTCAATGGAAGGCATATAAAAGTAAGTGATTCGAAACATGATTGTTACTTAAAGTAACTTTTCTTTACAATTCTGATATATCACCTTGCTTTAACATACTTATTATAATTTTAAGAACTAGTTTTAGTCCAATGAAGTTCATATTTGTGTTATCACAACATGGATATGAACTTACGTTACCTGAACTTGAACCACATAACATAATAATGTGGACATTCTTTGGCACCCTCTTATACAAATGTAAAATTCTGCTCACCTCATAAAATTAGAAATGAAGTTTAAAGTCTAACCATATTTAAAATTTGATTATCCAACTTTTTCTTTCATTAAATATACCCTAAGACAATTATACACTGTCAAATGACGTCAATGTAAAATCAATCTTCAGTAAATCTTATGATTGCAGCCGTAACAATATGGTTTTTGTCCACAACATCTCGGACTGACTACGATTACATTTAGAAATTAGCCAACTCAACAAATGCATGAAATATTTGACATATTCATATATTTGATAACAAACTATGAATCAGTTCCAGGTAAGAGCAAACTATTAGCTATTATTAAATTTCTTCTGCATTTCAGACACATGAAATCAATGCGAAAGATAAGGAGTTCATGAAGATACCGTGGAAACAAGACAATGTTGAAACAGAGGCGTCAATATTGATCCCAGTACCAAGTCCTTTAGGTAAGTAAACCATGGTAAAATAATAGTTAATTTAGAAAACCCCAACTGACTATTATAAACAATTCATCACATCGCCTGTGACTCTCCGGGCAAGAATTCAAATCAAAGGGTGTCACAATGAATTGGACATCCATACATCTGTGTCAGTCGGGTAATAAAATAAGACAGCAGTAGTTTGGATGGCCCTCTTCTCATTTTGTAAAATTAACCAGACATCGGAAACAAATAGTATTTGCATTTTAAAATTGGTAAACATATTATAATAAACTTGTTTAAGGACAAGAGGATTTAATTCTATATATTTATACAGGAGGTGCCATTGTAATTGGACAAGAGTCAATAGTTTATCATGATGGACAGAGCTACGTAGCAGTCGCGCCGTCACAGATAAAGGTGAGAGAACTGTCATCTAAACATATTTATGGTTCCCAAGTTGACTGGGCTCTGATCTAACACAATTTATAATCTTGGCTGTTTTAGAAAAATGGGTAAATGTAAAATAATTCCACCAGTCGCATCCTACATTTTAGGGCTTTTAAGGCCCGCTGAATTCGCTCACGCTTGTGAGCATAATTTGGGAACCTCTGTTTTTAGGCCAGAGATTCCCAAACTATGGTTTCTCTCCCACTGTTGGTTCCGACTTCCCAGCCAGTGACGGATTATAGTCTAAAGTCGACGTAAGCACATATTTTTTTTAGCGAGACAGGTGTGTCAAACGGATATCCGCATTCACTGCCTATACCTCTGGGTTAAAGGCGTGAGTATTTGCTTACTTATTATCACTTCTTTTAGATGACTCCAATAAACTGCTATTGCCGCGTGGACGGAAAAGGCATGCGGTATTTGCTGGGCGACATAGCGGGCCGACTGTTCATGTTGCTCCTGGAACTACAGGAGAAGATGGATGGAACTCAATCCGTTAAGGACCTCAAAGTGGAATTGCTAGGTATTGTTGTTCTTCTTGTGTTATTTTTTGAAGGAATAATATTTAATGTACTTTACAATGCTTCCCAGGTGACATTCCGATACCAGAGTGCATGACATACTTGGACAACGGGGTTGTGTTCATCGGGTCCCGCTTGGGCGATTCTGCGCTGGTACGGCTGTCGGCGGCCCGTGAGGAGGCCAGTCAGTACGTGCAGCCCATGGAGACCTTCACCAGCCTCGCGCCCATCGTCGACATGTGCGTGGTGGACCTTGAAAGGCAAGGACAGAACCAGCTCATCACCTGCTCTGGTTAGTGACAACTTATAATAAGCTTTTTTCAGTCAACAGGCGCTCACTGCTGGTGGTCTTTTTATGTGTCCATTTATCTGTATTCAATAGGTAAAAGAGAAATATATATTTATATTTTAAAGGTGCTTTCAAAATGGGGTCATTGCGTATCATACGGAATGGTATCGGCATACAGGAGCAGGCGTCCATCGACCTGCCCGGCATCAAGGGCATGTGGGCGCTCACATTGGCACAGAACTCCCAGTATCATGATACTTTGGTGCTGTCCTTTGTGGGGCAGACAAGGTAAATATGTTTCCATCCATCCATCTGCCAAGAGGATACTGCCGTAGACTCTATCAGGTTAAATAAATTTAGTACTCACCATGATATCTTGATATATGGAAGATAGAAACCATGGAGCAAATGGTTTACTTTGTATTTAGTTAACACAAGTGCTCATAGCCGTGGGTTTCCATTGGCGTATAAATTTGTCGCGAGACAAGCTTTTTCATGACATGTTTTATTGGAATGTTTTCGGCAGTGGAAACCCACTTAAATGTGCGCATCAAAATGAAATCTTTGATACATTACACGTTACATTCTTCCGAACACTATTGTACTATAGGAATTCAGTTTTCCCTCGTTCCTGTAATTACTGCATCAATTTTTTCAGTGAGGTTGACATATTATCGAATAATTTAACACTATGTAAGCAGAAAGTGCGTGATATGCTTTTATCAACATAGTTACAATTTTTTAGCGTACTATAGGCCTTCTCGTATGTATTCTATTATGTATCATTATTCTTTTATGGCTGTTTGATACCTGAATAAATAATAAAATAAAAATAAAGTTTATTCTGACAGAATCACAATATGCTTTTTCCTCGGCAATATATTACTTCCACAGATAAATTGTATTCACGGAGTTGGGTTAGGTAACTACTGTTCTGAATTTATAGTACAATTACTTGTGAAGTCACATTTTTAAACAATATATAATACAAAAATTTCATTGTTCGTGTTAGCCATTCACTGTCTTTATAAGGGATACTTGCATTTAAATGTGTAAAGTTATTTATATAATTTTCAACAGAGTATTAACACTGAATGGCGAGGAAGTGGAGGAGACAGAAATAAAGGGCTTTGTATCGGACCGGCAAACCTTCTTCACGGGGAATGTCTGCCACAAGCAACTCATACAAGTATGTATTAAAGCAACAGAAGAAACTCCGGCTTCGTCCAGGTACTACTGGCTTCAAGTGTCTCAAGACGAAAGACTTTGGCCGGTGTATGGTATACTGTACTGAGTCGTGGTTCCTCACTGCGACCACTATTAGGCGGCTCAAGGTTACTCAAAGAGCATTGCTCGGTGTCTCTCTACGGAATCGCATCAGAAATGGTGTGCAATAGACCTATCCAGGACTTTGAACCTTGACTTTGACTTTGATGATGCGACGTCGGTAGATTATAAACTATAGAAAAACAGATATAGTGCCTTCTTACGAGACGTATACTTCAATGAAATAATATAACAAATGTGCGTTCCTCTTTTAGGTAACAGACGAAGGCGTGCGGCTAGTATCTCGCGGTAGCGGCGGCTGGCAGCTGGCCGCGCAGTGGCAGGTGGCGGGCGCGCGCGGGCTGTCGGTGGTGTCGTGCTCCGCCACGCGCGCGGTCGCCGCCGCCGGGCCCCGCATATACCTGCTGGCGATCGGTCAAGCTCGACTCGACTTGCTCTCGTATGTCAACTTTATTTTTGGTACCCTAAGACATGTCACATATATTGTTTATTTAATAATAAATATGCCTTATATTATACACAAGTTGGGTCGGCAAACTTCGTTCCACCTTATTTATTTGCGTGCATTAGTTGCGTTGATAAGGATTAATACTGTATCCGTGTAACAGCTTTTCAAATACCGCATTGTACGTGACCATTTCTTTAAAAGTATAAATAGGTATAGTATGCTATCCTTAAAAGATAGATATATGCTATCATTGAATTTTTTGTAGATCTTTTTAAGATATACAATTCCGTAGTACATTATTTTATTCGATCACCTAAGGTTTAGACGGCGTTTGAAATGTAAACGCACAGAAATGTGTTTTTACGACATCACCTTACAAATCTTCAAAATTCTCAGGCTTTCTTTACTACAATATGCATATATTATACATTTTAACCTTCCTCTTGTATTGTATTCCTTCCTATTGTATCTCTATTGATGAAAATCGCATTGTAAGATACAAGTGAGCAGACAACGTAAACCACTTTGTTTTATATGTAAAAAAAAGTTTTAGAGATAAGGTAACAACGAGTTGTCTGTGTAGTGAGGTGTGCATGGACGAGGAGGTGGCGTGCCTGGACCTGGGCCCCGGCGAGGAGGACGCGTTGCTGGGGGTGGGACTGTGGACTGACATCTCGGTGCGCGTGCTGCGCCTCCCCGACCTTAAGCAGCTGCACACAGAAAAACTCTCGGGAGGTACGTACAGATGTACACGCACGGTAATCCGATAATAGCTACCGATCGAGCTACTCCATGGAGAGTCCGTCGAAGTGACCTAAGAGCTCGGTGACCTCTCATCCGGTTATAATAAAGTAATGGCCCGAGCCGAGGCCCTTACGACCCGCATGCCTCCTTCCTCCAAGAGATCCCTCGAACTAAGTTCTCTTAAAGAAGGCAAGGCGCCTTCTGCACCCTGCCACCTCGAGCCCAAATAGTGACAAGTCAGTCAAAAAAATAACTCTTATACACACGTACAAACCCTCTTTCGGTCTGTCCAAAACAAGATCAGGCAACGCATTTGATTGTTGCGCATGTCGATGACATCAGGTGAACCGCTTGCTTGATTGTCACCTTGCATAAAATAGCACACACGAACGTTCAGTACGCAGTTTGTACAATGAACCATTGAGATATTGACGGCTTATTTATTTATTTAGAAATAATCCCTCGTTCGCTGCTGATCAGCGAGCTGGAGGGCGTGTGCTACCTGCTCTGCGCGCTCGGCGACGGCTCCATGTTCTACTTCACGCTGGACCGCACCACGGGTGTTCTGGCCAGCCGCAAGCGCGTCACGCTCGGCACGCAGCCCACCGTGCTCAGGAGCTTCAGGTCACAACACGTGCGAACACGCAGACCTCAATAACTGTTATCATAGATGGCGTTGTTGAACAAATAACGCCATCTATCGGCAGTTAAAAGTAAAAAATATACTGAAACACTATCTTGAAGTAAAAAAGTAGTATAGTCTTTCAAACAAAATGACGTCATAGCGGGTTTGTACAATGTAGAACAGATTCTACGTCGTAAAACAATCCAAGCAAACATTTTTCATTGAACGTAGCTGCGTTGCTTGGACAAGACGTAAAGGTGAGACGCTACTTACGATATTTTATTTAAATGTAAATTCCTGTGAACAGATCTCTGTCGACGACGAATATCTTCGCGTGCTCTGACCGGCCGACCGTCATCTTCTCCTCCAACCACAAGCTGGTGTTCTCCAACGTCAACCTGAAGGAGGTGACGCACATGTGCTCGCTCAACGCCCAAGCGTACCCCGACAGGTCAACAAACTAATTTACACCTTATCAACTTACATTTAGACGACAATTCAATTGTACTATAGTCAAGCAATCGATTATTCTATTTTCTCCCAAAATCAGGTTCACCTTTCTTTCAAAACATCTTTCAGCTTTGCGAAAAACATGCAACTTCGTGCACTGGTTTACTGGTTTTTGGTATATAGTCAATCCTGTCGGCTATCATCGCTAGAATAGAGTTGGAGCTGGCCCTCACCCTGCGCACCAGCGATGCACATTTCTTACGCATTATAGTATAAAAGCAATCGACGCGTGCTTCGACGAACATCGCTAATGCCCTACAGAAGCGAAGCAGACCCAAAAGCACTCTGAACGCATTGGTATATTGAACCCGAAGTGCGTTGTAGGGCCTTCGCGTATGTTTGCCCACAAGCTGTAATGATGCTTGGCGAAAAATTACTAATTCATGAGTTCGAATATACATATATTTGAATAGTTCGAACTAAGAGCTTAATTGTATTAGTCCAAGACAATGCCCTTGCAAGGCTCTAGGAAGAAATTAAATGACTATTTAAGGTTGTCAATATGTTAAAAGGGCAAAAGCATTGACTGTTGATGCGTTGTTACAGTTTAGCTTTAGCTACGGACAGCACGGTGACGATCGGCACCATAGACGAAATCCAAAAGCTGCACATACGGACGGTTCCTTTGGGAGAGACGCCGCGCAGGATCGCCTACCAGGAGGTCTCGCAGGTAATGGCCTTCACTTTGCATTGTCTTATTAAATATCGTGATTTTGAGAAAAATATTTAGTATTCCAATAATGTGCGTTGCCAACCTTTTAGCGGAAAAGAGCTCCACAGCCTCGTTTGTTACATCAATATGCTTTACTCTTTCACTTAAACCATTCCATAGATTCAAGGAATAGCCGAATGGCCCATTCGATTCTGTGATCTTTTCTTCCGTAGTATCCAAAACCGTTAGATAATTGGTGCATCTCTTCGTGTCAACATTGTCCGTAGACATTCGGCGTGATAACGATGCGCATAGACAAGGTGGAGTGGTCGTCTGGTCTGGGCACGGCGGTGGCGAGCCGCGCGTCCGCCTCCACGTCCGCCGGCAGCGCGAGCGGCGCGCCCCCGCAGCCCCCCAAGCACGCGCCCGCCGCGCTCGACCTCGAGACGCACAACCTGCTCATACTCGACCAACACACATTCGAAGGTTAATTTTAATGATTAGCTACCTCGCGTTAATTACACGCATCATTCAGCCAATAGACGTGACCTAATTATGATCGTGTGTTGTCCTATTTGTGTACGACTGTTTTACCGATAGTGCTGCACGCACACCAGCTGATGACGAGCGAGTTCGCGATGTCGCTGGTGTCGTGCCGGCTGGGTGAAGACCCCAACCACTACTACGTGGTCGGCACCGCCATACTCAACCCGGAGGAATCGGAACCCAAACAGGTTAGTGTTGACAGACTTTTGCCGCACCATCGGTCCATCTTATCTGAGGTCTACTTTGCTGCATATCGGCATGTATTTTGAGAATATTTTAGAACTCTGGCCCCATAAATAACCAAATGTGACTTCTTATATTTACATAAATAATACATTGGAATTAAACTAATTTTTTTGGGTGACCATGAGCGCTATGAATTATTCAAAACGCCAGGAACAAAAATATAAAAAAAACTCGATAAAATCCGTTAAATGCTAGTTGTTACTTAGAATACATTTAAAGTTTTGCTTTGTTTTCCACACGCGGTATACAATGTTTCAGGGCAGGATACTGTTGTTCCACTGGTCCGAAGGTCGGCTGGTGCAGGTGGCGGATAAGGAGATCAAGGGGGGCTGCTACACGCTCGTCGAGTTCAACGGCAAGCTACTGGCGTCCATCAATAGCACGGTGAGACACTTGCTGCAGATTAAAGACAACTTCTTCTGTATTCAACAGCAACTCTGGTAAAATTACTGTGGGGAAATGCCTCACGCATACGATCTATGTGGGGACCGTGTGGTATAGACGAGTTACTAGCTTGTCGACTAAAACTACACGGTAGTTGCCACTGACAAGCGGCCACGAGACCTCCGTATGGCAAATTCCCTACAGCAGCTTCAGATGCTCTATGTACGTCAGGACCCCAAATGTGGGTAGTGGTCCAGGAGCGCGGTCGATCTCAGTGCTAAAGCAAACTGGGGCCGAACTGCCAAATATAAATATAACATAATTTTCGGTTTTATTTTCTTTAACTTTGTTCAAGAAAATTACAAAAAGTCGATCATCGCTTTTCGTCACAAATATTAAATTAAATATGGTAAGTGCGTCGCGTCGCGTCGTTCGCCCGCTCCTTCCGTCGTAGCCTTATGTTAAATAGCTTATAATGTTCCTGAATAATTGTGCTGTCAAATGCAAAAATAATTTTCCGAATCCGATCGAGTTAGTGAGATAATGCGTACAAACAAACACTTCAGCTTTGATATATTAATATAGAGTTATTTGGTGGTGTCGTCAGGTGCGATTGTTCGAATGGACATCGGACAAGGAGTTGAGGCTGGAGTGCAGCCACTTCAACAACATAGTCGCGCTCTACATGAAGGTGAAGGGGGACTTCATACTGGTGGGCGACCTCATGCGCTCCATATCACTGCTGCAGTACAAACAGGTATACTACAACAACCCCCCCCCCCCCTCCCTCCCTCTCTCTTCCAAACATACACACACACACACACACACACAAAATACGCGCTAGTTGTGGCTCTTGTGACTACATAATAACAGGATAGGATAGTTTCTCTGGTTTGTATGTATATCTGTTCCATTATAACTTGCTGTACTCTAAACTGCTTAACCGATTTTGAACAGTGAGGTGTGATTAGATGAGTATCTCTAGTATCTCCCCCCTGAGTGTCATAAGGCAGAGTCAACCGGGTTTATTTATCATTCTATTGAATGAAATTCCTATAATCTAGTGATATTTAAAAAAAAATGTATTGTTCAGATGGAGGGCAGTTTCGAGGAGATCGCGCGCGACTACAGTCCCAACTGGATGACGGCGGTCGAAATCCTGGACGACGACACCTTCCTCGGCGCCGAGAACAGCAATAACCTCTTCGTGTGCCAGAAGGACAGGTCAGCGCTACACCTATAATCCATCCAACCACATCCAGTCTTATTTAAAGAGTCAATATCCCTTGGAAAAGAAGACAGGGAGTCATAAAGTAAACATGACGTCTCGTTATTATCGATATGTATGTATGTATTGCTGTTGTAGTGCGGCGACGACGGACGAAGAGCGGCAGCAGATGGGCTACCTGGGGCAGGTGCACCTCGGCGACATGGTGAACGCGATGCGGCGCGGCTCGCTGGTCGCGCAGCTCGCCGACACCGCCGCGCCCGTCGCCAACCCCGTCATGCTCGCCACCGTCAGCGGAGCTATATGTAAGTATATATACCATGCTGACATGGCCATAGTATATATACCCTTATTATTAAGAGGGGTGTGGTTCATAAAATACCCTGCTCTTGGAGTGAACAAGGGTTATGTGAAATTGAATTGAAAACTTCGTGCTGCCTCAGTTGATTGAAGTAGCATAGACAACAGCATCATCTACTGAATGTATACGGCAAAGGATTGGAACAACAGAGTTTCCGTCCGATTATAACATGGGTACCTTCAAGAGAAGAGAGAATAGGCTGTCACTATACTACTAACATCAGTTGGGAGTTAAAAAAAGCTGATTATTTTAGTTCAGCTGATGTTTGTCAGGTCTAGTGGTGCAGCTCTCGCAGGAGCTGTTCGAGTTCCTGCACCAGCTCGAGGAGAGGCTGACGCACACCATCAAGTCCGTGGGCAAGGTGCCGCACGCCTTCTGGCGCTCCTTCAACACGGACATCAAGACGGAGCCCGCGGAGGGCTTCATCGACGGCGATCTCATCGAGAGCTTCCTCGACCTCAGCCGGGAGATGCAGCAGGAGACGGTGCAGGGTCTGCAGGTCGGTCTATACTCAACATCACTAACGTTACAACCTTAACGGAAGACAATAGTTCATTTAAACCACCATTACCTATGACTCCTCAGAGAAGATTGTGAATCTAATAAGACCTCAAACAGTCTAGCCGTTCGGGCTTTATATATCTAGATCACAATGGAACAAACATACATACAAACTCTTTCAATTTAACCTCCATGTCAGTGTCAGTCCTTAAGGGACAAAATCTTGTAAAATTTCCATACATGAAGTGAAAAAAGCCTTCAAATACTTAATCATTTATACAAATCTAAACCCAAACCCTTGAGTATGTATGTAAGAAAGATTTGAGTGGTTAGCCTGATTGAAAAAAATTGTACAAAGTTATTAATAATAAGGGATTGGGCTTAAGAACGGTACTAAGTAGCTCAGCACTACATCTGTGTGTTGTCAGATCGACGATGGCGGCGGGATGCTGCGTGACGCGACCGTCGACGACCTCATCAAGATCGTCGAGGACCTCACAAGGATACACTAGCTCCCCCCACCCCCTCTACCACCCTAGCGTTTAAATAAAAATACATTATGTACTTTTTGCTGCGTTATTTTTGAACGAATTATATTTTACCTTGTATTTTCTAAGATATTGTACATTCACAATTTTCTTGTTCCTGGAGTCACACAACAGACCCGTTGTTTGTGTTTGAATCTCGACATTTGTAGAATTGTGATACCCGCATGTTTTATTACTATAATTTCCAACACCAACAGAAATTTTATACACACCATGTCACCTACCTTATATATCCAAAATAAAACTGTTGCCAAGGTACATAAAAGCTACAATAACAATATCGGTTGCCATGGTAATGTTTATTCACAAAAATAACATTTTGACACAGTTACCTGTGTCAACATGTCATACACGAAACGGTCATAAAGTATATTAACATTAAGAAGCTTACACTGAACAACGTAGTTTATTCAAAACGCTTAGAAAAGGTATTAATCGGCGCAAAGACCAGTTCCTCTACCGCCTTCACCCAGTGGACTCCCGCAACTATGACCAGAACATCCGGTCCATCGTGTGGGAGTTCTACTTACGCTATTTCGTGATTACCAAATATTTGAATCAATTCATATACACACATGTTTTATTTCTTTATTAAATCAGGTGAATAAGTGGTTATAACTGCATTAAACAACAAAAATGTAATATCTGCAGAAAGGCCTTTAATCACACTTGCGATTATCCGGATGCCTAACAACAACTAGGGAGTTTCAACTGTATATATAAGGTAGTAACGGACAAATAACGCTCGGTTAATTATTTTAAATAATTTATTTAGGTTAAGGCAGTAACAAAGAAAAACAACGTTGTATTAATTACAAAAGAACTTTTAAGCCGTTAAAACTATTTTAATAAAGTTTAAAATTATATGTAAACTTGTGTGTAAGGTGGCATTTTGTACAGAGCGTACTGCGGACAAATGTTCTTGATATTTGATCTAGTATTAGTCACTGGAGTCTCGTGACAATACAAACATGTCCTTTTATTAATTATTCTCGTAAGATTTAAACTCGACAGTGCTGTGAATTTAATAAAAATTTGAGAAACCTTAAGCAGATAAGATTTGCACAAAATATTGCCATCTCAGTTTTTCCAGAGAGAAAGATAGGGAGATACATTGTATCGCGACAAGTTCATACGTCAGTGGAAACGCAGTGCGATGACATGTACCTACAACTTTTACATTGTGAATTAGATTACATTGTAAAAGAAAACTATAAAGTATCGTATGGGAATATCGACACTAAATTTCGATACAAACATTAATTTATAATATCATTAAATATATAAAAAAAAGGATTAATATTCACTTAAAAGGCCGTTCTTACACTCGACGCAGTGACGTCCAAATGTTCTGGTGAAAAAAATAATTTTTTTATGCAAACCGCGTATCGATATCGGTGTATCTGTCTGAAATTTATTATGCAATATTGAGTTCCAAGATTTTAGATATACACGGACGAGACAGGTGGCGCTGACATAGGGGTTCCGAATATTTAATGTGATACGTAGTGTGAAAAAATGTTTTTCGAAACTATTCTGGAAATTACGAACTTAAAGTCTTTGTTTACGAAATTTCCATATTGCTGTGAATCAAAGTATATGACAATGTTTGTTGATCCGTTTACATAAATACACAGATCAACTTCTTTCTACTGTTCAAGGTCGTGTCTTTATATATACCAGCAAAATATTGTATATTTGTTCCAAGGTACAAACTTGTTTACAAACTTTCCATCTTGGTTGGAGACAACCTATATATAAAGATTTGGATAATGGAACGGAATATGATCCAAAATCTAAGCTTTGTAAATATAAACACAATGAACGACCAACTTTATTTAATCTATAATTTCTAAGCAATAAAAAAATAATGATTACAATAAACCACAATTCTCTTACAAGTTCACCTTAATACATTAAGAAAAATATTAATTAAGCTGCAACATTAATTCGACAATGTATAACAGCCCAGACGCACTGAGCAGATGTGAAAGCATCAAGTCATCGCGGTTAATACTCCAGTTCAACCATGCTGAGTGCTGTAGTGGACCCAACACACTGCGAGCATTCGCTCTTGCGGTTAACAGTGGTAGAGTCCGCAACAACATCCGTTGCACGAATTGGCCGGCTCGACCGGTGAAATATCACGACCTCACAGAAGACAGGCGTGAAGGAGTATTTCATACTTTTGCGTTTTGTCTGATGAGTGAGGTGCCGACGCTAAGTGTCATTCCTATTCCCCTTCCCATCGTTACCTACAAAGGATAGGATGGAAAGACGACGAGGATTGGACGGGGAGGGGACGAATAGGGGAAGGAAATATACTTCGTCTTGTCTATCCTTTGGCCATTGAAGGCAACACATCTGCAACTCATTGGCTTGTTGCGGATGTCTTAAGTAGCACTCACTTAACATCAGGTGCACCACTCTCTCGTTTGCCACTTTCTAACTTAAAACAAATACATATTTTAGAGTGCGGCTCTCGACTTGTCCACATCTACTCAGTGCCTACACTCTCTTAAATTCAATGTCCACAAGCTCATTAAGCCAATGCCTAATACTCAAGTATAAAAAGTAATATATTTATAAATATATCTTCTATATGATATTTACATAAAATAATTGATTCAAAAGCTGCTTCTAAAATTGTACTACATAATCAAAACTGTATTGGAATATAAAACATATTGACTGTCCATTCATGACACATAATTGAAATCTGGGAATTGAAATATGGGTGGTGGATCCAGGTTTGTGATTTAATGGTGAGCTTAGACGCAATTTGTTTAGGCTTACTGAGGGTAGATTTTAAAAGATAAAATTTCTGTGAATTCTCATGATTTGGGGGTGGGTTATATCAGTAACACATATCCAAAATTTCCCACTTTTGCCACTCGCAATGTCCTCTATTGAGGCACACATGTCCCACTTTTCTAATTCTATAATTCAAAAGAGAATTTAACATACTTTTAAGGGATTGTGTTCTTGTCTCAGTTATGTGGTATTTGTTTGATTTTCTTTTTATAATCATACAATTTTATAAATTGTCGAACATTCTAGATCATTCCGGAATAATATCGAGGAATGACATATTATCGAAAAATAAATTTCAACCTTCATATCCTTTACTAGAGTTGTAATCTTTACAACAGAGTTGGGCTGGCTGGAGTGATCCATGTCCCGCCCACACGCAAAATACGCGCTAGTCGTGGAGTTGCGGTAAAGTAGCCCCCTACTACTACTACTACAACTCTACAACCGTTTACATGCAACCACCATGTGACAAATGGGAATGTTGAGGCTACAACTCACAATTGTGATTGTGAGTGGACTACATGAAGTTTTGTCCAAAAAATAGGGACACAAACATACATTTTTATATATATATATATATATATACAAATAAGTATTCGGAAAAGATCTGTACAGAACATCAAACACAGTCAATATATTAAAATAACTAATAAATACGCAGTTAGCAATTCAAAACTAGCGCTTACTTTTTAAACTTATCAGCCTTGTTGTGTAGGAACCACATGAGAGCAAAAAGACAGCTGGGTGGGCTGGCCAGCGGCCCGGGGGAGTTCACCATCTCTTCTATTTCTGGTATTGTCTTCTCTATTACTTCTATCAATTCATCATCAACACCACCACCTGGAAAATTAAAAACTAACTTTTACATTCCTATCCTTTTTATGTGATTTAGATGAATTCATATCGGTGATGAGATAGGTACCAAATATGAAAGATTAGGTTCAAATTCTGGAAAATTCTTTCTTTGGTAATATTTTATTATTCCTGGGAAATGAATGTCTACAAACAGGTCTCAACCTATGACATGTAATTTCTTGCAGTTGGAATATCTGTGTAATAACACAATCAATTAAAAGCCATACAATGTTCCGTACAATAAGAAAAGGATGGATTGGTGGGTAGGCAATGAAAGGAAATATCTTTTCATCTGTTTATGCTTATAAAAAGTAGGCAATGCATCGGGAACTCACTTGTTGCAGATGTTGGGCAAATGTATTGCAGATGCGTTGTCTACTTAAATGTGTATGTATATTGTGTAAAAGCTTGTTCCTCATAATGACATATTTAAATCAAACCTTTCTCTGTCTTCATATCATCCGTCACTTCACAATAGAAGAATGTCTGCAGGGCTCCCTGCACACCTACTCCTGACCTGAAATAAGCGAAACAATTGGAACCAAGCAATTTGAATTTCATCACCAAGGTTGCTGCTTTAATAACTCTTATTTACAACTTTAAAAAGTATCACCAGAATATTGATTCTAATGTTGGGCAGATTATTAAAGATTTCTTATGTCAAACTAGTAGTATTATGTAGCAATGGGCATTTGTTTATAAAAACAATAGGCTGAATCTAAAATTGCTGTTGCACATTCAATTGCCTATTTAGTTCCTCAACACAATTAGTAGTATTCTGAAATTAGGTAGCTTTGGTGCCTGTCATAGTAGTAGTAGTAGTTTCAGTAATATTCAACTACATGTTTATCCCATCTTAATCTGTCTATTAAAGACAGTCAACGCATTTGCAATTTTCATTAGGTTGTTGCTGTTGTCTATAGGCATTGATTATTCCCCCATTCAAATCAGTTACCACTTATGATGTTATCACAATAACCTATCCTTGACCTTCTGGTTAATTTCTGATAAAATGCGAGTTACATAAGGTAGGTTGAATATAATAATATAATAAATGGCCATAACATTTTAAACAGAATTAAAATGAGTTTGTGTAAATTAAGAAAGTATTTTTTTAAACCAAAGTGACTACAAACCTATATGAAGTAATCCTATGCAACTTTTCTAATGGTACATCATACCCACACTCCTCTAGCACTTCCTCTTTTGCTATTTCCGCCACAGATTTATTCTTGTCAATAATACCTGCACACATCTCAAGTGCTAAGCCCAGAGATGCTGGGTACTTTGTTGTGTCTATGGTAGTCTTCTTCCTGTCTTCAGGACTGATGCAATTGTAGTAAATTGCTGTAAAAAAATCATATATAAATACTCTGATTAATATCATATATATACTGTCATAATTTTGATATCTGAGGACAGATCCTCTCACACATTTTCTTTTATGCATAGCCTGAGATAGCTAACAGTTCTCAAGCCTCCATCTAAGGTTAAGTAGCTAATATAACCGTGGGTTTCCATTGGCGTAAAATCGTGTCGCGATACAAGGTTGGTCTCTATCCCTCTCTCTAAAAAAACCTAATACGATAATCTGTTTTATGTGAATGTTTTTATAAGTTTAGCCGCTCTTTTCTAACAAAAGAAAAACTAAAACAGAAGCAATGGACTCACCCGGTCGAAATTGTTTGACAAAAACCATCACCTTCCTACTAACATTAAATACTACGATAGCAACGCTGTCATGAACTTCCAGCAGGTCCCAAGTTTTCTCCTTCCCATTTTGTGTGTAGTTAAACCGGAATGGCTTTACGTATGGTGAGTCCGGCAAGGGGCTGATAAAGACGTTCTTCAAATCTTCCATCTTTAGAATATTAATAGATAAGTAAAATACAATGATGCGATATGTAACTATACTATTTAATATGAATAATTCGATAGCTTATCAAATGATTATAGATCAATTCAATTTGACGTAAAGTTTCATTCAGTCTTATTCTTTTATCTTCAGTCTGTTACAAAGAGAGCCAAAGCAAAGAGTTTATAGGTTTGATGTTGAATTTTTGGAAAATAAATTAAATACCACTTTTTATCTCATGATTATTTATTTATTTATGAATTTTCAGGTAATTGGTTCCTTTTCAGACAAAAGCCTGAGGGGAAACCTCAGTTGTACTTTGAAGTTTTTTGTTGCTGTAACAAATGTAGATAATTTGTATTAATTATTGTATTTTAATTTCATTGAATCACACTTCTTTTTAAATTTACAGCATTTTTTATATTTAATTTTTAGTCCGTTATATATTCTGTGATAATTTTTACAAGATTAGAAGCTTTTATACTCTTTTCTTCTGGGATAAGGACAAGACATGATAAATAAGAAATCTATTTATCAATACTTAATTAATAATTTTCATTCTAGTTAAGTAATGAAGGTGTTATTTTATTTATACTGATGATGTTTATTTATTCATTTATATCAAATTGTTTTTGAAGGAGGAAATGTAAATTCGAAAGCACAATACAATGTCAAGACCTGAAAAAAATGTTAAATCGGGATTTGTTATTAAACTATCATGTGAGACTGTGCAAAAGCTTTCCGAACAAGAAAGTAATGAGAAGTCAAAAGAAAAACCAGTCGAAGCCATTACAGAAAATGAAAGCCAGATAAATATAGAGAATAATTGCAGTAACGAATTAAATCAACGAAAGTCCGGAGAGGTTAACAAATCTAGCTTCGTGGTTAAAAAAACAGATGGATCCGAACAAGAAAATATACCAAAGGCTACGATTATAACTAGTGACGATGCAAATACCGACAATAGCAAAGATAGTGCAACTGATACATCATCATGGGGTGACTATGCACCATATGTGTCTTACATAGGTGATAAGGCAGTGTACACAGATCCCACGTCCCAGCAAAAATATTTCTGGAATCAAGAGACTAATTCTTGGGATCCTAATGATACACCAGGCAGGGTATACAGTTATGAAAATGATAAACATGTATACACTGAAGCTGATGGTTCCAAGTGTTTTTGGGATGAAGATAAGAAGGCTTGGATACCTCAAGTTGACGATGAATTTTTAGCATATTATCTTATGTCTTATGGATTTGTAGATAACAGTAAAGATGAGAAATTAGAGGAGAAAAAGGAACAAGAACAAAAGAAGTTAGAAAATAAAGGTGTTAAAAGAAAAAATGAGCCCCAGTGGTTTGAACAATCGAATGATCAAAACACTAAAGTGTATGTGTCAAATTTGCCTTTGGAATTGACTGAAGAAGAGTTTGTTAATTTTATGCAGAAATGTGGCCTTGTGGAAAGAGATCCCAGCACAAAAAAAATGAAAGTAAAATTATATATGGATAAAGAGCAGAATTGTTTCAAGGGCGATGCTCTCTGCACTTATATAAAAATAGAAAGTGTTGAACTGGCACTCAAATTACTCGACGGTAGTGATCTAAAAGGCAATAAAGTAAAAGTTGAAAGAGCTCAATTTCAACTTAAAGGTGAGTATAACCCTGCACTCAAGCCTAAAAAGAAAAAGAAAAAGGAGCTGGAAAAAATTAAAAAGATGCAAAGCAAATTTTTTGATTGGCGACCTGAGAAAATTTTAGGGCAAAGAGCCAAACATGAAAAGGTTGTCATAGTTAAAAACCTTTTCCACCCAACCGACTTTAATGAAGATGTACAATTGATATTAGACTATCAACGTGACATGAGAGAAGAATGTGCGAAATGCGGAGATGTCAGGAAAGTTGTTATCTATGACCAGCATCCTGATGGTGTTGCACAGGTTACTATGAAAGAACCAGAACAGGCTGATGCAGTTGTGCAACTTATAAATGGGAGATGGTTCGGCAAGAGGCAGATAATAGCTGAGATATGGGATGGCTGCACCAAGTACAAAATAGCTGAAACTGATGCAGAAATTAATACACGAATAGACAAATGGGATAAATTTCTGGAAGGCAAGGAAGATGGCACTACTAAATCTAAAGATATTAGTGTTGATAATACAGTAGAAAATAAATTAATTGAAACTACAGAAGCTGTGTCAAAAAAACAACATGTTGAAACAGAAAGTGGCTCAATGACTTCATTTCACAAGAAAGGTGTTACTAGTGAAGCTAAAGATACTAGTGTTGAAGAGACAGAAGATAATAAAGTAGATAAAACTACAGAAGAAGGGGTGTCAAAACAAACTGTTGAAACAGAAATTGGAGTAGTGACTTAACTAAAGTATTTTCTATATTATTTAAGTACAACTGTTGTAATTAAATATTTAATAATCATTAATGAAGTTTCTTTTGAAATTAAGTGACAACAGTTTTTATGATTGGGTTTTTAAGCTTTTTATATGTAAACTAAGCAAACAAGTCCTGTTTAACTTATAATAGTCTATTAAGCTAAAATAAGAGAGTTGATGGTAATGACTTTACTCAAAATCTGAGGCTTTGCACATATACCAAGAGTACATGGATCCAAATGTTTCCAACTTTGTTCATTAAAAAGCTGGGTATTTTGATAAAGAGAATGGATATTCTATATAGGATTTTCCTGTTTTGAAATGCAATCTAAAATAAAAAATATCGAGTTGGAAATGTAATTTGATGTTTTAGAATTTACGTGGTCATCGTATGTTAGCTAACAATTAGCATATTTAGCACTTTTCGGCAGATAATAGCATATCTGCTACTTATTGTGTTATCATTGGATACTTTAGATATGGTGGTCTTTGAGAAGTAAGCTAGGCGTGACACTAAATGATAGGATGAGAAATAGCGTTGTAAGGGAGAAGTGTGGCTTAAAGGAGGAGGTCGTGACTAAAATTGAGACAGGTAAGATGAATGAAGGAAGATTGTCAAGAGCAATCTATGTTGGGAAAGTTAGTGACAGTGTAGGCCGGTGTCGGTATTGGCGTACTTATACCGATCAGATTAGTGAGATACTAAAGAAAGGCGGCATTAAGTACTAACCTGACCGACGAGCATGTATACTTAGATGCATGTAAGTGGAAGAGGCGAGAGAGGAGTTCCAGGACCGTGTCAAATGGAAATCCATAATCTCTCCCTGCACCGCTGGGTTAGGGGCGTGAGTGTATAAACTGTTTTTTTTTATAAAAGTTGGAATACTTTTAGAACGTACTCCAACTGTAATAAAAAAAAGGTTAACATAATTGTCTTTGAAAATTTATTTTTTGTATATAGCTTTATGCATCACTCAATCAACATTCAATGAAAAAATTAAAATGGCACCATAAACAACTAGCAACTAGCCGTCATGTTGTCTGACACATGACTTTTTATGTTGCATACACAAGAATATCTAATTTGATTCGACATTTAGTAATTAAGACATATATAACATTAAGTTTAATAGTTGCCTTGCCAATGAATTGAAACAACACTAAACGTATGTGAAACATGAACGTCGATAACAGGCGGCGAGGTTCGCGTGCGGTCTCGGACTTTTCAATTGTCAACTGATCAAAATCGGGCCTCCTTAGCCGCCTCCATGAATAATAACAGGATATGATAACATGGCCGTGCAACCGGACTCCGGAGGGAAGGACGACGTGAAGACACAGTTCGTGACGCGGGAAGGCACATACAGGTTGATGACGCTCTCGGAATACTCCAGGCCGAACCGTGTGGGTTATACCAGTGGCTCGGGCTCGACCCATGTCCGCGTGTCGCTCGTGTCGTTACCGCCGGGGCCGGGGGGCGGTGCGCCCGGCTCCGATGGCCAGGGCTCCGACGACAGAATATGTTTCAATCATGGGAAAGAACTCTATGTTTATGTTTACAGAGGTGTTAAGAAGGTATTTTTTTTAATTAATCAGAATTTTGTTTACATGTATGCTTGCCTGTTTTTAATTGCATAGTGTACACCTTAGGAATTGGATAAATTAAATAATTGTGAATAATCTTCACACTTCATTAGTTATCTAACAGTTAACAAGATATATTTCAAGTAGACTCACATTGATTGTTTCCTAAAGGTTATGCATGTCATTAAATATTGTGAATATAAGTACAGTATAAAGTCAGAACTAGATACCTTTTTGGAGTATTGATTTAAAGGTTTTTAACTGTCATATGACTATATGTATGTATAAACTGAATAATAACTTATCTCATACTCTAGAATTTTACTCTTTCATTATTCACACTCTTGTTAATTAAATAAAAACGTAATATGCTTGGGTATCAAGTTAAATTTTCATGTGAAAATTGATTAGGTCAGTGTGTACCAGAGAATTCAAATTTCAAGAAAATTATTCAATACTTTAGATATTTTGAAAGGATAAAAAATTAAACTTGACAATAAATGATAAAAATGTGTAGACAAAACTGATGTAAACAAAAACTTATAGCAAAGTATAATAAAAAGCTGTATCATTTGTTTCTAGGTTCTCGTTAAATATTTGTTGGCGGTGAATCTATTTATTTTCTTTATATTTGTACAAGATTAGAAAAAGATACATATATTAGATATGTATCAATTTTTGGATCTTTTCTTAAGTAAAGTAAGTCAAATAAGCAGCAAATTGCATAAAGTTAAATGATCACTAGGGCTTATGAACATTAACAACCGAGGTTTGATTGATCAGGTGTACTTCTGTCTTATCATTGACATGCATTTTAGAATTTTATTCCTTCTTGGCTCTCCATTAAAAATCAAATTCACAATTTAAAATGCAAGTAAACTATTTATAACAGTGGTAGAGCCCGCAACAACAACATCTGTTGCATGAATGGGCTGGCTCGACCAGTGAAATACCACGACCTCACAGAAGACAGGCGTGTAGTAGAGTATTCTGCGTTTCGTCTGACGAGTGAGGTGCCGGAGGCATAATTCTAGTTCTCTCCCCCTTCCCACACTTTTCCAATAAGAAAACATTGGGACAGGGAAGAGAAATTGAAGGGGATGTATAGGAATTGGAAATAACCATTTTCTGTTTGTCCTCTGGCCATTAAAGGTTGGCAATGCATCTGCAACTCCTTAGTTGCAGATGTCTATGTTATGGCCGCCATGTATGGTAACTTTTCTTTGTTTATAACAATCATATCTTGCAATGAAATAAGGTATAAATCTGTAATTAATTTTGAAAATAAATTGATTTTTTATAACATGTTATGGAGGTTGTATGCAATGAGATGACATGGGAAATGCAAATGAGACTACACTGAAGTGTGCATCCAAGCGGAAGTATTAACCAACTTAACATTGTTAAAGCCTTTCTTATTATTATAGATTGGATTCAACGGTTGAACATTGAATCAAGAGGCCACAATAATTAAATTTTATTTTGGAATTTTTCGTAATTATTTCAAATAAGAATTAAGCTGTACAACATTTTGGGGGAAGGTGGGGGTTGTTGTTGTTTTCATTCCTTTTTTTATCTCTTAAATTGGTGTTCTTAAATGTCTCTCTTGTTAATTTTTAAACATACATCAACTATTGTGCAACTTTATTTCAACTTTAAAGAAGGTTCATATGTTTTTAATTCTTCTTTCAGGCGGCGGATCTCACGAAGCCAGTGGACAAGAAGATGTACAAGGGCACGAACCCGACGTGCCATGACTTTAACGCGGCGACGGTGACGCCCGAAAGCGTCGCCCTTGTCGTCGGCTTCTCCACAGGACAGATACAACTCATAGATCCCATTAAGAAGGAATTAAGTAAATTGTATAATGAAGAGGTGAGTGATGTGAGTGGTTTCACTATAGATTACAGAAATTCCCAAATTAGGTTCGAGACCCACTAGTAGGACGTCCCCCCAGTGACCATGAGCGCTGTAAATTACTCGAAAGGTCGTCAAAACATTTTAAAATAAACTTAAATACTCAACCAAAAAACTAAGAATCGAGAGATTAAATCCTCTCACAATCAAAATCCGTAAATTTTTTCAGCCGTACTCTAATTATCTTCCTGCTTCGCACAGTTGCCTTATAGAACGATTTGTCTCAAGTGGTAATTCCAAACCGATACGATTTACGTAAAAAGATACCATATTCTTAAAGACTTCCTTCCGGTCGTCCACTGCTGGACATAGGCCTCCCCATTTGATGACCACAAAGATTGTTCGCTCACTTGCACTCTTATACAATAAAATGTAGATGGTAAAGCTTTTCGGTATATTATCATGTAGTATAATCCCTTAAAGCTTGGTAAATGTATTGTTTCGTTAATTCCAGAGACTGATAGATAAAACGCGCGTTACTTGCATCAAATGGGTGCCGGGGTCCAGCAACCTGTTCATAGCGGCGCACGCCTCGGGCCAGCTCTACGTGTACAACGAGGAGCTCACCTGTGGCACCGCCTCCCCTCACTACCAACTATTCAAGCAGGGCGATGGCTACTCCATACATACGTGTCGAACCAAATCCACCAGGAACCCGCTCTACAGGTGGCTCATAGGCGTCGACGGCAGCTGTATAAATGAATTTGCATTCTCACCGTGCGGCACTAATTTAGCTGTAGTTTCCCAGGACGGTTTCCTTAGGGTATTTCATTATGACACCATGGAACTGATTGGCAGAGCTCGATCGTACTTTGGTGGTTTTTTGTGTGTATGTTGGTCACCTGACGGAAAGTACGTAGTGGTCGGCGGGGAGGACGATCTGGTCACCGTCTGGTCCTTCAGCGAGAGAAGAGTGGTGGCTCGGGGGCAAGGCCATAGATCCTGGGTGTCTGTGGTCGCTTTCGACCCGTACGTGGTCAGCTTTAGCGAAGGCGACAGCGAAGAAGTCGTCGACGAAGACAAGAAAAGTGAAAGTGTTCAGTGCTATAGACTAGGCAGTGTTTCGCAGGACACACAGTTGTGCTTTTGGGATCTGACCGAGGATGTCCTAAGGCCGTCGGTGAGGGCGCGAGCGTCGGCTCATTTGTCACCGAACAGCCAGACCTTCTCCCCCAATGGAGTTCCCGGAATAAAGATTCCAGCGAAATGCAACAAAACTAACAAGGTGGGCCACAAGCACGCCGAGCTCAGCGGCCACAATAACGCGGCGGGTGAGCCGTCGGGCGCCAAAGCCGCCGCCAAAACGAAAGCGAATAACGTATCAACATTAAATATCAGTGTCGGTAAAGCGAAGGAGGAGAGCTCGGGGTCGCTCGGCGTTAACTTTACTCAACGGCTAGCGGGCTTCTCGTTCGGCGAGCGGAGATCCGATCACAGAAGGAACTTCAGCCTATCGAAGCCCGCCGAGAAGACCTCGGCGTCAAACACGGTTGCGTTGCGTGGGAAGTCGGCGGGCACGCAGCCGAGTGACACATACGACCCGCTGAAGCTGATTGGGACGCCGTCGTGCCCGCGCTTCGACGAGTGTCCCGTGCTGGAGCCGCTGGTGTGCAAAAAGATCGCACATGAGCGGCTGACGGCGCTGCTGTTCCGCGCGGAGTACTTCGTGACGGCGTGCGCGGACGGTTGTGTTAATACGTGGGCGCGGCCGAGTCGCGCGCACAACGGCGACGCGCGCCCGCGTCGCGTCGACCGTATCGACCGTATCGACCTTGTCGACTAGTCCCTTGTCATGTGTGAATGGCTACAGTGCAGTGCAATGACACACATAGTTCAATAGCTCCATATTACAAGCTCTGAGTAAGTAAGACTTTTAGTTACTACCAACTGTCATCTCACAGTCTGTTCAAATATCAATTAACATGTTTATTTTCATTGTGGTGAAACCTGGCAAGCAAGTTTTAGATAATAATAGGGTTAGCATCACAAAAGACTGTGTTACCTATTTTTGGGTACCCACATAAGTTCATTTTAAAATTTAATATTATAAAGTTTATTTTATAATTTAAATGTCATCATATTTTTTCAACATCTTTTGAACTTCTCCGTGAACAGACTGTTTGTATGTAAAAAGGTAGAAGCATTTATTAATAGTTTTGTATTCGGCCGTTGAAAGTTGCATTATTCTAATGTAGTGAAGATTAAAATATAGTTAATTTTGTATGTTGTGTGGGAGGTTATTGCAAGAATGAATCATTTGTTACAAAATTTAATATGTGATCTTTTGTTGGTCTTTATAAAATAGTTCATGTATTAGCATCATCAACAATTTGTTCCATGCGTTTAAAATCTGACTATTGAATTAGAACACATACTGTTTCCAGATGACACAAATCTTAATGGAGAATATAAATGCTTAGTGTGTTAATGTTAATTTGGCAACTATCTACAGTTTAAAAACTGGTTATCAATTTTTGAAAATATGTCCTAATGGTGGCATATATATAACCTCAAAAATTATTCAATTGCTAATTATTTGATACAAAACACTTTCATAGGATTAAATATATGTACATACAGAATGTAAATTATGCTATTGGATAATATGTTGACAAAAGAGTTTTAATATACGTGGATCCAATGTACATGATGCAAATACTTAACTAATTAGTTGATTTGTTTCATGATAATCATTAACATTGGCAAATTCTACACTATTGTTGTTTACTTTGCATCTGATTCTGTCAGAAGTGATTGCAATATTAATGAGATTCGACTGTATAGAGGAGTGTATATTGTAATTATTAAGTAAACATTTTTTTTCTCGGCTCACTGTAAATATAGTTGGATAGGCTATCGAGCGATCAAAGATTGCTTGCGCGATGTACCGAGTACGCGATGGCGGGAAAACGTGAAAGTCGGTATTCTATTGTCTATGATCTATATATTTCGTGACTGTTAAACTGATAGGGCTGTCAACTATTTGTGACGCTCACATTAGTGGTTATATTCTTTTCATTATAGCAAGATGTGGGTGGCGTTTTTATATTTTACCTTAAAATTACATATTATGTATTAAATTTTTTACGCATAAAAATTTTGGGACTAAGTCGAATTGTTTTGTTTGTTTTAAAATAAATGTTACGTCGTATGGAAACGTCACCCGCACCATCCTGTGAAGAAAAGGATCAAACATTGTTTTTTATTAGTGATCTTTATACATATTTTTTTAATAATGACTTTTGATCGGTATAAATAAATGTGCCGACGGACCACGAACGCGCTCGTGATTTCTTGATGTATCCGTGTTAATTATTTATTTGTGTTTTCCTTGAGCGATTTAAATGTTATAGTAACGTTGCGTCTGTGAGACTCGTACGAATTCATTTTAATATGCGAGAGTTTTTATGTTGATGAATTGTCGACTTTAAAATTGTGGTACGTCTACAATTATTTGTAGTGTGTAGCTCATTGTCAAATACGATTTTTTTCAACCTTTAGCAGTCAAGTTGGCATATCTTTTATTTAAATAGACTGACGCCCATAGGTCGGGGGAGGGGGTAGGAGATTACGGATTTGTATTTGTAACTATCAGGGCACAACTCATCAACTTTTCCAACACATTTAACAAATGTGCATAATTTCAATCGTAGTTAAATGTGTCAAAACCATCATGCTATAACGAATGGTGATTATTTCGGTTAACGAGTCGCATAAAATTTGCCATTGAATGAAAAGGTAAGGTTGAAGTGAGAATCTGTTTGACAATTTAGTAAATTTATTTGATTTTAGTCACATTTCGCCTATTGTAAATTACGTACTTTCCTACTGTGTAGAAATTGATATAATTCCAAGCTATTATTTTTTTTTTGTATTGAAATAACGCTTGTATTGAAATGTTTTTAATAGATCTACCGTGTAGAATAATTTACTCAAATACACATTTCGGATTCATTTAAATTATTTTGTTATTATTAAATGTAAATTTAACTTAAAATGTTTAATTTGTGTTTTTTTTATATAATAGCATGAGATGAATGTGTCACCGTAAAATTCATTTCAATTCATGTATTTCCGTTTTGGACCGTCCTGATATATGTCTCGAATTCTACCTCGTTGTTGAATTTTCGACAATCAAGGGGTATCTTTCTATTCCTTGACACTATTATTTGTAATAAGTTTAAACATATCAATTTATGTTGGCAACAGTTACATCGTAATGTTGACTGATTTCTTAAGAAGTCAGGATTGTCTGTGGTATAAACTATACAGAACGTTCGGATACATATTTAGATTGTAAATTATCCACAAACTGTTGTTGTAAGAACTTTCTTACATGCGATATCCGAAATATAAACATATTGTTTTAAAACATACAGTTTATTGTTTTCACATTGAATTACAATAAATCAAAAATATTATGTAATTAATTTTATTTACAAAGTAATGTAACAGCTACAAATGTTTAAAGTAATTATTGTTATTTCATTATAATTCATAAAGACGTATCTCATGCTGAAATAATTCCAGTTCATTATTAAACTGCCAGTAGATATTAAAAGTGAATTATGAATAGATTGCAAATTTAAATTTTCTTATGTACGGAAAATATTAATGTTTTTATTGGAGTCCGTTAACTAGATGTGCCGGGAAAGTCAAAATTGGGAAATTGAGGTTAAGTTATGGTTTTATGAAAGAAAAAGTACAGTATTAATGATAAAAACTGAACGAAATAGTATACGCATTGATATTGGCAGCTATTTTTTTGATATTGTAGAATTTCATGTATTGTAAAGCTTTTAATCGTTTTAAAAGAGTTTTTGTTTCTTTACCCCATGTTCTGTTTCTACAGTTAGAAAAAACAAATGTTTAGCAGAATATAAAATAATAGTAATCGTAAAAATAAATGCGCAAGTAAAATATATACTAAAAATCATACTATGGTATAAAAGATCCCTTCGATTTATCCGAAAAGATCTGGTGTAGTCTTGTAGAACCGCTCGTGAAGCTCGTTCTCTCTCCATACAGCCTCCCTGTCAGGGACACTTTGTACAGCCGGGTCATGCCATTGCTCGTTGGCCAAGGATAAAAAAAACCTTTGACATCCACGTGGACTCCACCAGCCGGTTTCTTAAGAATTAGCTGCGGAGGCTTCACACTTCGCGATTGTGCATGGTTAGGGTTCTAAGGCCTCGCTCACCATGTTGTCATGGCAAGTACAACCTCATCGTTGACGACCTCGGGGGGTGTCTCCTGTGGAACGTCATAACCATGTGGACTTTTCTGTCCAAAGCATCGAGTTCAGTTTGAGTCCACTTGACTACGCTAAATGTGTACATGATACAGGCCTAAAACACGTCGCTAACCGATTGTTTCCTGTCACCCTCATTGATACCTATATTTTGTGACAGACCCTGGTATCAGTATGTTCCAGCCTCGATGAGGGATCTGAAGCTTAGAGGGCTACCTTCATATATCTTACGAACTTGGAACCCCTTATCAGATTAATGATCGCACATTTATCTTACTCAAAATTGAATTCATGAGGTCATCAAATTCAATTCATGAGGTCATCAGATTCAATTCATGAGGTCATCAAATTCAATTCATGAGGTCATCAAATTCAATTAATGAGGTCATCAAATTCAATTCATGAGGTCATCCATGTAGAAAAAGTGGATAACTTGTTCCTCCTCTCCGGAGTTGAAATCCCCTGTCAGAATCCTTCAGAAAAGTGCTGAAGGGATTAATGTCAAAGCAAAACCAAATTGGATTCAAACGGTCTCCTTGGAAGATACCTCCACTGCACCCATTTATTGCCCGAGAATGTCACTCTCCGTTCAGTCGATCTTGTACAGTTCGAGGAACCCTCTTTAGCTATGCGCGTTTTTGTAATCGATCCAGCCATTGAAACTTGTGAAGAGGTCAGGGAGCGACTTATGGTCGAGAGCTCCTTGTCTTGGAACTATTGCACAGCGTGACAAATCCATAAACCCTTCGACGCCACACCTTTGGCCGTAATGACAACAGGGCCTATGGGTGTTATCTCAGTGTATGTGCTTTTCAACTTCTGTCCAAGAGCCCTTGCTTGAGTCTACGGGCTTATGTCAAACAATATTTTTTTATATTTGAACCTTCTCATATTTAAGATACTTCTTTCCACGAGTTGGCAAGACAACACAAAAGACAAGATTTTGTTTTTTACCCTTTCAGTGTATACTAATCTTTACCTTCCGTGCGTAAACCGAGTTGCAGGAATCCATATATATGCTAGTAAAAAACGGATTTGTCATTTTGTGACTACTCTAGAATAAACTTTCTATGAAACGGCTTTACTCACGTTCGCGTTTTTCTCGGTGTATTTTGTACCGACAAGTTTCGGACCTGTCGGAGGTCCTTCTTCAGGGTGAGCGGTATTAATTCGCGGTCGCGGCCCGCCTCGCACTACGCGCCTGTGCTCGCAACGCGCGACTTGACAGGGCGGGGGGTGCGGGGGGCGCCAACGATGACGACGAGCTCGACACTGATGGGTTATAGGATGTGGTGTTGTTCGGGGCACAAAATGCACTAACAACGTCGACCACGTAATCTTCGGCATTGTCGCTGTTTTCCCGCTTCGCGTTCGACAGTACGGGTTCCCATGTAGGCGGCAGGGACCATCCCTTAACTGTATTAAAATTAGGACGACGGCCGATTTCTATCGCTTCAAGAAACTTGCGAAACACAAAGTTCTTTTCGCGGGCCAATACTTTCACCTCGTCGAACCTAATATAATGTGAGGCGTCGGAGTTAAGGGCATGCTCAGCTACCGCCGAGGTGTTACTGTCTAATTTGAGCATACTGCGGATGTGCTCAGAGAGTCTCGTACTGATATTGCGCCCCGTTTCTCCGATGTAGCTTTTGCCGCAATCGCAAGGAATTTCATAGACACCAGGGCTATTGAGAGGGTCCCGATCCTTCGGCGAGCGTAAAAGTTGTCTTTCTAGTGTCATGGGCCGGAAAATTGTCCTGATGCTATATCTGCGGCGTAACAGGTATCCAATTCGATCCGTGACCCCTCGCATGTATGGTAAATACGCCGGGACTCGCTCCACAATCTGAGGCCGTTGTTTACTGGTCGTATTCGCCGAGAAAAACGCGAACGTGAGTAAAGCCGTTTCATAGAAAGTTTATTGATAATGTCTCACGATAGTTTTAATAATTTTACTCTAGAATAATTTTACCTTTATAATACACTGCTAAAATAATTAATGAAAAGCTATTCATAATTCAACTTTTGATTCAGTAGTACTCTTTGTTCGTACGGTCTGCAAAATAATTATTCGTACTCGTGTATAATAAATATTAATTTACCCTAAAACTTCACTGATTTATTTTTGTATTTTTACGATAAACAAATAAGTTAAAATGACTAGCTTGTCGCTGATCGAGTGGCGACGTTGATTTATTGAGGCAACTTGTTTGTTCAAAAACTAGTGAGACACAAATTACGAGCCTATCAAGTTAATACTTAATAGACGATTCTCTATAACATTGCAGTTTCATTTAAACCTTTACAGAAACTTCTGTTGTTTACAGAGGTAGAGACCATAGAGAGAACCATAGACAAGCACAACGAGCTGATGTGAGTAGATGTTTTGCCAGCTTTCATGTTATAAATAATAAAAAATAGTTAAGTAAGAGAGGGCAAGGAATCGGGACCCGTTTAAGCGAAATGATCAGCATGTGCTACTATGGTCAATCGGAATAAACAGCGACTCTGAAAAAACACTCCGCAAGATAAAATCCTACCTCAGAAACCGATCCCAGGCAGTTTCAACACAAGGTATCTCGACATTCCGGGAGATTCCCTCCGGTATTCCTCAAGGATCGCAATTAGGTCCGTTACTTCGTATCTCGTTTGTTTAGATATTGTCAAATTTATTGATAATACGAACTGTAATGTCCTCGGACGATGCCAAAATAACACGACCTTACTGTTTTACAAGACTTGACACTTTCCTTTCCTAAATAAACAAATAATAAATGAAATGCAGAAACACAAATTACTTCTATATAACGTCTGTCTTCTGCGCGGTCATGGTATTTCCCCGCTCGAAGCGGCATATTCATGCGACCATTGTCGCTGGTGCAGTTTTACCACTTTACCAGGTCGTGGGTTCGATTCCCATCCAGGACAGACGTTTGTGTGCATGAACATCTCTGTTTGCCCTGAGTGGGTGTAGCACAAGCTCCGCTGGCTGCAGTTTAAGGACATATACAGCTCTAAAATGTGTAGCACATATTTTTTATACAAAAAAGACGAAAAGAGGATGAATTTGATATACGGGAAGTGACTTCTTTTAAGGCGAAGAATTAAGAATAAAAAAAAGCACCCACCATTTAAGTAACTTGAAGGGGGCAGAGCTCACGGATCGATCACGAACGGACTATTATGCCGAGCGTATTTAAATTGTTGATTCATAAAACAATTTGTTTATCTACAATTTAATACATCTAGTTTCTACAATATATCAGAAGCCGGGGTCCCAGGAGGTCTGGTCGCTGGCGTCGACCATCTTGTAGCAGACGATGGTGTCGCCGGCCTGCACCTCGAAGTCCGTCTCCTCGAAGCGAAGTCCACACTCCATGTCGCGCTTTATTGTGGTCACCTCGTCTTTTAAGTGTTTCATTGAGGCCAGCTTACCTGGGGAACGGTAAGACGTCATGTTTATTTTATGTTACACAAGAAACTTACATGGACGAACTATTAGGATAGCGGCAGAAGTTCGTAGCTTTAAAAAAATGTGTGAATGTAACAGTAACATCTGAAATGGCTGTCCCAAAGACAGCTCTTTTATTTTTGGAGTAGGGGGACGGGACAAGGTGAATGTGGGGGAGTGAAGCAGAGTTTCATAAAGTTAAGTACAAGCTATTTAAACAGTAAAGTACAAGGATTCATCGAATAAAGTCCTAACCGGATGTTCATAACACACCTCCCTGCTTTTTATAAGATAAGGGGTCAAACAAGCAGGGGGTGCCTTAGTGATCACCGACGCTCATGCGTATCTGCAACACAAGAGGAACTGCAGAAGGTGGCAGGCAGCTGGAATGCCCTGCCTTTTGTCAAGTAGTACTAGCAATGGAGAAATCGGCAGTATCAGAGGGGTCATTCTTGCAGCAGCTTCTGATGCTGCCGATTGCTCCTCACCAGAAAACAATGAAGTAAAAAGGAGTGTTATTTATACATCTGGTTTGGTCCTATGAGATGCTGCAGGAACTATCCATTTCTCTTCTTTAACTTAAAAAGCAACTGCGGACTAGAGCGGTGGTCTCATCGCTCACCTGCTGGCTTGATTGCCGCCGTCTACAGTAAAAAACGTATGGATTCGTGAGAAATACCTTCATAGACAACTTCTCCATTGCGTAACACTCGGTAGAGGGCGTGACGAGCGAGCGAGCCGCGCACGCAGCGGCAGCCCGCCACCGGCACGCGCCGCCGCCCCTCCGACACTACGAACTGTTGTAGCACGTTGGCCTCGCCTACACGACGCAATCAAAATAAATCAATGAAAAACGTTTTATATATTAACAACAGTATGAGTAAGGTAGTGTAGGGGTGGTTTTTAGCCCTTCACCCTTAAACCGTATTTAAAATAAAAATATACACGTCTATACTCTAATGAGAAAGTATTTATTGCAGTTTGTAATTCATTCACGCAAAACCAGTTCAACGGATCTGGATGAAATTTGGCATAGAGATAAATTATAGTCTGGAATAGCACATAGACCCATCCTATTATCCCGGAAAGATGTATGATTCCCGTGGGATAGCTTTCCAGGATTTGTTTCTACAGAATTCTACGTATATGATCCGGGCGAAGTCGGGACGGATAACTAGTAATTTCATATTCTCAAATAGACGACAAGCCGAATCGATTGATACAACTTTTAGTTTAGCAATCGGGACGTGCTTCAAAAGTCACTGCAGAGATATTTTGGTCCTCCTATTTCATCGTTAAACTTTTTCCAATCAAGCCCCGCAGCCCGTAAACAAACGATGAACTCCGTCCTAAAAAAATGAAAGTTTTCTGGTCGTCGCATACCTATAACTTCCTCCTCCTGCCGCTTGGGTATCCTGGCGCTGATCTCCTGCTTGACGTCGTCGACCAGGCGGTAGATCACATTGTGCTGCCTCACGGGGATGTCGCTCTTCTTAGCTTCCACCGCCAGTGGCGGAGGGCAATCCACATTGAAGGCGTATATCACCGCGTTAAACGCTTGCGCAATCTGTACATTGGACGTTATGTACACGGGATAAAGTTACAAATTTAATACGATATAAACTATTAGATAAAAGCAAGAGACTTACACGCTGTGGACATTTTGTTTTATGTATTTAGTAAAGCAAGTAGATAACCTAAGTTAAAAAACCTACCAATAAGTAGGTATGTTACATTAATCATGAGTTGTAGATATTTTACCACACATTTTAGGAAACAGGTTTAAGATAAGACAAAGGCTTGGATGACATGGGACCTGGATTGAAATTCCGGTCGGTGTCAGACGAACTACTTCAAACCAGTTTTTTTTGTGAAGACGTAGTACTACTACGGCCGAGTTAACAACTGCTAAAAGTAAATTTAAAGCCCTTACCTCCAGATCGTTGGGCGTAACTGGACCGACACCGAAGTGCACGAGGTCGAGGCGCACGCGCTCGTGCTCGTCGTACGTCTCCAGGATGTCCAGGATCGCCTCCACGGATCCGTCCACGTCACCTGGACACAGCAGTCAACTCAAGTCAACTAGCGACGCACAATTATGTTGCAAACATGTTTTAAGGGCTTATTTCTAAACATAAATAGGGTCTAAACATAAATCCAACATATAAATAAAATCATTCCAGTTATCCAGAGGGATAGGCAGTGTTTATAGTTTGCTTTGGCATGGTCCTGGCATACCTCCCCCTGCATCCACATCCATACATCTACGCGTACATGTATCTCATCCAATATCGGTATAAGTTTAAGTAGGACGGTACGACCGACCAAGTACACAACAACTACTATATAAATCCTACTAAAGAAAACTACGAAAGTTTGTATGTGTGAATGTTTGTTACTCTTTCACGCAAAATCTACTGAATGGATTTTAATGAAACTTTACAGTAATAAAGTTTGTACATAATAATAACAGATAGGCTATAATTTATAAAGATATTGCGTGAGTTGCTCAAAATATAACGATAAGGGTCAAGTAAGGAGGTGACAATTCCGCCACATGCGAGCAAGTCTGGTGTGGAAATGTTTAACTTAAATAATTCTACAAATAGGCCCGCGACAGCATATCTATTTTTTGTATGTGATTACACAATCGCCAAAATAGTAAAACTCAGCAACGGACCGATATTATCAGTAAGAAATTTTAATTCATAATATCTAACGAGTCAGGGTCACATTCCAAAGCAAACTGGAGTGGTGGAGTGGATCTCTCTAGGGTCAATAAAGCGACCAAAGCGAACGTAGCGACGAACTACGCCAGATATGAAGGTCGTGTCAACCAGGCACGATCTCAGCTAAAACAAACCAAGATGGGGCGCATTATAGACGCGTTGTCACAGCGGGGCACTAGGATAAAAAGTCAAGTGTGAAATACCTTTGATAATAACGCGGAGGGTTGGGTGTGTGTCCTCTTGTATCTGCTTTTGTCGCGGTCCGTCCGGCTTGAGGCGCATGCGGCCGAGCGCGCGCTTCTTGGCCAGCCGCTCCTTGTACTGCGCCCGGTGCTCCGCCTCCTTAGCCGAGATCATCTCCGAATCCTCGACCTGCTTCTCCTTCATCCGCTGACCGTGGCGCCATCTCATCACCTCGTTCGCTCGTTTCTAATACCAAAGCGTAAGTCCGAATCATTGTTAATACTATTATAAATGGTAATGTGAGTTTGTTTGTTTGTTTTTAAGCTTTAACTCTGTAACGCCTCAACCGATCATTGCACACACATTGTCAGGAATACAGAAAATGACATGAGTACCTTTTATCACGAATATAAATGTAAGCTAACGCCCGTAACCCAAAGGGGTAAGTAGCCTCTCTGAGGATACAAATATTTAGTAATAGTAATAGTAAAATAAAAAATAAATGCGTGCAAAGCTGCGGGCAACATATAGTTAAATAATAAAATTATGCTTTGGTGATTATGATAAAGTAAGAGAAGTTCCACTTTATCACAATCACATTGCCCTCCCTCATCACCACAAAGATCAGTCTAGCTGTTATCCAATGGATTCCTTGACCAGATCAGTCCATCTTGGTCCATATCGCATCACCAGTATATGGTCGTCATTCGGCCGATATGATGCTGTCATGTTTTTAATTACAATTGGAATTTATTTTAGCAGCAGTAAGGTTTCACCTCCGAGCTGACTTCTAGCACGGTGTCCCCGGCCGCGGGCAGCTGGCGCCAGCCTAGCACCGACACGGGACTGGAAGGCGGAGCCTCCTGAACCGCACGGCCCTCCGCCGACTGAAGCATGCGGACCTGTACACACAACCACAAATATGATACTCGCAAAATAACATAATATTGTCTCATATGATACCAGAGCACAGCTTGGTACTAACTAATTTGGCTTAACAGTAAAAGAGCTAGCAACCAGCTCGAGTGGGAAGAGGCTCAACCTCACACTTTTAAGTTTCGAATGAGGTGCCACAGACCCTGTCCTTTTTCCATCTCTTCCTTATAATGAAAAGACTAGCCAATTGATAGCTGCTGGGTATTTGCCGGTAGCTATGGCCATATAACATCCAGGGAACTATTTGCTAATAAATATACAGTAAATAAAAGTCGAGTTGACATGTGAAGTGAAACCTAGTATTCTGGTTGATTTGTAAGAGAATGAGATTACTAAGCTATGGAGGTGGTGAACAGAAGGAGACAGCGATTGATCCAACAATTTTTTCCAGAAAGATTTTTTTGTACGGAACAAGAGAAGTTCACTTGAAAAATATATTTTACCTTTGCCCACCCGGCGCCCGCAACCAGCACGCACCCCTTGCGTAGCGTACCTCTTTGAACTAAAACTGTAGCCTGCTTCCTGCGAATATACAATCAAGTCACTGACTCCGTCGCAAGATTCAATAATAATATAAAGGTTAAAAGTTACTAGTGTTCCCTTAGACGATCTAAAGACATTTGAGTCTGTTGTTATTCCAGTTTTCTAAAGTAAACTTAAAATAAGCAATATAAAAATAAGCTGCTTTAACTAAATTAGATATGTAAAATAGAAAACGATTTCCCAAAGCAAGTTGCCTCATAAGTAATAATTAATAATTCCTTTGGTGTTCCTTAAGGTAGCATACCTGGACCTACACATTTCTCATAAGAAATACTTAATAATTCCTTTGGTATTCCTTAAGGTAGCACACCTGGACCTACACATTTCTCATAAGTAATACTTAATAATTCCTTTGGTGTTCCTTAAGGTAGCATACTTGGACCTACACATTTCTCATAAGTAATACTTAATAATTCCTTTGGTATTCCTTAAGGTAGCATACCTGGACCTACACATTTCTCATAAGTAATACTTAATGATTCCTTTGGTGTTCCTTAAGGTAGCATACTTGGACCTACACATTTCTCATAAGTAATACTTAATAATTCCTTTGGTGTTCCTTAAGGTAGCATACCTGGACCTACACATTTCTCATAAGTAATACTTAATAATCCTTTGGTGTTCATTAAGGTAGCATACTTGGACCTACACATTTCTCATAAGTAATACTTAATAATTCCTTTGGTGTTCCTTAAGGTAGCATACCTGGACCTACACATTTCTCATAAGTAATACTTAATAATTCCTTTGGTGTTCCTTAAGGTAGCATACTTGGACCTACACATTTCTCATAAGTAATACTTAATAATTCCTTTGGTATTCCTTAAGGTAGCATACCTGGACCTACACATTTCTCATAAGTAATACTTAATAATTCCTTTGGTGTTCCTTAAGGTAGCATACTTGGACCTACACATTTCTCATAAGTAATACTTGATAATTGCTTTGGTGTTCCTTAAGGTAGCATACTTGGACCTACAAATATATAAGATTCATGAGTAAATATGCGATTATAGACATAACATACCCGAGTCGTGGATCAACTTGCGCTTCAATGACCACGCCCTCCACGTATCCGCCAGGGTCTGCCTTCAGTTCCATGAGGTGAGCTTGCAGTGTTAGCGCCTCTACAAGAGTGTCGAGGTGTAATTTGCGCAGTGCCGATACTTTCACAGCCTGGACTTCGCCCCCAAGCGCCTCGCAGACCACACCATGCTGAGCGAGTGCGCTAAGTGTACGTTCCTATGGACAAACAATACATCCTATAATTCCAGATCCTGTATAGTCCACTGTTGGTCAAATGTCTTCTTTAATACCTTCTACAATATGGGGGAATTTGCTTCTGGTATGTAATTTGAGAATACCTCACACATTTTCTTTTACGTGGGCTTTCAAATAAGAGGCGTTAGGAAGCGCTGCAGTGGCGCCACTATGGCGCGTGCGGTGAAATAACACAGTACACTGGTTTCTGTTCTTTCGTAAGTAATTCTTGAACAATTGATCATTATACTGGCGTATCTTTTCTGAAAAGAACGACGGGCGTCTACTGCGTCCACAGTCGAGCGACTGCAGCGCTTCCTCGCTCCGCGAATTTGAACACGGCCTTTGTTGTCACTTGATATCTAGAAGCCATGCTATATTGACCTCTCATTAATACTAAAGCGTTAACAATAACAAGGAATTTGACGATTTTGTATGTAAATACTAACACAAATGTATATTCAAAGGGAAGAGGCATACCTACAATGTTAACACCTGGCTTGTCGATTTTGTTGATGGCCACCAATATCGGAACTAGAAGAAAAAAGGAAAAAATCTGTGTTTTTGCTACGGTTCTTCTTAAACGTGCCTTTAGTATAACCTTAACTTTTGAATTGTTAGGTTTCCTTACTAATTTCAACAATTCATTCTTCTTCTTGGAATATCATTTTTGTGCCAAATTGTATTCTATGTTTAGCTGGCATTATTGCCAAAGTGTGAATACAAAAAGTGGGATAAGATGAATAATCATCTTATCCCACTTTTTGTATCACTTTTTTTGTGGGCTCGGCACAGTAGGACCCTAGTTCTTACTGTAATAGGTTTTTAGCTATAGTTTTTTTACAGCCGGCCGCCAACCCTCCAAAAGCATTAAGTAAAATATTAGTTTATCGAAATAATTTATTAATATTTCTTTTAACCATTCTCAATCTAGCTTGAACTTGGTTGGAAATGGTTCACGATAATAGGCGAATGGCAGATTAGAACCCACGGCCATGTTGTGCATGTTTTGCAGTCCGTACCTTTATCCATCAGGCGATAGACTATTGGCGCTTAGAACGTACAAATAATTATAGTATTTTATATGCAATGACAAATATTGCAGTGATGTAGTAAAATCTATTATTTGGACCAAATTAAGTATAAAGACCAAATCTCATTATTATTGGTTTACTAGTTTCGGAATTTATCGCAGACAAACGTCGTGACACGAGATATTTTATATGAGATAGCATTCAGGGTTAATATACCTTTCTAACAGTGAAAGAATTTTAAAAATCGGTTCAGCAGATGCAGAGATTACCCCCGACATTCTCACAAACTTTACCTCTTTATACTATTAGTATATGGACAATATGGACGGTTGATGTGTCACCATTAGCTTCCCTGGCCATCCGTATGGACTCGACCGTCTGCTCCATGACGCCGTCGTCCGCAGCCACAACCAGCACGACGACATCAGTGGCGCAGGCGCCGCGCGCGCGCATAGCGGTGAACGCCGCGTGCCCCGGCGTGTCCAGAAACGTCACCGTCTCGCCAGACTTTAACTTGACTGGAGGAAACAAATTGTTGGAATGCGTCAAATATTTTGTACGCCATTCAAAAATGTTACGGGGTCTTCAAGTTATAATCGATTCGCTAACTGAAAGGGAAAAGATCCTCATAATGAGAATTGTTTAGGGCACATTTTATTTTATACTAGTGACCTGCCCCGGCTTCGCCCGGGCACCACTAATTATGTTGATCCGATCGCTACCAAACACAGAAATATGCCAATCAGGACAATCCCTGTAAATTTCATCGAAATCGGTCCAGCCGTTTCAGAGTCTATAGGTCTACAGGGAACATACAGTTTTTTATATACTGTTTTTTTTTCATAAAAAGTATCTTATGTTACTTCTAGTACCTCCAAGAATATGTGTAAAGGTTTCACGATGATCGGTTGAGTAGTTTTACACTTTTTACATTTATACACAGTTACATTCACATTTATAATATTAGGGATGTATACTATTGCCGTTTTAATAAATAACAAGACATGAAACCCTAAGTTAGTTGATAAGATTTACCCTCAAAAGCTCCAATATGCTGTGTGATGCCCCCAAACTCCTGGTCCACGACGGAAGTGTCTCTGAGGGCGTCAAGCAGCGTGGTCTTGCCGTGGTCCACGTGACCCATCACGCACACCACCGGCGGCCGCGGGCGAAGCGCCGACGCCGGAGAAGGTGGAGCTGGGACCGCATCCTTATTCTAAGCAAAATCACAAAATAAACATATATGTTCTTTTTATAATTAACACGTAAAATCAACAATCAATCTGGTGATTTATATTCTCGGACATCATTTATAAATATTATGTGACATTGGTTGAGCTGGTAGCAGATGCTGTTGTTGAAGCCTTTGCCACTCTACAGGGAAATTAAAAACATGAATACAGGTATAAAAGAGAGGTAAATAGTGTTCGAAATTAAAATGGGTATAGTAAGCTATGCTTAAAAGATAGATACATGTTATCGCAGACTTCTTTGTAGTTCTTTAAGCTATACAATTCCATAGTACCTTATTTTGATCTATCTCGAAATATGTAGCCAGCATTTTCAATGTAATCGTACAAAAATGTGTTTTACAACATCACATTAGAAATCTTCAAAATTCTCTGCTTATGATAAAAAAAAATCGATTACATAGATTAATAGATCTAAGGGAATAGACAGCAGAGGCGACAATGTCTTGTACTATGTAAAGATTAACGACTCTCCTACCTCCTTTTCTTCTGTAAGTTCATCAGGTTTTGCCACCAGTTTAAACCTGTAGCCAGAGATTTTGACTACTTCCCTCACTATCTGCGGATTGTGTAGAACGGTGTCTTCTTTGTATTCTGTGTCATAAATTTTGTCCGCAAATTCGAGTGCTTTAAACACGTGATCTGAAAATGATATTTTATAGCAAATTATTCAAAACTCTTTATGTCTCATAAAATAAATATAAACATGTTATGTTAGTATAAATAATTATTTTTTTAAGATTCTGGGGACATATAATTGGAGAGGGCTTATGTCCTGCAAGGAATGCATATGCACATATGCACATATGCAGCAAGGAATAGGTGATGTTCATCTATATGCTCTAAGCCAATTTAATATTTACACTACAATTAATCTTACCAACATCCTTCTTCAACACATTAGCTAGTTCTTGAACTGTCATGTTCCGCCATATCCCTACCACTTCAGAGCCAGCTTTTGGTGAATACCGTATAACACGCCTACCATGGGTCTCCGCAGACTACAAACAGAGATATGTGATTACCGCATTTTCTATATATAAGATAATAAAATTATATGATTACTAATAGGAATGGAAAGAATAAATGACAAAACATTGATTATATATTATATATTAAATGCTTTAATTATTAATTGAACCATTTTTATTATTAAAAAATACTTAAGGTTACATTACAAACATGGTTCTAAAGAAATGTGCTTTACTCTCCTCACACAGGGTCATAAAAAGGTGGGAGCGGTGCAGAGAGTAATTTTTCTTTCTCTCCCATTCATAGGTCTTATGGGTGGGCACAGTACTGCTAATTATTGCTATTGACTATGTGCATGCAGTGTGCCATTATGTCTTATTCATTTTTATCGATAGTGGTGTTCCACCCTTGCAACATGCTTACTGTACTTGTCTTACTATGATTTATGACTCAGTGAACAGTACTATAAACAAAGATTGCAGCAATTAACAACAAACTTTTAAGCCTTAAAAGTGTAATTGGGTAGCAAGCGCCAATCGCTGACTGATAAGTCACTGAGCTTAATGGGGAATGTGTTTTTTTGCCATTTTTTTAGTTTTTAGCCTGAATTATTACATTATATAAAAATAATAAGGGCAAGTTTATTGACACAAATGTACTGGGTTTTAACTTACTCTTTCCTCTGCAGTTTTTCTTTTCTTATAAAAAACTGTCGCAACCGAAATTTGACGAACCCAATGTTGGACATCGTTTACCGAACGTTTACGGTCAATCGATTGCATAAAATATTCATATTTGAGTTGTCTGAAGGGCAACCTAAAAATGTTAAGATAATATATTAGACCATTTTTTTTATTTGTATTATTGATAATTTTTTTAGTAAAATAATTTAAGTAACTTTTAACTTTCCACTAACCTTTTAAATATTAATATTCTATACATTTTATAATACTTTTTTACTTAAAATCATACCTAAAAAAAATTATACTACGTATCTTTTACTTAATAAGTATTATTTCGTGTGTGAAAACAGTGCTTTTATTTTAATTTATAATTTCAATTGTCAAACAAGACATAACCTCGTCCAAATTTTGCTCCTGCCTGACAAGCAAGACAAGATTTTTTTTATCGGTTTTGAGTTTTGACAGATTATTATCACTCCTATCCAATGACAGAATAGAGTAATATTCCTTATCAATGCTCCTAGTCCTACTCCTATTCCTAGTGTTGGGCGTTATAGCACAGCATCATCTAAATAAAAGAATAGTGTGAAAATCCTAAGGAAAAATATAATAATACAAATATAATACGTTAATGTGTTCAAATGTACGAAAAAGCCATAGACACAAACACAGAGATGAAATAGACGAGGGGGAGGCGAGGGCGATGAGGGCGATGGCGATGCTTAAAGAAATCAAGAAATACCAATATTGCTCATTGCTCATAGTATGTAAATACCAGGACATGTACTATAAAGTTGTACTTCCATCTTTTATCTGATATTTTCATCTCATCATCATCCAAAATAACTTCACCTTAGGGCTATGTCTTAATGTTTACTTAATTTTTTAAATAAGTATTTAATTACAATGGTTAACCAATTTATTCTAAGTAAAGAAAAGTAATATAACGAATTTTTAAAACGGAATAGAAAATTAATTATTTTAACATATTTTAAAGTGAATCTCAAAGTAAAGATATCTGAAAATCGTTCGTAAAAAATAAACCATAGACAAGTACTATTTATGTCCGCCATTCATTCTTTTGAGTTGCTTTTTCGTTTTACGATTCCGTAGAGAGCACGATTTGTCATCGAGATCTACGCAACACCATTGCTTAGGATTAAATACGTAGAAGCAAATAAAACAAGTGAGGTTTTGTTTCTACGTATCACAAACAGCAACATAATTTAGTGAAATAGTCTCCTAGTGATACGAGATCATATCTTTCTACCAGTGATGCTTCTTCTTGCCTTATACGTTGTTGGATGCGACGTTAACTCGAGTGCCTGATGGTGTGGAAATTATGTGTGATTAACGGAACAACAAAGTCGGACTCAGAATGGGAGCCTTTTTGAACAAACCCGAGACTAAGAAATACAACGAGAACGGAGAAGGTAACGGTCTACGATATGGCGTGGCGTCAATGCAGGGTTGGCGCGTGGAGATGGAAGATGCCCATCACGCTCAGCTCACTTTAAACGGCACATTGTCCGATTGGTCTTACTTTGCGGTTTTCGACGGACACGCTGGAGCGCGGGTATCGGCGCATTGTGCGGAAAATCTACTAGAATGTATCTTACAAACGGACGAGTTTCGGCGGGAGGAAATAGCAGAGGCGATACGAGCTGGCTTCCTGGACCTCGATAAAAAGATGCGCGAGCTACCTGAACTGTCTAATGGCGGAGAGAAGTCGGGTTCCACGGCGGTGTGTGCGTTCGTTTCACCTAAACAGATATACATAGCAAACTGCGGGGATTCGCGCGCAGTTCTGGCTCGGAACGGAGCACCGATATTTGCAACGCGCGATCACAAACCAGAGCTGCCGTCGGAAAAGTCACGTATAGTGCAAGCGGGAGGCTCCGTTATGATACAGCGCGTGAACGGGAGCTTAGCCGTGTCGCGAGCACTGGGAGACTACGAGTACAAGAAGGTGCTACACCGTGGCCCCTGCGAGCAACTTGTGTCACCAGAGCCCGAGGTGTCGGTGCATGAGCGGTCCGAGTCCGAAGATGAGTTCATGGTGCTGGCATGCGATGGAGTCTGGGATGTGATGACCAATGAAGCCCTCTGCGCTTATGTCCACTCTCTGCTCCAGCTGACAGATGACCTTGTGACTATAACCAACCAGGTTATAGATACTTGTCTTTACAAGGTAACTGGCAATGCTATTTTTAGATTCCTATAAAATAAGTTCTGTATTGCAGAAAAAGCTAAACATTGTGGTTACTTAAAGTAATCAAAAAGTAATGTATACACTTATAGGTTTATTTTTGCAGTAAAGGACTTTTTTTACTTACTTTCTTACTTACTACTTACTTTCAGTTGTGATTAGTCATAAACCTGATATATAATAGATATTAGATATACAGTATTTGTCATTGGACCCAATTACAAATACTATTTTGGAAGAACTACACCATGCCTTGTTTCACATCTAGATGTGATTTTTGTAAACAAAGGTTTTTATGTTAAAATTCATAAATTCCTAAATATTTTCAAAAATCAAGTTCTCCCATGTTACCTCATAATATTAGCTATCCATATTACTCCATTTCACTTCACTTTATCATTTTCAATGAAAGTGTAAAAAGTGTAATGGTAGCCAAGTGTGGTAAATGATGTTTGCTTACAACAATCATATCTTACAATCAAAACTCAATTTATATCTAATTCTCCTGTTATCTGATTAGGTACACAGTCCTATATAGATCACAATTGTTCAGTATAGGGTTTTGAAATACTGTATTTTTCTCTATATCTTGAGGTATAAGATGTTGTTAGTCAATTATGTTGAAGTGCTTGACACCACAAGGATTCTACTAGCTTTATATCACCACCAATGTAATAAAACTAGTTTTGTACTACCGCAGGTCTACTAGCTTTGTACCACTATAGGAATCCTGCTAGTTTTGCACAACTATAGGGATCCAACTAGCTTTGTACAACTATAGGGATCTTACTAGCTTTATACCAGCCAGCAGTGTATCCAACTTCAATAACCATGAAACTGTTTTGATTTTTACGATTCTAGGCTATTATAATTTAGCAAATGAGATACACATGTAATCTTTTAAGATGTAGATGGCATTACATTAGATTTTGTGTTATAAATAGCCGCAACGCACCAACAGTTGAATCCTGCTCATTAATAATGATTACAGAAAAGAAGAAAATGTAGTCTTCTCTAAGTTGTGACTTACAATATGACATCATCAATTTACAAACAAAGAAAGATTACTATACATACAACCATTACTTTATTATTCTTGTGGAAATCGTGATATATAGAGAAATTGTGCAATATGAATAGCTAATGTAAATAAAATAAAAATAAATAAAATAAATGTTATATAGCAATGTGTTGTATTTGGTATGAGTTTAGCTTGCATTTGTTATTCAATTACCATGGTTTTACATAAGTAATATATAGTAATACATATATATGAACAAGACATAAGTATTGTTCATATATTCATATTAAATAAATTATAAGGTGACTGAAGCTATGTATTGAACTGAAGGAATATTATATGCAAATATTAGTTTTGTATGTTTTTGAAATATCAATCAATTTTTAATAAACATGGAGAAATTTATTTTTGAAAATAGAAAGAAAAAACTATTATTATATATATGTAAAAATGTTTAATTTACACAGTATGTACTTTTGCTATAGTAGAATTTAATCTTTAAAAATTAAATCATAAATATTCTTAAAATGATACAAACATGTAGTAAGACATTAGTTTCAATATAACTAAAGTTAATATAAAATTTCCAGGGCAGCAAAGACAATATGAGCATTGTCCTGGTGGTGTTCCCAGCGGCGCCCAAGCCGAGCGCGGAGGCACAGCGAGCTGACCGCGAACTGGACGAGACGCTGCGGCAGCGACTCACAGGTTGCTATCACTCACTACTGCATGCCTGCACACACAAGCACAGATACACGGACAGACAAGATGAGGGCATTGATAGTGGTCAGATTGCTTCTAATGATGCAAGGGGATAAACTTGTCCAATGTGTTAAGAATAACACATATATATATATATATATATATATATATATATATATATATATATATATATATATATATATATATATATATATATATATATATATATATATATATATATATATATATATATATATATATATATATGTTATTATTAATATTAATATTAACTGCTTTATTAAGTTGTAGATCATAGTCAGATGGATTCCAATTATGCAAGGGGATGAATAAATTGTTTACAGGTTAAAATAACCTATAAACAGCTGTCTCATCAAAAATAATAATTAGGTTGATTTTAGGAAATTGTGAATGAAATATAAACCTTTTTAAAAGGTCTTATAAATTTTAATGATGTTTAACATCAACTGAGCAGACTCTAATCTATTGTTTTAGTGGAAATAATCCAAAGTTTGCACTTTAACAATTCCTAACAAACGTAACTTATTTTCTAAAAGGGTCCGTTTTTAAGATTGTTTATATGAACATACTACTCTGCTAAATATCTCCAGATTAATAAAAATAAATCTCAAATTGTTCTTGCTATTGTAGGTAGCAACACTATGATATCAATAAATGCAAAAGGTCAGTCTACCCCAGTAACAATTATTGAAAACTCTATATGATTTAAATATTACCTTTAGGTCACAAGATAAACACATGACAGTTACAGTAGCTTATAGCAACTTTTGTTATTTAGACATTAAATAGTTTTTTTTTTGTTTTAACCATGATGTGTGCTTAAAGATACCAGGCCATAAAATCTTCAAAAAAAGGGTGTGCAATTTACAGTTGAGGGAATATGTCATAGATTATTAAGTTTTTTTTAAATCATTAATATTTGTTGTATAGTTTTGTCAGATGACCCGTTATTGTGTGTTCGATTATTATACATACAATCATCAGGTCAATTAAAGGCTCATCTGATATGGTACCTCCCTGTATAACAAGAGGATAGTGAGTGAGTGAAAAATATGCAACTGCATTTGTTTTAATTCTTGAAAGCAAGCGATAAAATCGTAAAATTTAAATTGTAATATAAAGCTTAATTCTTATTTTTTAAATAATGATAACATGTTTCCTTATACAGTTGAATTTTTTAAATTTATAACAATAAGTAGATATTTCGTATTTAAATCCTCTACAATAACTTTATAGTTAAATTTTTATTAAATATTAAATAAATTTTATAAGCAATATTATACTACTATAGAAAATTATTTTTTAGTAGGCGATTGATGTACACTTGTGTACTCAATTTGTCAAGGGTAAGTTAGTTAAATATGTGTATATAGTGACTATATAAAGTAGAACCAATGTATCTATTTTGTATATAATGAAATTTCTTTACCACATTACTCTATACGATTTCAATAAATAAATTATTGGCTCTTTATTGTGGACATAGAATAATTGTTCAAATAACATATTTCTTTTAAGGTTACATTTCAATACCTATTTATATATATTTTAAATTAAATATGCATAATTATATAAATGGTATTGCGAACAGAAATTGCATTAATTATAAATACACTAAAATTATATATATGAGATAGATTTATATTAATGTTTTCATTTTGTTTTCATTACATAGGCCTAATTATAAAAAAAATAGGTTAACAAACTTATCAGGGTGTTAGAGAACATATGAATTGTGGTAAAGGTATTAAACCTATTTTTGCATGGCAATAGGAGTGTAATCTAGAAAAATCCCTGTGCCATATAATTGAAGTACAAACAAATGATATTTTTGTGATTTTTAAGAGCTTCCGGTTTTCACTACAGCCCTCCTACTATTCAGGTTGTCCTTTAAGGTCTGTTAGACCATTATGGTGTGGTGAAACAACAAAAACAAACCATAAACAATTTGGGTGTTTCATTGGATTCAAAAGATGGAGAATGTGTTTTAGTTTTGTCACGAGGCTTAATGGGTGCTATAAAGAACGTTGTTTTGTAAATCGCAAGGATTATTATCTCAGACATTCAAATTTATACATTCTGCAGGCGTGCATAATTTCCTGCATATATATGAGCGGAAAACGATGTATTCAGTTCAAAGTCAGCCAAATCACTTGACTTTCATATTGTATTGGTATCTTCTGCAATCGTACAATCTGTACCTATTAGGCGTACGAGAAATGTCTTGGTAATTGAATTTGTTGGGGATAAGGGAGTCTGATTTTATCTTTTGTATACCACTATAGTATATCTTTCACTTTATACAATTTTAAAATAATCTTAAATACCATATGTCGTTCTCTGTTGCCTGGGTGAACTTTAAATTTTTAAAATATTTACTATGTTACTTTTGTAAATTGCAATAAAGAGTTCACCATTGACATATAAAAATAGTTCTTGTGGTACATAACATTTTATATATGGTGGAATGGGAAATAATGTGGTTTGGCATGGTATGTAAATAAATCATTTTCAACTTTAAGCTGCTTAATATTATATAGCTTTGAGGCTGATGTGTTCAAAAACACACACAAACAAAATCGCCATTGTCACCAATTAAATTTGGATATTTTCCCTTAAAGACTTATAATGTGCCTCATTATGATAAGGGCCTGTTAGCCTAAACATAGGAATTATTTTCACTTGATATACATTAATATAATTGACTAGTGACCCGCCCCGGCTACGCCCGGGTACCACTAATTATGTTGATCCGATCGGTACCAAACACAGGAATGTGCCAATCTGAACTCTGGACTATCCCTGTAAATTTCATCGAAATCAGTCCAGCCCTTTCGGAGTATATAGATCTATAGGGAATATACACTGTCGGCCAAAAGTTTGAGACCACCTTGAAAAAATTACAATATTGAATAAAACTCCAAAAGTTAGTGCTCTACAAATTATTTATTTACCTTATTAAATCGGGAACTTTTTATGTAACATACAATAATTTTAAAACTACAATAATTGCCATTATTATTAATAAAAAAAATATATTATTTAAACTAACTATTCGTCGAAAAATCTTCCCTTACTTTTTATAACTTTTTTGACCAATCTTGGTCACCGGGCTATTAGTTTATTGATAGTTTCTTGTGAAACATTGTTCCAACTCTCTTGTAAAGGCCTCCAGAGGTCTTCTTTTGACGTCGGACAATGACTACGGACGTTTCTGTCCATCTCCTACCACAGAAGCTCTATCGGATTTAGATCCGGACTCTGAGGGGGCCAATCCATGTTTTTCAATACTCCTTCCGTCTCTTTGTGCTCTAAATATCCCCTGCATAGTTTAGAACTATGTTTTGGATCATTATCTAGTTGGAAAATGAATCCATTTCAATGATACAGGTTCCGGTCGACTTTTATTGAGTTCAGCTCGAATTTCTGGTGCTGTTAAACGTCTATTACGCTTGCTTGTTACAACAATGAAGTTGTCTTCGCTAGAAGTGGTTGCTCTCGGCCTCCCCGAGCGCGGTAGGTCTTGATGACTGCCGGTTGTCTTGTATCGAGTTATTGCGTTATGAACACAAGTCTTCGATAACTTCAGCTTAGCGGTAATTTCTCGTTCAGACTTGCCTTCGTCGTATATAGTAACGATGGCGGAACGAGTTTCACTGGAGATTTCACGGACTTTTCCCATTTTTGGAGATCTTCACTTGACAAAACAGTAGCTCAGACTGAATAGATTTAACCAAGACTAACTCCTTAAGTAGCCATGCTATGAATAGGGTTTATGGCTTAAAATATTCCTAAATATTTATCAACGCAAAACAATAACCAAACAAGTACAAGGGAGCCGCCATATAATATAATGACAATTGCAACACCTGGTCCTTACGCGGCACTCATCTGTGGTAAATAAACAATGTCCATTTATGGCATAGTCATTGTGTAAAAGATAAGAGAAATGGTGCTTAGACACTCAAAATGATTAGTAGTTTACACAGGTGTTCATATTGTTATGTATGTTACGCAGATTTAAAATATTTTGCAAATTATAACCTGTGTACAAAGTGGTCTCAAACTTTTGGCCGACAGTGTACATACTTCGCTTTTTATATACTATTTTTCTTTTCATTAAATATCTTATGTTACTTCTAATACCTTCAAGTATATCTGTACAAAGTTTTCTGAAGACCTGTTGAGTAGTTTTCGTGTGAAAGCGTAACAAACAAACTTCATTCACATTTATAATATTAGTAGGTATATTGTTCGAGTGTATGATTATCTTTGGCAGTAATAAAAATAGATAGAAAGTGCAAAACAAAAGACAAATTGTGGAAAATCACAAAGCAATTCTAATCCTAAATAATATTGTCAATGCAAATGTAAGTTTGATTGTTTGTTACACTTTAACTCCTTAGAGACTCAATGGATTATCATGAAATTTTGCACACACATTGTCAGGAGTACAAACAAATAACATGGGGAAGTTACCTTTTATCCCGAAACTAAAACTGTTCCCGAGGTACATAAATCCTTCATGTACAGTATCGGTTGCCAAGGTCTAAAATTATGGTAGTTATTTTATTGTTACGAAATTATAGTATTAGGTCATCTGAAGTATACTCAAGTAAGGATAACATTGGTGTTACTTTGCCTCACTTGCTATGTACATCCGGAATCTATTTCCAGCCAGTTTGTGCCAAATAATGTAGGAAAAATTTACTCATTTAACTTTGTAGCTTATGTAAAGATAAGTTTAGTGAGTGTTTTATCACATTTTAAAAATATACCGCACTTAAACATATAGTGACTGCTCCTCAGTTTATTTGCCATTTTAAAAAGATGTTGGCTTCTTTCCTTATGATATTATTATTCTCAGACATGTTGCAGATTGCTTCCAGTAGTGTTGTCTAGATATTATTTTTACTTTGAACTTCAACAACCACAAAAGAGTTACATAGCCTTGGTTCACCTTTTTTAAAATCTTGCAAAGGTTTATATATCAATTTTGGCTATAAGTCTAAGATGTTGTTTTCTAATTTGACCTTGAGGTCATAATCAAGGTCACTTTGAGTTATAAAATTGAGCAAACCCCAACAAATATCATAAAGTGTACCTTTAAATTGTGGAATTGCATGTCATTTGATACTTAACTTGCATTCCCTCCATAAAGTTTTCCGAGTTATATGTTTGTGTCACTTAATATTTTGTAAGATGACTGTACCATAACGGTCTTGATATTGAAAGTTTAATTCTTTTCACTCAAGTTGCCCTCTTGTAGAGCAAGATCCAGCGGACATCTGTACCTGGTCCTTTTATAAAACCTGAAATGTTCTCTGTGCATGTCCCTTGTACAGATAAAAAAAACATCCCCTATGAAGGGTGGCTTTGAAAGATATGAGATAGCAAAGGTGTGTAAAACTTTTTCTTTTTAAAATGTCTATAAAACATATTTAATAGTTTGCAAGTTTTATCTCACAATTCGTGTTAATTAAAACAATGAGATTTATTTTTTAATAAATGTTTTTTTTTGTTAAGTATTTAATACTCTGGTAAATACTTGGTCTGTGTAATTTGTTATAAAGACAGCTAATAGGAACAACATTGTAAATGTCCCATTCTGTATTTATCTTTTCTAACTTGTTAGCGAAAATCGTTTGAAGAAATCTTTGCTTACTTGGTAATACTAATCCAGTGACAGCTTCAAGCGATTTTCGCCTTTATTCCCTATCCAAGAATGTTCAATTTAATTCCAACACATGTGATACATTGTGACCCCACAGAGATCTAATTAGTCCTTTCCCCCCTTTCCCCTAAAGTCATAGAGTTATTAAGATTTTAATATTGTTATCTTGTCTTTTTTTTTAAATTAAATATTGTTTTGAAAAGTAACATGTTTCATTGCTTTAGTCCTGGCCCTAAGTTATTTTGACAGTTGTTTTTTTTAAAGCGAGGGTTAAAGCAATGAACGTGTAATCGTTATGCCACCGCGGTGCGTGTGTCGCGATTCGTTCGTCAAACGAGCATTTATATATAGAGAAGCCGTATTACGTATGGCGCTCGAGTAAATCTTTCGTTTTACGCGGTCTTATCGATCTTATTTGTTCTATGCACGTGTGCAAATTGCAAGTTACGTAATGTAAGGAGATTTATTTCGTTTTTCCATACGTAATTAGTCGAGTGATTGTTTGCGGTTCGGACTTAAATACAATTCGTTGCGGCCATTTAGGTGTTTCAATTTTTTTTTCTAAATATTCATAAGAATTTTGCGTGAAGATTAGACCTAGTCTTAAATTATTTATGCGGTTAGAGAATTAACCCGTTATCGTTTGAGCACAATTTTTTAACTTTGAGTAATGCCTATCATAAACAAACTATAGCAAGCAAACAAAAACATTTATTAACAATTAAAAAATCAGCATTTGCCCCAGTGCAAGCACATAGAAACGACATACGTCAATGTCATTTATATACGGCCTTCGCCCGCCCTGTGGTATCCAATTAGACAGAAGTAGAGTCGCTATATGACTAGCTATAGAGCCCAGCACATTGACATATTGTATACTGAATAAGTCCGTGTAGCATCGTTAAATATCATTCTGTTTGATATGGGAATGCGGTACATTAAGTAGATATCATAGACGGGACAGCCAAAAGGTCCAGCAGTGATTAAATATTTGGCTATAACGTAAATAAATTTGTAAGATGCCGCTAAGAATCAATCTCAGGTGGTACTTTCACAATATTATAGAAATATTTATATTAAAAGTTAGCGTGCCTCTGTTTCGTTTAAATAATATCAAATTTTAATCTAAAATCTTTTAATAAACTACACAATTTCTAACCACGGTTACTCAAGGTCAAATTTTAAGGACGGCCCGAGGTAAACCGCTGGTATATCGTAGTACACACCAGATTTATGACGTGGCGTGCGCGCCTGTACTGTCACGTTCAATTAAAGTTTGATGGATTCTAAAAATAAATCATGATAAAGTTTGTATGACCCTATACCGAAGCTATACAGTTGTCATGCATACGGACAGACAGATGACGGAATAGATGTGATTAATACATTAATGTTAGTCACTATTGCTTTTTCGGCAGTTTCTGTTGTTTGTATGAACACTATGTTTTAAGCTAACAGCTAACTTAATCGGTAAAGTAGTAACATAAATGAGAGCTAGACGTGTTTAGAGTTTTAGGTTCATCAACTGACTGAAATGCTGTAGTCCTTAGGTCGCCTTCACATACGCACGGCGGTGTACCGTACGTAGCCGTTTCACGTGTACACGTCTCTGTTCAAGTCAATACATAACTATAAAAACAGTCGCTACGTCATTACACGGCTATCGGGCCATGTGAAACCGCTCTTAGTAACCCATACATGACTATTGTATACTGCACGTGTGCTTGGCCTTGAGTTCTTCCCACTTTCCAACTTTTTGTACTTCTTCCTCTACTACTGCTATGCACTTGGTAACCCATCGATAAATCTTGATTAAACCTCACCAGCCGCCTTCGTACATAAAAAGACAAAAACTCAACCAATAACTCTTACCGTTTTGTCGTTATATCTAATTCATACCTTTTTCCCACTCATGTGGGGTCGGCACAGTATGACCGTAGTCAATACTGTATAGGTTTTGGCTACAGTTTGTACGGCCAGTCGCCTGCCTGACGTAAACCCTCCTCGGGAATTTATATCTAATTGTTAATTCATATCGCATATTGTTTTAAATGATTGTTGCTTTGCATAAATATATCGTACAGAAACGTGCTGTATTTCCAAATACGAGTAAACATAGTCTAATTGCCTAGTTAGAACTTGTCAGAGCTGGTCAGGAAGGATCACGTAATACTGACAACACACGTTGGATCATTTCTTAGTATACATACATACATAAAGAATCATGTTTTTGATGGGTAAACATAGAAATTATTGAACGACATTGAATAGACGTTTTTTTTACTACGTCTTTACTTCACTTCTTAAGAAGTTACTATTATCTTTTAAATCTAAAATCCTCGATTTTATACTTTCAATTCTCCGAAGATGGCTTCAGCTGAATGAAAAAGGTTAATTAAAAAAAAGAAAACCCGGCTGTAAAAATGAACTAAAGAGATTATCTCGTTCATAAGTAATTGGCGTACGCGTATTGTAATTTAATTGTCAATGTCTACTATATAGATTTTGTAGACGCTCCTGAGTAGAACACAAATCTAATGAACCCTTAGGTCACTTTCAGACGATACGCGCCCGCTCCGCTCACACCACGCATACGCTCCGCGTGTCAGCCCCCGTCTAAGGGTCTTACACACACCGTTTTATTTGCGCGCAGCCGACGCGCGTTTTTGATGACCGTGTCCTCCCGTGTGTACGATCTTGCGTTCTCTAACCGTGTTAACGAACGTGTGAAACGACCCTAATTCGCTTTGAAATTTGTTGCATATAAATTTGAGTCTTATGACAATTTTAGATTTATTTGTGTCATTGTTTTCATTTTATTTGATAAAAAAATGAGTAACCGCATAAATACGTAACTAACAATAACGTTCCGTATACTCGCCGACTACTTACTAGTCTATATAAAGACTGCGACGGAAGTCTAGACAGTACAGATTCCGATAACCAAAAGAAAAAAAATAGTATCCCATAAAAACATTGCCTGAGGTTGGAACTTGGTACCTTTAGAAAACAGCTTCTAGTATAAAAAAATAATTATCAATGGAAAGTACCGTGCCCGGCAGCTGCGAACAATGCGCCGACGCAAATTTTAATCATTCGAGTAAGAAACGCCAACCAGTTTTGCAGTTTAATTAAAAAAAATTACCGTGTTATTAAACGTCAAATTACTTTAATTGAAACCTGTTATGTGTAGTACAATCGATGTTTGATCATCAAGTTTATATTATACTAGCCGTTTCCTGCGACTTCGTCCGCGTGGAAATAAATTCGAGAAAATAATTTCGAGGCGTTTTCACTTTTTGCGCGGACCCTAAATATTTTGCTTAAATAAAGTCCCATCCGAATTGGTTCAGTCGTTTCGGAGATTACCCGGAATCAACAGACAGACAGACAAATTTTTTAAAAATAGTATTTTCGTTATAAGTACCGTATATACATCATGTGTATTGAGTATGGAAATGTTATTTTGATACTACATACAGACACTTCAATTTTATTTATCAGATACTTATTGTATCTTATATACCTAGTAATACATACATAAGGTGGGGATAGATTATAGAACGTCACGCTACGCAACATAAATGTGTTACGTTACCCTCTCTTCGTTCACCCTTTCAGCATGCCCGAACCACCGAAGCGTACCCTTCTCAATTATAGTCACTACATCCACTTTTAAGTCACATTATTCCCTTAGAATGCTATTTTTAATCCTATCATTCAACGTCACGCCTAATACTTCATAAGGATCGCATCTCAACGGCGTTAATTCTACTAAAGTGTTCTTCCTGCCAAACCCAGCTCTCAGTTCCATACATTAAAGTGGGGACTAGTACAGCACAGCCTTCATAGACAAATTTTGACACTGACAAATATGACACTCCGCATACAAACTTCTACAGTGTTCAGGTAAAAAGTGAATTACTGTAGCTATCTCGCTCTGCAGTAATTAAATTAGAAAAAAAAATATTTGCTACAACATACGTATTTTGAATCCATATTCGGTTGGTTCCCAGCACTGATCGAGCGCAACGCCAACCGCGAGGACTTGACGTGCCACTTCTCGTTGGTGCTGAAGCAGCTGGTAGAGGAAGACATACCCGGCCTGCCACCCGGTGGCGGCCTCGCTGCCAAGTGAGTACACATCAAATAAACAAATAAATGACGCCCGTAACTCAAAGGGATAGACAGAGTAGGTAAGCTTGTTTCCGGAACCTAATATCGCCTTTCATTTAGACATTAAAAAAAACCCTCGTAGGTAAGACCCGGACATTCATGATCACCGTCAAGAAGCGAAAAGTAGAATACCCTGGCCACGTGCTTCGGTACGATAGGAACAAGCTGCTGCAGCTAATAATGATGGGAAGATAGAAGGGAAGCGACGTGCTGAATGCAGGAAAAAGAAACATACTAGAATGCGCGGGAGTTAAGTCGCACAGAATACGGATACATTAGAGAAGTAAAGAAGAATAAAAAAAGCACAAACACCTGATGTTGACTCTAATATAAATAAAAAAGATCTCTGACAATCACACGAGTTGCAGATACGTTGCTTGTCTTGCAGAAGAAAAATGACTCGAAAGAAGAGGATGGGAATTGGCCACGGGGCACATTCACAATCGTTTCTTCTCCTTTCGTACTCTTAAAACATTGAACACTAAAGCACTATGGATGATTCCATCTTCACTAATAAGGTTTTAGATAATAATAAAGCGTTTGGTATTTGTTGATATTATAATTTGTAATGCTATATCCATTGTCCCCAGGCAAGCGCTCCTGGACAAGATCTACAGAGAGTACTACCCGGAGCACGCGGACAGCTCCGACATGTTCGACTGTCAGACAGAACTGGCGGACGCGTTCGGTGCCAACTGAACGCCCCTGGCACGTACCATCCCCCACTAGTGCACTCCCCAATAGTGGATCAATGCCCACTACTAGAACTCCCCACCAGCAGTGCACCGCCCAGCACTAGTGCATTGTCCACCATTAGTGCACTGCCCATCACTAGTGTACTAACTTCCCTAGCGCATCACTATTACAATTCTAGTTTTACTCGAGAATCTGTTGCGCCGTCTATCGATAACATATCGATATGTGCAATTCATAAACATTAGGATTCAATTAAGAAAGCACTCGTGGGGCGTATGGTAGCGTTTCATTTAGCTGAAAGTAAATGAAGAATTAAATGGAATTCCAAGTACCTGTCTATATCAATTTTGTCAACTGTCTCTGATTGTATATAAATATTATATATTATGTGGGATTCTGTTTCTTTCTTATTTTAATTAAAGTATGTGTGAACATCGCTGCGACAGGAGAGATTGGAATGAAATATTAAAATTGTCTCTGGTTATCTTTGGTCAATGGTGTAATAGCCATATTGTAATTTTAGACATTAATGGAAAATCATTTTGGAAAAAGGTGTCAATGATGTAAGTTTAACTTAGTCAATAAGATTATATAAATTGACAGGTAAAAATGCTATAGTGTAATATTCATTCATCAATAACCCGTTTTAAACATTAAAATTTCATCTGTTGTTATTTTAGTAATTTTTTGAACATTTGTATTTATAATTTAGACACCTCTCCTGTTGTTACGATGTCTCTTATAAACCATATCTTATTACCTTTCACTGACTATGTCGATTGTCGTTACTTGTGATCGTAAGCTTGGTACAAAAAGAATAATAACGCTTTACGTGTGACCATAGTCTGTAGAGAAAAATTTGTCTATGGTAGGCAAATCAATTATGGCGGCAATCCGTACATAGGCGAAGTCGCAAACTCACAACCGTCAAACAAGTGTAAGTTTCTAATACTCCAGCCGCTGCGTTGTATTTTGTTCTACCTTAAGATTTTTTGTGTATGTCCATTTTGTTTTTTTTTGTCGACGGCCATTCCAGTGCATCGTTGGTAACTGTAGAGACACACATTGCGTGGCACAAATTTCGCTGTACGCCCACATCGTTTACCAAATTGAGTTTATAGTTTAATTATAAATGTAATGCAGCGCACGGATTTCCCTTTAATTTGGTCGCTTTATATGTCATTACGTAGTTTAGTTTTTTTTTCTGTTATGTCATTGACCTTGTTCATAAATGTCATAATATTAGTTGTGTAATATAGATTCGAGTAAAATATATATTGAAAAACAAACAGAATTGTCTTAACATGATTTTTTGTAACCCTTTGTGTTGTCTGTGACCGCCGATAACATTGTCTATGGTCGATACTTCGGTTTGGGCGGTATACTTTACCGATATTGTATTTTTTTTAAGAATGTTACACATAACGAAGGCAAATATTTAGCCAGGCCAGTCTCAGTAATTTAGATTAATTTCTTTCTTATGCTCTATGTCTATAGGTTATGGGCTCAACTCTTGTCACATTGGCGTAAATAAGCTCCAGTAATAAATTTAAATTGGTATGGGAGCTTGTTTGTTATGAAATCTTTTCATTAGATTTTTTGACACTTTTATTAAACATGGCGTTCACGTTTGTTGTAGAAATACCGAAAATAATGTTAGGTTTAGTAATTGCAATGTTCAAAGTGTGTGCTTTTGTAATGAAAGTACGCCTTTTACGAAACTATGCTCTTCTCATAGTGAGATGCATTGCATTGCTAGAATTGACACATTACAAATATTCGGCTAAATTGACAGCTGTCATTTTTTCCCGCCATGTCTTTTTCGAAGTTTACCGATCTGAACCGGGCGGTGTACATAATACAATTGGCCGCATAGTCAGAAGTCGAAATCTTTTTATTATCTAGGTCATAAAATTAAAACTTATTGGGAATTAGAAAATGAGTCATAAGTTTTTTTTTGTTTTTTTTTGTCACTGCAAACTTGCAATTTGGTTTTGATGTAATTTTATTTTAAGCGAATGCTTCAAAATTGCTTAGTACTTAGATAAAATAAAATAATAATCCCTGTCGTCTCTGAAATTCCCTTTGTGTCGTTCTCTTTATTTGGAGTTTAATAGTTTTAGGATTGCATACCACCTTTCGTATCTGTTACGGAATTAAAAAATGACCGACCGTTAAGCGCACTAATAATGCATATTAAAAATCGAGTTTATTTTACTGTTTTAAAGACTATTTGATGAAGTGCTTAGCGGGAAATTTTATAATCTGCAGTTGAGTTTTCTTTTACTTCGTGTACATAGATGGAAATACTTTGTACCTGTTTGGATCATAAGCGGTTCACGTAGAATCTTCATTAGAACAAAGACTTACAATGTCTCGATAATTCATTTTTATAGCATGGCTTTAATAATTTCTTTTCGCCACTTGTGTGCTACATCCTATTTGCTTACATTAATTCAATCTTGCATATTCATTAGCATGAAAATTATTATGATTAATATTTGAGCTAACAATACACCTTTAGTGTACGTTTGTTTTTTCTTTTTTTGTACGAATTATTCCAATATAATGATTTTTATATATGGCAACAAAATATCTATGTTGTTTAAGCTTTATCTGATTTTCCCCCTTGCTAGAAAGTTTTTTTTGGGAATTAGACCAAATAAATTACAGAGAGGGTTTTAAATTTTGAATTGTATGAAAAAAAAATTAGATTAGATTTAACGTGTCAGATTTATTGTTTTTTTTCTATATTATAGTTAATTTCGCTTTCAGAACGTGTCAACATTGTGTCTCGCTATATCTAGTAGACGCTTGAACAAGAAATAAATACCTTTACGTACCTTTAAATTTTTATTTTATTTCTTAATTTTTATTTCCTGGCAACACTATTTGCAGATAAATTTACGCGTATTAAAAATGTTATACATATAAATAATACTGGCAATATATTAATATTTTATCAAGTGTACATTAATATAAATTAAATATATTTATAAAGGAATACTTAATATTGGAAAAACTAAAATACCACTATCAATATATTTCATGGAATTCATGTTGTTTAATTATTACTCTTTAGTTTATAACATTTCTTTATATCGTTTAATAATAGTCTCTGTTTTTTTTGATTATTATATATTCAATAATCTTAATGTAATTATTTTCTTATTATATTTTTCTAATAATTTCAATTTTTGCTTGAATAAAATAGATATAACGTTTATTCTGTGTATAAATTTAATCTGTGTACTATAGCTAAAGTGCGTTTTTGTGTAATTTATGTAACACCAGAATTAGATTTAAAAATTGAAAAAAATACAGAGCCATTTCAAGTTTTTTAGGTTTGTCGTAAATTAGGAAATTAGAATTAATATAAAAAAATAAATATTTATAATATCAGTGGTGTTTGGATCGATAATATTATTGTTTTAATTTTGGTCCTTTTAGTGGGAACGGATCCGGCTGCGATCTATAAACTTTAGCAGATAAAACTATATATTATATTATCGGCCTGTTTCACAAATTCTGAGTAAAGTGCTGAATAACTAATTGACAAATAAACCAACTGACACATAAAATCTCCCGTTAAAATAGCTTGTGTCGGTTACTTATTCAGGACTTCACTTCGACATACAGTCCGGACTGTACCTGTCGACCACGGATCTGCGTTGCTCCTTTCGCCAAAAAATTAAATAAAAAACGCCAAGAAAAGATTTTTGGTGAGTTTTTCAGCGTTTTTTTTAAAATAATGATACTAATATTAGTGTAGATGATGTACATACCTTTTTATAAGCCATGGAAAAATTATTTTGACACATGACATTTGCTACAATTATGAATACATAAATACAAAACATAATATATAAGTTTTTTAAAAATTAAGAGACCATGAATTATTACAAGGACTATACACAAAAAGCAAGGAAACTAGATCTGCATGAAGCACATATAATACTATGCGGCGATATTACACCTAAATTGAATCACTACATCCAAATATTGGACGATTTAAAAATGAACGAAGGCTCGTATCAAGAATATTACGGCGAAGTAAAGAAAATCGTTAATAGCTTCATCATTCATTGGACCGAGGTGATGAATAAAGCGATCAAAGAAGCCGACAAAGTTACGAAACTGGTGAACAAGCAAGAGCTTCTGGAGTCTGTGCAGAAAACTGTGGAAATGCAAAAAATTAAACAAATACTTTTTGAGCAAGCGTTCCTTCCTACCACTAGTCCAGAAGAGACGAATGCCTACGACGAGATATTGATACTATACGACAAGAATTTGGCGGGACTGAAGGATTTAGAAGTTGTGATAGGAGGAATGCGCGACCATAATTTAGTTGAGCAATTCTCGAGAGATCACTTTTCTAAATCACTGCGAACGAAGAACAATGTATTTCATTTTACGCATACTTATATCTCTGTGATGTTAACGGAAAACGTAAGTAAACATACAAAACATAAAGCTAGAATTCCTACGCCCGTATGTGTTGGTACAAGTAACGATAATCTGGTTGAACGCAACCAATATTACTTATTTTTTATCTTTAGCAAGCAATTGTGGTGTCCTATTACTACATTTTATCCGTGTCCTTATCACTTTTATGTACGTGTTCTCGGTACGAACTATTATTAATTATAGGGGGATATTATCTCTGGTCATCTATAAACTGATCTACGACTACACCTCACTCGTTCTTCCTATAAATTGGTGACCCCGACGTGATGAACATTTGAATCTTCGAACGACCTCAGTGTAAAAAGCGAGAGCAAAAGGCTAGAACATTCCGCGAGATTTTTCGTGTCGGCGTTACAGTCCCTCCTTTTTGATCCGAACGCCCAACGCTTTGGTTCGCTCAATTGGAAGGCCAATTCCATTATACAACCCCTATACCGAAAATACATTAAACGCCCCCCTAGTAGTGAAATAGAAGGGTACCTCCTGAAATTGTTTACCGTAAACCACGAAACGCTAACTGAAGGTAGTTGACAAACTTTGTGGAAACTAGATAGCTTTTAATTCAGTCGACCTATATTGGGTTAAAACTATATGAGACTGTGAATCTCTTATTAAACAATAGTAGTATTGTAGGCAGGCGTTTTCTTGTTCTTTATGTCCTCTAGGTTAAAAACATACGGATCAGTCTGGAGGAGATCGTGCACCGTGTCCGCAACAACTTGAACCAACTGCAAGAGGAGCGCGGCGAAGAACTGAACTGTCTGCTCAACCGGCTCTACAACAAGAACAAGGAGCAGCTCGCCGTATCCAGGAAACCGTGGCGGGATTCTTCTGAAATTGCTGAAGTAAGAATTGTAAGCTGGTAACATTTGGTTCATAAGCTTGCTGTCAATTCTTAGGATAGCTCAATGGCCAATACGTCAGCATAGTAAAATCTTGATCTACATTTTAGTTATGTTGAGATTTGTGGAGTTATTAAGTTGAATAAAAAAAACAATAGCAAGCTTGATAATACAACAAATTTAAAAGTCCACCGTCAGATAGTTAAAATATCTGCTGATGAGAGAAACTTGTGATGTTACGATGTGGAAATGATGCGAAATGGAATGGAGGTTAGAAACCGGTTTCATTATGGGCTTGGTGAAGGAAATATGCATTAGTTCCCAAGGCGAAGTTAACCAGCTTCTCAGAACTTGTAGTCAAGAAATCTTTAATTACGTGGATAGGTCTTCTTTTTCTTGTTATTGCTTTAAAGTGTTTTCTAATCTTAATTTTATACAAACATAGGTTCAACGATGCCTGGACAAGTTGAAATGCAGAATTGAGAATCACAAAGAAGGGATAATGTCTCGTGTTAAAGAAGAGGCTGATTATTGGAGTCAAAAACTCAAAGAGTTCAATCGGATCGATAAAACCATCAACGATCTGAAACAGATAGAGCTGAAAGTTCGGGACCAACAACAAATGTATCAGAGTTTAAGGTAAATTGTATAATACATATCTCGCGAAGAATCAGATACGATGGGATCTATAGAATTGTTAAACTTAAGTAGCAAAAGGCAAAATATATTGCTCGAATTTCAATGATGGAGTCGTAAGCTCCTATGTGGAATTGTGGCGATGTAAATGCAACATCCAGGCAGTTAGGTAAACCTGACGAGGTAGGGAAACAAGACTGGCTGACGATATGCTCAAGGAGGACTCCCTGAACGAGTACTAGAACAGATCTTTATGGCAGGGCTTTCAGAAGTGGACGTGTTTTTGATAAATGACACTGATATTTCTTTTTTTTATATATCCGTGACAAGGGATAATCAGATACCACCGACAAAACGCAGATGTTGGCAACACATGGAAAGAGTATTCAAAACGAAATTTGAACTTTTGGAAGAAAAGAAGAAGGAAGCTGGAAGGGCGTTGCTAAGTTTCTTTAGTGTTAGAGGTAATATTTGTTTAAATACATCGGTTTCAGATCAAACAATAACTTGCCATGACCTCCCGGAATAAAGTGATTGGGTATAATATTACATACTCTACTAGTAACATTCTTGCTTCAGATATTCAGAGGCAACATCTTAACTTTCAGTAAAATTCCGGCTTTAAGGTTGAGTCACTTTTTTTTCACTCACTGGTGGGTAGTTTGCGACTGAATTGCTTATAGGTGGCGCCGTCTGCTTCTCCTAACCTAACCTACCTTTGTAGGTCCAGATCACATCTTCTACACAGACAGCATTGGCCGTTATTACGTGGATGAGTACGGTCATAAGGTGTACTGCTATGACTACGGACTGAATATGTACCACGTTGACTGCGATGGAGAATTCTTTGAGGTGCTACTTTTATGTAATACCATATGTAACATATCTTTACGTTTAGTGTCGATAAAAAATTTTAACCTTTCAAAACCAAGCTTAAACTTGGATGGAAATGATTCACGACAATACACGAATGGCGGATTCGAACCCACGACCATTTTGTCCTTATTATATCTTAATCATTACGCTATTGCCCAGACTAAACAGACAAGATCGAACTTAATTCACCAAAAATCCCAGAGTGACTTTTTACACGATTTCTTAGGCTCACGACACGGAAGCGTATTACTACGACATTAACGGTCGGTACGTTCTTGAGAACGGTGCGAAAACTTACAAGATAGCACCCTGCACCAGTTCGTATCGCATGGTGAACGATCTGTTAACGAAACGCACAGTCGACTGCGGACACTCGGAACGACAGAACAAGACCTGCAAGATGGATATAAGATACTGCGGCGAAGATATGCAAATGCCAAAAACTAAAATGCTCCACATAAAAGGTAGGGCGCCAGTGATGATACTCTGGAAGATTAAACTATATAACGAATAAAAATTCAATCAATCAATTCAGGTCAATTTTTATTCCCTCTTTACATTGTGAGAATGTATCAGAGCGTCTGGACCGTGACACATAATATAACCTACCCAAGTTATCCCATATAACCTTCTAGGAAGCAGAGAATATCTTATGATATTGGATATGGAGGAGAGGGGAGGACTTAGGCCACACCAGCGATCACCGAATGTTCTTACCATTTGGCTTATAAAAAAGTCACACACTTGAGGGTTTACCGTGACCTCATGATAACGGGAATGTGATCAAGCATGGAGGAAGGGCTATATCCAGGTTCTAATACAGACTGGTGACGGCTTTGATGTATTTTTATAGGGACGCTTAGTAAGGAAACGGCGCTATACTTGTGGGACAGCTTCGGCCATGTTCTTCCGGAGGTTCTTTACCAGGTGGCTAAGGAGCAACCCAAGAACCCTATACACTGCCTCGCACATAAACTCATCCGCTTCAAGTAAACATATTTAATATCTTACTGAAAAACAAAGAAATAAGTAGTTTTATTGATACCAGAGTAGCCAGAGAAAACTATTTTACGCCTATCTACTTCCCTACTAATATTATAAATGTGAATGTAAGTTTGTTTGTTACGCTTTCACGCGAAAGCTACTCAACCGATCATCATGAAACTAGAAGTAGCATAGGATACTTTTTATAAAAAAAATAGTATATAAAAAGCGAATTATGTATGTTCCCTGTAGACCTATAAACTCCGAAACGGCTGGACCGATTACGATGAAATTTACAGGGATTGTCACATTCCTGTGTTTGGTAGCGATCGGATCAACATAATTAGTGGTACCCGGGCGAAGCCGGGCGGGTCCCTAGTATAGTATAAATCAAATGAAAAGCTCAACGCAACTAAGGAGTCGTTTTTCTGTGTAAGATATTGTTTCCCCTAAATCACAATTTACACCCTCATTTGTTATTTGAGCAAGACCTACCTTATATCTTCGATAATATGTACATTGGTAAATCACGGGTGGTTTTGTTTAGTTAGGTTAAGCCCCTGCGTAACGCTTCGTTGGCAATTTTAGGGGCCAAGTTTATGTGGACGTCAAATTGAATACCTTCATTAAGCATTGGTACTGCAAACACTGCTAATAATAATGAAAATAGGGACTTTACTGTTTGAATACTTTTCAGGTACAGTAGAACTCTAACGGAAATGGAGCAGAAAAGAATTGAAGCGGCGCAGTTTCGGGCCGCTGTATACCAAGACCGTAAAGATGTCAGTATATCAGACAATTCATATTTTGCCGGTATAAGGCTAAGAACACAGCGATTTTTTAAATTCTCTCCGCTCTGTGAGTTCTTAGCCTAACACGGGCCGCATGGTAGGAAAAAGGGAGACTTTTCTTTGGCCTCACGCATCGATCATCACAAAGATTGGTGTCCCGCCGCCCTCAGTGGGCTTCCGGAAACTTGGCCAAATCATCGGTCCATTGTATGAAGGGGCACCGACGCGGCGTCGACCTATATGACCCCGATTCTAGGTCCTTTTTTAGGTTATATCTAAACATTTGTAATTTTGTCTTTATTAATTTATAGAAAGCAATAGCGGCCACTAAAGAATGTAAAGCGAAGCAAGTCAAACGTCGCAAGCCTGAGGAGTCCGATGACAGTGACATGCAGGCGGTATACGGCGCTCACCTAGCTTGCCAGGAGTTCATTAACTCATTGGCCGATTTTTATGGATGATGTTTTCCTAGCTTAGTTTTAATAAAAGTATTAAAATGTGTAATTCTTATTTATAAGATTTCCTTTCCCTCTGACAATGAAGGCATAACGGAGACGATCAAACTTTAGAATTTTTTGGTAGAAATTGGGATGAGAGGGGTGGTGTGATGGACTGTGGGGAGGGAGGAGGTCCCTCGCCACCACTCGTATTACATGGTAACGCATCGTTCCTGAGAAAATTAAAAAAAAATCATAAATCTTTCAAACGCTTTTGAGTTGCTTTCGTGTACACGTACCTGTCAACGATCAACTTCTTGCTCCTTATTCGAGTGCAATGATGAAATAAAAATGTAATACAAAAAAAATCATACTGACGAATTGATAACGTCTTTTTTGAAGTCGGTTAAAAAATATAGCAGATATGTCATTAGCGGGAGAAAAGTGAAGACTCGAAAACGTCCCAAGTAGGGCGTTTTTTTTAGTTCATGAATTTACATTTACGCTAAAGTGACAAACACTATCTGTCCTCTTTTTTCTGATTATTTTTATTATGCTATCTTTTTTACACCATTCGACGCGTGTGAATTTGGTGTGCTTAAAGACAGTGACACATTTTTACCAGTGATTTTGTATGCGTATAACACATCTACAGAATAAAATGTCATTGTTCGAGTGATATTGTTTTGATCAGTGAGAAAACTAAATGTAAAACAAAAAAGCAAGCAGTTCACCTAATATTAAGTGATCGCTACCCAGGCATCTGCAACAAGTTAATGAGATGCAGATGCGTTGCCTACATTTAACGGCTGAGCATTAATTTAATTCCCGCATTTACTTGTGGTTCAACATCTTTAACGCCTCTACCATCTCTACTAAACATTCATCCTAAATACACTCTCCACCTACTCCACTTTTCCACTTCTTAACTGTTAAAATTTAATATCAATTACTGTATTACTCTTCTATTGTTCTCTTTCAAACACTTTCTTACTCTCGTCTCCATTCATCTTCATACCTTCCAATGAATCATTCATTACATTCAGCATTAATTATAGGTCCTCGGCAGATGACGAAAACAAGAACTGGCCATCGGCGTATAAGAGATATTTTACAAGTACCTCACCCATTCTTAATCCATCTTATTGATGCTAAACCAGTCTGAGTAGGCCCTGTTAGTTTTTAACACAATCAGTAGACTTTTAAATCAAGAAAATTATTAGAATAGAACCAGAATTAGCACATCTAGTACTTCACTCATCAGATAAAATGCAGAAATACTTCTACTTCACGCCTGTCTTCTGTGAGGTCGTGGTATTTCACCGATCGAGCCCATTCGTGCAACGGATGTTGTTGCTGCGGCCTGTACTACCGTTAAAAGTTCAAGTTCTACTTCTTCTATCGATTTCTATCTCAACTTCAAATGCTTACCAACTAAATCTAAACGTCATCCAAAAAGACTAACAGGCGTTAATCAGAATCGTTACATAAGAAATAGGTTATGTCAGAACTATTCAAAACGTTGCTTATTGCCGTAAAGTTTAAAGTTCCGAATTTGTAACATGAAAGCATCTATTTTGTCGCTCTATTCAAGTATAGTTGTTATGCTATTGTGTAGCGTTTTTTTCTGTATATATGTGTAGTTATTTGTATTTCTAATGTCCACAAAAAGAGATGTCACAGAATGTCACGACCATTGCTAGTTTTTTAGTATTTTCCCGAATTTGGGGTAAAATAGTACACGGAACTTGATCTAATATGAACTATGTGCTATATCTTGTCATCATCATCAGATCATCAACCAGAATCACAAAAGGGAAGCAGGATTTCTTTCTAATGTCGTATTTTATGCCCTTTTGTTATTATTAGTAACTTTAATATCACTAGAAGCAGACGATGTCGATTTGAGATTCTGCTTACGTTAATTGTAGTCTATTTGCTAATTTGGTAGTATTCGCTTGGCAACATTAGTGGTAAGTTTCATTCCGTGGACTCTGGAGTTATCCTTTTATCTGTCAACAGTTATCGAAATTTTATCAAAAATCTTGAAATATGAATGATAACATGCGATTTACAGACGAAGTGTACACCATACTCTTAAAGTAAACATCGATTAGTATAGTTCATTCTGCAACCCACGTCTGTTGCGGAAAATTAACAAATAAACTCTTTCCAGCGTTAACTCCGGCAAAAAGGTGATTTAAAGTTTTTATTAATTTATACACAAATCATTTATGTCACGGTGTTATTTCATTTAATAGCATAGAGTGGTAGTAAAAATGATATAATATTCGAGAAGGTTATTTAGCGTCACGTTTATGTCTGAAATATTTCTGCGGCACGACACGGTGTGTTGTGGTCAAGTTTTGTTGTTTACTTCAGTCAGTTGCGCCGAGAAGACGTACGTGACCACAGCACAAAGCCATTGTGCGCGGTGTTTCATTTAATTGAAATAAATTAGTACGTTCGATTTTGTGACCTACTTGTGACTGTTTATGTAATCGTATATGTATATCAAAATATTTGTTACGAGATAATATTTTCTTAGTTGATTAATTATGAGTGTTTTGATAGGTTTCAATCAAGTATGACGACGTAAGCCCGTCGCTACCACATTCGCCATCATTCCAGCTTACAAATTGTGAGAAAAAAGTAAAAATGGCTAGATATTTCGAGAATACGACAACCTTTAACTTTAGTTGGGACCAAGTAGCGTGCGGATATTGGAAAAGATACCCTAATCCTCAAAGGTAAGTATCATTATTTTTTAAACAGATTGTTTTCCTTGTTATGCTTGTGTAGTCAACCTTGTTTATTTTTAAATACAATCTATCTGTCCTTGTTAAGTGACTGCAGAATATATTTACATGTTAAATAACTATGTGTCTATATAAACCATTGTATATCTTGTTAATAAGTATGCTGTTGACAAGTCAATAAATATATAACTTATTGTTTATTGTCCTATTGTTAATTTTATAAATGACAATAAAACAAAGAACATGTGGAATCCCAAATGGATTATAAAATCCTTGAAACATGGCTACATTATGCACTTGGACAGAATAATAAATAAAAATTGTCATTTCTTGTTCAACTATGGTACAAGTTTGTTATAGATAAAATAAAAAAAATATATCTTATAAAAACATTTTAATTATTTACATGTTCTTTAATTGTCAAGAGTAATTTTTATAGCTTAATAAGATTTTGATTTTTCTAATTTCTTCTAGTTTTATAGCTCTTATTGCATAGACAAGATTAATTGAGTATGGATTTCTGAATTAAAAAAAAATATTTAAAATTATGTATTCCACTAATTTAGTGAATAAATCAAATTTCTATTAAACATTAAGTAATGAGGGTTGGAAACAATTTCATCTATAATTTTTGCATTTATTCCACTAATCTTTTATACATATCTTAAGTTATAAAATATTTTATTCTATAACTTAAGTTTTTAGCTAGTAATATGAAAGATAGAAGCTTATAAATGTAACAATAGATGAGCTGCACTTCATGAACCAATGAAGAACATAAGCAAAATTGAGTGACTTAATAATAAATTAGTCTCCACTAGAAATTCACTGTGTTTTAACTAGATGACCTAAATGTTAAGATGCAAAGTTCTTAGCCTTAATGTAAAATTAATGACTGGAAGTTAAGAAACTTGCAATAAAATCTTTGTATTTATAGTGTATTGACAGGACAGGTTTGTATACCTGTATGTCAATTTAAAATTTCATGTAGTATTTATAGGTCTCTTTTGTATCTAATGTATAATGTCTAATGTAATATTATTGTGTCAATTATGAAACAAAACTGTTTTTATTGACCAGTTGTTATCTGATTCTGTCTAGTGAAAATTTAACACAGTGGAAAAAAAATTGTATTGGACATAGAGCAAATACTTATTTTTTATTTGTGTTGGATAAAGTCTGAACATTGAGAGACAATTTTAAAAATAGACTTAAAAGAGCTTTCATGTAAATATTTTATAAACAATTTACACAGTAAATCTAAACACTGCATGTTATAGTAAATTAAATTATATTATTAAGACATATTCATTTAAGAGCTTCATGTGGGTGGAGACATTAATCACGCATAGACTGATGTGGAAGAAACTGCTTGACCAAGCCAAGGCCCAATATATTGTATAGATATTACTGTTTATTAATATGAAATTATTTTCAGCACACATGTGTTATCGGAGGACACATGGAGCAGGCAAGTGAAGGATGGACGTTTGTACACAAAGCGTGTTCTCACGAAAACAAATAGGGTGCCGAAGTGGGGAGAAAGGTATTGCTTTTACATTTATGGTATAATATAATAATAACTGGTGACCTGCCCTGGCTTCGCCCAGGCACCACTAATTATGTTGATCTGATTGCTACCAAACACAGGAATGTGCCAATCTGGACAATCCCTGTAAATTTAATTGTAAATCAGTCCAGCCGTTTCAGAGTCTATTGATCTATAGGGAACAAACATACTTCGCTTTTTATGTACTATTTATCTCATAAAAAATATCCTATGTTACTTCTTATACCTCCAAGAATATGTGTACAAAGTTTCATGATGATCGGTTGAGTAGTTTTTGCAAGAAAGTGAAACAAACAAACTGACATTCACATTTATAATATTAGTAGGGATTTCACCAATATTTAATGAGTAATATCCTAATTCAAAGCATTCAGTTATCCAGAATCAACTTATGTTTGTGGGCAACGGTGATCAACTTGAGATCTGTTCATATCTAGTTTGCTATGTAGGATCATTAACTTTTATTACATAAAATTTAAGTTAATGTTAATATGTTTATATCTAAATTGTGAAATTTAGATATAAACATATTTTAATATATTTTTATCTTCTGTACTATAATAAATGTATAAAAATAACAACTCCCCTAACGAGAATCATGTTGTTTAAACATTTTATCTTATCTATTCTGTGGTTATTCATGCACCAATTTTATCTGTATTTTGTTTGTGTTTTGTTACTTTCTCCATTTTAATCAACGTTAAAACATTACGAATTGAATAATGCATAGTGTTGATAAGTGAGTTATATTTAAATTGAAAGTATTTAACATGGTATTGTACTTGAAACCAAGGTCATATATAGGATTGTTTAAAAAAAAACTAATGGGAAATCCTCTTCCACTTCCCATCCTTTTCTAATAAGGGTAGGATCACCATGTGGGCTTCCGACACCTCTGTTATCACATAAAACGGAGAATAATTCTACTTCACGCCTGTCTTCTGTGAGGAGGCTGTATTTCACTGGTTGGTCTTGCCTTTTTGCACAGGTGTTGTTTTCGCGGGATCTGTAGTTTTTAAGAAATAAATTAAATGTAGTTTTATCAACTCAAGTAATTCTAAACTTGTGTGTGCTGAAAAGGAATAAACCACACGCTGCCACAGTTGACACGGACACATTGACTATTATTTAAGTAAATATGCCCTTCACATTTTTGATTTCTTTACTATCCGCAAGTTTATTTTGAATCATTCTGATGTCAACTTTTGGACTACATAACTTTTAAGTTGTTTTTTCAGGTTTTTCCATGCGAAGTCAGTGAAGATTATCGAGGAGAGTATAGTTGATCCAAAGGAGAAAGTTCTAGTCACTTATACGAGGAATTTGGGATTCACAAAAGTTATGGTGAGTTTTTTAGCCTTGGGCTATAGCTATGCGCATGGTGATAGTACATACACTTAGATTTACTTAGTACTTACAGTAGATACTTGAACATACTTGAAGTTAGTGGACTCACTAATATCTGGAACCGTCAAGAGTAATGGAGTAAGAGAAAGAGTTACTTCAACCATTACAAGTAATTCACAAGTACGACCCCCAATGTCAAGCCTGTATTCCTTTATATCTTAACAAGATAATATGCAATCTTAGTTAGTGAGTAGTAATCTAGCTAGTATTTTGTGGGTGGGATATGGATCACTTCAGACAACCCAGCTCCTCGAAGAATCCCAGTAAGCCCTCGACGTTGTTGGCGATTTGGAAGCGATCCCAGTTATTTCTGGGATCAGAGACTGCAGTGTAGCACAGTACAGTGTATAGAATTTTTTCGTTTAGAGCGTGGTGGAGCGCGTGGAGTACCGGTCTTTAGGCGGAGGGCAGACGATCGCGCGGCGCTCCGCCTGGATTGACTCGCAGGTGTTCGGATTCTCGCGCGCCATACGTGCGTTCGGCGTTGATAGGTTCCGGAAGAATTGCACGCAAATGGTGAGTTAAATGTCTACACTTTTGGATCTCTTGGACGCTCTTAGGGTTTTTTGAGTTCTCTACTACTGGTCGATTGTATGATCACAGGTGAATGGGTTCAACCACGTGCTACACAGCATGTTCCCTCGTGTCGCGCCGCAGCAAAGCGCCGCACCTGTCAGTCAGGCGCTGCGCGAGATGCGCGACGCTGCCGCCGCCGCTACCGACCGCGCTAAGCACAACGTGCTCTCCTCTGTCAACACCACGTAACGCGAATAGCGCGCTTCGACACTGCGGCTCTCATGGGGTAAGCTTCTATTTCTATGCTAGCTAACCATTTATCAGAAGATGGATATGTTTTCTTATGGAAGACGGTGGTAAACTAGCAAGCAGTTCACCGTTCACCTTATGTTAAGTGACCGCTACCCATAGGAAATAGCAACAAGCAAATGAGTTGTTTTTTTTGCCTACCTTTAATGGACAGAGGATAGATAGATAGGAAAAAGGATATATCCTTCCCCTATTCATCCCCAATCCAATCTTCTTCCCCTTCCCATCTTCTTTGCTCTTGGCATACTAAAGAAAGGCCGTAAGAGTACCGGTCATCAACAAGCATCCATGCGTCAACGTATGAATGCAGAAGATGCGAGAGAGGTGTGCCAGGACCGTGCCAAATGGCAATAAGTATCTCTGTTGTAATGTCCTCCTGATCTCTGATTAAAGATTTTGTTTTATTTTCAGGAGACTAAATCAGTAGCACACTCAGCCTCAGTTTTAATCATCAAGTAGGCTATCTGAAACATTAAAGCTGTTGGTCTATTGTCATAGAGTAATCACATCATCCATAGAGCAGTTCATAGACAAGACACTCGGCGGAAGTTTTTATTGTTTCGTCAAGTGAACTAAAATCTCAGTGCAAAATCATGATTAAAGAACTCTAGCGATTTAGAGCAATAAATGGTTCAAATCATACCTCGTTAAACTTAAATGTGAACATGTGAATTTTAAGATAAATTCACCCTCCAAAAGTAATGCATAATGCAATATTATTGCATGGATCGGTGAAGGTGTGTACAATACACTTTTATTATAAAGTTTTGATTTATGGTAATAAAAAATACGATTAGGTATTCTGCCTTAGGCTGTGAACTCACAGAACACACGGTTTTCGCCTGCCGTTACGATCGATATGTTTGTTCCCGCTTGTCCGCTTTCTAATAGGCAGCTAGGCCTCGGGCGTGGAATAAATCTGTGAGTTGTCAAGGCTAACCTAAAATTTACATCAGTGAAAGATAGCGTCAGTTGTTCGACTGGTATTGGACGCGGTGCAGTTGTCTGCCTACCAGATGAATTGTGCAATCATTTTGTTACCATTGTATATAAACCAACCAGCATAATATTTTTTCTATGATTAAAAAAACAATTTACGAGTACATCTAACATACAAGATGCCAATAAAGTTAAAAATCTATCGAATTATGTAGCGATCTAACATTATGTGTTTTATCCTGTTAAATTTATCTGAGTAATATTTAAGAATGATGACTTCCATTGCCATATTTTTATCTTCTTGTATTTATTCGATATAATTATGCCAGGAATTAAAATTTTAGGGCACTCCGGATCGCTTAATTATTCTGTCACTAATATTGCTGCCACTGCCATTAATATCACCTTTGGAATTCTTGCGCTAAGACTATACGGGTTCATACCAGTGTTTTTTAACTTACTGCTGTTACCATTTAAGATTTCAACTAATATTTTTGATTGCTTATTGCACTCTCTCCTCACTTAATATCAGATGAACAGTTTGCTCGTTTTAACACTTACATCAACTGTGTAATCAAATGATACTAAAATCAGTACAACAGAGTTTAAAGCAAACGGGGTTTCCCTATACAATCCTGAAAAACAAAAGGTCATATCTCAGTAGAGTCAACCGGTACCCGACCTATTCCAATTCACGCGCAGTTAACTCGGTATCAGCTAGTGGGCAACGGGTGAACGGTTAATTCGGTTTACTTTTAGGGCACACCTATACGTCTGACAAGCACGCGTGAACCACTCGCTAGCAGCACGTAGGTGAGGCGATCCTAGGCCTCCGAGGAGAGGTGCAGTTCGGGTGCCGTAGGGCTCCAATGAGCTATGTATGCCGTTTCCATTTGATGTCTCCATATAATGCTTTGTTATAACATTGCGTTGTTTAGTATTTGACATATATTCACTGCCTTTTGTGTTGCATAATAAATGTAAGCTACACGTACCTTAAACCACATTCCTATTGTGGGTTTGGTATGCTTGCGAGTTGGGGTATACGTTTTATTTGTTAATGTGGATTCTTTTAAAGATTTATATATTTAATGTACTGCTTTGTTAGACCTGTAAGCTTTTAATTAAATTGCTTATTTCGTTTTGCTTAAATTAGAATAAAAAATACAGTCTAGCTTACTCGCAGAGAGATCGGTTCGGTATTTTTTTAATTTTATCTGGAACAAACAAACAATCAAACTCTCTCTTCATATTAATGATAAAATAGATAAAGTAATAGTACTAGAAGTGTGCAAGGATCGCGCCAAATGGAAATCCATATTCTCTGCCTACCCCTCTAGGCTACGGGCGTGATTCATTTAAACTTATATAAATTACCTCTAACTTGAATATAATATTATTAATATTTTAATGTATGTATGTACTGTAACGTTTCGATTAAATAAAGGTGGTGGGCATCGTTGATAATGCCATTAGCTTCAACAAAAGTTAAGTTTACGGCAGTAACTTTTTTGTAATGTAGTTGGTAGTGTTAAGTCCTTGAGCGTTGTGTTCACGCCGGATCTCCTGGAACTTAAACTTATCTTTCATCTCAGATAAGATGACGTATACTCTATTCTGCAAAAGTACGGATATCCTGTACCTGCCTTCCAATGTATCATCATTGGGAAAGATGATTCCTTGGAGTCGTGACTGAGCTCCATGGGTAGGAACGTCTGTTGGCTCGAATCCCAGTAGGTTACGGTTTGGTACTAAATGGCCTTGGATTAGTTCGTCTGGGATTGGTTGATACTCCGCTTCATTGGCCTGTGAAGCTATGACGCGCGCTGATGTAACGTATGGAGATAGATAACACTCGTACAGGTAAAAGTACACACAACATTAAATATTGATTTACACTGTAATATAAATATTTATGTTTTATTTTAATTTAATATGGTAACAATTTCAAAGTTTTCTCAACTCGGGTTGTGTACACGGAAATAATACCTAAAGCATTTAAAAACCCTGACTGAATTTTACATCGTGTCTGAGAGAATTTTGCATATGTAATTTAAAAATTGAAAATAAACAAAAAAATATAAATGAAGTAAAAAATGAGTCGCTTTTTTAACGCTGTACAAAGGTTTCGTTTGTTCTCGAGTTTCTATAAAATGTAAATAAAAGAAAATAGAGTATACATTTATAACGAGAATGTGAATCATGTTTTACATAAAGCAGCTAAATATATTTTTAATAGCAATGAAATAATATATAACATGAAGTGCTATAATTACTTTTACCACAAATCTGTATATGATGGCCTATGTATAGGTTTTTTAACTCAAATTCTGACTTACTAATTGATTTCAACATTTTAAAAATCAAAGTCAGCCTTATGCAAATAAAATTCAGCCTTTTGCAAATAAACTTCAGCCTTTTGCAAATAAAATTCAGCCTTTGCAAATAAACTTCAGCCTTTTGCAAATAAAATTCAGCCTTTGCAAATCCGATTCGGACGTTTCTTTATCTATTTAAAATGCGCAGGTCGTGGAGTTGTGGAAAAGTAGGCCACCAACTAGGTAAACGAACCGAATCTGAAGTTTAGGACCTGTATTTGTTAATGTTCGGATTTCAACGATTTTTTCATATTAGGTATTTCTCTAATAAAGATATGTTCAAAAATTTAACATTTACCCTACACATGGAATGTCCTATTAAAATCTATTAGAACTTAGATATCTCATTAAATAATAGATTTACGTGCAAAGGTGAGTCGGAAATTGGCTAAAGTTTAGGTTCAGAGTGTGTATTTAAATAGTAGGTATATTTAGAAGTAGCTACATTGTGAGTATGTAAAATGGAAAGATGGATAAATAAATTATTTACAAAATAATAATATGACTTGTGTTGTTTTATTTTTCCTGTACATGTATACAGGATGTCCCAAAAGGTTACGTATATAGGAAGGGGGATGATAGGGGTGGTCACAAGGGTCACCAGAAAAATAAAATAAAAATTCCCCTCTGGGTATTAAAAAAATAAAGGTCATTTTTTAAAAACTTAAAAATTTTACACCTGGGGCAATTTTGTAACCAATGACCTACAAATATTGCTACATTTAAAAAAAAGCTATTATGTTATTGTCAATAACCCTTTATCAATATGAAATAAAAAAACAATACAACTAACAAAGATTTCAAAGAAAATTAAGTTCTTGTCCAGTCAAGAACTAAGTAATTACGACTTCAATTAACTTCCTCCAAGTGTACTGAAAAAAAAAGTACTATGCAACTCCGGCGAGTAACTTACAAAGATAGGTAATTTTATTACAATTCCAAAATGGTATAATACTTGCTTAAAAAAAATCATACTAGGACATTTAAAAATATTTTTTGCGAACAATACCCCTTCAAAACAAAACATACCAATAAAACAATAGTCTCAAATTCGTACGCAAATACATTTTTAAATGTCTATTCTCTTCCTTAAAACTTAAAAAGAAAGGTAATTGTATTGCAATCGTTTTAAATGTACCTAAAAAATAAACAATATTGCAATTATTTATTCAAATAAAATGTTCGAAATGTCTACCACCAACATAAATACACGCCCTATGTACCTATCTATGTACGTAACCTTTTGGGACATCCTGTATATAATTATAAATTGTGGTAGATGCTCTATGTAGCCCAAATCAAATTAGAGTTCCCTTTCAACTTAATGGTCAAATATTATGAGACCATTTGCCTGACCTGATAACACAAATTTAAAGTGGGGCGACCCTTCTCCAAATACTGAGGAAAGTGAAGGACATATAAGACGGAAGAAGGATATATGAATACCCCATGGACAGTCCAGTAACAATTGAGGAAGATTAGATAAGTTGATATTACTCGTATTTATATGCAAGTTTTTTATGACAAAGAAAAAATAATTGTACAAAGTGAGAGCCATAACTTTGAGTATGAAATCGAAATTGTTTAATAAAATATTGCATCAGAAATGGATGTATTTTGCAGTTAAAATATTCTTTTATGGAATAGAAGAAAAGAAACGAGAACACTAAATAAAAAGTTGTATTCCTGGTCTAAGTATCTATGTATATATATCTAGGGATATACATGCATAATGATTTTTGAACTATTTAATCTTGATTGCAGCTCGTAGCTTTGCACTTCTACTTCTAGGATTTCGCTCCACTTCATCGTCAGTGGGCACATCCACATGCTTATTAATAGCTTTCCATGGACTGTCCAAGAACTGATTAATTGTGTCTTGATCTTGCACCAAAGTTGGGCTCAAGTACCTTAAAGGAACCGGGTTTGCCACATCATTGACAGTATTACCAGCTATATGCCTCTTAACAATTGTGTCTTCTAATGAATGAAAACAAATTGTTACAAGTCTACCGTTAAGTTTTAAGTAATACTTTGATAACACCATCCCATAGTTTATTTCGTTAAGTTCATTATTAACAAATATTCTTAACGCTTGAAACACTTTGGTGGCATTGGACTGAGGTCTTTGCAGTTTGTCAAGTCTAAATTCATCTGGGCAGCAAGAGTCAACAATATCAACCAATTCTCTGGTTGTTTCAATATTCTTTATCATGTATCTGGCTTGTATTATAGTTTGCGCAATTTTTAAGGCTTTTTTCTCTTCACCATAGATTTTAAAAATTTTGTACAACTCCTGTTCATTAGCGGTAGCTAGCACTTCTCCAGCGGTTATTTGATTTGGATCACGACCAGCATCCATTCTCATATCTAAATATCCATTTTTGCTGACAGAAAAACCTCTTTCTCCATTATCTAGCTGCATTGACGAACAACCAAAATCAAAAAGAATACCGTCTATAGATGATTGCTTAATATCTCTTTCTTTCAAAAGTTCCGGCAGCTCACTGAACCTTCCGAGTAAAGGTATCACCCTATTTGGAAATTCTTTTGCTAGTTCTTTAGCCTTTTCATATGCTACAGGGTCTCTATCAAGAGTTATTAATTGACAATCTACAGATGAGAGTAATTGCCTAGAGTGGCCTCCTGCCCCAAATGTCATATCTATATACAATTCATTGTTGGCTGGTTGTAGGTATTTGGTTACTTCATTTAACATTACAGGTACATGGTCCTTATATTGTGAAGCTTCGGTAGTTATTGTACGCTTTAGAGAATACCAATAGAACTTTCTTAATTGTCGAGGTAACATTTTTAATCTTTATTAAATATCTTTTTAAAGAATCCTTTGTTTTCTTCTTTCAAGTATGTTAATACTTCATTTGAGAGCATCAAGTTACACTCTTCTGTGCTAAGACCAGTGGCTGTACTGGTATTAAGTCTCTTGTATTTGTTTTTGTAGTAATTTTCAGCCAGTCGGTTAAGCGAATTGTACTGGCGATTACACAAGTCAGTGTCTAAATTTTGGCCTTGTGAAGTTTCGAACGCTGTCTTGACTTTGTCACGGATAAACTTTCCTAGGTCTCTGAAAAGATAAGATTTAATTATAAACATTTTCTAATAATTTTATAGTAATATTTGGGATAAATAGTAAAGTAAACTGCACACATCTTTATTTACTGTTTTTAATACGAGAACTAACCTCTCGCCCTTTGTACTGTCCAGAGGCCACTTAGCTATGAGTCTTGTGAATTTCTTGTATTGAGTAGTCATAGTTTATTCATTATGAAAATGTATTTTGGCTATCTTAAACAACAATATATAATATATGTGTAATGTGCATAAATTTTTGTTGAAAACTGAACGAATGACATTAGACTGACATTGTTATGTCAATACATTTGGCCGCACAGCAATGTTCAAAAACATAATGTTGAAAAAAACAAAAATAATAAAATAACGATAAAAGAAATTCGTTAATTTGGACGCTTTTTCTAAAGCTTACGTTACACTTACATTTACAATTAATGAATTAAAAAAAATGATAAACACTAGCTTACCTTTGTTTTTAACATTTTAATTACGCTACCAATGATATTTTATACCATAGACCGTAACCGTACCATAGAAAGAGAGCTGTCCTCAGCTAGTGCTTGTCTTTTAAAGCGTAAATGTAAACACATGACATTAGCTATAGAAAAAGCGTCCTAATCAGCACACCAGGACACTTTCAATCAGTAAAATAATATGACTAAAAATATTGTCTATTACGAAGCATTCTAACTCCTTATAAATATGTGACGATTTTTTATAATTAAATGGCGCGAATTTTTTTTAATTAATAAATTTTTCAAGTTCGAGGTAGTATAAAAATTGTTTAAGACATTCCACTATGTTCGCTGTACATGGCCATAAGGCCTTTTGTATTTAATAAGCTTAGTGATTTTTTTTTTGAAAATCAGTTGTAATTGTAAGTGCTTTTCGCGCTGTGTTCCTGACAAGTATTTCAGGATAAGGACGGACCGTTAGTTTGTGGGGTTCTGGGCTAATATAACTTAGGGCTCCTACTTTAAAAAAAAAACGTCATTTTTCAGTCTAGAATATAATTAGACTACACAAAAAGAGATCTTAAAATATAATTCGATAATGAAAAAAAAAAAGTTTTTTCACGTGTGTCCGTCCGAGACAAAACGTAAAATAGTGAACGGATATTTTACCTTACGTTATTACGTTACAGTTTAAGTTAGAATTGAAGTTAACAATCTGTCGTTGACAAAATGCACACAGTCGCTGTGGCAAACATTATCATTATATTAAAAAACCACATGACGCATGTCGAGGTTGTAGAAATATAAGCAATTTCTCGTAGTTCATCTACAAAACTTTAAGAGAATCCCGCACTGTCTGATCTGTGATTAGGTGAATTTTTCTGATTGACTTTTCCACTTATAAAATTTCTTGCATTCACTATTTTTGTAATATGCCTTTAATTTATCTCTGGTTTAAATTTATAATTTTCAAGATACAAAATCTTTTTATAACGTAAATAGCCTGGCCAAAGATCCTGGCGTTGTTTTACATGTTGCGTTTTGGGGACTTTGCGCAGGAATTACACGAATTAATTCCCCCATCTCCATTCTACTATCGGAAGTTTAGACATACGGCAGGTCTCCATCCTTTCCTAGTAGATATAACGCACGTTCGAACGAACCGATTCGAATCTTCGTGCATATTGCGAACGGCAAAGGATTTGAACAAGTTGACAGCATCAGTCTTTCGGTTCTATTATAACGTGGGTACTGGTGGGTACCTTCAAGAGAAGAGTGAATAGGCTGTTTCTAAACTAGTGCGTACCATCTTTCGACCACATCACTATTATATTGTTGAGCTATTTTTACATGAATGTGAATAGTACGATCCTAACTAACTGATGCTTTTGTGTGAGTGTGTTTGCGTATACGTAGGTGTGTTTTGTGTGTGCGTGTTTGTATGTATGTCAAATTCATCTATCAGGCCATAGTAAGTTTTCAGTTTCATCATAGCTTAGTTTCAGTAAAAAATTCTTAACACCACATTTACACTTAATTTTGCTATCTAAATTGATGTTGAGAAAGTTATGGTCCTGCATTTTGCCAATCACGGTCGCCTGATTCCCTTTTATCAGATCGCTGACGTCACTGGACGCCCTCTATCTTTTGTTGACATAAGGGCACATTCACACATATCATTCAAGTCACAGTCAAGTCACCATAACGTAATGTTTTGTAAAGCACTCGTTGGTTGTGTTGTGTTGTAAAGCAATACGCTGACTGCACATGTGTGAGTGTCCATTTCGCTATTATATGTCACCGATCGATTATGAATTTCGTCAATTTATAATTCGACTAAGCATGTTATAAACTATCAGTGAATTTTGAATTGAACGATTCATTACAAATTCACATATTTACTTTAATGAACTTTTTTTTAAAATAACTGTCACGTCCAAGTTAATGAACCTAACCTATAATTAGAATTTTCCATCATCATACAAACATTAGTTCACAATTTGACCAAAAAGTCTGTCTGTCGAGAAATGACACGTCGAATCGTGTGGGATTTTTAAAGTTTACAATTTGCCTAGTCTGATTATAAGTTGAATTAGTTCATAATTGTTAGGTGACAAATTACATATATTTGTTCGTTGTAAGATAGCAAAATGGAAAATGAAATTGAATGAAACGCGTCACTAGTTACCTGACTAAAGGTATATGGCGACTATGTGATATAAGTTATGTGATGTCAAGATTTTTTGACGTGACTGATGGGTAGCTTGACGGTGTCGTACTGATGTGATGTGTGTATGTACCCTTATACCATGATTGATTGAACGTAACCTCATTAGACACATCGACCGATCTCCTGCAGGCGATTTAAAGACGATCCATAAATGTGTTTGTTCGATTTAGGAATTTAAAAATATGTTTTTTTTACATAAATTACCAATGAATAAAAAAAATAAAATTGACTTTGACGTGTCATTAATTGACATTACGTATTTAACTATCACAGTCTGTCAAATTGATTTAAGTTACTAGAATATAAAAAATGATAATTCTTCTAGCAACTCATATCACAGTTGATCGGTCATGTGGCAGCTAGTTAGCTAATTTTAAAATTTTAGTCCAATTCGTCCAAAGTATTTCGTTTTATTCAGCTTTGTCCGGCTGAATTTTAGTATCTATTGCAGGATTTTTTTTAGTGACAGATTGCAAGTATTCAGAAATAAATTTTCCAAGCTGGTACATTAGCCGGATGCATTATTTAATTAGTTATTAATCTCTTAGTTGAAAAACTTTAAAAATCTAGTTAAACCACAAGTTTTCGAAATCATCCGTTACGTTTAATGTTATTTGTATTTTTAATTGGCGTACATATTAGAACAATTACCGTATATTTTTTTATATTGTGTATTTAAATATGTATGCTGTTGGCTTGTCTTAAATAAATAAATAAAAAAATAATGATAAAAAGTCTCTAAAAGTAAATCTATTACCAAACTTTATAACGTTGACACAATTATTTAACTTAACTTAACTATTAAAACAATAAGTCAAGTAACTAATACTGTTAATATTAAAAATTTAGTTTCAAGCTTTTGGTCGTTTATGCAAAAGTGTGAAATAAAACTATAGCAAGCGTAGATATACGTGCAAAAATAAAATCAAAAATTACGAATTGTTGCCCTGAGCCCTGTTGTCTTCCGCCCCGAGCAAAAGGAGGGCAACATGATCCGTTATATTCGCACAGCGTTGTCTTTATTGCTCGACTTCCCGCCCAAGGATGTACACTATCCCACTGCACTTCTGAACGAGTGATTTTATTCCCGAAAATCAACATTTTTCCCCTCGACTTGCCTCCTTCTACTTTTTTTAAGTATTATAACGACTTAAATCACAAGTTTACAGTTCATTGCTGCTTTAATACTAGAGTAGTAATAGATTTACTACGCTTAAAGAGCAATGGAAAATCATATTATCTAGCTGTTGCCATCAAAGCCGCTTCTGGTAAAGGGTAACACTGAACGTTACAAAGTGTTGAGCCTTTTGTCTAGATTAATGTACGCTTTCATCAATGGTTTAGAATTTTATCCCTTTAGGTATTAACAGCGCTTACGGGGGACAAAGTTTGTTGATATAACGCTGTCCCAGCAAACACTCACTGTGGACAATGTTCCAATGCCGGCATTATTCACGCGTAAAATGTTCTCTTTGTTTCGATAATATTTTTATTATAAAGAAAACAAGTTTACCAGAGTGTTGAATAATTGATCCATGACATTAAAAATGTTTTTCTTTTTTTGTGTGCGGTCTCTGTGTACACCTATTAAACGTGCTACATTTGAAAGAATTACAAGGCAAATTGCTTTGAGAAGGTTGCAAACGAGCAAGCGGTTCATCCCTTGCGATCGCAACAAGCTAGTAAGTTGCAGATACATTGCATACATTTAATATACAGAGGAGAGCATAGACAGGAAAAAAGATATTCATGCGCACCCCCAATCATTTTTCCCCTTCCCTTCCTATCTTTATTGCGAAGGGAATGGGCCTCCGCCCTCTGCAACAGATCCTGTCGTGAGTTCTACCACTGTAGACTATGCCAATTTATATCAATCATATTCAAAATAAGCAATAGAGGTTTCCAACTATCGCGAGTAATAAAAAACCGGAATCTTTGCCTATATATTTCATTGTATTTACATTTAAATAACACAATTATTATACCTAACTCAAAATATATCTTGAAGCGTCAATCCTCAAGGCAGACATTACTAGACTGGTAATTAAACTTGTTTTCTGTCACGATGACACACGATTGACATTTACAAACTACTCTTAAAGTATAGTTTCTCACTTCTTATAACAAATCGACAAGAGTGTAAGATATAGTTAATGCAATTTAAAATGCTATTGGCAATGTGAACTCTATGGCAAACTACTTATGTTAAAGACGCGTTGCTGGCCGTAAAGGAAGGAGTACGCTCTTTCCAGAAGGGCCCTAAGTAGTATCGGTATAGAAATACCGCTGGTGACAGTTCAATCTTGTAGTAGACGGAAATTGAAACTATGGTCATAAAGCTAGTTTAAACAGAACTCAGCGGATGTGAGGCGGTCCGACAGTTGAATGTAAGCTTGCTTAAAAAGTCTATGTAGAGAATTGCGACAGTTAATGATGGGGGTTATATATCGAATGGAAATTAAACAGTTATGAGCCGGATCGGGCACAATGCTCGGAGAACTGATAGGATGCAAGGACTCTATAGTGGTGGGTCGACGTATAGACGTAAGACGGTCCAATGATCTGTCCACGGCTGCAGGATTACACAGTACGAGGGCCGTAATCTTTATGATTTATAGATGAGGCCTACTTCAGCTGGTCATCACGATTCTACGTTTTATTCTGATAGTAGTCTCAAATTTTTGAACTGACTTTCAAATATTATTAAAATAGAAGTTTCAAATTTAATTCTTGTACTTGTGGTGTATAATTTTAGCGGCATTCCAGCTTAAGCGGAGGGCGGGTTGCGCGCGCAAACGGCCGCCATTTCTGTCTGCAGTCGGTCTCGGCGCGAGACGCTCGCGCCATGCAACGGACATAGTCGCTCGCAATTACATAAGCTGAACTTATTATATATATTATTATTTCGATAGTGTGTGATTATTATCAATATAAAAGTGAACCCAGTGTTTTTGTTTAATCTTTGGATGGGACGCCGGTGGGAAACAGCTCCAAAGGTAAGAATACTACATTTTTGCTTACAAGTAGATCCTTTCGGACGCTACGCTACGTCCTGTGCCCGTATTTCATCACCTGATAAAACACGTATGGGTTACGTTCGCAAAGTCGACTTTTAAAATCGATTTTAACTAAATAATTCGTATCACGATTGTTGTGTACACGTAGTCCTTGTGGTTTGTGTAATTAGTTTGATTATCGATTTTGTTGCAAGGCTTCTATTTAGACGAGTTTGAAAGTCGCGTTGTCGGAAGGGAAACGAAAAGAATTCATAATAGTGATGTAGACGGGTTTCTGTATTTAATAAAATATATCGATTGCATATAAATGTGTTTACGTTTAAGAAAAGTCTTGTTATATTGTTATGCTGAAATCGTTTTTCTTTGTTTATTCTCTTACAGTGTTTTGGGCAATTATTAAATTAATTCAATTGTTTTAAATTATGTCATACGTTATGTTTACATTATCAATTTAGAGCTTGCGACAATTTCGAATTTATTTTAATTTAAGTTGTCACTTTAGTGATTTTATTTTTTCGTTTCTACAAAAATACTTATACAAAAATAAAAAACTAAATAAATCTTTTGTTTGTTCATTTTAGTAGTTATTTGAAAATATATAATTGTTTGGAAATATTTTTATGTGAATTAGCGTTCGAATAACACAATATTGTGTACAATTTGTACGTGCGTATTAAATATTTATGTAGTCCTTTCGTACTGTTTTGTGACTGAATGGCTATTTAATGAGACTCACTCACAAGACACACGGAGAAAAAAAATGAAACCGATTGAAAAATTGTAGTTTGAGAATTGTAACAGGGGTTGGAGATTGATTTGAAATGTAGGGGTTGTACGTTAAAGTAGTATTAAAACATTAAAGTGTTTTTTTTAATTATGCTACGGCTGCTTACAGATGTTTTTTTATATTTATATGGCAATGGGTATTTTATAATATCTTTAAAACAAATATAATAAAATTAATATGAGAATAGGCTTCCTTCGTCTTTCTACCAATACCAAAACGTCCGCGGTTTTAACTAAAGATCAGATTTAAAATAAGAATATGTTAAGGTTCTCATAGCTTTTTTCAGTTAGGGCCTAGAGTCTTCAAACTTTCCACGGAGATTTCTGTAATTACGTAGGCAAGCAGTAAGAAAGAATTTTTCTAAACTCATCCCCTAAAGGTCTAAAGTAGGGGATGAAAGTTTGTACGGAATGTTTCGTCATATTTCAACGTAATGGAATATTTATAATCCAATGTAAGTTGACCTCAGATCTAGATATCCTCGTTTAAGTTTAATTGTGGGTGAAACCGCGGGGCACGGCTAGTAAAGTCTACATATATTGTATGACTTCAAATGTAAAATAATTCCTATCAACATTTTCACATGTTAACTCGGTAATGTGTGGGTGGAAGCACACCACCCATACACTAACGAAACGCCGGCTCAGTGAAATTGAACCTTAAAATCGTTATAAGTCCCGTATCTGAATAATTTAAATGTGTGTACAGTCAATGAAAATAAATAGTACATATTTTATCGGAAAGCTTCATTAGAATTTTTTTTACAGTGCGTTAGCGGCATCTTGTGATGGTATCGCTTATTCTTTTTCTGCAATATTTATAATAATTACGAAACATGTTCCTACTCCTGGCCTGATACACACTTTCGTTGTACAGTTCAAATATATTTATAATTACGTTAATACTGTAGAACGTTGTCTTTATAAAAAAATACGTATATTTTTAATGTAAGATACTAAAAGGTTTTTAAAAAATATAAAGACGCGAGCTATGAATAGTATCTGATGTAACTCACAGTAATATAAAATATCCTTTGATAAATACGAGTAAAGAGAAATTCTCTTCAAACGCAAAGCTTATGGGCTTTGGATATAGTAAAGATCTAAGTCTAAGAGCTTTTCCACACTGAAAACGCCTTGTAAAAAGTTCTTTACATTTCTCCGACATTAGTTCGAGAAGGTCCGACGTGTTAGATCTATAAATTCTTGGGTTGAATTGGAGTTACAATTCTTAAGTTTCTATTCGAGATTTTTAAACGGACTACGTTGACTAGTACTTCGCGATGCTTCTCATAAAGCAACATGTACTTTAACAATGACAACGTCTCTATTTTTAAGGTTCTGTACCCAAAGGGTAAAACGGGAACCTATTACTAATACTCCGCTGTCCGTCTGTCTGGCTACAGCCAAATTTCAACTGTCTAACACGGTTCATGAGATGTATCTCATGTCTCTGTAGACAGTTGAAATTTTCACAGATGATGTATTTCTGTTGCCGCTATAACAACAAATACTAAAAAACAGAATAAAATAAATGTTCATGTAAAGGGGGTTTCCATATAAACATGATTTTTTTGGCGTTTTAATAAATAATGGTATTGAACCATTAGTGCGTGAATCCGACATGCAATTGTCGGGTTTTTTAGTATTGAAATAATTATTTCTTGGTCACGATCTCAACTGATGTTAAGTGGTGATGTGGTCGTAAGATGGTATGCACTAGTTTAGAAGCAGCCTATTCACTCTTCTCTTGAAGGTGCCCACATCGTAATCGGACGGAAATACTGACGCTGGCAACATTTTAAAATCCTTTGCCGTTCGCAATACGAAAGAAGATTCGAATTTCAGGTTTAACCCAAAATCATGTAACTTGCTACAATCTACAAATGATTAGACGAATTTCAAACTCAAGTTACCCACAATATATTTGTATACATTCTCGAAAATAAAGCGAAGAAAATTCTAATAAAAAGTATAAATTATTTGAAAATAAAGTTACATTTTCAGTAATAACACAACATACGTTATGAAAGGCGTTCAAGGCGGCAAAGGTTCCGTCTTGTGGGAAATCACGTTACAATGTTCCCACGTAATTAGTTTAACATCGTATTATATCGTTGTCTTATAAAATATAACGGACCCTTCACAATGGCGTTCATTTTAATATTTATTAAATGCGGTTAACAAGCTAACAAACGCTTGATGTTATGTGATCCTTGAAATTTCCTATGAAAACAATAATCGAAACCAGCTCGAGCCGACGTCGCCGGGGTGAATTACATTTTTGCGCGATAATATACCCCTCTGGGTTATGACCGTGCTTACATATTTATTGATTTAATTTAAGACAAAAAGTTATTTATAAGCATTTATATCGTCCAGATTAGTGAAGAAACAAGGAGTATGCATAACCGACGAGTATGTATGCATAGATGTATGGATGTAAAAGCGAGAGGTGTCAGGATGTATTCATTTAATACGATAACAAAAACTAAACTCGGAGTTGTGTATAACAAGGTGTGGCGTGACGTCACTAACTTTGGCAGTTAGCGCGGAGTTAGGAGGGTCAGCGTCGGCAATTAAACATCGAGATGGGTCGCGTACGCGCTCGAGTTGGAGAAGTCACTGTGTGGAATTATCTGACGCTGATCGTTAAGCGTGCAGGAAAAGTATCTATTAGCTCCTGAAATAATACACCACCTATATGAGGTTATTGAAATTGTACCCGTCATTATCCCAGTAACTGAATTGATACAGGCCTTTAGAATTAGAAGTTAGTATATTTCGAATGGCATACAATGGCTTCGAGTAACATTTGTCAAAACCCTCACTGACATTGTAGAGAAAGTCATTTAGTTGATTATACTTTTATTTTGGTACGGGGGAAAAGTGAGTCGTGGGGACCAATTAGTTTTAAGATTACATAGTAAAAAGAAAAAAGGTTTTATGACGTTTTCACTTCAACGGTGGGGGGGGGGGATGGCCTACAGCCTTTATTTACTCTTGTTACTTCGTTTTTTCTAAGTTTAATGGGCCACTCTAAGCTCTCACTCTGCACTCCTTAATGAGAACATCACAGATCTACGAATTTTCGTAGCACTTCGCACATCGCTACGGTCGTAGGCCCGTATGCTACGAATGCGGACTTCGACTACATCCACTGTGTCCAATGTAGTTCCAAGTGCAAGTCATTGGCAGTAAATACAATTTTCATGCAAGAGTTGGTCTATTTTTGTAATTGCTGGTACTTAAAGCCCGGATTGCCACTCAAATGTATACTTAACATTTTTATGTCTGCGGTTAGTCGTAATGTAAGTAGAATTTATATTTTTATTAACATTATTATAACTTTATTTAAAGTCTAGTCATGTTTAATATCAGTCCTTGTGTATTTAATAGTTGATCATTGTCCCAAATAAGTCGTTATGTTTTTATATATATTGCAATATCAGAAAAGATTTGATTGTTTGTTTGTCTCGGATAAAATCCAAAACTGATGAATAGATTTTAGGAATTCTTTCACTAATAGAAAGCTCTATTAGTGAGTAACCTGGGCTATATATTTATTTATCACTCGAGATAAGCTGTGAGACGTTTCTATATATGTATGTGGTGGTTGACACTTCCGTACCTCACGTCCAAAACAAGAGACCGTATCATGTTGAACAAGCTAACGTGTTTATAGGGATGGGAGGGATAAAAATATCGGAATATTGAATGTCACCCACACGATATAGGGCACAAATGGTGTTAAAAAACACAAGTTAATTATATTCTAAAATAAGGTTAGTTTAAGTTTTAAAAAGAAGGCTAAATAAACATGTCATAATCCCGGGAGGTCGACAAAATGACGTAGACGCTGCGTTATCGTAGCAGTAGCAGTCGTAGAGTTTCTGTCTCCCCTGGGTCCTGGAGTTCTGGGTACTCGAAGCTGGCCGACATGGGGGTGTTGCAGTAAGTAAAACCTCACATAGCCCCCAGACGCAGAATATCTTTGGGATGGACTGACCCCAAAACCCGTAACTCTTTAGTAAACTGCACAGGTATAGATGTAGTGAGAAATTATTTTCCTTCGACAGACAGACAGACACGCGAACTGTCAAGGAATGATTGTATTAAATAAGTGACATGTTCATATCCATTAATATAGAACTTTATTGTTTAGTGTCAAATGTCAAAAGATGGGTACTGAAGCTATTTGAGAGAGCACGTTAAATAGGAACTTTTCTGAAAAATTACGAAGGAAAATCTTTTCTCACTATATCAATATTTGGATTTATAATTTAGTTTTACATATGTACATATGATACTGAAGATAGAACATAAGTTATGAGGTCCAGACCTCGTTAAATAACGCTGCAGTACAAATATTTAATTACAATACGAAGTTATGTTCGCGTTGCAGATTTGGAATTCGTTTCTGTTATTACGAGAGCAAATAAGTTCGTTTACGTTGCACTTTGAATACTGAGCTTTTAAATTTAAGCTTTTGCATTGAATGCAAAAAAGGAAAACTGTTTATGCAATTTATGGAAATACTATCTTTGTTTTATAACTGCTGTTTTCATACGTTAAATAAACCTAGATATTTTATGGGAATAATAAATTGTTTCATGTTTTCCTGATACATGAACGATATAGAAACTGTTTTTAAATGGCGTTGTATGTTTGTCAAACTTTTTTGAATTACTTGTCCACTCTTTAAGATATTCTTAGATGAGATCAAATATCTTCTGTCTTTCTTCTTTTCATGGCTATTTATATCTACCTTCTCTTCAATGGCTAAATATAATTATTAAGTGGTGACAAAATTACGAAATGACTGTTAAGAAAGGTATCAAGGTTCAATGGAAGTACATACACTTAGAACCATTTACCTAAACTGCTTGTATAACTTTTTAAGGTATACCGCATGTATTTCGCAGTAAACCACTCGTAGAGATGATATCGGATGTTGTGTATTTCAGGTTGCATTTACATAACTTGGCTGTATGTAATTATTATTATGTAAATAGATTCCGCTGCCGGACCCTCGTTTGTGGCACAATTGTAGAACTAATTAATCAATTCTAGAAGCTTTAGTATTCAATGATCGCCATTGATACTAATGATTAGACCTCACACAGATACGAATTGACCACAACTAGCTAGTGACCCATGTCCTAACACAAACAATTTGAAATGAATATAACTGTGGCGAATAAATGACGCTTACTGTTTTCTATGAAAAATATTTTTTTTTATGGGAATAGGCGGCAAACGAGCAAACTGGTCACCTGATTTTAATTAATCGCTACATACGCAACAAGCAAATGGGACGCAGATGTGTAGCATGTCTTTGGACAGAGGAGGAGATAGGAAAATCACACCCCGTCTAATCCTCTTCCCCTTCCCATCCTACCCCTATTAGGAAGGGATGGGAAAGGGAGGACGCCTGAAATTGACCCTCCAGCACCTTACTTATCAGATGACTGCAGGACTTTAATATGATTTATGTTGGTCTATTGTTCTGCTTAATATTAAACTAACTACAGAGATAATGAACTATTTCAATGGCATTTAAAGATACAAGGTAGCTTCATGTGTTGTCGATCATCCAACCTACTACCATGCGAAGTATTATCAGTCCTTTTCTAAAAACAGGGGTGAGCGGTTAAGGGAAATAATAGGAATAGATAGAAATTGGATTGACGGAATGTTTTCTTTGTACACTAGTAATTTATGTGTTATGGAAAAACGAAGCATACTTCTAAACTAACTGACTCTAACAGTACACTAGGGCAAATGCTAGAGATGGAACTGTCTCCTGAGACACAGGTCCCCCATCTAGTCCAGGAGACAGAACCTCACGTTTATTTTTTATACTAGGAATCACTTAATCTGATCCTATGTTGGACAGTTGGAATATTAGCCTTTATTATGGAGTTAGGAAAGAAAAAAGAGATAAATATTCTTTTATCGAATTATATATATACAGAGTTTATGCAAACAACGACAAATGGAGTTGCAACAAGACGGTTCCCCGGTCCGGTGACCATTATTCAAGTCAAATCCACAGGACAAGCTATTTGCATGCTTATCTCTCTAGTCGGTAGTGGTGCATAAATTATTACTAATTCCCTCTCTGTTTGATATTGATATAAATAAAAATGTGAATAAATCCTCATTAATTTTAATGTAATCCCTTTCGCCATAGATTAATCGAACAAAATGGGGAAACATACTAAAGAAGGCTGATTTAAGAAAAAATATACGCTCACGCCCGTAACTTAGAGGGGCAGGCAGAGATTATGGTTCACCATTTGGCACGATCCTGGCACACTTTTTCTCGCTCGTCGGTTACGGGTACTCCTTATCTCGCCGTTCTTTAGAATGTCACTAATCTGATCGATATAAGTTCTCCCAGGGCGTCCCCTACCAACACTGCCACTCACTTTTGCAACATGAATTTGTTTCGTTACTCTCTCTTCATTCATCCTTTCAACATGGCCGAACCACCGAAGCATACCTTATTCTTATTATTTTATTTTCTGCACTTCATATTTAAAAAAAACCGTTAATAAATTAGGTTGATGCTACTCTCCAGTGGTCAGCAGCAAAGGTGGCTCAGTGGCATGAGCCCCGACTTACGTACTGTAGGTCGCGTGTTCGAAGGCAGGCGCTTTACTTTGTGTAATTTATTTCATCACCAGGAAAACATCGTGAGAAAACTGGAATGTCTAAGAACCACCAGATTCGAACACATGTGACATCCACTAACCCGCAGTGGGCCAGCGTGATGGATTACAGCTCCTACCCACTCTCGGAAAGGAAGCCTGTATCCCTGCAGTGGGGAAACGTACTAAATAAAGGCAAATTTATTATTATTATGTATTATACTATCCAGTTATGAGAAATTAAGTGAGCAGATGATTATTATCCTAAGCAACTAAAAGATGTAAAAAATCTAAAATCTAAGTCTACGTAACCTCACGCATTCGTTTAGATTCAATCAAATCAATGCATCTACAATTCCGGTGGTTATATACGTTTTTTAATAAAGATATAACTAAAGTGCCTGTTGTTGGTATCATCAGACATCCATCCAAGGATGTTACGCACTAGTTTAGCTAAGCCTATTCATAATATTTTATATCTTTTCATTTTTCTCTTGAAGGCTATAGATCGTTGCGGACATTTATAATAACGCCATCTATTATAAAGTAAAAGAGACTCGCCTTGAGTTTAAGCATTCGATGGTACAATTACCTTCTCAGAATGTAAAACCGATTTATTGTTCGCAAACTTCTATATATACCAAAACAAGATATTGACTGACTGATGTATCGACAGCCCAAACTACTGGGCATATATACTTTGAACGGACATTTCTGTTATTATGCACGAGAGCACTAAAAAAGGATTTGAAATACATTCTCAGAATAATATTAATCCAACGTAAGTTGACCTCAGATCAATATCATGAATCATATTAACGTATAACATATACGTTCCAGCTAAGGCTGGCACTTGTCGGTTAAACCGTGAAATTGTGAGGCTCGGTTTATCTTCTATAAAAAGTAAAGTCGGCTCTATATTTTAGTTTGATTACTAAAGCATCCCGCAGTAGCTGCTACCAGTTCGCGACGAGAAATAGTTCGCTAACAATGCTCGGGGCAAGAATTTATCGGAGCACGAAATTGTCAGCTCAGCCATGCTTGCCTGCAAACTATAATTAATTGTGTAAATTAAACTATATATAATAAATATGTACAAAGTACGTTGAATAAGATCTGTACATATGTACCTGGTTTAAATGTATATTTAGCCTTTACTGTGTAAGTATTGGTGAATGACTTTTTAATGGAGGAAGATGGCAAATAAGCAAGCGGGTCATTTGATGTTCAGTACTAACAAATGAGTCACAGATGCGTTGCCTAACTTTAATGGACAGAAGAGGCGATAGACATCCCCTACCTGTCCAATCCTCTTCCCCTTCCCATCCTATACTTAATAGGAAAGGATGAGAAAGGGAAGAGGTATTGGGCGTTCGGCACCTCACTCACAGACACCTCACTCATCCATAGGTCGATATAAGGAGCACCTATACCTGACGAGCATGTATGCGTAGATGTATGAATGTAGAAGTGAGAGAAAGACAAATCCATGGTCTCTGCGTACCCTTTTGGTTTACGGGTGTGAGCGCATATTTATTTATTTTCATATCAGGTTAAATTTTTATTGATCGACTACTGTCTTGGGTTCTCTGTCACTTTGTGTTTAACTTTGGATTTGAAGTTAGAAAAAATATAGTATGGTGTTTTGGTCATCTTCGGACGTATTTGTAATTAATTTACGCTATATATTATTGCCATTGTTGTAATATACCAATTGGGATATCGATTATTATATTCCGTTCCCCAATTTGTTTATAGGATAATATATTTTTTTATAACATCAAATGCACAGCTTTCATTTTTAACCTACGAAACGCGGCAAGTAATTGTCATTTGCAATAGCGGAGTCAAAGATGTTACATACAACCAAATGGAGCACCCGGGACCCAAAAGTGAAGCCACTTAAAGTCGCCTACTGGTGACGTAAAATCTAGTTCAGTTATTCGTTTCCTACGCGCTTGTAATTTAATCAATGAAGGTTTGTGCTATGAAATCGTATATAAACTGTACGTTAAAAAAGTGTACGAACATGTGTTATATACGTACGCGTGTATATTCGCGACAAAAATCTTGCTTCACTTTTGAAGAACGCGGTGGTACGAGCGGAGTGTTCGCTGATGCGGGAAGTATGCGTTCAGCAGCCGAAATCAAATCCAAGCTATATGTGTTCGTATTATTATTCCCAAGGAGGGTTGGCGTCAGGCAGGCGGCCGGCCGTAAAAACTATAGCCAAAACTTATACAGTATGGTCTACAATCATACTGTGCGAACCCCATATTAGCGGGAAAAGGACAGGGAGATGATGATATGTGTTCGTGTTATATTTAAATACATATACATAAGTGGCAATGGACACTATATTTAACATTATTATCCTAACCAATATTATGAATACGATAGTCAGTTTGTTTCGCTTTAACTCAACCGGTCATTATGATATTTTGCACACACATTGTCCAGGTTACAGAAAATGACATAAGAAAAGTACCCCATTTTCATTCGAATATAAAACTTTTCCCACAGTAGATAAAACCTTCATTAACGATATCGGTTGTATTACCCATAACTCGAAGTTATTATATCTTACGAAAAATTCCACCATTGAAAATGGAAAACGAATGCGTGCGAAGCCGCGAGACGAAGCTAGTCTAAAATAAATTCACTCACAATTTCATAAGGAAGCAAAATTCTACACAAATCGTTAAGTTGCACTTTACATAGAAATGTTTGGCTTAGCTGTCACTTAGAGCGCTTGTAGACCACCGCTTATTCAGCGTGAATTCAGCGTAAATTGGCCTCGGAGCATACGTCACCGCAAATCCGGCAAAAAACACGGACCGACGTCCGGCGGAAAAAGCGAACATCTACAAGCACTTTTAGGTTTGAGTACAACCTAATTTAATATAATACTTGCTGGATTATTTTATTGGCGTCAAAGCCGAGAGTTCTCAGACTCGAGATATCGGCGATGACTTGAAGAGCCGTCGAGTGCTGTCTTTGAGCGGTGGTCACTCGATTTGCGACCAAACCTTGCCACTTGAAAAACTATACGTAAAAATAGCTTTTTATATATTTTTTTACACCGCTTAAACATATATAGTCTACTTTAAAAGAAAAAATATTGAGCATTAATTTAATCCATAGAGGTCCGTCACGATTCTGATCCATTATTCCCGTTTTTTTTTACATTTAAACAGCTACTCATAAGCGGTCATCGGTTAAAGATAACCTTAATACAGCTTTCATCTCTTCTCTAATCTGAATGGTAAGAAATCCCAGGTCTGAGCGCAAGTTGCTCGGACATTAAATTCATGACAATGTTTCCTAATACAGCGATCAGTCATGTCTCTACGCACGTTCGGCTTGATTCGGTTACTCTCGGCTCGACCGTAATAGGACACCGATCGTAACGTGACAATGAGTCATGCTTTTTACACCGCTTTCCAACATAAAACTTCCTTCTTGCGGTTTTTTTATCGGTACAAAAGGCACATCACAAGCGCTAAGCTTAATATTATCCGTATCGTATGTTATTTTGGTATTAAATCTCCAGTAACAATAATAAAACAACGGGAACAATATCGCGCAGTGGTGCGAATGTGTTTATGTAATGGTTTCGAACAAAGTTGTCTCGTATTGCCGCGGGCTGCGGCGTGTGGGAAGTTACTCGTACACTGAGTTGAGTAACGCAGATGTATTCTGGGGGGATAATGACCGCGTACCAATTAATAGTTAGGCCCCTGCTTTTGAGAGTGGTCGAGTAGAACAATGTGTTTGTAACTGCTGTCATATGCTTGTGAAATGAACCTGTTTATATAATGTATACGTAATCAATGCCCTGCTTTGGCGAGGACAACCAATGGCTCCGTTATAACCAGGACATTGATGACCTAGGGGCTTCACGTGGCTGAAGACATTAAACTGAAAAGACTCAGGTAGGCCACGAACGGCTGATGGATGGAGCCAGAGCGCCCAAGTGTCCTTTGGAAGTCAACCCGAGATTCGTCGAGGTCGAAGAGGATCAAAGCTTTGTTGGTTGGACAGTGTGAAACAAGAAGCCAAGAAAGTTGGAATCGACGAAGGGCTGTACAGCTAAATGAAGAAAGATCAACTGTCAACTGAAAGAAACAAGAAAAATCAATTCCTTACTTGTTACCCATAGAAAAGAAAGGGGGAAGTAGACATAGAAGAGGATAGAGGGGATACATAAGAAAAAGGCTAGGCTGAACGGATTGGGAAGTAGTAGACGTACTCACCGGGACTCTACCGGTCCCGTCTATTTTTAGTTCAAGACCATACTTTAAGCGGATCCGTAGTTCGCAGGAAAAGAAATTAAAGGAGAAGGTATTCAGAATAGAACGTCAATTAAGCTTCGAGACATATCAAATGATAGGAATATTTTACAGAATACTTTAAGGCAACGAATTATTTAAAAAATCCATTCAAGGATGGCGACGGAACGAGTCATAGGTTGACGAAATCTTTTTCCGCCGTTACGTAGTCAATGGTAGAAAGGGTGCAAATTATTTGATGAGCGGTACTCGAACGTGTTGAGTGCTACAGTTCGTGACTTTTGCACGAGTTGAAAAAAACATTCGTTGAGATCTTACTTACCCAAACGTAACGAACTTATTACAAAGTATCAATGTACTGACTCTTTATTACTACTTCACAATTGTAACTTTTTGAAACAGACTTTACGACGCTTTACCATTCGAAATTGTACACTTAACAAAATATATAAATACTAGGCAGAAAATATACTTAAATTAAAAATAATGATTTGAAACAAACAACAAAACAATTATTAAAAATATTTTTCTTAACTAAAGTGAAAATCTAGCTTCATTTTTGATTATTGTAGCACACGATATCTGCAAGATAGATTATAAAAAGTATTTTCGCGCCGATTTTTACCGGTTCGCACCGGTTTGTGTAGTTTCCGACAGCTCACGCAAGTTCGCGCCAGTAGCAGATGACGTCGCATCTCCTGATTGGTCAAGTCACCAACCGAAACTGACGGTTCGTTCGGATACGCGCTGTAACAATTATTAAATCACTTTAAGGACTGTCTCGGTATAATAATCCGGCTGAAACGGTCGGCTGTAGCTTCTTAGTTGTGTTTGTGAAGTTGTAGCAAGTTGTGTGGTAAGTATTACGGTCTTTATTCAAAGTACTCGAAATTAGGGAGTCATAGAAACTTGTACAAAGTAGGGGTATTACTGCTAATCCATTTCAATATTGTTCATACATAGTTAAGTTAGATCAATCTTCATTAAGTTCTATAAGCTTAACTTAACTTATATTAGAAATGCGAATGTGAGTTTGTTTGTTACGGTCTCGTAAACTAATCAACAAATCATCATGAATCTTCGTACACATATTAAAATTATTAATAAAAAATACTATACAGTACCTTTAATTTGAAAAAAAAAACTTCCCGAGGGATTTTTTATTATACAAGAAATCAAGTTACAAACATATCCAGCCGCCGACAAGCTAGTTTTCAATAAAGTAAGCAGTCACGCCTGGAAGTACTCAATATTACAATACGCAGAACTAGAAGAAAGGGGTAGGCAGAGATTTACGATTTCTATTTGATACGATCCTAGCACGGTCCTCTCTCGTTACTTCTAGACCCATATGTCTATAATATGCAGAATATGTAGTCAATAGAAATTATTTAATTTTGTCTTATAGCAACACCGCCACAGACTGTGTAAAATATTCTAATTAAACCCGTAATTCTTATCGTACACGCGGAAACCTTAATGTTTATTTTAAATTAATCTTATAATAAGTAACACTTTAATTATTAACATTATTTTAAGCTGTCCTTGACAAATATTAGGGTGTAAAACGTATAATTCGTTCGGGCTTGTTGAAAGGATGAATGAAGAGAGAATAACAAAGCAAATTTATGTTGCAAAAGTGAGTGGCAGTGTTGGTAGGGGACGCCCTAGGAGAACTTATATCGATCAGATTAGTGACTTACTAAAAAAGGGCGATATAAGGAGCACCCATAAACGACGAGCATGCATGCGTAGATGTATGAATGTGGAAGAAGCGAGAGAGGTGTGCCAGGATCGCGCCAAATGGAAACTTATGATCTCTGCCTACCCCTCTGGGTTACGGGCGTGAGCGCATATTTATTTATTTATTTATAAAACGTATAATAACATTTTTATTTTCAATAATTTACTTTCAATATTATTGGTCTATTTCAGTTATGCTTAATTTACTTACCATATTTCGGTAAAAAGCTAATCTGTACGCACTCTCTGTGGATACCTAATCTTTACGTGCTGTCTATGGGTAGCTAATCTTTACGTATAGCCTGTAACGTGTAACGATTTTTTTCCGTGCCAAAAGAAGTTTCACTTCAAAAACATTATTCATGCATTAGGCTTTAGGCATAAGATGCCATGTAAATATTGACAGATATATAGTGAGGTTTGACGTGAAAAGCCGCCGGATTTAGCGAGGGAGCTGTGTGTTACCATTCCAATATATTTGGCTGGAAACGTTTTCAAACGGAATGTACTAGGATTTATTGATACCTGCTCAGTTCGTGCCTTCAATATATTTAGATATTTGATGTACGGAATTGTGAGCTGCATTTGTTAAAGGCGGAGATGGTTCTGAAAGGTATTTATCCGTTAAGCTGTAACTTTAAATTAATAAACTCATACAGAGTTTTGAAATTTAAATACTATAACAACTTAGTATGACATGACTATGACAAAGATGAAAATACTACTTATAAACAAAAACATGAGATTTCAGTTCAACGCGTTTCCGCTGTGACGTCATTGTTAACAAAAACTTGATATATATTTTTTATGTTAGAAGGTGGCAAACGAGCAAGCGGATCACCTTATGTTAAGTGTTAGCAAGCGGATCACCTTATGTTAACTTTAATGGACAGAGGAACAACAAAAAATGTTTATTTTTAATTCCTATACATCCCCTCCACCGTCAAGGTGTCTTCCTCTTCCCATTTCCTTATAAAAAAGGGTGGGAAGGGGGAGAGAACTAAAATTAGGCCTCCGCCGCCTTACTCATCAGACGAAACGCAGAATACTCTACTTCACGCCTGTCTTATGTGAGGTCGTGGTATTTCACCGGTCGAGCCGGCCCATTCTTGCAACAGATGTTGTTGCGGACTCGACCACTGTTAACTGTCATTCGACTATTGTCGTGAACCATTTTCAAACAAAATATTTCACTAATCTACAAATATTTCATATTAGGAGGGTGATACCATCCCTCTGTAGTAGTCTGTAGGCCGGCTGTAGAAAAACTGTAACCAAAAATAGTTATTGACTACACATACGATCCCAACTGGTTCGATACACAGCCGTCAGTACGATGTTTGTACCACAACTGTCGTATTATTATATTAGTATACAGTTTGGATATTGTTTAAATGTGTATAAACAAAGTTAAATCGGAGCGTGTGCTGTTCAGTGCGATGTGCGATTTAAATTGTGTTTACTCTGGCAGAATGGTGGAATCTGTGCATTCAGTTTTACGGCTCCCTGCCACGATTATTGCGAGTTAGCGTTTATTGCTGTGAAGATACCTACAAGTATGTAGAGGCTAAATTAAGATAATTTGTAACTTGTAATATTATGAAGACAAGATTTTGCAACTCATCCCAACTCCAGTATACTGTGAACAAAAGCTAAATCGCTTTAAGATTTTGACATGACATACAGTTACCAGTTTAATTATTTAAGACCATATTTATGCTTTCCTTGATGCTTATGACGTTTGGAAAGCAACTGAAGGTTTGTTCCACTTCGTTCACCCGGACGGTATCACCTAGGGTGATTTTATTTTAATATATAGATACATGAATTAATAATTGTCAATGACAGGCACTTCCTTGCATTCAGATGATTTGATTGACTAAATAAATTTGACGGATAACAATTCCACTTTGTTCACACAGGTCACGTGGTGATTTAAATTTCAAGGTGATCAAAGTGGAATAAACCAAACTGACTTGGATGCTTATATATTAGTTAAAATTATTGAGTAATGAAAGAAATGGTTTCATTAGTCGTGACTGTGCGTGCACACAGCTCGGGTGACCACAAGAATATAAGAAATATTCTTCTCTTTGTCTCTTACTCACCCATTTTGCATGTAGATTTGAATTGAAATCAGTTCTTTGAATACTAAAAAGTTACCTCGACGGATACCTCGGATACAATTCAGAAATTCGTTCGCGGTAAACTTAAATGGGAACTTGTCAATGTGACTAGTTCACATCGCATCGCATCTCCGGAGACGTAGATATTTACTCGCTCGCGGAAATGGAATTGAATAATAAATTTCACTCAAGACCATAGACATTTTATTTCAATATGCATGTAAATTAATGTATGTAGCTGGCCCGGCAAACTTCGTTCCGCCCTTTAATTAATAGATGGTTCACTATTTTGGCGATAATGGCTTACACATAAACGATAGATATATGCTGTCGCGGGCTTTTTTGTTGGACTATTTAAGGTTAACATTTCCATTATATATTATATACGTGTAGCTCTAACAGTTTTGGCAGCGCGCACCAGAATAGCTCGCATATGGCGGTTTTGTTCCTCCTTACTTGACACTTATCGTTATATTTTGGACAATTCATACAATATTTTTATAAATTATAACCTATATGTCATTCTGATGTATAAGCTATATTATTGTAAAATTTCATTGAAATCCATTTAGTAGTTTTTGCGTGACAGAATGACAAACATCCATACATCCTCACATCCATACTTACAAACTTAAGCATTTATAATATCTGTAGTATTTCACTACGATACATATATAAATTAGTAACTAAGGATGAAGAAAGGGAACACTATCCACTGTTCAACTAACCTATTTAGTAATAAATATTATTAAACTTTTTGCCTCACTAGTAAATATAATTTAATTTAAATGACACGATGTCAAAACCCTTACATTGACATACTGCTCAGCCTTCTTCTGTCTGTCTTGAATTCATAATCTCTATGCTTTTTTGTTTTCTTGCTGAAATATTTAGAATAATTGTCAATTTGATTTGATATATTTTGAATTACATATTGCTAAGTCTAGTTGCTGTATAGGTACACGAACTAAATCCTCTTATCAACGTAATTAGTGATAATCCCTATACGCCGGCAACACTAAGTTTGATACCTCATGTCTTGATTAACATGTGATGCATAATACATGTAGAGATAAGGGTCACTTAATGTTTGACACAAATAGCTTAGCATTAAGTAGATGACTTAATAAGGTCGGTTTGTTGCTTGTTGTTTAAGTTTAATTATCTTTATAACCCCACTGTAAATAACATCGCAAAGATTTCCTTTCTGGAATAGCAAGATTGCGGAGGAATCACTACGGAAATTTTAACAGTGGCCAGGAAAATACCACGACCTCACAGAAGACACGCGTGAAGTAGAAGTATTTTTTGTTTCGTTTGAGGAGTGAGGTGCCGGAAGCCTAATTTCAGTCTTCTTCCCTTTCCCATAATTTCTCATAAGATAAGATGGAATTGGGCGGGGAAAAGGATATATCCTTTTTCCCGTCAATCTCCCTTCTGTCCATCAAAGGCAGGCAACGCATCTGCTGCTCATGTGTTTGTTGCGGATGCCTATGGGTAGCGGACTCTTGATATATCTGTCGATTTAACATCCTGTTTTTCGGGGATGTTTAGTATTCGAATAACATTTAGCGTCATTTCATAGAATTTCAAGGTACCAATAGATGGCTCTGTAACAATGTTTTATTTTTTATCTGTAAATACGTGTTTTTCGGGAATTTTACCTAAATAGATAAACTTTGAAGTAAAAATCGTATCTATATACAAAAGTTCATTCAAATCATCAGAGCTGTTTTTGAGATTGCCGAAATATACAAGCATTGCTTTGTATACAAAATTAGTATTTCATATTGATCAAGCACAAATTCTAGTATGCCTGTATGTTAATAAAGCACTTTGTATGTGAGGGTCGTGGATTCAATATGTTCGATATTGGCATCCTGGCGGCGTGTTTGATCGGGTCTCAGGATTCTTTTCACTTCGTTACAAAAAAGACACAGTGACTTGAATATAGAATTGGGGTGAATGATTTTTTCTTACAATTTCTTGCATCGTGTACTGTACACACAGATTATGATAGATATATAGGTTTTATAACTACCTTATGAGGTTACGGATATAATGCTTGACATTATATTATAGGCAGAAGTTTCTAGTACTATTTTTGCAACCAAGTCTTAATTAATTATCAAGGCGAGACACAAAAATGAGTCAATAGATCTTCAAGTGGCTGTGTTATGCCAAGAGACTGTTCACACCTGCAGGTACAAACATTTTTAAATTGCTGGCGTGTGCCAAAAATTTAACGGTGCAAAACCTTGTTGGAGACTAACAGTTTTATTTTTCTTTTTTCCAAATCTGCTTAAAGATATCTCCGGCAGTTGTTCAATGATGTTGGATATAAAATAAACTTTAAGAAATGGATGAAAAACGGAGATTAATTCAGCTATTTGTACAATAAAAAAACATCTTTCTTTGCTTGTATGCAAAGTATGGGTGTAGAAGCGAGAGAAGTGTGTCGATCGCGCCAAATGGAAATCGATCTCTGCCTACTTCTCTGGGTCACGACCGTGTATTTCATTTTACACGATTAGTTGATACCCTACAGTATTGTAAGCTTTTAAAAGAATCAAGGTCAACAATTTCAATATTTAGTCCAGGCCCAGTATGTTTGCAATGCGTATATCCTAGTGACAATACTGAAAGCCAATAACGCAATGAGACGGATTGACTGGCTCCGTTACATTACGAGCTTAATGTACGTAATGAGGTTAATAATGCTTACAATTACTTCTCCACTCGATTATTATTGACATTTGTACTAAATGTACTATTGTAGATATGACCACAATATCAACAAAGCTTTTGTATCCAATACCAACAAATAATATACCAATATACTATATAATATACCAATATAGTATACCAATAAATAATATACCAACTATTAATGCTAAAGTGATTTTGTTTATTACGATGTAACTTCATTACGATTAAACCGGATTAGTGTTAAATTTTGTACACATATTGTAGGGAAAATAACATGGCTTACTTACCTTATACCTCGAAATTGGAACTGGTCCTCCTAGTTATATAGTCTCCGTCTAAATAACGGTTGCCATGGTAACGTTGTTTTGACAATGGCGCAGCTCTTGAAATGATAATAATAAAATGAATAAACTGCCCGTGGAGCGTCGTCCTTTGTCCAGCGCGTGCGCAGCTAGAGCGTCGCCCGGGCACGGACCTGGGATCTAGACGTGAGATGTGTGCGACAGGCAACTTCTAATTTTTATTGTAAACCGTTTTCTATATTTATTTATTATTCATTGTGGAGTACTATTATTATATATTATTTGTGTCTTTGTTAGTTTTCTTTACGTTTTCTCACTACGAACTTGTATTAATTATAGGGCACATATCACTCGTCACCTAAACTGGTGACCCCCGTCCTCTGTAACAATTACAACTTTTCGAAATACAGATTTATTTGTACGTTATTACCGGTCAATGAGTAAGCACATTGTGAATTAAAAACATGTCAAAACTTACTTCAATCACATGTAGTATACAAATTCATGCTACCTTTAATTCGTTATTGTACGCCGAATCATCTTGCAAACATTTCCAGCTTTGGACATGAGAAACAAATGCGTGCGAAGCCGCGGACAACAACTAGTATGCTTAGCAATAACAACATTCACTGGCTGGTCTGTTAAAAAAGACCCTTTCAGTTAAAATTCCGAAAAGTACGATAATGTTATGCACTTAGCATATATCTGCCTGTAAAAGTAAGGAATATATGTAAAGAAATAAATGTAATTAAATACGGCGTAAAAATTGACGAGAATTGACGAAAACTAAAGGAAAAAGACTAAAAACGTTGGAAATAGTTTTAGGAATACTTTTTAATGTTTCCACTTATCATAGCAAAATTTCGTTAGTTCTTAATAAAGATTTGACACAATTAAAAGTTTTTAATCACCGAGCGGCGTGCCAAAGGAAGTCGGCTACTTGCAGAGTCGAGAGGCGGCCCGTGCTCCGGGCTTATCAAGTCGGCCAAAAGTAACGGGTACGAATGCCAGCCCCTCGTGAAGTCCAACCCGACCTCTATCTTCAGCAGACGCAAATCTTAGTTTAGTAAATATTATTTTAAATTATTATGTGTTTTTCTAAAACATAGCTTTGATATGAAGATAGCGTGTGAACAGCCCTAATTCTCATTTGTCTATGATAAAACTTACCGATTGTCTATGGTTTTATACTTATGTCGCTCTCTCAGCGGGCGCACTCTTCTATACACGGTGGGCGCTCTAATAGTTCTCAAATTCAGTGTCGCTGTCAGGTCAAGAGCATTGTTGCAACGCTGTGTGTTTATTCAAAACTTAATGCCTGTTTTGTTGGTATGGAAAACAGTTATATTATTAATATAAAATAATTTATTTATTCTCCTTAACTGGTTGTAATTAAATAATATGGGTATGGAAGTTCCCCCGCACAAACGAACCAACAGAAATTGTTCTCGAAACCTCCCCACGGATTATTTCATGAAGTTTATTATGCATGTTATGCATCTTTTTAACTAAATTGATACAATAATTATATGAGAAACTTAACAGTATTTAAACGATGTTAGAATTGTTACATGTCTAGAACATTGACCTCTAACTTTATAATTAATACTTAATACAAGTTGAAAGTATTTTCATACAATATTGTCCTAACGGTAGTACATGGGTCGGTCCGTGTCAAAGCACTAATATTTTTATAGCGTGCTAGTATTTTGGTTTCGATATCAAATAGTTAAAGCACCACATAAGTCGTATTCAGGGGTCGGCAACCTTTTTTTTGGCGTCAACCAAAATATACGTATCAAAAATTCGCTTGTGTCAAAAAAAAACTGTATTCCTACTTCCTCCCAATGCCACTCGTCCTGAGATATTTAAAAAAGAAATTTCGTAAACAAAACGCCCTTATTTCGAACAACTTACAGTTGCTTTTGGCGTGTGGTTTATTCTTTCGATCTTGTAAAAACAAAGCCAATATTGCTGTAAAACCAGAATTGTGGTTTAAAAGGTCATTACGTCGAAGCTGAGTTTGTAACAAGATTACTGTCTACAATACTGGCGGAGAGGGCGCGGAAGCTTCCTTAATAATTGATACCTGGTTCAAAGGATTTATGTTTTGTAAGCATAAGATGGTTCTCACATAATATTTTTGAAATTACTTAAGTTAAGACCGTCTATACTTAAAGGTAGGATGGATTAATATTTCAAAGTTTTTAAACTTTAAATGATATTTTGTTAAGTAAAACCATTGGACTTATTAATAGAATTATCTTCAGTTGGGATTTTTTTGGTATTTATGCATTATTCTTTTCTAAGAAAATTACGATTGATCACAAAAAAGAAAAAAAATGCTAAAAAAGAAAACATTGCAGCATAGGTGCGATGTGTACTATATTCTAGCTAGCTAGGATACTTAAAAACGTTTTGTAGTGAAATTTAAATTCACCTTGGTCAAGTAAGTTTGGAAGTAGCTTAAAAGTTCGTTCACTTTTGTTCGTTTGATGCTTTTCATTAAAGCAATCGCGAAGCAACCGCGCCGTGCGAGAGGGCTCTGGGGTGCACTCAGCCCGTACGACTGCAAATGAAAGCGTAACGCAGTTACTACGATGCGTGGACTTTTCTAACTAAATAACTAAACTTAGTGATTTTAAATTGAGGAAAAATATTTGTATAATTTTATATTATCAATTTATATTTTATTACATAAAATAAATAAAATAACTGTTAATGAAAAGCAAATAAAACGTTGATAAAAAAACCCGAGCTAAAAGTTTTGTGGGAAAAGAAAGCTAATAGTAACAGGAGTTCCAAAAACAGTAAAGTATATCCTTTTTGATATTTTACACAGGTTGTACAATAATATTCTCACTACATAATACTGTATACACTATATATGACTACTTATAACAATCAGTCAAGGCTCGGGCTTCAAGAGGTGTTGTCACGACCGTTGATAGTTCAAACTGAGTCTCCTTCCTTTGACTTAGTGCTTAACTAAAAAGATTCTTGCTGTCTAAAGTCAGCTACGCAATTATACGTTCCAGTACCGTACTTATACATTTTCCGCAAACCGGAAATTTAACATATACAACACATTTTATTCTGCTAATATAAATGTGAAAGGTTTTAAGTGTGGATGTATGGATGTTTCTTAACCTTTCACGCAAAAACGTTGCTCAAAAATTTTGCTACGAAACAAATCCGACCTCTGTTCATAAGGGTTGCAATTTGTTAGAGTAATATATAACAGATTGGTCAAATGTACGGACAAAGCAATCACGATTGCGGACGGTGTTCCACAAACAATTTGCATTCCACTCGTGACGGAGCGCAGGATGGTGCGAATTTAACGACCACAATAGCGCACGTGTCCGCGTCTGCTAATATTGTGTGAAAGTGTTATTGTGTTGTGTGTGAGTACAATTTAAATGGACAAGGTTTTATGTAACACAGGCAGGTTTCAATTTATGTGGATCAGTTGGGAACGCGCACACACATCCTAATTTCCGTCACCTTCCCTTCTTTAATACGGATTGGATGGGGAGGGTCTGAACAGGGGAAGAAAATATTCTTTTTGTTTCTATTTCATCATGTCTTAATTAAAGGTAGGCAACGCATCTGAAATTTGCTTCTGAACTTTTGTTCGTTTGAACAAGTGATTAGTATAAAGCCATATTGATAATTATAAAGTAATTGCAAGATCGTTGCGACATAATTGTGTCGGCAGGATCGAGAGGCAGAGATCTAAATGGTGCCCTTGTAACATTTTTGTTGAAAATGCGGCAGTATGCAAAGAAATAAATAAAATAAAATATATATTATATAAATATTATGTTAACGGCATTAATAACAGAATAAAGTTATTAAGGATGCAATTGATGAGGGAGGGGTTGAGGGGGGGATTGACATCTTTTGTTCAAATATTTAGTGAGAGTTGCTTAAGATATCAAAATTATATCAACTCTAGTATAGTCTGTGGTTTAGTTTTTTGATGTTTAACATTTTCCCGCTCGTTTTCCTGCAATCTGTGGGTGTGATTTCGTGGAACAGGACGGAAGTGTGTAACAGGAAGCCGGGGCAGCGCCATTTAATTTGACCAATAAGCGCGCGCAGTGCTAGTCAACCGTCAGATCGTATCAACACATTTTCGGGATGGTATGTAATGTTAATGTTTATTACGATACGCTGATATATCTTATTTAATATGTTAATAGCTGAACAGCGTCCAATATTCTACAGATAGATTTATTTATAACAAAGTAATAAATTAGGCAACGGAAATTTCACACCGAGGACATCGCGGGGGCGGCACGTTTCGTATTGAATCGGTTGTGTCGCGTCGGCGTTGCCTTGGATATTAAACTTTATTGCAATACAACGTTTCGAATAGGATATTAAGCTCACATAACTTAAGCATATGTTAAATAAAATGATTTTATTTCGATATATATACGAGATAACACAATTATGATCAAAGCTCATCTGTAATATTGTAGTTAATTTTAAATTTAAATTTGCCGTTATTTGTGTTTATCGGGTTGTCTACACTCATATACAACTATTAATAAAATTCTAACATTAAACAAATCTTAATATAATTTAATAAATTGCAATTTACTTTCAGAAAGTATGTTATTTTTCACCGGTCTTTGCCGGCTCCAATCTTTATAATAGCGGCTTGCGGATAGCGGCCCATCGCGGCTTCACACCGGGATATAAGAAAAATTTCAAAACTTATAAATAATAATTATTAATATAGGATTCAAACGGTCAATGCTTATTCAATACAAACAAACAAATCTTTCCTATTTACATTATTTTATATATAGTGACCCCCGGCTTCGCCCGGGTACCAATAATTATGTTGATCCGATCGCTACCAAATGTGTGTGTGTAAGGAATGTGTCAACCTGGACAATCCCTGTAAAATTCATCGAAATCGGTCCAGCCGTTTCGGAGTCTATAGGTCTATAGAGAACATACATACTTCGCTTTTTATATACAATTTTTTTCCATAAAAAGTTATCTTATGTTACTTCTAATACCTCCAAGAATTTGTGTTCAAAGTTTCATAATGATCGATTGAGTAGTTCTCGCGTGAAAGCGTAACAAACAAACTTGCATTCACATTTATAGTAGGGATGTTCGAGTTTTATTTAGAGGTAGAAATGCATCGTACGGGAGCGTATTACAAAAAAATAAATACAAGGAAATAATAATTGCAATAATATTGCATTTTCTTTCTGAGTTGTATCGCGACTCAATTGACTTAGTAATGTCTCTCAGATTTTTATTTGTATATTTTTGTTTTCACACACACACACACACCCACTCACGCAGATACACACACACGCACGCAATCACATAAACACACAACACATGCGCGCAGCACTTCTATTAGCAAGTATTGTATATAAAATAAAAATCTGAAAGGCTTAGTATTTAAGTAATTGTTATCTATATATGTGTAATGTAAACAAGCTGTTTGATATTGTAAATAATAAAATAAAATCACTATCTTGTACTATAACATCATTTTTATTCTCTTTTGACCTGATTATTGTATTTTGCTTGTGAGAGGAGTTCGATTCATTGAAATCCGAAATTCGGCAGAAAAGTGTCGGAGCATTGACTGCTCGGACATGGTTAACTTTTCTTTCATCGTTTGTTTTGTCAGTCGACTGAGTTGGCAACGTGGCCTCCTTTACGTGTATACTCCTATACGTGTACGTTATTCCTTTACGTGTGTAGATAAGCTATGTTTGTGGAATTGATTGAATTGGACATGAGATTAGGTGTTGTTTTATAAAATATATTTTAGTTTATATGTTTATTCCAGTCGTCTGTACTGGTTAAATCTCGAAAATATTTAACAAGTTGTGAACGGAACGAATCATTGCTTAGTCCCGTTATAAACCGACGAGTTAGAGCCAGTGACATTCTGAATTGATTGTTTAATTGTTTAGAATGATTAAATATTATTGGATTACAATCATCGACTTCGAAACGTGGTTTAAGTACAGCAATCGGAAAACAAAGTGAAACATACCGAGCGTTGGATGGCTTACAAAGAGACTATGCCTCAAAGCATCGGCAGTTGTCGAGCAAATTGTGCAAAAATCTGCTAAAACCGCAAAAAAGCGGTTTGGGGCGGATGCCAGGTCGCTGTATTCTTGCGGCATTAGAATGCTAACTTCCAGGGCGTGAACTCTGAGATGGATATGTTTGCGGGAAACTAGTAAACGATGAATTTGGTCGCGTTATTTTATAATATCAACCTTATTCTGATTGCGATACATGCGATTTTCCTTTGATGAAATATTAGCTTTAGATTTTGGAATATGGAATAACTTAAACTATATTGTTGAATGCTTACAATCCTAGTCTAATATCAAAGGAATCGAAATATGTTTAAAGAAAATAAGAAGAAAGGATAATGAATGGCATAAAAGAACCGCCGAGGATTCCGCTGATATACCAGTTACTTTATTGTTAGAAAACATTTACGAATCCAGGAAAGTGTGGGGCTTTCCATAAACAAAATATGGGAAAATCCATTACTGTACTGTAAGTTACTACTTATTTAATATTGAATGTAATTGTATTAAAACAAGAAGATACTGCTTGTATTCGAGTAGCAATCATAGTTTAGGAGATGTGATGCGAATAATAGGCTATATCTGTTTTAAAAATATAAATATCTAATAGATACGTACGTATGTAAAATGTAACAGAATTTTGCCAGAAAAAAAAATAATTTATCTAATTCGCCACCTTTTTCTGGTTACAATAGTCTTGCACGAACAACTAATTACACTTCGAACTAAATGATCTAATATGCGTTAGCGAACCATAAAATAATTACAATTTTCCCTAACCATTAATTAGCTACTTCTTGTGACAATTGAAGTATGGATTTATTTTTAATCGAGAGAATACAATAGATGAGTTGGTTTTCATTCAGTTTTCTTTGTCAATTGTAATTTTCAGGCTCGGCTTGCCGTCCGTCCGGTCGACCTAGTTTCATAGCGCTCCTGACGGTAGATGCGATTCTTTTTTGTCGTGTAAGTGGCTTTTACTAGCACCAGATGGCGCTCTACTGATGTATTTAGTTTATTTATTGCAGCTGTTATAAATTACGTCTAGTGCAGACAAATTGATAAGCTTATTTTAAAGGAGCTAAGGTATTTATTACAATCACTTGTGATTTACTTAAAATACTTAAGTTAAGTAGACTAAAAAGACTACTATTTCCAGAAAAGATAAGACCAGATATCGTATAATAATAATAATAATAATACTGAGGTACCGTATTACCAATACCAGCCATCGCCAGTTTTGGAAAATAGTTATATCACGCTCTACTGGGATCGATCTATTATCACAGACAGGAGTATTGTTGCCAATAGACCTGACATTGTGATAATAGACCGATCTGAGAGTCGCGTAATGTTGGTCGATATCACTATCCCGCATGACGAAAATCTCGTGAAAGCTGAGAAAGAAAAGTTGATGAAGTACCTAGACTTAGCTCACGAGATTACCGCCATGTGGGGTATGAAATCGACTACCATTATTCCGGTGGTCGTGTCAGTGAACGGACTTTTAGCGAAGAGCTTCGACCAACATCTTAAGAAGCTCTCGCTAGACGGTTGGGTTAAGGGTTTGATACAAAAAGCGGTAATTTTAGAGTCTGCCCGCATTGTGAGAAAGTTCCTCTCTCTGTAACCCTGACCACTGGTTGCTTGAAATAAAAGGACTCCGCAGCCGGTGGATCACTATTTTTATATAATATATTTTAGAATGTCTGTTGTTTTGGTAGATTTTTTAAGGTATATTATAAAAAAATATGTATTAAATATAAATAAATGACATAATAATAATAATATGTTTATTATCAGACCATGAGTCCATACATATACATTAAAAAAAATGTACAAAGATATAAGATGAATAGGATTATAACATGTGATACAATCGTTTGGACAGATGTTATGCTATGCAGCTAAATATGTAATAACTGGTGCATCACACTAGCGTTCTTAATTAAATTATTGTTTTAATGGACGATCGAAAACAATTCAATTTTTGTTTAATTTTTTTTTAAATTTGTTTTTTGTAATACTTCCTGGCTTCAGAAACTATTTTATACTACTTACTTCATAAAGAAATTTAAGAAAACAAAAAGAAAGAAAACAAAACAAAATGAAAAAAAAAATCACTTATTACTGTGCCATTCCATGAGAAATGGCGCAGCAGTGATTGATGTAACTGCAGTCCAGCCGACTAGCGATCATGCAAAGGATACTATAATGTGGCTTTTGTTTTTCATTTACCCAGGGTAAAATTTGGTCAGAATTATATAATAATAGCACTTGTTTGCATGTCTTAGCTTACTTACAACTTAAATTTTGATTTGCATAATATGAATTATCACTTTCAGCTTGAGCGTTATGTAAAATTATAACTAATGAACTATTTTTTAACTTTTTCATGTCAAAACTTCATAAACGTTAAGTAAATATGTAGGTGTAAAGAGCTTTGGAAGGGTAGTTGAAAAAAATTATAACTAAATAATTCTATCGCCTATGTTCACCAGGGATAATGTAGGATTGTAATGGTGAAATAATATTTCAAATCGGTCCAGTAGTTTTAGAGTCTATTCCTCCTCTCTGTTTGCCCCTTATGTTATAAAAAGTAACTTAAATAACGTTACTTTATAATCATAATATTGTATATAATTAATTAAAGTAACATTTCGAGTTGTTCTAATTGAATAAGCGACAGCAGAGCGAGTTTCGCTTTAATATTCATACGACAAACTCGGGTGCTAAGTCAAAACTTAGCACCACCTTCCGTGTCCGAACAAATTAGGCCCGTAATGGATTTTTACAGCGCAAAAGTTGGCACCTCCCCTCATCATTGAACGAGCTTTTGTCTGCCACTTGAACTACGACAAAGTTCTACCTGTGGAATGATTATCAGTAGCTTGGTTTTAATTTTTTTGTGGCAATTATTACTCTAAATTAATCTTAATTTAAGGTAGCTTGGTACGCAGACGTATATTATTTTATTTTGACGTCGTGAAGCTTAAATAATAATCTTACAAATAATCTTTATTTTAAAACTTTGAATAGCAAAAACGTTATGAGAAGGTATCGAATAATCGTTGTGGTCGCTCTGTACTTTTATTTTGTTAGTAACAAAAAGTTATCCATTATTTATATAAATGAACTGAAATTAAACTAGCTAAGAAGGTGGCAAACAAGCAACCTGTTTACCCGATGTTAAGTGATAGCGTGAAGAAGTAGACTGGAAATAGGTCTCCGGCTCCTCACTCATCAGACGAAACGCAGAAGCGTACTTCTACTCCACTGTATAACTTTAACTGTTATTGAAATCGAATATTTTTGTTGCAGGCAATCGAGAAATGAAACGGAAACGCTGTAACAGTTCGTCAGGCGTCGCGTAGTGACGTGTCCGGTGCTATCTGTCCGCCATGAGCTGTGACGTCACGACGATGCGCTGCGTTCTCTTCTGCCTTCTCTCGCTCTCTCTACACAGGAACCTAGCATTCGTCCTTGACAAACAGAACCCATACTCGCAGTTCCGCAAATGGAACGCCGGACTCAATGGAACTTTGGAACTCGAGTTCAAAACCGACCAACCTAATGGACTATTATTGTACACCGACGATGGCGGGACTTACGACTTTTTCGAACTGAAGTTGGTCAACGGAGCTCTCAGGTTGAGATATAATCTAGGAGGGGGAGCTCAGATTATAACTGTGGGCAGTAACTTGAATGATGGACACTGGCATAAAGTTCAGGTGAGCCTTTACCTGTAGACACAAACGTAATTTTAAAAGAGACGTAGTTTACTGCATTCTGCAAATGGAAGAGCGTATCCTGCTTGTAATAATAATGCGAAAGTTTGTAAGTATGGATGTTTGTTACTCTTTCACGCAAAAACTATTATATGGATCTTAATTAAACCTTACAATAATGTAGCTTATACATCAGAATAACACATAGGCTATAATTTATAAAGATATTGTGTGAATTGCTCAAAATAAAACGATAAGTGTCAGGTAAGAAGGAAAATGTTCCACCATATGCGGGCTATTCTGGTGTGTGCTGCAGAAACCGTTAGTTACACGTATATAATGTACAATGGAAATGTTTACCTTGAATAGTGCTACAAAAAAGACCGCGCCAGCATATATCTATCTTTTATGTGTAAGCCATTGTCGCCAAAATAGTGAACCATTTATTAATTATAGGTCGGAGCGAAGTTTGCCGTGCCAGCTAGTTTAATATTATGTAGCTTGGTTAGATGGCTTTGAGATGTCCATCTGTAATTTTAGTAAACAATATAATGTTCTCGAACTTTCAAAGTAGTGTGGGCAATGTTCTAGTTTGACACTACTTATTTCATCACGATGATGTGAATTAAGATCGTTTCTTCGCCTTCGCAATCTGTAGTTTAAGGAAATACTTGGGTATTTTTCCGGATATACAATTCGTTCTCAGGTTGCCCGCCGAGACGAGCACACGTCTCTGGCTGTGGACAGCGTGACGCAGAGCAAGACGTCCCGAGGCAAGGAGTTCGTGTTCGGAAAGTTCGCCTCCAACTCTGATGTCTTCGTCGGAGGCATCCCGCCATCGTGAGTACCTTCTCGTTTTGTATATCCGTGTTGTAGGATAAATATTTAGCAAATCTAATTATGAAACAACAACATACATGAATGTGAAATATAATAATTTGAGATATAAAAAATATTAGGGCGTGCAACATATTCGAAGCATTTATTATGAGTTGTAGAAAGAAGTGATCATTAGAAACCTTATATTATTATTGTATTATTAATAAAAATATTTATTTAACATTACTTCTTCTTTTTAGACGCTAATTAATTAATTACACTAATTTTAAAACTTATATTAAGAATTTAGATAAGGAGTTTTGGAACGAAGAATGTGTTTTGTTGCCTTGGATTTCCACTGGCGTAAAATTGTGTCGCGATACAAGCTTTCTCTCTGCAGAAATTGAGAGGACAATATGTTTTATGTGTTTGTTTCCGGCAGTGGAAGCCCACGGTTAACGTAACGTTTTTCTTGACGATAATCACTTCGTCTACTTTGTATTAACCTTAAATATTTTATGGGAAAAAATGATTTAAAAAATAACTTATTTTTATCATCATTTAATGCAATTATAATAATAATAATATCCTAGGACATTTTCACACACGGCAAAATACATATTTAAATAGATAAATTACACCCAGACTCAGGACAAACAGACATTTTCATGCCACACAAATGTTTGTCCTGGGTGGGAATCGAACCCACGACCTGCGGCGTGGAAAGAAAGTATCTTAATAAGCACGCCAACTGGCCCGTCGTTATACTATTGATAAATGCTTACCTATCAGTTTTTACTTAATAATTAAATTGGTTCATTTAAAGCATTAGTATCGAAACTTGAAATCTTCAACAATTTATTTTGGCATATATAAGATCCATTGCTTCGAACGACATTATGACAAGCAGCGTCTTTTAAAGGCCCTTTCAAAACCCAAGAATATAAATAAAATAAATGATAATGTTCATTAAATGAACTAATTTTGTCCTAAATTAAATCGACACTTGGATCATTAATAATTAATTCCATTAGCTATTCAAGTATCGACTTTCAAAGGTATAAATTACCTTTGATACTCGATACTGGGTAATAGCCTTAAATAATTGTTCCTTTGTGTAAATTCAAGGCCCCTGAGGCTAAACGTTGTGCGTATACTAATTATGAGGTGTTCGATTATTGTGAGGTCCATTGCAGCCGGCTTGCCTCGACTTTCACTGATATGAAACTTTCAAAATATTTCAAATGTACATTTTTTCTTTTCTTACTCTAACTACTCTTGTTTTTAATTTAAGTAAAATATAAAATAAATAACTAATTTATGTATAAAATATGTTGTATTATTGAAAGCAATATAAAAATGAAAACATATTTACCGTGGTCGGTTCGCATTTGTGTATCGCAAAGAATCGAATAAGCGTCACAAGTATTCGATTATACGCGGTGACAATCTGATTGAATGAAAAATCAACACGCGCCACTCCTGTGATATCCATTCCTTGATTAAATTTTCCCGGACGGGACACGGATATCGTGTTAATCATGCGACGCGCCACGGCCGAGTGGACTTTTAATTTGTAACGATCTATGCATGTCCACACTGCCTCGACTCTATGGGTACACTGCGTAAATGAATATCACTCATGCCCGTTACCAAGAGGACTAGGCAGAGATTACGCATTTCCATTTGGCACCATCCTGACATACTTCTATCGCTTTAACACCCATACAGCATCATGTAATATATACAGTATATATAAGAAATTTCCATTACACAGTGTTTCAAGTGTTTATAATTGTAATATTTGATCAATCATGTTATATATTGTGTAGCTTAGAGTTGAAAATAAAGTCAATAAATGCGCGCTCACGCCCATAACCTGGAGGCGTAGGCAAAGATCCTGAATTTCTATTCGGTGCGATGCTGTCACACCTCTCTCACGTCTACATTCATACATGTACGCATAAATACAGTGGTAGACCCCGCAACAACAACATCTGTGGCACGACCGGTGAAATACCACGACCTCACAGAAAACAGGCGTGAAGTAGAAGTACTCTGCGTTTCGTTCGATGAGTGAGGTGCCGGAGGTCGAATTTGGATCCTCCTCTCCTTCCCACCCTTTCCTCATACGGATAGGATGGGAACGGGAAGAGGATTGGACGGGGAGGGGGTTGGCGGGGAAATTGAAATATCCCTATGCCCTCCTCTGTCCGTTAAGTTAGGCAACGCATCTGCAACACATTTGCTTGTTGTGGATGTCTATGGGTAGCGCTTCAACATTAGGTGATCTGCTTGCTCGTTGGCCACCACATGACATAAAAAAAACGTCGGTTACTCATAGGGTGGAAAATCGGCCGTTAAATTAATAGCACGACAGGTGAAGACGCGGGGCTTGTTATTTATAACTGAACAAAGAATAAAATGATAATTTCAAATCTGTTTACTTTGTCTTAAGTTTTATGAAGAGAGTATAGCGTCACTTGTAGTCGACACCTTGACCCAGTTGACATAATCTCAGGCCAATGGAAATGGTTATTTTATAGTTAAGCTGAATCTTTATGTAAGGTGATAAAATTGTATCTTATGTGGAAGTAGGAAAGTTATTGTATATAGTTTCCATGTAGTAAATAGTAGCCGGTAATACTTCCGTGGAGACAGGAACCATGGGTTTTGGGTTGTTTAAGTATATCCTGTCACATTTGTCACTTCCAAAGTTGTTTTTTTTTCTAATTAGTTAAAAACGTGTGCCACATTGTTTTATTCATAAGATATTTTTTTAATAAGATAATAAACCATCGAGGAGCGTGCCTCCTAATATTAAGTAATTACCGACCCCCCATTAACATCCGCAGCACCAGAGTACCTGCAGATGCATTGCCGGCTTTTAAGGAATAATATTTGATTCTAAAGTAGCTCGTGCTACGGCGTAGCGACGACTACTACAGAACGTAGCAGGCGTGGATAATCTTATCAATGATTGTGTTGCAGTATGTGTACAGTTAGTTAGTTAGGGTAAGGCGGCACGAGAGTGACAGCAAGACAACCTAACCCCTTGCCTGCCTGCCTGTTCACTTAGTAACCTACAAGGATTAACCAGAGCTGTTTATACAATAGGAGGGAGGAATTACGCGCCTTTTTTATTACTTTTATTATTTACCTTTTTGCAAGAAATTTATTAAATGTACATTTTACGGGTCTGATTAGGGCTGCCTCAAGGCTAAGGCCTAAGGCTGCCGCATACAACGGAGAGCGACTCGAATTGTCAACGACCGAAATTTTACCGATCGGCTTGATCAGGCCTTGCGGAGGCACGTCAGCTCCCTATGCATTTTTTACCGTATATACCACGGGGAGTGTTCCGAACAACTGTTTGGAATTCTTAACGCCGAGTTTCGTCATCGGACGACACGACAGACCGCCAGGTACCATCCACACCATCTGGATGGCTGACACCCTTTCCATGGGCGTCGTTGATCACCTCCGTGTTCCGTTCGTTTGCCTCCTTCTCTTATAAAAAAAACATATAGAGGTAAAAGCCATTATGAGCCTGTTTATTTGTTTATTATTGTTGTTAATTTATGTCTTTAAGTTTTTGTTTATTTGTATTTCGAATGTCATTAACAGTATGGTTACGTACTTATATATTAAAGTAAAAGTGTCGCATAAATAAACGAATAACTGGATAAATATACCGGGTATCTTTTCAAGTAAAAAGGGTCGACATTTTGTCATTCATGTCATCTTGAAGGATGTAATGTGAGGATACGTTTAAGGTACAAAGCAGGGAGGGAGCTTGCGCCCTCGATAAGCGAGGTCACCTCGCCCTACTTACACGGGATCCAGTAAAATAGGACGTAATTTGCAGTAACTACTTAAGCTTTAGAAATAACTAGAGTTTCTATTTGATTTAAGCTAAGTTATCGGAGATAGAGCTTTGTCTAAGAAGATCTAACTAAACTATCAGTCGATAATTATAAATCATTATGTGACGCATTTAAAAATATACAGAGTACAGTAAACTGCAGAAGGACTCGTAACCGATGATAATGCGTAGATGTATGGATGTAGAAGAAGCGAGGTGTGTCAGGATCGCGCCTAATGAAAATCCATAATCTCTGCCTCCCCTCTGGGCTACGAGCTTCGGCGTTTAAACTACCCCGAATGGACAAACAGGAACATAAACATATACACCCATATATATGTCCGATTTAAACTCTAGTCCCTGTTCCTATTGTTAAAAAAACGAAATACCTCCAAGAATACGTGTACAAAGTTTCATGATGATCGGTTGAGTAGTTTTCGCGTGAAAGCGTAACAAACAAACTTACATTCACATTTATAATATAATTATTCTCAGAGCTACCGAATGTATCTGCAAAATTTCATTGAAATCGGTTAAACCGAGGAGTATGGCTACTAACACTGTGACAGGAGAATTTTATATATATAGATTAAGTAAGTAAGACTGCAATATCCCAAAAAATGAATAGCTACTTTTAATTTTTTTTAATGTTTTTTTTCTTATTCGTATTGCTTCTATAATTTATGGTATTTAATTTGTAATAATTAACCGTTAATTATAAACTCGTCTCACTAAGGGCTGAGGGAATGAGGAGTATGTCCGGGAAATTGTTAGACATTTCTACGTATAAAATGAGATTTGAACTGACTAATAATTAAATTCGCGAGCACCTCGGTAAACGAAATTGAACGTGACGGAGTCAATTTGCAAGATTAATTTTGCCTTTTTGATATCTTATACTTTAGTATGTTCAATTTTAAGTGAAATAAAGTATATTAACACATGTCCCTCAGAGAAAACAAGTAGAAAATTATTTCTCATATTTTATAATCTGTTAATATCGACAGATCCATATGCCGCAAATAAGAAGAAACAATTCCGATCTACCATATTTTAATTCAGATCTTTAATTTACGTCTCTGAAAACCTTTATAACCTGTTTTATTTTAATTATGTATTACAATATTATGACAATTGCCTATATATATATATATAACATTAATATACTTTGTTTGGTCCGTTGTGAACTTAGTTTAGAAATTGACAACGACATGATATTTTTTGACAGTTAAAGTGTCCAAGTCAAATCGTCAAATATCTATTCTGTTTCATCGCACCATATTCAATAAATTTCAACTGCGTGATTTCCCTTAAAAAAATGTATGTCTGAGTTATCTATAGGAGCCTCTAGTACATAGCGATAGATAAAACCGTTAGACAAAAAGGATTTTAAGCCTCACACTCCATGCCAAAGTCATTAGGATACTGGCGTTTCAAAGTCGGTTAGTTAGCTTCAACATACAATCGGCTTTAGTCTGTGGTTTGACTTACGAAAACGGTATTAAAGGGAATTGACTCTTGTTTTTCACTGTTAACGTTCTCAGGCCTGTTTAATAGGCTACACTGATGAGTATAGCCTATTAAAGATCTTGCAAGGGCTAGACTATCCATTTTTTTACTATTAAGTAAAGATAAGACTTTCACCCATTGGTTTTTTGGCATTGGTCGTATAGTGTCCTACCTCTCAAGTTTTATATCTTTTAGGGTCCGGGATTGTACATTACAATGGTTCTGTACAATAAATATTTAAAATTGAAAATTGTTTTAATGTGTATATTAGTTCCAACGCTGGCCTCAGACATTCCAAAGAGTGTAATAATGTAAATTGTAATGTAAAAAAACATGGTAGATGTTAGAGATTATTGACATCTATTTTATTAGATACCAGAAACTCGTACCAGCTTCACTTGGGTGACAGACAGACAAATAAAATACATATACTAATGCTACTCTCCAATAGAAGAGATTTCTTTAAGTGAATGAATATTAAAAATCGGTCCAGCCATATTTGAGTTAAGATGGTACAAACAAACAATCAATTCATACCTCTTTATAACCTTAACTAGTTGCATTCTAGATAACTTTATCTATTTAAATGAAGTGCAAGGTAGTAAAACTTGTCAAGGCTTTCACGGCTATTAGATCAAGGAAAATAATTCGCAAGCAACAATGAAATCGGCCTCAATAGATATTGATAGCTTGGCCTAGATAGCAGTTCGAAGGGAGTTATTAAAAAAATAGCGTTCTGACACTGTTCATAATCCGCTATTAAACAATAGTCTGTACCATAGGGGGTGTTCCGAAGAATTGTCAAAAACAACAAGACAAAGCTCCAAATTCCATCGACATCTTGATGGTTAGCAATCCACTACCGCGCGGTTTTCAAGTAATTTTTTGCCTTCTACAGCCGCTTTGTGAAATGATCTGTGGCTGTTCAAAACAATACGACTAAGGGTCTTTCAAGGTAAGAGCATACTCCTTACATAAAAGCCGGCAACGCAAATTTAGACGACCCGTTGCCCGCTTGCCCCACTCTCCTATAAAAACGGGGTAGAACCTGTAATGTATAAGTCCTGAGGCGAGAAATGAAACGTATTGGTAGCACAGTTTATTCCGGACTGAATCAATATGTACAAAATAGCCACGGTAGTCTTGAAATATTTAGATGTACCTTAATACATTACAGAACCCATCATAGCTTTTCGTAAATGGATCGTTAGTTTTAATACTGCGATCCATACAGTAATTTAGTGTGAATTAGAAGTAAACCACTATCCCCGTGGCCTTCTATCCATTGATAATTCCCACAGCCCAGTTTGCAACGTAAACGAATTCTCTTCTGTGGTGGAGTGGCTATGGGTAGCTTCATAATGAACGCAGATTAATAAAAAGAAACATGGTGTAATTAAACAAAAGGTGCGCATTATTGCGTGATTTTAGTGTTACGTATTAGATTGTTTTTTTTAAAACTATTTTTAGATAGTTGCAATAGTGTAATATGGCCGCGATTTGGCCGATCGTTGACTTTGGGTGAGTTTTTTATATCACTTATTACGTTTTATACGTGTTGAAATATATTTAATTGAAAAATATATTTACGTATAACGGTCAAGGAGCGAGCGCCCTCCCTCCCTTCCTCGCCCTACACACCCCCCGCCGATGTTAACGGTTTATTTAGCGCGGGAAGCGGCATGTCTAAAGTGACGAACATCTGTCATCTTTTTTCTTATTTTTTTCATAACGATCCGTAAAGATAGACCAGGGGCGGTAAAATGACGTATATCTTTCTTACAAATCTATATAAACAAGAAGAGAAATGTGAATATAGGGCATTTTTTTATTATATTCAGTGTCAAAGAAGCGGGTTTCGATAAATATTCCTGTCGGCTACCTTACCTCACAAAACGTTTTACATTAAATCTCCGGGAGAAGGTCATGTGATGTCCCGGCTCGGTCCCGCCTGACTAATGTCACGATCGTGCCCGCCGGGACAAACTGGACAAACTGATAGAAAGTTTCACTGTCTCCTGTGATGAGGATACGTAATTTAATTAGACCATTGAGGAAACCTCAAGGGTGATGAGATTTTTGTTGAAGTGAGACTTCTTTCTTTCTCGCTCTTCTTTCTGTCTCTCTCTCTTGTTTGTATAAACAGTTGCTGGTTAACCATCACGACTAGGGTAAAACTTATCATGGAAATATCGTGCTATAAAAAAATTAACTAGTTATTCGACGCCTAATTTATTACACTGTAATAAACTCGCTAATATATTCGAGCGCTTTTATACAATACTAGTGACCCGCCCTGGCTTCGCCCGGGTACCGCTAATTATGTTGATCCGATCGCTACCAAACACAGGAACACCCGCTGTGCCAATCTGGACAATTCCTGTAATCGAAATCGGTCCAGCAGTTTCGAAGTCTACAGGGAACATACATGCTTCGCTTTATACATACTATATTTTTTCTTCATAAAAAGTATCCGATGTTACTTTTAATACCCCCAAGAATATGCGTACAAAGTTTCATGATGATCGGTTGAGTAGTTTTCGCGTGAAAGCGTAACAAACAAATTTACATTCACATTTATATTATTAGTAGGGATAGGGATGGTGTTAATGTTGCGGTGTTCTCATTAAGTATTCAGTCGTTACTGATTGTTGTGAACTGACCCTGAAATTGTTTACTATTGAAGAAGTAAAAACATAAAATCCCCCATTAACGACATTCAAAGCTACACAAATACGAATCAATATCAAAACAGTTCGGGCGTCCCGAGTCCGCAATCTCAATGATTGAGCTCTAGGTTTGAACCCCAAGTTACATAAAAGCGGGGAACAGAGCGAGAGGTCTTTGGTTTAAAACTTACAAATCACTTCCATTCATTAGAACTAACTTTAGAGTTTTCCTCGTGCCACGAGTTATTTGCGCGCAAGTTCACAACCGCAGGCTTGGTGTTACCAGACCCCCGTATTCTACCCTCATTTGTTATTTACTAAGGGTGCGACCTTTCGCAAAACAAATCTAATTTTATGGTTCCACTAGTATAGTAATTAGTTTAAGATATTTATCTAACCATATACAAAACACTACAGTAATACGGTACGGTCAGATAATTCATGAACTGTTAAAAAGGTATCAAATCGTATATTTAAATACCAGGTATAAAATATGTCAATGAATGTATTTCTATTTGATTATATATTGATACTAGCTGTTGCCCGCGTTGTTTTCAAAACATGATATATTACCATGGCAACCTATACTTTAAGTGAAGGGTTAATGTACCTCGAGGACGCTCTTATTTTCGGGATAAAAGACTTGTCACTGTTTACCTAGAAGAGGCATCTACAGCTATACTGGGCTCGAAGCGGCAGGGCTCAGAGGACGCCTAGCCTAAGCCTCTTTAAGAGTAACTTAGCTCGAGGGCTCCCGCCGTTGAGTAGCCTCGGTTCGGGCCGTTACTTTATTATTATTACTGCATCGGGAGGCCGCCGAGGTCTGAGGTCAGGTTAGGAAGTACATTTCCTGTGCCCTGGACAATTATATGGTCGGCTGAGTATTTTATACATTAATATACTTAACAAGCGAATAATAATCCGATATTTAATTAAATATTATATTTTTATGATACCTAAATATTTTATACGTAATAATTTATGATTAAATTGGAATTATTTGTGTTTTTACAAATCATAATTTATTACATAATTAATTGATTAACTTTAGTACTTTGGAATTTAATTTAATTGCTCCTTTAATCCTAGTTTAAAAAGTAAGACATTTTTAATTTTTTTTACATCAATCGCGCAGAGCTAAGTAAAAGGGATGGTTTCGCATTGCGGTGCTTAAACCTTTTTGAATGAGGTAGTATATAATATTTTGAAAGGGCTCTACGAAATTATTTTTCTCTGAATAAAAATCTTTCTCACTTTTCCGGAATCTGTGGGAGTAATTCCTTGAAATGAGACGGAAGTGTGTAAGAGGAAGCCGGAAGCAGCAAGAATTTAATTGGACCAATGAGCGCGCACGTTGCTAGAGTTGATTACTTGTTACACAGCATAAATAATGAAGAAATAAACAGATTAAGATGTGACCAATACTTCTCTTACGATTGCCATGACACCGTACAATCAATTTTAATGCAGAGGTGACAGATAGTGGTCCAATCATCTTCCCCTTCTCATCCTACCCTCATTTTGAAAGATTGGGAAAAGTAAAGGATTGAAATTAAATATAAAAATACTTAATTATCAACTTTGTAGTTAGAAGGTCTCACAATATTTCAATTTTGTCTTCAAATTGTAATATCTAGCTTGAGTTAAGTCTAGGCTATGCGGGTGGCCGCCATTTTGTGGTCTCTCCGCTTCGCTGCAGCTGTATTGAGTCAACTTTATACTGTAAATACTATTCCGCTTTGGGAATTTAATTGAATACAACGTCGCTATAACGCAGACTATTTTACAAGATTGCTATGATTTATTAGTGAAGTCCACATTTACGTCTCGAAACCTTAATATTTCTTCAAAAATCGCTCGTCGAATTAACACAAAATTGGCTCATCGTTCTAAAACTAACGCCTCACTACAATTCGTGCTTTTTTGTTCATTTTCCGATTATTTTAATTTCAATTTAATTGTTTTCAACTTTTACCTATGTGTGTATAGTTTCTGAAACGGATGGAACAATTTCGTTGAAATAGGAAATGTTATGATTGGCGTAGCTGGCGAGCCTGTGAAGTTTCGTAGCGATCGGATCAACATTATTAGTGCTACGGAAGTCGGGGCGGATCACTAGTTTTTTTTAAACAAATAAATGCAATATTGTTTCTGAAACTTATTTTAAACATGCATATTTTAAATTTCAGCTATATAAACTTTTTGTAAGTCTGGTTTTGAATTCTACCAACATTTGTGTATAGTTCAATAAACCCTCGACCAGATTTTAAAAGATACTCGAGATTTGGCCGTTAGATACGAAGAATTTTTCATACAAAATAATTTATGAAAATGACAATCCACTGAACTCGGATTGCTTTTTGAATCTAAATTTTACGTTTCGGGCTAATTAATGCCACCACTGGTTTTAGCATCTGAATATTTTGGTAATCATTTTATTTATTATGTACATATGTATGAAACGAATTCCAGACTTAAGAGATATTGTATTTAATATTTTATTAACTTTAAAACAGACGGCGTTCTGCAGTACAGACGTAGGTCGCTCGATTAGGTACTAAATTATTCATTTTCTATTGTCTGCTGCATAAAACAGATGTCTGTCATGAAAGCTGAATGCTTTGACTTTAGACAACCCATCTTGTTTTTATTGTAATGGTTCCACGTCACAATCTAGTAATGCTAAATAGAAATCTGGATTGCTTAGATTTGATAGATTTGAAGAACAGCTTTGCTTTTTTGACATTTAGGAATAGATTTTCAAAATTATTATTGCAATAAATAATCTTGTTTCGATGTATTAACGCGACTTGATAAGTCGTTCCGGAGTTATTCAAGATTTTCGCGAATAGCTTAAAAGGTATAAATGTGTTTGATGACTAAGTATATTGAGGCTTCAAATGCGTAAGTTTTTTCCTTTTAACATTGTACTATCCCTACTAATATCATTAATGTGAATGTAAGTTTGTTTTTTACACTTTCATGCGACTACTCAACCTATCATCATGAAACTTTGTACACATATTCTTGGAGGTATTAGAAGTAACATAGGATACTTTTGTAAGTCTATAAAATCTAGCAACTTCAACACCATAATATTATAAATGCGAATTTTTATATGTGTGGATGTTTGTTACTCTTTCACCCAAAAACGGCTTTACGGATCTGGATGAAATTTGGTACAGTGATAGATTATAATCTGGAATAGCACATAGGCTATTGTTTAGCCCGGATAAATGTATGGTTTCCGGGGGATAAGTTTTGTTTTTTTACGGGTGCATATGTACTTTTATAAAAGACGATGTTCTATATAAATTCCGAAACAGCTACCCGGGCGAAGTCAGGGCGGGTCACTAGTTAACTATATTTAGGCATACCGATTATAAATAACTTTGGAGAGATACAAGAGCGATATTGTATAACCGAACTTGAATCTCATTCATTGGGACCCAAAGGTCTTTATTTGTTCGGAATAATTCGAGCGTCTAAGCACTTAGCGAAACGAAATTCAACAATTATCAATTCCGAAGGGTCCAAATATAATGAGAGGTCGGGGATAGATATTATTCCGAAATGGAATAATGTATTACCTTAAATAATTAACTACGCTGATTCATTTGACTACTTTTGTACTACTGGGGGTAGCTTCATTTGTAATTCCGTCACGTTGTGGGGGAGCGAGTATCATATCTTGCTAAGTCCCTACTTTTATGGCCATGTACGAAGGAAGAGATTTTCTTATTTAAGACAAAATTACTTTTTTAATTTCGTAGAAACAAATGGACAATAGTACAAGGATTTGTGTAATACTTTATATAAAATTGGGAAATTTTAAAAGTAGGCATAAGGTGTAACAACTCTGTAGTCGATAAAGACACAATTTATGTCTGCGTGAATCCTGGTATCTGGCGTATTTTGTATCTAATTATTTGGTGTAAAACGTATATTGAATAAGAGTAGAGGTACCTTCCATTGCTGGGAAAACTACTATGTTCCTATCCTAATTAAATTTTCCAATGTTTCTTTAATTCATTCTAGTACTAGTGATCCGCCCCGGCTTCGCACAGGTAGCCATTTCGGAAACTATAAGGAACATGAATACACACATTGCCTTTTGTGTAAAAAAATGTATCCCATGGGAACCGTACATTTTTCCGGCATAAAAAGTAGCTTATGTGCTATTCCAGAATATAATCTATCTCTGTGCCAAATTTTATCCAGATCCGTTCAATTGTTTTGGCCTGAAAGAGTAACAAACATCCGCTACGCTAACGCTAGTTCATTAAAAGGAGTTTTTCAAAATAGTGCTTTTTTGCGGCCCTAAAATTGTTCCTGGAATTCGAGCCACGTACATCCGATCATTCGATGTCTAGTCATTGTAATTAATATTTTCTTATTCTTTATTTACGTTCAGGTTTGATGAAGCTATAAGCCTGTAAACATCCCGAGGGCGCGCGTTGTTTTGTTCGGGACTAGCTCTGTCTCACTCGCACTCGTGTGTATATTTGTTCGAGCGCTTTATTGGAAACGTTTCGTTTTGTTTGAGTTTGAAGCGAAGGCGGTTTTCGTGGCACTGTTCGTGGAATATGCCAAATAATAACCTAACCGCTGTCAACAGCTAGTTACGCTTTAAAATGTCTTTACATTGTATATCTTAGAGTAACCATTAGCGGTTAGCGTTTGCAATCAAAGCGTTTAAAGCTTCTAAATAATTTATATTGATATTCGTGAGAGGAAATAGTATTTCAGGACAGTTTTTGTGATTTGTAAAATTTGGAATCTGCAGCGTTTAATGTAGTTTCCGTTCGTATGGCAATATCGTAGTACTTATAAACTCCGGCGAAATCCGTAAACTATAGCGTTCTCAATAGACCTTTGAAAATAATAATCTTAACGTTAATTAATTAATAAACATTTGTAGGAAAGTAGTAGGAAGATTTCGTTGCTTTAAATAGGCAAAAATGTTAAAAGGTTTTTTTTAAAGTTTAAAACCCCGTCCGGGTTAACCGCTAAGTATAACGGATGCTTTCGCATTGCGGTCGACTTTTTATTGCGCAAATATTTTTCGGGTGACATTTTCGTGTTGCAAGTTAAACTGTACTTATGAAGCAGGCGTTAAATTGGATTTTAAAATTAATTTAAGTTCGCTACTAACTTATCAGATCAGAAAACATTGTGAGGAAACCAGATTATCTTAAAACCACCAGATTCTAATAAGTGTGACATCCACCGTACTGGGCCATCGTGGTGGATTACGGCCTCTTGCCCGTCTCGGAGAGGAGGAACTGTGGAAAGGAATTATTAAAAAAGCTGACTTAATATTATTATCAAGTAATTAATAAATTAACTTTGCCATTGTTTTACGCTATACTTTCTTTGTCTAGATATAGAGTATTGTTGATAAAATAAAAATAAAATAAAATATGCGCTCACGCCCGTAACCCAGAGGGGTAGGCAGAGATCATGGATTTCCATTTGGCGCGATCCTGGCACACCTCTCTCGCTTCTTCCACATTTATACATCTACGCATGCTCGTCGCTTATGGGTGCTCCTTATATCGCCCTTTTTTAATAAGTAATTAATCTGATCGATATAAGTTCTCCTAGGGCGTCCCCTACCAACACTGCCACTCACTTTTGCGAGATAAATTTGTTTTGTTATTCTCTCTTCATTCATCCTTTGAACATGCCCGAACCACCGAAGCATACCTTTCTCAATTCTAGTCACAACGTCCAGTTTTAAGCCACACTTTTCCCTTATAACGCTATTTTTAACCCTATCATTCAAAGTCTGGCCTAACATACTTCTTAAGGATCGCACCTCAACGGCATTAACTCTACTAGCATGCTTTTCCTGCCAAACCCAGCTCTCACTTCCATACATTAAAGTGGAGACTAGTACAGCATTGTGTATTGCCAGACGAGCCTTCATAGACACATTCTATTGTTGATATTGTTGGGATACCCAAAAATGATAGCTTATACTAATGCCAAGGTGAACCTAGGCAATGACTTTTGTCTTGAGCCACTGTGGTATTTGTTGGGACGAGAAAAATATGTAACGACGAATAATATGTCATATTGTGGTGCGTTATTTCCAATCCAATAAAATGTTTGAAATTTTAAACAAATTGTAACAAAAAGTGATTCATTCGAATAATAGAATTGCAAATAAGAGACGCTCCGCAATCCGCTTCGTAAATTACGCTCATTTTTTGCATTCAAAAATATTAATGCAAACTTTGTAACGTTGAATTTTTTTTAATAAAACATTAATTTTGGATGAAATTAGTGTTTTGTTGGAGGAGTCGTTTATGATTTACAGAGAATTTTGCTCTAATTTATATTACTAGTACAATTTGCGGGTTGCAGGTTGCAGCAGGTTGATGATGTAGTTGGTTCACGATCCAGAAGTTTTATTTTATCCGATAGCTTTTTAATTGAGAAAGAGTTGTTGAAGTTTTTTACACTGAGGCAAATGTTTCCTTGTAATACCTACGACACTACTGACGCTGACAATGGAACGGACATACTGATTTACATATGCACTCCCGCCCGTTACCCTAAGGGGTAGACAAAGGATTTTCATTAGGCGCGATCCTGGCTCACCTCTCTCGCTGGCATGCATACATACATGCGAAAAACGATACCTTCCTACAGGAACAGCTAGGCAAAAATTAGGGAATGAAGGGTTAGGGAGTGTGGAGCATGGGGCACCGCACGGATTCGAAATGAAATCCAGAAATTTGAGTTTATTAAGGTTGCGTATGAGTTGGTGGGGCTTTTTCGTTCGCCATTAGATACACCAGTATTCGGCCCTATGTCATAAATATTATATAAAGGTTGTATATTTAGGCGTACGTCCGTTCGTTTATAGTGCGGTGGGAGTTTGATTAATGACGTCATATTGTGCGAACGTATGAAAAAGGTCACTGATCGATCTTCTCACAGCTCTTTACACTAAATTAGGTTCATTCAGTCGCTGTGCTTTTATCCTATTGACGTTATGATGAAATAGATAAAACATGTTTTCTATTAGTACAAGATCCGGCATTAGGAATTTATACCCTCATCTTTTATTTGATCAGGACTTATATATGTTACAAATTAGTTGCAGATCTAAATATGTGTGTAGCTCCTGATCAAATAACATACCGACAGAATTTCAAATTTCATAAAACCGCCGTTTGATAAATTGTGGCCATGTCTTTCACACAACCGCACACACACACAAATACTGCGTTCGAACTTTTATTTGAACAATTTTATTTGTATTTAAAAATTGCTTTCTTGTCGCAGCTTTACAAAGGTATTGTTTCGTTTAAATACAAACTATGAAACTGTAGCATTCCAGCTATTCCCTTTCGTAAGCTTCTCATAATAATCTACGAGGTCCCGGTATTCGCCTGGTCCCGATCCCATTAAAACATCTGCATTTCTATTACTAAACTAGTGACCAGCCCCGGCTTCACACGGTTAGCACTAGTTATGCTAATTTAATCGACGATTGTCTTGCAAGTTGAACCCTGTTTAATATGTTTGATTTATATGATCTTAGGTCAACTTACATTGGATTATAATAGTTCTCCGTACGTTTCAATATAGGGAATAAAACCGAGTTCTTAGACCTATACCAGAAATCTAGGCCCAGTAGTTTGGTCTGTGCGTCAATATATCATAGTATAGTTTAAATTTGTATGGTGAAAATCAATATTTATTGTATCAATATCAGGACAAAGGAGACGCGTGCTACAAAAATAACTGCGCATCAATTATGCAGACGTGACTTTTGATAGAAGATTGATAATATTGTTGAAATGGGTGTCCTTAGTGTGACTGTTATATTATATGAATTCAGAATAGCATTCGATTCCATCGTATTATTTTCGAATTTATATACAGGGTGAAATTATTAATCATGAAACCAGCTCACTAAATCTTATCATCGTTATCTCTCTGTCTTTTTCCCACGTTATTTGAGGTCGGCACAATATGACTAGTCGATACTGTATAGGTTTCGGCTACAGTTTTTATGGCCCGTCGCGCCCCTAACTCCGAGCCTCCTCGGGAATGTGGCTCAGTAAATGTAATAAGTTAATTATGTTAACAATGTTATGATTCTACAGCTTGTATAGCAAAGCCAAGATTGCCTAATTGTCAGGGTGAAGAAACTGTTTATGTTCTTGTGAATTTATAATCCAGATAAGAGTAGACTTTTAAAATAAATGCAATAAGCAATTGCCACTGTAATGTACTCCGTGTGATTCGCTTCATTGAAACTCAAAACAGGTGGGCAGGCGTAATAAGAATTGAAAAAATAAATAAATAACAACAATAACTTGTATCTTAATCAATTCGAAATGAAATACAAGAAGAATAAATTAAAACAAGTTCCTTGGAACTGTTCCGAATTCAAATAAGAATGTCGCTAACGAATGTTGAGCATGATGTTCACGTGAACGTCTAACGGCTAAAGAAGTCTTCACTTCAAAAAACGACGGTGTTCTGTCTGTCTGTCTCAACTGGTTCACGATTATAAACATGTCATCACTAATATAGATAACGTTTTAAAATTGTTCCAACCGTTGTAACTTCTCACGAATCCGTTACGCTCCATTTTGTCACGCGAGGTTGACAACGCGAAGCGTTCGTTCGTCATGCGAAGCATAATTCTTTTTTTTCCCTAGATTAACTTTTCGATCTTATCTCACAAATATTTACAATTGTTCGACAACTTGTTTTTGAATTAAAACGTCGCAGCGTCAAAACTTTATATAACTTTGTCATTTAAAACATTATTCCCGAGGAGGGTTGGCGTCAGGCGGCCGGCCGTACGACTGTGTACCTTTACTTCTGGTCTTCATCTGACGAGGAAAGACCTCTCTCGTCCTCCTCTCCTTCTACTTATACGGTCTTCTATTCTTTCCTACAGACTGGCTATCACAATATGATTTTTTCTGTATTATCTTATTTTACGTACTATGAATCATAAGCATGAAAATAACTGGCAGTAACTGCTCCGTCAAACGTAATATCGGCGTAACAAAATATGTTGTGTCATGATCGCGCCAAATGGAAATTCATAATCCCTGCCTAACCCTCGTTACGGGTTACGGGCGTGAGTGCATTGACTATTGAAGTTAATGTATACTTTAGGACCAAAGTTGGCAGTGTAGATCCTAAAGTTCAACGTTGTTGGTACGGTACACAAAAGGCTTCAAGCGTCGGCAGATATGAAACACCGCGAAAGATGCACCGCGGTATCGCGGATACATTTAGCTTTACAACATACTTTGTGTGTTTCATCTGAGACACACAAAGCACAAACTAGGTATAGTCGTATCTGTCAGCGATAAATTGTAAATATGGTTAGCTTATAATATTACCAACGATTTTATAAACTGTCTTAAAATTGCGAATGACATGATTTTTCAACTTGTCAAAACAAGAAAGACTTGTCAACAAGATGAAACTTTTTTAAAATTAGTTTCCAATCTTAGTCTTCTCTATTTGCACTGTTTATATTAAAGACAAGGTTTGAGTTCAAAATTTAATGTATTGACATCGATAGATCATAAACTATTGAGATAAAATAAGTTAAATTGTAAAGATTCGTTCAGTTCACAAATTGACAAAAGTTTATAATATAGCCAGTGAGATTATAAACTAACAATGATTATAAATCTACGGTGACATACATTTAATGCGTTTGTATGACGAATGACACAGATTTCAGAAAAGCTTACAATTTTCACAAGACGTGCGTCATCATCTAAACTAGTGCGTTCCGTCCTTAGACCACATCACCACTTAACACTAGGAGGGATTGTTGTCAAGCGCTAGTTTATATTTAATAAAAAAAACACAAAAAAACGTTGATTCGTATTGTGAAAATTGTAATCAACATGAACGAATTTCTTCATTAAAATTACTGTGCACAGTTGTATGCTATGTAAATTGTGCATTTATTACAGTTCCAGGATAAATTCGTCGTTCGTTCAATTTGCTTTTATTTAGGGACAAAACGAAATTGTCTTTCTGTCCAACAAAAACAAAACTAATTTGTATTTCCTGATTTGCTTCGTCCCAGTTGACGGCATCCAAAAGTTATATGGTATTTAGGTTGAATGCAGACAGGTCACTCAATAAGTCAACTCTATTTCTGATGCCAACGCTTACAAAACATAATATAGCATTGTGTATTGAGTTTTCCATCATCTTCTCCCTCAACAATTTGTTGACTCAACAACCTAATTCTTGACCTCTTCCCACTCTTTTGTACCAAGGAAACGATGGAAAAGAGGAGAGGTTTTGATGGAGGATGGATGGAAAAAGAAATATCCTTTTTTCTGGTTATTTCTTCTTCTGTCTATTCCAGGTAGGCAATTCATTAGATTTGATCTTCATTGTATATGTAAAATAATATTCTTGATATGACGAATTCAATAATTGACATTCGTCTATTTGTGTTTCAAATGTCAGGTCTGCTTTGCCAGTTAAAGCGATTGACTGATTCAGTCTACTTGGTAATTTCTATTCTCGTTACGGATATGAATTGACCTTTTCAATTTCAATTGTCGTTCGTATTTCATTGTTATGTTAATTCTATTATAATATATAACCGGAATCTTTACTCTATGCCGATTGAAAAATTTTCCTTTCAACTTCCCATCACAATATTTTTCTACGGTAAAGGCATATTTGCAAGCATCTTTGTAGCATCTTCTAATTATGTAATGCTCTTGATAATTGCTCGTCTTTTTCAAGTACATGAGGTTCTATTATGACCTTTCAGGTCTTGGAGGTAGTATTTTCAAGTAACGTGCGTGCGTTGGTAATTTCAGTCGAGCGTTGTAGAACTCCCTCAGATTGTAAATTTAATAAATATAATCCAATATTCAATACTATCACGTGACAACTTAAAAAAACAATTTACTTTTACACTACGTTAATATAACTTGACTACATCTATGTTGAATCCACTACAACCCAACGGAGATCATATGCTCCAAGTTGTTTACGAATATATGTCTTGCTGGGAGCAACTGTATAATAAGGTATACACAGGTTAATCGCTGAATCGGTTTAAGGTCACTCAGAGGGCAATGGATAGGTAAAACCATCAGAAATGTAGTGATCTGCAGAACCAGAGTAGAATAACCCGAAAAATCGCAAACCTTAGCGGCAATGGACGGGCCGGTTGGCGTGGTTTCTAAGATACTTGCTTTTCACGCCGCAGGTCGTGGGTTCGATTCCCACCCAGGACAAACATTTGTGTGCATGAACATGTCTGTTTGTCCTGAGTCTGGGTGTAATTATCTATTTAAGTGTGTATTTACAAAAGAAAAGTAGTATATGTAGTATATCAGTTATCTTGTTGCCATAGCACAAGCTCTGCTTAGTTTGGGATCAGATGGCCGTGTGTGAATGTGTCCTAGGATATTATTATTATTATTATAATGGGCTGGATAGGAAGCTTGCAGAACAAGGTCGATGAAGTAAGGTTCTGGATTGGCAGCCACGAAGAGGTCAACGCAGCGTAGGCCACCTACGAGATGCGATCAAAGGCGAAGGCCTACCTCTAGCAGTGAACTACTGTTGACTGAAGAGAGATTACTGTTAAAAAAAGCTATCTCAACTTTGCCTGTATACACCACCACATAACCAGATCACAATAAGATAAATTATGTTCTTAAATAAAAGAAAAATATAGCTGTAATTGAAAATAATCTGGATTAAGGGAAAAAGGTTCACTGTATCACCAAGAAAATTAAAGTAGAACATTATTCAGCGGGACACCTTAATTCGTTAGGGCCGTATTTATTGTTTAATAGGACAGGTTTTATGGGAAGGTCTTTATTTTGATAACATTATTGCAATGGAACCGGATGGAGCCTTGGGAATTTTAATTGAGTTTTCCTCGACAAGTTTGGTGCAAAACAGAAAACTTGTAACCTGATTTGTAAAGAATAAATAAATATGCGCTCACGCACGTAACCCAAAGGAGTAGGGAGAGATTATGAATTTCCTTTTGGCGCGATCCTCACACACCTCTTTCGCCTCTTTCACATCCATACATCTAAGCATACAAGCTCGTCGGTTCTTTAGTATGTCACTAATCTGGTCGATACTCTTTGATATCTGTATAAATCTATCGCTATAAAATTTTAAAATCTATAAAATTTCTAACTTAGCCACACATATTTTTACTGGTCAAGGACGACAAATACTATCTCCATAAATATAAGCAAGCGTCCTCACCAAACTGCTTCTGCGATGAACATATAAACCAAACCGTGGAACACATAATAATTAGCTATCCACGATCCGATCAGAGGAGATTCGAAACCGAATCCAGCATGGAAGTGGCAATCACAAACAAATGACAAAAACTGGCGACCTAAATTTATGGAATTCGCTCTTTCGCTACGAAAAAAAATCTGATCGATATAAGTTCTCCTTGGACGTCCCCTACCATCGCTGCTATTCACTTTTTTATGTGAGAAGGTGGCAAACGAGCAAGCGGATCACCTGATGAAGTGAACGCTGCCCATAGACATCCGCAACAAGCAAATGTGTTGCAGATGCGTTGCCTACCTTTAATGGACAAAGGAGGGCACAGACAGGAAAAAGGATATTTCCTTTTCCCCGTTAACCCCCTCCCCGTCCAATAATCTTCCCTTTCCCATCATATCCTTGTGAAGAAGCGATGGGAGGGAGAAGAGGGCTGAAATTAGGCCTTCGGCACCTCACTCATCGGATATATATATATATACGCAGAGTACTTCTACTTCACGCCTGTCTTCTGTGAGGTCGTGGTATTTCACCGGTCGAGCCGGCCAATTCGTGCAACAGATATTGTTGTTGCGGACTCTACCACTGTTAAGAATATTTTAATTTATAAATAAACCGAAACCAGGAATTCGCGGTAGTAAGCAAACGATGCAAATGTTAAAGAATACATTTTTTTTTATTGCAACGAACATATATATTTATTTTGGCTGTTCATTGGGACACAACTAAATAACCTATAAGTAAGATAGATTTACTGGTAATCATTGGACCCTTTATTTTAGTCACAATGATTTTGATATCTAAATGCTCTACGCTTTTAACTTATACCAGCGTATTACAAAAAAGGAGCTTCCGAAATAAGAAGTGAGTGCTTTAAAATATGGTCTCATTAATACATAAGTACCGGCGGTTTTCTTTTATCCATTCGGAGAGCGTCGGAGCGCTGCGAGGCTTGTGCGGTTACATTTTATATTTAGAAATTATTACGCATGAAAAAATATGCTTGAGACTAGCGTTCATAAAGTTTTATTAATGTAATGCTTAGAATGGGGTGACTGTATTATTTTCTGATCAATTTAGTTGGGCTTATGGTCAAGTTCGTTTATCTTCCATCCTTTTCCTATCTGTCCTGGGGGTAAGGACCTTATCCTCACCCCTCCTCATCAGACAGCTGGGGAAAAGATGCAAAAAGCAAATACGAGATTAGATAAAGGGAAGATCATTACCCCCATCCCACCAAGACAATTGAGAATGTTGAAGTATAACTGTCACATAACATCCAGTGTCTCGCTTCCCTCCTTCTAGTCTGGATAACACATTCATTGCATTGTATGCTGTTTCTAAACAATCTGTATGATACAAATAAGAATGTTTTCTTCTCACTGAGGCTAATTATGTAGCTGTGCTTGCAATTAGTTCTTTGTCTGTCGTTTGACTCCGTCGACGATTGAACTCCTACATGTTGCCACTTGGCACCGCGCGGCAACTTGCGACGCGTGAGAGGCTCGTGAGGAAACATTGATATGCAATGGTTGCTTTTTCATAGTTTTATCATAAAGTTTCTTAAAACTCTTTAATCTGTATTACAAACAGTATAAATGACCCGTACTCATTTCGATTTGCTTGTTCCTTTCATTGAAAAAAGTAATTTAGGGTTGGTATTCCACTACTGTGTGGTTTTCGTGACTGCTTCCCCAATTCCTTGATGCATGATTTGTTTCCAGCAATAGTTCCGAGTCAATATTACTTATTCAAGGTCTTCAAGGCTGGCAGAGCATCCGAAGTTAACAGTGGTAGAGCTCGCAACAACATTGTACACATTGCGTTTTATATATATTTTTAATATATCTGCTGCTGTGTGAATTAAACTGTACGCCTGAACATTTATTTCGGCCAACGTAGCAAGCTACGTCTTTATTGTATCACGTAGCAAATTCCGTAGCTACGTGATGTCTTAAAAATTCACAAAGTTCTTTGAGAAGATTAAAGAAAAACGGTAACACTGTTTTAGTGTATTAATAGGCGCTTTTAATTAAGCAGTTAAATTAATTTCCTTGTATTTTATCATACAATCTTTATTTGGTAAAAGAAAAAGGAGTGCCCCATTCCATAAAAGAAGCAGTTTTGTTCACATACAGTTTTAAAATGCTCAGTATATATTAGTTCTGAAAATAATATTATTACGTTACTTATTATTTGTCTTGTATGGATATTTGTAATTGCATTCCATTAAGCATAAAGCATAATTGTATGTTTGTTCTGATTTAACTCAAATAGTATGAAATCGATATAAAAAATTATTACATTAATAAGATATTTGTCTATCACCGAGTAACCTGCGCTATAATATTTGTCTAACCGAGCGAAGCCGGGTCGTGTTGCCAGGCAATCATTTATAAAATAGTAACATCAACGCCCAACCTTCCCCAATGCCTTCCACAATCATCTCCCTGACGTGTTCCCATGTTATGTGGGGTATGACTGTACACCGGCACGATATGACTCTAGTCAGTAATGTATAGGTTTTGGATTTTTAAAGCCCGCCGTCTTGCTGACTTCAACACTACTCGGTAATAATTGGTTTCACTTCAATGTCTTCCATAATAAAATGGTATATTAATTCACAATTTGAACTACCAACTTACGTATAGTAATATGCTTAGTTCTTAAATCTATTTCCTGATTTATATTTGTTCATCTTCAAAGCAATCGCCAGTTGTTTTTGTATTGGTCCTGCCTTCTATTAATTTATTAATTTAATACGATTAATCAACGATGATGAATTTTATACCTAAATACATTATATCTAACCTATTAATAAGTTATAAGTAACATATAATTTTAATTTCAACAGTGGTAGAGTCCGCAACAACATCTGCTGAACGAACTGGCAGGCTCGACCGGTGAAATACCACAACCTCAGAGAAAACAGGCGTGAAGTAGAGTATTCTGCGTTTCGTCTGATGATCGAGGTGCCGGAGGCCTAATTTCAGTCCTCTTCCCCTTCCCACCCGTTCCTCATTAGGGGATAGGATGGGAAAGGGAGGATTGGACGGGGAGGTGATTAACGGGGAAAAGGAAATATCCTTTTTCCTGTCTGTGCCCTCCTCTGTCCATTAAAGGTAGGCGACGCATCTGCAACACATTTGATTGTTGCGGATGTCTATGGGTAGCGCACACTTTACATCAGGTAATCCGCTTACTCGTTTGCCTACTTCTCACATAAAAAATAAAATTAATAAAGATACACTAACAGTGTACTTTTGATTTTCTGACACGATACTACGTCTATTTTCTCTTCTCCTTTTTCCTGCTTTTTATTATTTTCAGTAACAAAACACAAAAACTTCCGTAATCTATATTTGTAATACTTGTTAAGCTGCACGTATTGGTTAGGTACCACGTGATCGGGTCGTATTACATCATCTCGTTACCGCAAACGAAGTCACGTCGTCGCTTCATTATGCAGAGACAACTGTATGTTGGCCATTCATCCTGCCCCTTGACTCTGTGACCCTGTTGAACTGCGCCCCACTCGAGACAGCTGCCAACTTTCAATGCTGCACCGAATTTAGATAGAATATTCTAATTTACCTATGAGGAATACATTAAAATTAAAAGCTTACATACTTTAATTACATAAAAAGTAACTTTTCCATCCATTTTACCACAAGTGGGGTCGGCACAGTTAGACCGTAGTCCATACTGTAACAAGTTTGGACTGCAGTGTTTTACTGCCAGCCGCCATTTTGGTGACGTAATTTCGCGACATTCAACACTCAGTACCGTTAGCAACACTACCTAGTTTCCGGCTATAGCTATATATATATTTTTATTATCTTTATTTTAAAATGAGTAGGAAAATACTTCAAGTCGTGCTCGTGAAATTAATATTTAAATATGAAAAAAAAACCAAATTTACGGATATTGGAAATTTTAAAATGGGATTTAATGGTATTAACAAAAACATATATAATATATATATACAACAATATTAATCTGCATCAACATCGGATGATAAAAAAGAAACCAATTAAATAAATAACTAACATACTTTAATTAGTAGACAAAAATTAATATTTTATTTTATTTTTAAAAGATATCTATCTATACAATTATTATACACTTTACTATTTATATTATTGACGATAATAATTCCATTATTATTCCTAAATTTAATTCACTATCAGAATAATTTTATTAATTACTAGCTGTTTCCTGCGACTTCGTCCGCCTGGAAATAAATTCGAGACAACAATTTCGAGGGTTTTTCACTTTTTGCGCCGAACCCTAAATATTTTGCTTAAATAAAATTAGCCTATTTGAATCCCGACAATATAAGCTATCTTCCAGTAAATGTCCCATCTGAATCGGTTCAGTCGTTCCGGAGATTACCCGGAATAAACAGACAGAATGACAGACAAAATTTTTAAAAATTGTATTTTCGTTATACGTACCGTATATACATCAAGTGTATTGAGTATGGCAATGTTATTCTGATATTACATACAGACACTTAAATTTTATTTATCAGTATGGATTCACATTTCATAGTTACGTATGAAGTCACGTGGATGTAAATACGACAAGATTCCAGCGTACTATCAACATGCGGCGGCAATATAATAGCTATTTGTCGAAGATTATGTTTCATTGCGGATAGACGGAGCACAATATTTAAAAAGGTAAAGCCTAAAATATTAAAGGCTTCTCGAAACCGCTTCATTCATAAAGAACGGATCATTCCCGTCCGCCAACGTTCCGACCTGATTCCGTTCCTTTAGAAATAAGAAATCAGAATTCTATTCGAGGCTCAATAGGTCGCAACTCAGAGTGAAGGAGACTTTTAGAAAGGTACCAATTCAACCATACTGTACGAACAAAAGAATGATATTGCGACAAAGAAACCCCACTGTATGTCAAAGAAGGAGTTTATGAAACAATTCAAGTATTTTTTTTATGGAAGAAAGGAGGGAAAGGGGAAGGGGAAGACGACTGAAATTAGGCCTCCGGCACTTAATTCATCAGACGAAACGCAGAGTACTTTTACTTCACATCTGTTTTCTGTGAGGTCGTGGTATTTTACCGATCGAGCCGGCCCGTTTGTGTAACAGATGTTATTGCGGGCCCACCAATGTTAAGGTTGCATTGACCATTAACATCTAGTATTTAAAGAATGTATTAAATATACAAGACTATCGTCAGACAAGTTTACTGACTAAAATTGAGAAAGTCATGCTTTGTTGGTTCGGGCATGTTAAAAGGATGAAAGAAGAGAGGGAACAAGACTTGATGTTGCATAACTGAGAACTTATATCAATCGGATTAGTCGTATTCTAAAAAAGCTGATCCAGTGTAAAAAATAAGCCAATCAATCGCTTAAAAGCTGAAGAAGATTTGACATAGTCATATAAAAGTAAATGCATCCAGGCATTACCGTCTAGAGTCAACCATATCTCGGTACAAAAAAGTTTTAGATAATTAAGGTTGGTCTGACCTATTTTAGCTACGACTGGAACAGTCTTATTTAGATTTCGAGGCGGTTTATTAGGAACGTTACAGTATTCATAGTCGTGGCCGAGATCTGGCCTGGTTTCGTGCCGTCTAGACTATGTGGGCTCGCGACAGGCAATCTAGATAATCCGTTGCTTAGACTCGGATTAGGCTCTGCGACCAGAACAACGCTTGATTAAAGTTAAGGAATAGAAGTGTGCGAAGCTTTCTATGTAGTTAACTTTAAGTTATAAAGGTAGTTAGCTTAAGTTTCTAGGCTCAGTAGTTTGTAATGATCGCTTTGACCTTAACAAAAGGATCAGAAAACATTTTGTTTTTTTCACTATAAAGCTTAATTTTAGATTTTTTGCATTTACCATGAAGCCATTATGAAAAGCTTAGCTACTTTAGTTTAAAAAGACTTCATTAAAATGTGCACCCCGCGGGAGTCGTTCATTCTAATTGAGTTTTAACTTTGCTGAGTTTTATTCAAGGCACAATTACTCTGGCATTAAAAACGACTACTTCTTTCAAAGATGCCCTGGTAAAAATATTTCCAAAAATGGGTTTATCCCACTTATGATTATCTGAAATTTAAATCACCAGTCACGTGGACTGGGTGATCAAAGTATCTGATCGTGAATCATGTTCGAGAACTATTCTGTTAGATTTATTTAGTGGAACCAAATCACCGTCCCGCAGGATTGCCTCGTATTTTCAGTTGTTGATTGTATTACTCAGAATTCAAAATAGAAAATCTTTACATGTATTTATTTATTTGCTAATCGATTTTGTCAATAAGTAAACATATATAAATATGTATTTTTAAAGAAATTGACGAAGTAAAATGTGTATGTGTTTAAATGTGATACATTGAAAAAATAAACTCATAAACCGAGTGTTAAAAGTCAAAACCGTAATATGTATGTTTTGATCGCCATCGGTCCCTGCCGCCCTCACCCAGAAGACTTCCGCAACTTGTCTTGTTACCTCGTTGTGGCGACGTGGCCGCCATTACAGGACCTTTCAGCCTCATCGGCCGTCTGTTCTGTGAGGAATGTGTCCGGCCCATTGCCACTTAAGTTTTCTAATTCGTGCGATGTCGGTCGATCTACTTACTGCGATAGAAGACTCACAAATAATATCTGTGAACGTTTGTTTTAAGGAGAATACAGGCACTAGTGTCTCCGTCCGGGTATGGCGTGGGTACCTTCAAGAGAAGAGTGAATAGTCTGTTGTTAAACAAGCGTGTATCTTCTTTCGACCACATCATCAATTAACATCGGGTGGGATCGTGGTCAAGTGCTAGTTTATTTATACTAATATTATAAAGAGGAAAGATTTGATTGTTTGTTTGTTTGCATCGAAAAGGCTCTGAAACTACTGAATCGATTTGAAACATTCTTTCACCATTAGAATCCTAGATTATCCCTGATGAAGATAGGCGATTTTTGAAAATGTTGTTAATTACGCGCGCAAAGACGGGGCGAGCTGCTAGTTTATTATTAAAAGAATATATTTAGGCGTCGTACTTTGACTGAGGCAGTTTAAAAGATGGATTGTAGATACAAGCGAAGACGCGTGAAGCCATTTTAAAATAAACGGGCGTCATGTCAGATTTGCAGTTGTGATATATTGTGCTGGCTTCGAGTTTAATAGAAAAGGGCGGAAGATTAATCATGATAAGCCGTCGGTGTCGCACAGCGAGTGATGTCTCCGTTCAATTGTGGAAAAAGTGGAACATTTTTAAACCTAAACAATTGAAACTCAGCTCGTACTTTATTATAATGGATTTTAAATGTATAATTCTATCTATATATTATTAAATGTACTAAAGAACTACAAGATAGAAAGAACGCGTCAACGTTGAACGGTCACCACAGTAATGAGTGTACAAAAACGGCTTTAATATGGAATCCGAGTACCGAATAAATGACAGGTTGTTAGGAAATCTAAAGGAGAGGAAATCACTCAGTGAATCCAATGACGCTTTGCAATAGAAGTCCGAGTACAATTAATTTGCGAACGGAATAGATGTTCAAATAAATATAAATTGCAAGCTTTAACTAAAATGGGGGTTGGCGTATTTTATATACATATATCAAACATTGGCTTTCAAAAATTATTCCTTACAAATAATTTTATAATATTTAAAAGAGTATTAGGGAAAAGACGAGCCAAAAGTACGGTAACAACTGATTCTCGAAACGTTTCGTCGTATTTTCGTTGAACCGGTTCAGGAACTCTCTAGATGACCGCTCACAATTCGCTCTTTTTAACACAAAACGGAACACAGAGGCGCTACTAGATCTCTTCATTTTTTATAGAATATTGCAGCTAATGTTTTAATTTATTCTTAACAAAATTAAGATCTCACTACACTAAAATAATCATCTAACATTAATTAATTGTACATGTGAAAGAAAGAGCGACTTACAAATGGATTAGCTTAGATTATAAAATTAATGTATATATTTCCTCAATGTCATCTTCGCTAGTTTCTTGTCTGTTGTTATTGTGACCTGATTTCGTGTAAAAGTAGATTCAGTTCGGAGTTCGATTCCCCGTTCGTTGCTAGAGTAAACAGCGTTCGTTTACGGCCGCCATCTTTTTGTCGTGCGAGCTTAAAACAAAGGATGCTAGGAAAGTGCAATGGCTTGTGAAGTGTCGCGAAATAAAGTAAATGGAGGTTTTGTCGTTCCTTTGTTACGGAGTATATGTAGCGTGGCTAGATTTATTAAGCATAAATTCTCACAAGAGTTAGGTAGCTTAGCGGTTGAGTGTTTGGTACAAGATTTTACGTTACGCCATCGTTGCTCATTTTCCTGGCCGAATTTTTTTCATAATTTTTCTTATTTTTTTCTAGTAATATTCAGGGATACTATAGCATTTTAATGGTGAAAGAATTTTTGAAATTGGTCCAGTAGTTTTTGTGTTTATTCGTTATATAATTTCTTATATAATTTCCTTTTTATAATATTTGTGTTGATAGTGCATTGTGCATTTGCATTAGATTCGCATTAGCCACTATATTTTTTAAGATTAGTTTTTAAACCTTAACGTATGCTTCGGTGGTTCGGGCATGTTGAAAGGATGAATGAAGAGAGAATAACAAAACAAATTTATCTTGCAAAAGTGAGTGGCAGTGTTGGTAGGGGGCGCCCTAGGAGAACTTATATCGATCAGATTAGTGACTTATTAAAGAAGGGCGAAAGGAGCGCCCGTAACCGACCAGTTTACTTTGATGTATGGATGTGGGAGAAGCAGGAGAGGTGTGCCACGGTATGTACTCTGTACTTTTAGATGGCAATAAAAAAGCACCGTCGTAGTATCACCACGCATCATCATTTTTATTTCTCATTCCGTTCAAAACTAACAGAAACAATATTTGCTGCCGTAAATCAAAACGATTTGAAAAGCCGTTCATAAATCGCTTTGCGTTCAATACCACGTCACGCCCGGCCGCCATATTTAATCGCGTCTATACATCAACTGTCTTTAGTGGTGGGTTTTTTAAATCGTAGTAGTGACTTTGTGAAGTGGGTATGATTCACTCTGTAACTCTTTGTTGTTCCATCTTGATCTTGAAGTTAATATTTAAAAACCATTAAAAATAGCAAAGGAAAGTACAAATACGTAATTTAGGATCATCTTCTTTTGGTAAAGAAGACTTCTAAAGATATCTTGTCATATGGAGGGAAACAAAAACATGTAGGATTGCAACCACTAAACACTTCCCCCCTCGCCCTGTGGGCGACTCTCAACTGCAAGGGTAGATAGGGGTAGTGGCTTCGGAATCTACAACAAAACAGTATAAAAAGAAACATTTCAACCTTTCCTCGATATCTTCCACGCTTAACATTTTAACGAATAATATTTTAAACTTTCTATGAAACGGCTTTACTCACGTTCGCGTTTTTCTCGGTGTATTTTGTACCGACAAGTTTCGGACCTGTCGGAGGTCCTTCTTCAGGGTGAGCGGTATTAATTCGCCGTCGCGGCCCGCCTCGCACTGAGTCAGTACAAAATACACCGAGAAAAACGCGAACGTGAGTAAAGCCGTTTCATAGAAAGTTTATTGATAATGTCTCACGATAGTTTTAATAATTTTATTGAATAATATTTTGTATAAGAGAGTTTAAAGTTCAATCTATACTTTGACCTCTGCGAAAAACAATTCTCGGTTTGGCAGCTCAACATCCATCTTGGTACGACAGGGACAGCTCGCTACGATTCGTCTTCCGTCTTTTTCTATTAAACGTAAAACTGGCAATATATCAAAGTGGCCATAAAATGCTGAACGAATTTCTCTCTAAAACATCTTAATTGGAAATCATTTTGCTTACAATTCGTACTTTTGTTTCGTAACTTCTGGATGATCATTCAAGTCAGTGGACATCTTGTTTTAAGCCAGCTGTGATTCCCTGTGTCTATAGTATTAACATATAGTTTATATGACTCGATGATAGAGATTTTTAATTGTAAAAGAATATTGAATCAACAGTAGTTTTGTTTGTTATAAGAAACATTTCTCCTATTTGTGTTATTGTATAGAACCATCGATGAAATGGAACGGTTACAATTTAATTTAGTCTTACTAAATGCTATTATTTTTTGTAGTACTAGTGGGCAAACGAGCAAGCGGTTCACCCGATGTCAAGTGATCGTTACCCATCTGCAACTAACTAATGAATTGCAGATGCGTTGCCCACCTTTAATGGACAGAGGAGGGGATAAACAGAAAATGGTTATTTCCAATTTCTATACATCCCCTCCACCATCATGTTCTCTTCCCCTTCCCATCCTTTCCTTACAAGAAAAGAGTGGGAAGGGGGAGAGAACAAGAATTAGGCCTCTGGCACTTCACTCATCAGACGAAACGAAGAATACTCTACTTCACGCCTGTTTTCTGTGACGTCGTGGTATTTCACCGGTCGAGCCGGTACACTCGTGCAACATATGTTGTTGTTGCGGGCTCTACCACTGTTATCTGTGGTATGACCCATTGCTATCACTGTTTAAATCCAACTGGTCTTGGACAGATGGGAGCTTATTTTTATTATATTGAATAACAAGCTCGTTACAGCTAGGTACTTAAACTGTATATCAGTTTATCAGAGTTAAACTAACTACATAATGAAGAGCAACGTGCGTCCGACGCAAATCGAATTATTTAAGAAACGTGATGTAATACAGCTGAGGACAGCCAGAGACCAGTCACACATCTACGTGAGATGACAGCTAATGTTAGTTCTCGTCGGTTATAATATTTTGTTCTGAAAGAGATGTGTGTACGTAGCACTTAGTGTAGAAATTTGGACAGGACATGTTGTTTTCTGTAACTTAATTAATTTATTTATCTTATTTATTACATTGAAACATTTATTTCGTTTTTTAAAACTCTTATAAGATTTCATACGACATTCTCGATTCGTCATTCTGTTGCGTCTATCTCGCTCTTTCATTCTACGTTCCATTTCTGCGCATACACAACCATTCCCATAAATTAAATTAAAAAAAAACAAATATAATAATGTAAGCTACAATAAAATTAAAAATATTTAATTTGTTGCACTTAGATTTTAATATTTTTTACTAATAATTGATAATAGGTTAAAAACGATATAAAAGAATTAATAAAAACAAGAACAGCTCTAGTTAAAATACCTACCAGTGGCATAGCCCGCAACAACATCTGTGCCACGAATGTGAGACACATCGACCAGTAAAATACCACGACCTCACAGAAGACATCAAGTAGAAGTATTTCTGCGTTCTATCTGATGAGTGAGGTGCCAGAGGCGTAATGCTGATCCTTTTCCCCTTCAAGTCCTTTTCTAATGAGAAAATGATGGGAAGAAGAGGATTTGACGGGGGAAGGTATGGACAGAAAAAGGAAATATCCTCTTTTTTGTTTATTCTCTCTGTCACTTAAAGATTCATCATCGTGTTTAGTAGCTTGTTGCAGGAGCCTATGGGTACACTCTACATAGGGCTCATTCCGTAGAGACAGCTAAGTTACTCTTAAAGAGGCTTAGGCCAGGCACCTTCGCCCTGTCGCCTTGAAGTAGCTGTAAATGACTCCTAGGCAAACAGTGACATTTCAGTCACAAAACACGGTCACTTCATGGCGGATGAATGCTAGCTCGTTTGCCACTCTTTTATATGGACAAAAAACACTAAGTCTAGTAAGGAACTTTAAAAAATGTGTGTTTTGAATTCCTTGTCCATAACGAAGTTTCTAAACTATGTTAGTGTAATGTCTCGAACGCCGTCGCCGCTGTCCACGGTGCAAGTTATAATGGAGTCGTGATCGATCCCAACGTCTCGATAAATACTTTAGCAGCTCATATAAAATTAATTTCTGAATTGAAATTAATTTATAATCCTCTTCACAACACATACGTAGGTAAAGCTATGACGCTGTTTCAATACGACTGTATAAAACTAACAAAATAAAAGAATTGCTTATTGCTAGCTGATTGTCTATCTTCGTCTACCAGTGGCCGTCTTTTGGATTATCACGATGATGTACCTTACAAATATTATAAATGGGAATGTGTGTTTGTTTGTTACGCCTTAACTTCTTAACGGCTCATCCGATCATCATGAAATTTTGCACACACGTTACGAGTGGTACAGAAAATGACATGGTAATGTCACATATTTCCAACTTTTTTACACATGTCATCTATAATTCAATCCCATGGAATCATCTTACAAAAATTTCCAGTGTGGTAAACAATAAATAAATGCATGCGAAGTTGAAGGCAACAGCTAGTTCTAATATAAAATGGATTAACAGTATCGGCTTTTACTTCTTGCTTTTGCAAGGTTTGCTGAAGATACCATGGCCGTGTCTAGGTCTGCAAAAAACGAAAAAAAAACTGGCGAAAAACCTTAGCAGGTGAACCATACTTTCATCATAATTAATAAGTAGTTTAGGATCGCATATATGAAAAACAAAGATAACTAGCGACACGCCCCGACTTCGCACGGGTAGTTTCTCCACACAAATCACCTAGTTTGGAGCTTTAGGGAAAGAATTTGGAAAAATTGTTTGTTCGCCTACGTAATAACATAAATTTCTATGCAAAGTTTCTAAGCTCGCTTCTTTGATATAATTATGTATATAAATCTTTTGTTCCAGGTACAACACTAAGCTCACGGCGCTGGCACTTCCGTCCGTAATCTTCGAGCCTAAGTTCCGCGGCTCCGTGCGGAACCTGGTCTACTCAGACCTGCCGGGCCAGCCGCCCAGGAGACAAGAACTGCGGCACTCCAGAGATCTAAAGGTAAGGTGTATTTAGGTAAAAACAGCAAATAGGGCTGATAGAAAGAGAAGCTTACCGTAACATTCGTACGTAATCCACAACAGTAAAATTTGAAAAAAAAACCTGCAGATGATGTTAGCTATTGAAGAAGGAGTACGCTCGTTTCTAGAAGGATCTTAACTTGTATTAGTTTGAACATTCTCTAGAAAGTAGCTGTTGACTCAATACCGGTGTACAGTGAAGGTGAACATATCAAATGCCTAGCTAAATCAAATATTCCATAGAAGGAATAGATGCCAGTATTGATTCCATACAATCAGGTAACATAATAATATGTATGTATGTAATAAAAATACAACAGCTTTAATAAAAACTATCAGTGCGTTTGCACTCATCGCGGAAATAATATCTCGCGTTGCGTCCGCCATACAAATGAGACGTGACGTCCCGCGCGTTCGCTGCCGCGTGGACATCGCCCAACTTCATTATTTATTACAAGCGCGTAGTTCTGAACTCCTTGGATATCTTTTCGATTTAATATATTTGTTATAAAGATTAATGCTTTGTTATCGCTTTGGAAGTATCATTGAAACATGTCTGATAAAAAAATTGGGATGATAAACCGTTGACTTAGTGGAATCTATACTAACATAGAGAAAAAGATTTATTTGGCGCCAGCTGACCCGGTAAACTTCTTTCTGCCTTAGAATTAATTTATGTTGTGATACTTTATTAGCTGTATTAATTGCTGGAGGGGGCTATAGCCAAGACGATCTCCTTAAAGAGCTTGAGCACTGTGGGTGATAGCAAGGCGTGCGGTGCGCGGGTGGTCGCATCAAATCAGTCCCGACATCATCGAAGTGAGACCCGCGCTTGATTTTATTTTTGCGCACATTAGTTATTTATTTTGCGATAACTTCCAAGATAATATCATTAATCCAGGATAATATTTTAAATTATATGGCGTTTACGCCATACCTACCCATACCCTAACCCTTTAGGGTAGGGAAATGCTTAGGGTAACGATTAATACTGTATCTTTCTAAAAGGATTTACAATTCGTAAAATAAACTATATGGGACAAGTAGTCGCTGTGGATCAGTTAAAAAATAAATAATTTTGTATTCAGTATTCTAAAGACAAAGCTCGTAGAAGTAACGATAATAATTGTTTTTTACTTGAGTTGTGAATTTAATTAAAGAACGAACAAGTCGGAAGATGCTTCAAGGTGCATTTTCTCAACCTAACTACGTCCGCATCTACAGTTTGCATGTAAAACTTTGTAAAGACCTCCAAGAGAGAAATTTTAATGGTATTTTGTATATTCCGCAGTGAATTTCACTCATTATTTGTTATCCATAAGTTCGCGAGTTCTTACCGAAGTTTCTTCTTCGAGCTGTTTTAAGAACTGATTTTGTACAGATAGGTGCTTTATTGTTTTGAAGATTTTTGAAGTAAAAACTTCTTTAGCTGCGTTAAACGATCTTTATTAAGGAAAAATGTTTCGTTCACGTAAACTTATCTCAGCAATACGCGTTAGGAACGTGCTTTTTAGAATATGGAACTGTTTCGACGAACTTTTTTTTCAATTATTTTCTTGGATCCATTTTGAACTTTGTTATCTAGAGGCAAGAGCTTATTTTTGTTTATAGCTGCATATAGTTTTCATGAATATTTATACATTATCCCTACTAATATTATAAATGTGAATGTAAGTTCGTTTGTTACGCTCTCACGCGAAAACTACTCAACCGATCATCATGAAACTGTGTACACATATTCTTGGAGGTATCAGAAGTAACATAGATTTTTTTATGAAAAAAATAGTATATAAAAAGCGAAGTATGTATGTTCCCTATAGACCTATAGACTCCGTAACGGCTGGACTGATTCGATGAAATTTACAGGGATTGTTCAGATTGGCACATTCCTGCGTTTAGAAGCGATCGGATCTACATGATTAGTTAGTGGTACCTGGGCGAAGCCGAAGCGAGTCACTTGTCATTTCTATAAACTTCACGTTTAAATAAATAACGTTATTGTCAGCCGTTAGTATTACAAATGCCATTTGATTTTCTACAAGCATGTTAATTTAAATGATAAAAGTTGAGTCGTGGAAGGATCTTTTTTAGGGAAAATTGTTCTTACAACGTGAGGTATCGAAGCCCTACTAAGTTAGCACGCTGCCTTCGATGTTAATGTTCTTTGAAAGTAACTTTCGAGATGGATCTTAAAAGCTCCTTAAGTCAAACTTGCAGGCGTTAAAACGCCGCGGTCTTTAAGTTTTGAGAAGTATGCAAAGACCTCATTACTCTTTGCGTTGATACGTAAATTTATATGTTGAGTCAATTACAAATCGTGTTTATTAAGTTTGGAATATAACGCGTTTCGATTTATATCATAGCGATGTCTTAAATCGAAGAAGTGGTTCTTTTAATATAAATTTTAAACCACTTACAAAAGTTGATCTTTAAGTTCACAACGAGTAAATACACTCTAACCAATTAAAGAGAAAAATATTACAAACATATATATATATATATATGCTCCAGATATCTCGTTCCGTACAAGTTCGACATTCAAAAGTGAACCTCGATTTTTGCCGTGAATTGACGATCTAGAAAACAAATGACTGAGCATGACTTTACGGAGTCGCCTTTGTGTCTCGCACGATCCATTTGGAGTGTAACATCTTTGATTACGAAATAAATAATTAAAATACTATACTTCTAACAGGTAGTGAACTGACTAGCTGACTAACAATAAAGACAATAAATTTAGTCATAAATCGTATAGAGTAACACCCCAATTTGACTGCAGTTGGACCGCAATCGCCTTTTGACAGATTAGCCCTATTCTCGCGGTCCGCTCACTTGAGGCCCTAGAGAAAGTACATACGCTTCGAAGCAATTCCATAATGAACCTCGATATCGATATGCAATCGCTACACATTTTGTCGATGGCATAGAGTAATATGTACATTGTCTATCTTTTTTCGTTTCCCTAACCATAGACCACGTGACATTTCGAAAGCTTATGTCTTATGTTCCATACATTTTTGATTTGTCTACTAGCGATATCGCTAATCGAATGTTACTTTGTTAGTCTGTCAGGCGGAAAACTCGCGTCCGTGCTCGCTAGATGAAACGTCGTTAAATCTTTTACACTATATATATAAAAAAATAAACTGACTGACTGATACTTCAATGCACAGCTTGCAATTACTGGTTATGTAGACTTGAAATTTTGCACAGAGATGTACGTAGGCGTGCATAAAAAAGGATTTTTCTAAATTCATCCCCTGAAGTAAGGGATGAAAGTTTGTACTGAGAAGGAACCAGGGCGGGTCGCTAGTTTTACCACATTTCTTTAGTAAACGTTTTCAAAGATAGATGGCGTGATTCATGAGATAAGTTTAAGCATGTAACTGCTTTAGGTTTTGCGTAAGCTAGCTATTACTACAGAAATAAAAATGACTGAAGCTAATACATAAGGAAATTGTTTTTATCTTGACGCTTGATAACGTGAGACCGATTTTGAAAGAATTTAAAATTTACTTGTATAATAAAAATAATAATTAAAAAATATAAATTGTAAAGTTCACAGAGTCCGGAATAGATAAAACTGTGTAATATATTTGCAGTAATATCGTTAATCATAAACCGCAAAGTTAGCACAAGTTTCTCTCGGTTCGCCTACATTTTACCGCTCTTGTGTGCACTGTTGTAACGGGTGTTATTTATATATTTATGTTGGGAAGCTGCAACACAACACAATGGTTGACTTACTTGTACAGCGTAATTTACATTTAACTCGCTGTTATTTCAAATACTATATGACGGTATCATGTTAAATGATAAAATGAAAGAATATTTTATTAAACTTATATCCGTAACCGTTCCGTATCCGAAACCGACGAGCATGTATGTGTAGATGTATGGATGTTGAAGAAGTGAAATACGTGTATCAGGATAATGCTAAATGGAATTCCGAAATCTCTGCCTACCCCTGTTTTTACACGCGTGAGCGCAAATTCATATTTGAAAGAATGTCCTTATTGTTTAAAAAATAAATAGATATGAGTGGAATAATTATTCAAAGATATGTAAAAACAAATTAACGATATTAATTTTTTTACCATTAGTTTTCGCTACGGAAAACCATCACATGAAACATATTGTTGTCTCAGTTTTTTCAGAGTGATAGATAGAGAGAAAGAATGTATCGCGACACGATTTTACGCCAGTGGAAACATGGTAACGATAAAATATCGCGTAAGGCTGAGTTCACACGACGTTGTATCGCACGTTCATTTACTATGCATATATGCCACTATTTTTTCGTTAAGACGAATGCATATTACACAATTTTGAACAATGAGCAACCTTCTTTATATTTATGACTGCATGAATATGATGACGCCATAACAATGTTGAATTAAATTATATTGTTGAGTTTTTTACATATGTTGATTGTTGACCTTTTGAGGTTAACAGTAAAAATCTTATGTACGGAAACTACTTTTATTTTTATGATATCGCTGCAATGGTTTCTGGGTGTGGTACTGGCAACACACTAAGCAGTCACTAAAAAGTAATAACGCTTACAATTTATTTAAAGCTAAAACTTGTGGATATGCTTCCATTATATTTTTTAATTTTAAAGCGACAGAAACTGATGTCCGAGAGACAGCCAATAGATGTCGGTTTTAATTCTCTTAATAATAAATAAATTGTAGTTACCTAATTTAGATAAATAAAGGTTTATATTAAAAAATTTGGTCTTCCAAACATACCTTATAAAATTATAAAATAACGGGAAAATCATTTTCCCGTTATTTTATAATCTATTGGCTGTCTCTTCGACTTCTTTCCGGTTCATAGTTGCCTGGTACTTTAGACAATTGCTCTTGATAAAAAAAGAAACGAACTATTCAATTGATTTTTAGATCTTATAAATTTAATAAACAATATTATGTATGATTACTTATTTAGTTTCTGGGTCGCAAAGTTAACAAGGAATCTTGATAATTCATTATAAATGTCGGGTTTTCAATTGTGCCGGAGTGGATTTCCTCGGGCCTCGGCTTTCCTTTTGTCGTAGGGCGTCACGTTACAAAGACCCGAGCGGGAAACAAGATTAAGGAAACTTCAAAAATAATGTAAACGAATATTTCAAACAGTGCAACTGTTTTTAAATTTTCCCTTGCATTATATAAAAAAATTAGAAAAGATTGCTTTTCACAGTAAGCGATTTGTGATTTTCAAAAAATAACTATACCAATACAGATTAAAAAACTGGGAAGTAAGTTTTTCGGTGTATAATACATTGGCAAGTTACAAGCCAACTGCTTGAACTTATATCACGTCGCAAGTTTCACCTCCGCCCTAAATTGCCCACTGCTGGCGCGGCTCAACTCGAGAGGGCTACTTCTCACGAGTTTAGTGCTTGCACTATTTTGTTATGGTCTCGGTGTGACATTTAATTTTTAATAAATTGTTATAATCAGTGGTAAGATGTCTAAAACAATTTTAAATATAAAGTCATAGTAAGATAAAGTATTCAGAGAAGTTCTTACATTACACAAAGATTGATTCGTGAAGCGAAATCTTCAGGAATATTTTTAAGTATTGCGAGCACTGAGGTGTATGACACTTTGCATATTTAATGTTTTTTTTTTATATGATAAGGTGGCAAACGAGCTAACGGATCACCTAATGTTAAGTGAGCGCTGCCCATAGACATCCGCAAGAGGCAAATGTATTGCAGATGCGTTGCCTACCTTTAATGGACAAAGGAGGGAACAGACAGGAAAAAGGACATTTCCCTTTCCCCGCTAACCCCCTCCTCGTCCAATCCTCTTCAATTTCCTGTCCTATCTTTATGAGGAAAGGGTGGGAAGGGGAAGAGGACTGAAATTAGGCCTCCGGCACCTCACTCGTCAGACGCAACGCAGAGTACTTCTACTTCACGCCTGTTTTCTGTGAGGTCGTGGTATTTCAACGGTCGAGTCGGCCAATTCGGCAACAGATATTGTTGTTGCGGGCTCTACCACTATTAAGTTATTATGGATTGTAAGCTCTGATAGCCAATATTTACAAATTAAATGGGTTTGCGTGACAATAAATTAGACAGAATAAACATTTATAATTTACATTCATCAAATATAAAAAATGGTAGACTATTGCTTATTTATTAAAGTAATGCAGTGTTGGTAAGGGACGTCCAAGGAAAACTTATATCGATCAGATTTGTGACGTAAAGAAGGGCGATATAAGGATACCGTAACTGACGAGCGATGCGATGTATGGATGTAGGAGAAGCGAGGAGGTATGCCAGGATCATGGCAAATGGAAATCCCCGGTCTCTGCCTACCCTTCTGGGTTACGGGTGTGAACGCATATATTTTATATTGCTTATTTACTCATTTATGATTTTTTCAATGAATTTATACTAATACATTGAAGCGAAAATAGCCTTATAGCTTAGGAAAAAAAATACATTATGGCTATCTTACGCGCTATAAATTGTATAACAATTTTTATATTAAAATATCATTAGATTTTAGAAAAAAAATTTTTTTGGACATATTCACACACGGCTACCTGATCCCAAACTAAGCAGAGCTTGAATTATGGCAACCAGATAACTGATATACTACATATACTAATTTTCTCTTGTAAATACATATTTAAATAGATTAATTACACCCAGACTCAGGACAAACAGACATGTTCATGCACACAAATGTTTGTCCTGGGTGGGAATCGAACCCACGACCTGCGGAGTGAAAAGCAAGTATCGTACAAACCACGCCAACCGGCCCGAAATCATTTACTAATAGTTATTTTAACCATTTCAACTAAGCTTAAATTCTTCTACAAAAACATTGCTTACAATAGTCGAATGACAGATTCAAACCCACGACCTCAAGATCGGCTGCCCTCTGTTAGGCTATTGACCTTGCGCTATGACTTATAATTTAATTAACAATTAATTATAAAGTTAAGTATTTCAACTTCACTATTGCCGAGGTATTGTTCAGAAGGGTGTTAGAAGACCGAATAGGTAACCATAATCATGAAAGGCACTTAGGGCAATATTTCCACCCTCCGCTCTGTCTACCTCATGATTATTTTGCAACGATGTAGCAGCCACCGACCTCTGAGGGCGGGAACAAAATGTGACCTGAATGAATCATACAAAGTTTGACGTATGTCACAACAAACCAATTATTTCTTCAATAAACATCTTTTAAATATATCCTACTAATATTATAAATGCGAAAGTTTGTATGTATGGATGTTTGTTACTCTTTCACGCAAAAATTACTAAATGGATTTTAGTGAAACTTTACAAGAATATAGCTTATACATCAGAATAATATATAGGCTATAATTTATAAAGATATTGTGTGAATTGAACAAAATATAAATATAAGTATCAAGTGGGAAAAATTCAGCTATATACTAAGTATTCAGGTCAGTCATAATAGGGTACAGCTTAGGTTGGTTCTTCGGTTATATTAAATTGCAGCGCGGATAAAACCGCAGGGCACAGCTAGTTTTAAATAAATATCATCTCCAACCTAATATAAATATAAATCTTTCATTCTAACCTAACCTGTAACGCAAGCTTATCTGTTCACAATTTGACGATTTGACCTTCGAAAATTTATAAAATGCTGAGGAATGACACGTCAAATTGTGAATTATTCGATCCATTAACAATTTATGATATGATTAGTCAGATTATAAACTGAAAAACTTCACCATCGATCGGTGACATATTTATGTACATAATACATAAAGAAATTCTAATATCCTGTTTGAACAGAACATTTACATAAGGAGTACAATCTCAGATAGTAAATATCGAAGTTATATCGGGGTCTACGAATCCCGGCGATCGCTCAGGGTTCAATGTCCTCCGTGAGTGAGCGAGAGGGAAGATAGGTATCGGTTGTAATGCCTCTCATATTTATGGCTTTTCAACGTTTTAAAATCTTTCATATTTTAGATAAAAGCCAATGTTATTGATTCTGTAATAATCTATATCAGGTTTTGATCTATATCTAATCGATTTGTTTGATATTTTATAGGAATTCATTTTAAAAGGCCGTGTTAAGTGACCGCTACCCATAGATATCCGCAACAAGGAAATGTGTTGCAGATGCGTTATGCTCTTCCCCGTTAACGGGAATCCCCCGTCCAATCCTCTTCCCGCTCCCATCTCTTCCTTATAAGGAAAGGGTGGGAAGGGGAAGAGGACTCAAATTAGGCCTCCGGCACCTCACTCATCGGGCGAGGCGCAGAGTTCTTCTACTTCACGCCTGTCTTCTGTGAGGTCGTGGTATTTCACCGGTCGAGCCGGCCCATTCGTGCAACAGATGTTGTTGTTGCGGGCCCTACCACTGTGAAAAGATAAAGATATAAAGTATTTTTCATATTAAGTATAGAAAATGACTTAAAACTTCGTTTAAAACTAAATTGTTGAACCCTCTTTAAGTGCCTTTCACTTGAACCATCTTTAGTATAACTTTGAGATAGGTTTATGTACAATGTTGGAAACTTATCCGCCTATTCCTCTTTATAGTAAAATTTTGGTAGTAATTTTTTATCGATGTAGATTGGAATAAATATTACTTATACTCTTAGACCGTACTAATGGCTTTAATTAAATTTTCTTCTCATTGCCCTTTTCCTTTGTTTTATGTAGGGTCGTCACAGTACATCCGTAGACCATACTGTAATAGGTTTTGGCTATAGTTTATAGCCGGCCACCTGACGCCAACCCTACGTGGTACGATTATCGAAATAATTTATTATTATTTAATTTAACTAAGCTTTAGCTTTCTAATGGCGGATTCGAACCCACGACAATATTGTGCATGGTTTCGCAGTCCGAACACTTAACCATTAGGGTATTGGTGCTTTTAATTATTAAATCAACAGAGATATAATGGTCATTTTAACCTGTATGTGGACATAGGACGGGTGATATTTCTCAGTCGCTCCAAACGATTTATGCTACGCCAGAATGTCGTAGAATATTGCTACGGCGTAGATTATACTCTACGAATTTCATGTTCAATGTTGCAAATTAAAGCTACTGGGTTGATACTTATAATATTTTGGTGCAGTATATTGTCGCATACAAAACGCAACAACCTAGTACAATTCAGTATAAATATACATAGATTCAGAGGCACTTAACCTAGGAGTGTCAAAAGCTAAATGCGTGTGAAAATATGAATTTAAAATCTACATATTTTACCTATACATACGGTACTGAGACGTGACTCCACTCTGATAAATCCATTAGATAGCTTAAGATCACTCATAGGGCAATGCTTTAAGTCTGAGCGAGATCGCATCCGGAGTGGTGTGATCCACAGCATAACCAAAGTGTCCGACGTTGCTTGGATTTCAAAACTTAAGTACCAATGTTGGGCCGGACACACAGACGGGCAATAGGATTATACGATCCTAGAACGGTGACCACGTAGGTCGATGTAGAAAAAGACCTCCCAAAAGACGGATTGATGATCTGGTCAAGGTTGGCGGTAGAACAATGGACGGCAGGAGACCGTTCTTTCTGGAGGACAAAATCCAGCATTAGACGATATCTTATTTTACTATCCTTTGATTCCCTTACTTACCTTCATCGTAAAATCAAGAGGTAAATATTTAGAAAAGTAAATATTTATACATAGTGGCCGCAGGTATGCCTTTTGACTTTTGATATTTCTTTGTTCATTGCACGGTGAGGTACTGCACAATAAGTGACGTGTTTCTCGAAGCAATTCCTCATTGTGCTGATAGCAATTGTTGAGTACTTGTACCACGTATGCATCGACGTATATCGACATCCCTTTGAAATTGTCTCTTGCACTCCTTTGTGGTTTATGGTTGCCTGGTACTTTCAGAGAATTACTTTCCTCTTTGTTTGTGATAGAATCTTTTGTGTGTATATCTGAAGTAGATATGTCACTACACGTTAATAACATCCATATGTTATTAACGTGTAGTCTCTACGTATGTGTATGTCTACTACATGTACGTAACATGTATTCTCTACTTACGTTTTTGGTCTGTATCAACAACGTGTCTATAATTCATCTGTTTGAAAGAGTTCGTCATATGGAGTGGTAACTTTCGTACAGGTTTCTGTAGAGGGATATCTCAGTATACACTAGGATAAGCTTAACTACGAAAAACAAAGATATTTGTACGACAGCAACTGGATGAGAATTTGCGATAGTAGTGGTCATACAGTAACGATAAGAGTGTCTCGAATTGAGATGTATTATTATTGTAAAAAAAACTTTAAAATGAAGAGCAATTTTAAAGGGAACCTTTGAAATTAAAAATCCGTCACTCGGCCACTCTGTCAGCAATACTCATTAAAATGGATTCGCTAAACGACGGTGCGAATTGGGGCGACGCCCGCCCCTCCACTCGAGTGCGAATTTATGATCAGCATATTCCTACGCCGACCTACAAACCAACCATAAAATATTTGTTTTTTTTTTGACAATGAAGGCACACCACTTGAGCGTTTCATTCACTTTGTTTTCTAAATAACTTACATTTTAATTTTTATACAAATACAACTATTTAATACAAAATGATAAGTAAACATTCAGAATATTGGGCGTTAAAGACAGTTGAAGTTATTGTACAAGACAAGAGTAGATTTTTTTTATATAGCGTGTTGCACCCATCTCTCTTAACTCCTAACTGGGGTATAATAAAATCTAAGGTTATTTATTTTTTTATAATAGAAATAGTAAATATACAACGATTACCGCAAGTGATTACCTTTGTCAACGAAAATCAACAATCACAGAGGAATTGGACACTAAGTCGTATTTAGAAATACTGTTGGACACAGATCATTCCTCAAGACGTAAACTACTCAACCGGTGATCATGAAATTATGTACACATATTTCAAGAGTAAAGGCCTGTACAATGTCCTTTACAACATCTTCCCGAGGGATAGAAAAATATAACTTACAATCAGTTATGACGTCACAATAACAACTTCTTAACATTTTGTGTCATACCACCATCGTACCATCACCATGGCAACCGATAACAACTGTCAAACATTTACCTGTTATACCAACGAGTAACACAACTGTTTTAGTGTGGAAAAATTTAAAACAACTGTTTCGCGTTCATACAAAAATATGATACGGTTCTTATTTTATATGGCGCCGCTGCAGCGCCCGTTTGTAGACCGACTTAACTCGTAAATTTTATCTTCCATAAAAAACTTAGACAATGGCCGAAGAGATAAAAATTTGATCACTGAAGACGTTACATTTTGAAACCATCGACAAAGTTGCTATAATGGCTTATCGTGTCATCAAATTGATAGTACACGTAATAGTAAATGAAAAAAAATAAACCCGATTGTCTGTTCTCTGTGACACACCGGGAAAGAATCTATGACAAAAAGTTAACAAATCTTAGATTTAAATGCATTATAAAAATCAGCTTATATTATTATTAGAATTTCCATTAGCCACCTTCCAGCTCCATCATCAGATCAGCACCATGTCTTCATATTGCTTAACGCGATTTACACATGTATACGAAATTTCAGCTTAACAGTGGTTTTAGTTAGTTAACCTCAGATAACCCTGTCGTTCCCCCAGAAGCAGGGTACCTTGGATATGATTTCCCCCGAATCCAAAAAAAATGGCAACCGGGAAGTGGATCAAATTTAATTTGTAAGATTTGATGACACACTTCACAGGCAAAACTAAATAAAAGCTTGTAATAAAAACCAATCAAGCTGATTTGGCTACAGGACATCGCAATGGAACAGACAAACATACATTACACAAAGGCGAAATATATTACCCTAGTCTCAGTCAGACAAAAGTTATTCTTATTCCTAGATTATCTATTATATGTATACTGTAACAGAGTACACAGCCATAAAATATAATATTGCCACCCATACGCTCTAATGAAATGTTTTCGTGATGTCCGGGTAAGTTGGTTGGCTGTAATGAACCCCAAATTGCTTCCTGCTTAGGACTACATTTTTTTTTAGAAATACTAACAAATATAAATGCTCTTATTAGGTAGCAGTGGTCCTCAAGGCCGAACCTGTCTCGTGAGGATCATCTGACCCTTACAGACACTGTTGAAGTTCGTGAGGTATACATAGACATAATGAGTGGGATTTGGAGCTTGTTGGGGTTTAAACCCTAGAATGTGCTTTTGATGAGGTGTTCATCGTAAGACTGAGAACTGAGCCAGTTTCTAGTTGCCTTCTTTACCCAAGTGGAGCAGTACCTAAGATAACATTATTTAATCTATTGTCCACAAATACTTCCAAGTACTCGCTGTACCGTTGACCAAAGGACGTAATAACTCGCGGAAGAGATAACACGAGATTAACACGAGATAAACTCGAGAGTTAAGGAAATGTAAATTAGAACAATTAGAACTATTTTCATACAAACAAACAAATATATCCGTAAATTAAAGATTGTGTTCTTACGAATTGAGTTAATGGTAAATTATAGCTGGAATCGCAACTAACAATTTCATTGATCCGTGCACAGACTAGAAACGGTCTCCGGCGTTTCAGCGATCGTTACAGTTTCTTCTCGAACATTCTGGATAAGATTTCGAGGCACTGACCTAGTGTACCAGATAAAAATAAGGTTAATGTTAACAAAAGCTAGCTAAAATCGTAATATAGTACAGCGTTATGTGTGATACAAGGTTGCAGGGTTGCCCTATCTTTCTCTGTAAAAATAAAATGATTTGTATTTGTAAATATTTCGGCAATGTGAACCCAGGGTAAGAGATATAAATATATGAAACATTTATAAATGTAGATACAACGATATTTTTAAAATTAAACTTGATGATTCGAGAATCGAGAGAAGGGGGCAGGTCGAGGGCAAAGCTGCATATTACATCTAACAATAATTTGCGTTTGTACTTGAACGGATTCGAGAGGCTCTCGCAGCTCCGTTGATTCACAAAGGCTGAGAATACTAAATGCTTTTTTAGTGAATATTCACTAACCAAACGGAATATTACGTACAAAGAACCGTCTTAAGATGTTACAAAGATAGACCTTGGAATTGAGACCTCCTTTGTAATGTTGGTGCCGTATACAGTTAAATTATAATTTAAGTCTGAACTATTTTTTTTAGATATTAACGGCGCACTTTAGGGGTGAGGTTAAGGGAACAACCTTACCAGACAATTTAACTTTTAAATTTTTGTCATAGAACGTGTACATGATTTTAATTCATAGTTCACACGTGATTCCTCTCTTAAGTGCTCCCATAATTCACAGACGCTTTGTCCTCTCGGTAATTTCACGTAGGAATTTTAATACCTATATGTCCCCTAACATATTGCATATACCTACATACATTTTTAATTAACACACGGCAGACTTACGTTAAATCTTATTATCTATCCTTTTTATTAACATAAGGAAATGCCTACACATATCCACCCTTGCAGTCAAAGAGCAAGTGACGTTTACGTGATGATGACGATGGGCCGGTTGGCGTGGTTTATAAGATACTTGCTTTTCACGCCGCAGGTCGTGGGTTCGATTCCCACCCAGGACAGACTTTCGTGTGCATGAACATGTCTGTCCTGAGTCTGGGTGAAATTATCTTTTTAAGTACGTATCTACAAAAGAAAAGTAGTATATGTAGTATATCAGTTACCTGGTTTCCGTAGCACAAGCTCTGCTTAGTTTGGGATCAGATGGCCGTGTGTGAATATGTCCTAGGATATTATTATTATATATCGCACATACCTGTAATGACCAAGCACATACCATCTACCTACGCCAAGATAGCTAACCTTCGATTTCGGTTGTCCTTCCTGAATAAGTTTGTTACAATATCAGTCTTCCCACCCTAATCTTTCCGACGTCCCTTCCTGACATTACTGAGATAGAAGGCCAAACTGTAACTCTTATAGCCTCAGAATAAGGCAGATAACCAATCTAGCTTTGACGTTAGTTTAGGTTGGGTGCATTAAAAATACATCAAAACACCGTATGCATCGTGTGATCTCGTGAAAAGTTTTATATCCGGTGTTGCCACAACTAAAATCTAGTGGTAATGTTTGTGTTGAATATTGTTGCTTGTTCCTAGTTCATTAAGTATACTAGTACTAAATGTAACCCGCGGTTTTTTCCGCCATGCAATTTAATTTAACCGACGATATTCCAGCTTACGCTGGACCCTAGTCAATTTGATTGATCGTACAGGTCTGAAGTCAACTTATATGGTCATCGTGTACTGAATATACATAATTTTTAACAATTAAATTTGGCAACACGAAACTTAGCTACCTTGATGTTCTTGTTGCGATTAAATTGCTATTATACTGTTTAAGTTAAACTAAAACCTACTAACTAAAATTTCTTCTCAATGAATAAGCACCTGTAAATTTTATTGAAAATAACCAATCGGTTCTGTATAGAAATATTAACGTGGCGCGCCCCTCCGCTGTCAATGCGGCACGGCGGCCATGTTGTGACGTCATCGACTCTTGACAGCTCGTACGCGACACGCTCGTAAGTGGCGGCTGCAATAATTAATTTAATGATGTTTTCATATAGTCCGTTGGCTTTACAATTAATGGCATTATACTGGTGTTATTTTTAAAATAATTTATTTATAGCAGTCGCGAATGATGTGTGTCACATCTGTTCTTGATAATAAACAATATTAATATAATGCGAAGAATAAATTGGTACCATCTGATGACCATCTCTAGCACCGCGCGCGTTCATTGGTCAAATCAAATAGCGTTGCGTTCCTTGGTTTCCTGTTACATAATTCCGTTCCTTATTACAAACTCGCACAGACCGAGAAAAGTGAGAGGAAAGATGTTTTTCCAACTACATGAGCTATCCATGTCATACCATTTCCCTTCACTTTATCTTCCAAGTTCACAAAATTACATTTTCGAAGAAAATATAAAAAAACGTATCGTTATGTAACGCTAATTGACATTTGTTTGTCTACAAAACGTACATCCTAACTTAGAACACATATCTTAACTAAAATGTGTTTTTGCCTCTGCACTGTCGTGGGCTACGTCCCAGTCGGTGCGGTTCCATTTCTTAGAAATCAAAGGCAGTTGTAATTTAGCCTTGTTTAAAATAAGTTTACGATGTCTTATTTCTTCAGCGGCGTGTCAAAATACTGTAATAAATAATAATAAATCGCCTCCCGCCTGTGAAATCGCTTCCCGAAGACTATTTATCAAGTTTCATAACAAGACGAGTGACGTCGCCACGAAGTAATTATTGACTTAAAATCGGCTCGGCCGGTCAAATACCACGACCTCACAGAAGACACGCGTATTTTATACTTCTGTGTTTCGTCTAATGAGTGACGGAGGCTCGGTATAAGTTTTTTTCCTCTTCCCATCGTTTCCTACAAAGGGTAGAGTGGGATGGGGATGTACACAACTACCAGTTTAGAGTGCTCCCCGTGAATCCGACGAATGCAGAGGTGGTAATGCATTAATTTAAGGAGAAGACTTCGCTTTGTAAAACGTTAAGGTGCGACGAAGTGCTCGGGGAAGGAATAAATCTCAAATGGAAATTGAATCTATTGTTAAACATCGATGTTAAGTTTTAAAAGGATATTATTTATTGTACGTGTTGTATTGAATTTAAACTACTAGACTATATAAATATTAATTGTGAATTAATTGAGGTTAGTTTTTTCTTGGAAATGACGTGTTTAATATAAATTACATTTAAAATAGTAAGGCATTTTAAATTGTTTCAGTGGTCTTAATTTTAAAAGGAGGGAAGGAAAATAATAAGCATTATTTGCTTAGATTTCATCTTTCAGACATTCGTTACCAAAAACATTTTAAACAGTTTATGTGGCGATATTTCGCGTAACAACGTGACACAAAGTGATCCGAAAAGATCACAATCGAATCTGATATAATGTTGCTAGAATTAAAAATTTTAATTAAAAAAATTAAAAACTACAACTTGACAAAACCCGATATTATCATCTTTTCTCGGTAAATGACAGCACGATATTACTTGCATACAACGTATCGTATGGTAACGTCAGTCTATCGTACTAAAATCGATCTTACATTTCGTCAAAACCAATTAACGAGGCCACCTGTGAATTTCACATCCAATTTGCCGGTTGTTATACACTTACGCCGGCGTGGGCACTCAGCACTGATTGCGGTCTGGCAGCTGTTCTGTCAGGGAGACGGCAGATGACTTTTAATAGCTCGTAAGCTTTATATGGGCTGTGATCCGGCTTAATAAATTTACACCCTCATCTGTTATTTGATCAAGACGTGATTTTATCTTACATATTGTGTACATTGACATGTCACATATAGGTTGCCGAGCTAAACCTAAGGCCAACATTGTTAAATTGTAAACACCAAATTAGGAACCCTTGCGTAAACTCCATCTCCAGAATCGCCAACGGCGAGTTCAAGGTCCTGGTTCTGGTCAAACTCCTGATCAAATAAACAGATGAGGGTGTAAAATTCTCATACCTGATCTTATACTATAAGTGTTTCAATGGTTACCGAACAAATAATCATATTGTAACAATACTCTCAAGCTGTTATTTCCATAATATTACGTCGTATTTATCTAAATATATACAATTATTCTGTGCTTGTGTTTGTCACCTAAATCCTTCTAAAGGGCTGGACTGATTTGGATGAAATTTTATGGGTATATTTCAATGGGTTGTTTGAAAACACAAACACAACTAAGGTTATTCATAGAAACTTTAAGTTTTATTGAAAAATACAACATTTTTAAATATAATTCTAATATGAATTTCAAAAGTTTATAATAACTTACTTGTTAGATAACTTAATAAACTTGAAAGAACTCCGTAGAAACAAATAAAATGTATTTATCTTCTATCTTGAACTCCTTTCATCCTTTAGAAAATTGAGTCGTGAATTTATTAAGTCTGTCTGCAATAACTTAGCGACCAGTTTTCATATCTTCGTTCTTTAGAATTCTAGTTTATTTAACTTTAACTGTGAGATAAAGAAAAGTTAAGTTAAAGAACACACTTAGGTGAAGCTTTGTGAGATTTAAAGTGGAGTAAATGTAATTTGTTAAGTTTATTTCATTTTATAGGTATATGAGAAATTAACACATCTTGATACAAGATGATTTATTATATTTATTTATATTTTTATTTATATATATTTTTTAGATGATGGAAGAGGATTTGATGGATTATGACGGGGGAGATAGAAGGAAATTTCCTTTTTTCTTTGTTCGCTTGTCCGCTGCTCTCCATTCAAGGTGGGCAACGCATCTGCAGCTTGTTACAGATGTATGGGTAGCGGTCACTTACCAGGTGAACCGCTTGCTCGCTTTCCACTCTAATTCTAAAAAAAATGGTATGTTTATCGCTTTGACGCCAAGGGTCACTAGAATAAATTTCTTTTGTTGTAGGAACTGACGTCAATTTGACAGGAGTGTTTGTTGAATAAGTTTTCAGAAATCGACTGTCAGTCAGGTGTTTTGGATTATTAAACTATTACTTGTTTAATGATAGAAATGGCATTAAAAACGAAGTAGATTTACGATTTATTTATGTTGCAAAAGTGAGTGGCAGTGTAGGTAGGACAAATTATATCGATCAGAATAGTGGCGTACAAAAAGGGGCGATATAATGAGCACCCATAACCGACGAGCATGTTGCGTAGATGTATGAATGTAGAAGAAGCGAGAGAGGTGTGCCAAATGGAAACGCCGTCTGGGTTACGGGCGTGAGCGAATATTTATTTACTTATTTATTTACATTTATGTCTCCAATAGACCCAGTATTAGATTGGGAAATTTACCTTACAAAACATCAGAGTGAAGTATTGTATTATAATACACAGAAGTAAACTGCTCCGTTATTCTTTCTGCGTACAATAAAATACAAACTTCATATGAATGGTAAAAGGAGGTAAAATATAACACAATAAACTTTAATTTTCCGTTGTGCTGTCAGCGAGCAACCGCAAATATTGCCCTGTCCCTTTTCAAATTTTAAAACTCGCCAACGCGACGGATCGAGCGCTGACGAGTGAAGCTTTTGCAAAATTATTTTAACGAATCCACCTCACTATACTGTCTCTGATATATGGTGAAATTATAACACAAGAAAAGAAAGAAACTTATGTATTCTTGGTCGTTCGACTGAGTACCTCTGATACAAAGCCATGGACAATACGAAAACTTGAAGAAACGAAGCGCCGTAAAGGCGAAATATGTACAATGGACTGTTTTTGTTGGCGAGTCGTGTAATTAAAAAAACCTAGATAAAAAAGGTAGAGGTTTCTCTTTACCTTTCTCAATTTTTTTGTTCATTATTGTTTGGATAATATCGAATGGTGGTTAACAGTAACATAGAAAATAAATGAATTAATACCTACATATATAACCGTTTATTTTAAATCTTACTCAAGTATTATTTATAACTACTTATAAAACTTAAGACATTAAAGTATGACCATTTCACTAAAATATAATTCATTCAGAAATTATACCTAACAATATTTAACAATCTACTCTATCCAGGCTGTATTATATAGCCCTCCCATTAGGCTATAAAGCCTGTATTTGCGGAATAGTACATATTGAACCCGTAGTTAATGGCTTATATTATCGGTGTTGAATTCATGCAAATAACTTGAGATAACTTAACATATTAACCGACCCCTGCGAATATACCACAAAGTATCAATCTCAAGTCGTTGTTTAAATTTTGAGGGAATTTAAACATAATGTAAAAAAGTTGCTAATTGTTTTTTTTTAATTTTTCTTTCAAAATAACAATGTCAGTGTTAATCCCATTAGAATGTTTATAGAGTTATTGAATATTAATTGTATATATTCATTACAAATATAATTTACAAAAGATTACGAAATCAATTCCGTTCTGACTTCAAAACATATTTCAATGGTATGATTTTAGGAGGCACTCGAATGTTTAAATACATGCCCATTGGCTCCTTTATTGGACAATTTTTGTCTTATACGCTATATATTTTAATAAACTTGAAAAGACAATATTTTTCTGATAATAAAGACGTAATAGAAAATGCTTCAAGAATAAGTTTAATTATTCATAGTGTGAGTGAATTCGGTGGCGAATAATTTGTGAGCAGTGTGTAATTTATGCCGAGACACGAAAGCACTCAAGCAAAGTACAGTGCTGTACGACTGAGTGCTCCGAGTGTACGTCAAGACGCTGAGACTGGCTGACATTAGCGAGGATGGCAGAAGCCTGTACGGGCACTGCTTTCAGACATATTACGCGCGAGGATATACCTAGGATACGAGCTATGTCGTAGATATGTTATCATGAGGAGTCCTGATGACAAAACTTTTTTAGAACTAAATTCTGATCAAAATATAGGACAAAAAAATAATTTTATTTTGAGATTGACGACAACGCCATCTACTTAAAAATTGAAATCACAATACAGTAAAGTTTTATTTACTAATTCTTAATGGCTGCGTTTTGTTTATATGTTACTCTTTGAGCTTTGGACACAAAACTCACCCCATTCTGCTAGGTTACCAACAAATCAATTGGACATTACACTGTTTGCGTGTAAAACAGTAGCGTGTTATTTCTCATACAAAATTGCAGCCGATATCAATCTCAATTGAATGGAAATGCTCGATTGTAAAGCAATTTCTTACATATAAAAAATTTATTTACCAGAAAAAATATAACTGAACGTTAGATACAATCGTAATGCGGAGTTGTTTCACATTTCCATAAATATAGGGTAATTATGATTTAAGAAAAAATATCTTTAATGGAATTAATTTATGTACAAAGTGAAAAAGCAAATCAAATAGATTATTGTAGGATATTGTTCACAAGGTAATCGGACAGTGAATTCGAAACCACGACCATACGCGTCATGGTCCATACCCTAAATGTACTTTAATATTAATAAATTAAGTAGTATGATACTTTACTTTTTACTTACTGCGATACTTTACTTTACTTTAAGACAGTATCTTTGACCATGTTAATAACTCTATAGACGTTTTGAATAGGGGAAACGATTGTCTATTGTTTTTGTACTACATTATTTAGGATCTTCTTCAGGTATATTTTCGGAATAAAACATGTAGAATTCAATTGAATTGAAAGAGAAAAAAGATCTGATTAAGGACTGAAGAGGTACAAAACAAAGCGTAGGCCGCCCGCCCTGGTCCGCCCACGCTGTGTTCTGAAGCGTTCAACGTCGTATTTTGCAACGGATGACTTTCTACATCGAATTGACTGTACTGCTATAAATAGAAGTATTGTTTTTTGTAATATTATAAATCGGCCTTTTCTAGAATGTTTCCCACTACAGGGACACAGGCCTCCTCTCTGAGAGAGAGAATGAGCCGTAAATCCACCAAGCTGGCCCAGTGCGGGTTGGTGGATGTCACTTGTCTTCGAATTTGGTGGTTCTAAGAACATGCCGGTTTCCTCACGATGTTTTCCTTCACCGTTTTTGGAGCAGTGGTGATGAAATAAATTACACAAAGTAAAGCGCCTGAGCTCGAACCCGCAATCTACATTACGTAAGTCGGGATCCAAACCGCTGAACCACCACTGCTTTTACTTGAATAAAATTCAAGCAAATCTACTCCGCTTACTTCCGCTTTTTTTTATTCCGCTCGAGCTAGCAACCATCGATAAATTAAACTTGACAAAAATAATTTAGATACGAATAATAATGAGCTTGTCATAGCCTGTCTTTTAGTGTATCTATAAGGCTTTATTGTACAGACCAAATTATTGATATAGGTGGTTGATTGGGACACGACCCAACCCAATACATTTTTAAATTCTAACATTATTCGCTCTTGACAATTGAACCAAAACCCACAAAGTAACAAACATAAAGTTCGAACTTGAAACTTAGAAACATAACTTAGACATAATATTTGAGTTTATATTGTTGTATTATTAATAATGGTAAGTTAGTGCTTAAGATCAAAGTAATGGTTACTGCAGTCGAGCGACCAACAACTTAATTACCGGCAAGTCGCTTGCAGATGCGGTGCTCGCAGTTAGCCGGAGCGTTTCAAGTTGCACCAAGTTGTAATTGAAACATTATTGCGCGAATTAAGTTGTGGACATGATGCTGTCGTTTATTAAAAAAATTAAAGCAGGATTACACGAAAAGGTGAATTTTTAAACGCTGGAAAAGCTTGCCTTATATTGTCTAGCGTGTTAAAAATTATGCCATCTTATTGAATACATTATTTTAATTTCCGAAGCGCTGAGTTGCCCTTTAGTATTTATATAACCTCACGCTCATAACGTAGAGGGATATGCAGAGTTCACAGTTTTCATTTGGCCCGATCCTAGCACACCTCTCCCTTCTACGTATATACATCTACGCATACATACATACTTGATGCTTACGGGTATTCCTTATATCGCCATTCGTATGTCACTAATCTGATCAATATAAGTTCTCTATGGACGTTCTCTACCAACGCCGCTCACTTTTGCAACATGAATTTGTTTCGTTACTCTCCCTTCATTCATCCTTTCAACATGTCCGAACACCGAAGCATACCTTTCTCAATTCCAGTCACACCATCCACTTATGGCGTTCAATTATGTGTATTACTAATGGTATACTTAAGTGTATATAGGTTTACGTTGGCTTTCTATTAAATAAATACAGAATTATAAACTATGCTCTAACTAAGTTTAGTAAATATCTAACCTTACTGAGAGCTTATTTATCTGTACTTCTCTTTGCATACAAGTATACATAGATATGAAAATAGTGGGGTTACTAAAGTTAAATAAAATAATCTTGCTGATGTTATAAACACTACAACACTAGTGATGCGTAAAACGAAATCGAGGTGCTGAACAATTATTCTTTTCTGTTGTTTTTTTTTTAGTTATTTTCTTTTGCCTGCAGTTAGTGAACTTTACAATTTACTTTGCATTTTATACGAGCACAGGTCTGCAGGTCGCGTGCTCACGTGGCGTGCGGGAGTTCGCTGTTATACTCGGCGTCAGATGCGCCATCCCTCATGGCGATGTAAATTTTAAATTTTATTATTATAAAACGCTTATGGAATATGTTGTATACATGAAAATGTGTATACGTAGCTTGCGGCAACAATAAATACGTTTATAATGTGTTTTTAACTCGTTAGAGGCATGACAGGCGGGAATATGCTTCAATCACTACACAATAAACAAAGTAAAATCATTTCGTTCGTTCGTTTTTCCAAACGCCATAATTTCATAAAATGTATAACGGATTTAGATACAATTTTAACCAATAGATGGCGTGATTCCTAAGGAATGTTTAGGTATATTCATTATGGTTTGTGTGAATTTGATGAAATAGAGAATAGATGTAATAGACTGGTGCTGGTATTTTAAGACAAAAGCACAAAGTTGGTGGTGTCTTCATATTGTTTATAGAAGAAATTGGCAAATGTACACGCGGTTAAACCAATATAATCACTACCCTTAGGTATAAGCCACAAGCTAATGAGTTGCAGATGCGTTTCCTACGCTTAATGGATAGAAGGAGGGATAAACAGAAAAAAGGATACTACCCATTCCATCCATAATTATTAAAAAAAGGATAAAAAGGGGATGAGGCCTCCGACACCTCACGCGTCAGAACAAACGTTCTGTGAGGTTGTGGATTTTCACCGGTTAAGCCCATTCATGCATCAGATGTTGTCGCGGGCTCTACCACTGTTATCTAATTATATTGCATTAACATAAAACAACGTAACAACCCTATCGTATCCATTATCACTAAACATTTTCGAAGCGCACGGATTTCGCATCTCTAAAGGGAATACAAGAGGAACGACCACATTTAATGTTATCCAATAACCGATCTGCATTTATCTGGTTAATATTTGACTCGTGTCGTCTGCTGTAAAGAGGGTCGCCTTCCAGTTTAACTTGAACTCTTACGTTATTACTGATATACAGACATTATCTTCGACTTCTCAACCCCCGTCCGCGCCTCGCCCCCTGCACCCCGCAGTCTCCACAGCCAGGTCATTGAACTTCGTTTTACTTTCATTCTATTCTAAAGAAATTATCAATGTAAATTACAATTTTAAGATTTTTTTGTAGAGGTGTATTATGTATTTGCGATTTACAATAACACGCATCATTTTCGTCACTTAAGCTTGTTGATAGGATATGATACCCGAATGGCGGACATCAAACTTTGATTGTATGTTTCGTAGACTTTACGTTAAACTAATAGGCTGTATAAATAATGTTTCAGTTAATTTTGAACCCATTAAATCTGATCTGATGAAAGGTGCGGTAGATTCTGATGGACTTGGAGCTGTTTGGCAAGTGACATCCTCTTCCCTGTCTTCATTACATGACTAAATATAGATATTTCAAAAATTTACTGACTGATAACAAAGTAGTCTTAAATAAACATTATTCCCTTGTAAATACTTATAAGCCTTAAAACGATTTAAATTTTCGTGAGACATTATTATATAACTTTTTATAAAACGCGTCGTATTTTTCTCGGTGTCTAGTACCGGTTGGTTTCGGACCTGTCGGGAAAAATACGCTAACGTGAGTGAAGCCTTTTCATAAAAAGTTAGTTGTAGGCATATTGATATTATATTTATTTATTTCTATACCAATTATAGATATTTTAGTATAAAATCTCTGAACAGGTTTCTAGTACGGACTTAGGTTACTAGTAATGTAATAGCCAGATATTTAAAAATAAAAACTCTAACATAAAACTGGCCAACAGTATTTTAATACTTGACTCTGAAAAAACATAACTCTGTAGAAAAAAATCAGCTCGTAATGCAATGAATTTTACGAGCAAACGGAAGGCCAGTGCACAACCGTCCGCCATTGTGCCATCGTAAACTATTGCCAGATGCAATTTTAAAATTCACCATCTCGTTTATAAGCATACATACGCCATGTGGAGCAAAATATTGCTCGTATTAAGTTAAAATAATTTTTGTTTCTAGTGTTTTAATTTAATGTCGCTTATGTAGTGAAGAATCGTTCGGAGAATTGTTGGGAAGATGTTGAACAATGTTCCTTTGGAAATATAATAGTTTTCGAAATTTTAATCAACATTTCTTAGATGTTTTGTATTCCGTAACTATTACTGGAGACATTTGGGTGGTTTTACTTTACTGATGTTGCCAGCAAATGGTAGCTGCGACCTATTGAAAATTATCATCGTGCTACGTTTGTATTGTTTTTTTACATTTTTAAACAGAGATAGTATATATGTTTTAAAAGGTTTATAAAATGTAATGTAATTTAGAATCTACCTATATATAAATAAATGTAAAATTACATAATAATGCGTAATAATTATTTCATGAATGACGACAGAGAATTATAACAACGATAAAACTTACACTCAATTAAAACGCTAACTCAATTGCTTTGTAAGTTCGACTCCTGCGAACGGGAAACGTTGGAACTTCAGTCAAGGCACGAAAGAGAGTAATTTAGGTGCAAGTCGGTCACGCTAGGACCTCTGCGGTGAACTAAGGCTTTATACAAGCCTCCAACTTTATCGGAAGTGACGTAAAGTTTCGCCTTCCCTTTCAATACGGTCGTTACGAAATTTTCTTTAGAATACCATAAGCGCTATAGAAGGTGCCTTCTTTTTTGAGTCTTTTGTGTTGAACCTTATCTGTAAACATGTCAATATGCCAGATGTTCTTTTATGGATTTTAATATGTTATTAAAAACTTAGTTATACGGTGGCTCAAAATCTTAAGATTGTCATACATTTTATCGAATTTTATTAAATTGAAAATGATTGCGAATCTACTAGCAAAACTAAAAACAACACAGACTCCATTCTGTTATTGTAAGATATTGGGGCTATTTTTTAAAACTTTTATAAAAATAAATGAATATGCACCTCGTAACTTAGAGGGGTAGGCAGAGATCATGGATTTCCATATGGTGCGATAGTATACCACTCCCGTACTAACTCACTTCTTCTACATTCATACATTACGCATGCATGCTCGTCGTTTATAGGTGCTCCCTATTATCGATTTTTTTAGTAGCTAATCTGATCGATATAAGTTCTCCTAGGGCGTCCCCTGCCAACACTGCCACTCACTTTTGCAACATAAATTTGTTTCGTTACTCTCTCTTCATTCATCCTTTCAACATGCCCGAACCACCGAAGCATACCTTTCTCAATTCTAGTCACAACGTCCACTTTTACTTTTTTGTCCCTTATCAATTCAAATCAAAAGATTTCTTACATAATAACAACGCCATAGTTATTGTTACCAAAGTCGTAAGTCTAGTACTTTATCTTACTTAACCCAACTTAAGGATTTAACCGGCTAAGGATATTCAAATATTGCCGCCCTATATTTACCTTCAAAACTTTCAAGGCAAGACATTGTGGAGCAATAAACATATCCATATTATGAACATGCAGTGGCTTAGCTTTAGGTGAATCGTGTATGAGTTTTGATTTGGGATTCGATACATTTATCAAAGTTTTGGGGATAGTTTCTTGTGCGTAATATCCGCAGCCGGTAATACATCACTGTCAGATAACTAGAGTTTAATGTCTAATATATTATATATCTGTATATATTTTATGACGATTGCTGGTTTAACTAGCTAGGTAGAAAATTGGGATAAGCTGTAATTCGAAGTTTTATAACCTCTGATCAATTTTTTTTCTGTACCTGCTTGCTGTGATATTATCTGGACGTAATAATGTATCAATGAATTCGACCACAAATCTCGCTTTGTAGTCTTTTCTTCAAGATCCATATGATTTGTTGCAGTCATCTCGGATTAGCAACGCCAGCGGGGACGCTTGCGAGCGCCGGGATCCCTGTCAGCATGGCGGCGTGTGCATCAGTACGGACAACGGCCCGGTTTGCGAGTGCAGGGATGGAGATTATGAGGGCGCCTTCTGTGAGAGAGGTACGTGATTAGTAGAAAATATAACATATTATAAAGGCGCTTATGTACTGCCTTTTTGTAAATTGATTACGTTCTTATATAAATTAGGGAAGTAGAAGAGGTTAGTATGATGAGTTATGCCACAGGTCCTCTGCCGTTTTACCTCAAATACTCCCGTTTGTTTTCTAGAACAATGACAGCGAAGAATTCGTATCCCTTCTTAATTGTTGACAGATGTTTTGGTCAGTTAATAAGTAGCATTTCAAATATAAGCTGATTCCTCATTTGCCTTTTCTATACTAATATATATATTATTTTATTATACTAATATTATAAAGAGGAAATATTTAATTGTTTGTTTGTTTGTTTGCATTGAATAGGCTCCGGAACTGGATCGATTTGAAAAATTCTTTCACTATTAGAATTCTAAATTATCCTGATGAACATAGTGGTAGAGCCCGCAACAATAATATCTGTTGCACGAATGGGCCGGCTCAACCGGTGAAATACCACAACCTCTCAGAAGACAGGCGTGAAGTAGAGTATTCTACGACTCGTCGCATGAGTGAGGTGCCGGAGGCCTTATACTAGTTCTCTCCCCTTCCCGCCCTAATCTTATAAGGAAAGGGGAAGGGGGACGGTGGAGCTAATGTATAGGAATTGGAAATAACCATTTTCTGTTTGTCCCCTCCTCTGTCCATTAAAGGTGGGTGCAGATGTCTATGGGTAGCGATCACTTGACATCGTGTGAACTGCTTGCTCATTTGCCACCTAGTACAATAAAAAAATAGGCGATAGAACTTTTTATTTATAATTTTTCATAAATACCCGTGCGACGCCGGGGTGGGCAGCTAGTAGTACCCTAAAGTACTTATAAAGTTATGTAGTTGCTGAAACGATTGTCATTTTTTGTATTCAACTAGCACTAGTCAAGTTAAATGTCAAATCGATTTCATTTTTTATACGAAAAATGAGTTGAAAATAGTACTTCTAGCACCTCAAATCACATTTGATCGGCCACCTGACAGTTTGCTAGCTAAGTGTTCTGTTGATCAGCATTTCAGAAACTAGATGTTAATCAATAACGTCTAGTTAATTGACCATCTTTAAATTATTTGTTGTTTTTTTCTCCATAATGCGTTTTTGATTTACGTGTTAATATTGTAACATAACTACTTTAAGCGTTAGTGAAAACTATTAAAGGCAATTTGGTAGCCGCGTCAAATTCCAAGGGGCTGGATAGTCGCGTGAGAGTGCGCCGTAACTTACAGGCTCTGCGGCCATTAGCGAGCGCTTGCATCGTCTCACGTAAAAGGCTTCAGACTAGACTCGCGACGGGTCTTTGTTTCGACGATATACTTAGAGTTAAGTTGTAAAATCCTCCTTAACATGGTTCACTTGGAATCTGTATACGATTACTCGCTATGCTTGAATTAATTGCTTTCACAGGATCCTTGGTTTCATTGAATGATTGAAATTTCACTATGTGGGCATCGGAGACAAAATATTAGAAAGAGTTGTCTTTTCAATTACTAATATTTTTGGCATGACAACGTCTTATAAATTGATGAATACACGCGCAAAATGTCCCGTTACGCTCGAGCCGAGAGTTGCTGATCGTGCACGATACGGCTTGTGCCGCAGTGGGTAGGCGAGAGCGCGGCACGAGAGAGAGATAGAAAATGCACGAGTGTGCTCATTGTTTTAGGAAACGTTGTCACGAATTTAACGTCCGAGCACCTTGCGCCCAGACACTTAATTTTTTTCAATAACGCCAACAGGATATAGGGCTTGTATGGCTGTGCTATGACTGTATTGATGGACACGGGAGGAAAACAAAAAAAATGTTATTTTGTATGTTAACGACCGACCTTTCATGACGGCAATTAACATAAAATTATGAATTACGACGTTTTAGACCGTTTCGTTTTCACGACGAAATCAAAACCGGTAATTGCAATTTTTTCATATCTCTGCTTAATTATTTAACTATAATGTTTTTTTTTTATTTTATGAGAAAAATATCTATTAAATGCCCTTTATTGGTAATGATGATAAATTCGTACTATATCTACAAGCGGAAACAAAAGAAACAGAGTATTTAACAGATATTTAGAAAAACAAAACAGAACATAGAAGAGTAATTTTCTTTAAACAGCTAGTTTGTTTTCTATTACCAATACGAAGTAATAATTGACTCTGTTGTGAACGCTCGTCGCTAATTGGCTAAGCACCACATAGTATAACGGCATTATTGGTGCGTGAATTGTTCACTTGTACAATGTGCTGGGCTGCAACAGTTGTCAATGAAAACTTCACTTTCGCCGGTACTGTATATAAAAAATACGAATATAATACCTCATTCATCAAAACCAGTCAGTCCAGACGAGGTGCGAAAAACATTACCCTGCTTACCCCTGAATAGGATGAAAGGACCACGCCTTAAAGTTAATATAACTAAATTTATTTAATGTTGGGTTCTTGTTCAAAACAAAATAAACTCTACTCTTGTGTGGTAGCTATAGGCGGGCAATTTTCTAAAAAGCCTGAATGGAATCGGAAAGAAGGATATTGGGGCATGTCCTACCGATTCTGTCTTCTCATGCCTCAGTCCCAGAGGTTTTAAATACATTATTCTAGGGCGAGTCGTAAATCAAAAAATAAATCAGGGCCTATTAGTCTGAACTTTATAACAAGATTGCATTGGCCATTTCTAAAATAATTGGATCATAACTTGACCTAACATTTAGCGTTTAAACTGCATGGTTATTACGAATATGTTGTCTTATCAGTACAATAATAGGGTACCAGTTAGTACTTTGATATTATTTTCATTCTTTACATGTAAGTTTTATTGGGATTTTTAAGTATATAATAATAAATCAGCCTTTTTATAGTATGTTTCCCCACAGCAGGCCTCCTCTCCGAAAGAGGGAAGGGGCCGTAATCCACCACGCTGGCGCTGGTGTTGGTAATGTCACATATCTTTGAATTTGGTGGTTCTAAGACATGCTGGTTTCCTCACGATGTTTTTATTCACTGCTTTTGGAGCAGTGCTGATGAAATAAATTACACGAAGTAAAGCTCTGTCTGGGTTCGAACTCGCAACCGACAGTACATCGGTCGAGGCCTAAACCACAGGGCCACCACTGCTCCTCAGATATATAATTCAACAACAATTGATTAAGTAAAAAATGTATCAATTAATTAATTCAATAAACTATGTAATCCAACTCTGAGCAATTCATTAAGTGAAAACGGTTGAGAAAGGTAATTTTTATCAGCCTTAACGACTTTGTCCCTCTTGAGAATAGACCTCTGTGCTCTAGGGACTATGTCATCCTAAGAAGTCTGGAGCAATATATGTGGCAATGAAGTTAGAATTTGAAGGCTAATCTCTCTACGTCATTTGTGCCTGTAGAAATTATTTTAACGTATAAAATACCTTGTTCGGCATATCTTGTAATACCATTACGTCTAGAGGTAATTGGAATTCAATATTTTTGTTTAGATCGTAATAATTATATGATTCATTGTTTTAAACAATATCCTTACTTCTGTTTATCCTGTTTTTTTGTAAACGAGCAAGCGGTTCACCCGATGTCAAGTGATCGCTACCCGTAGACATCTGCAACTAACTAATGAGTTGCAGATGCGTTGCCCACTTTTAATGGACAGAAGAATCCAATTCAAAACAATCGGATGTTAGATACGAGCTTTTGTTTTTTTTTCATAAAAGCTTGCTTGTAGGTTGAGAACTGGTTGTAATATATTTTTTCCTTTATAAATTTATACCTTTACCGGGTTTTTGAATTATACTGTTTCACATTTTAATTACCTAAAACTAAGACTAACAGTGGTAGAGCCCAACAACAACATCTGTCGCACAAATGGGCGTGTTCGACCGGTGAAATACCACGACCTCACAGAAGACGGGGGTGAAGTAGACTCTGCGTTCGTCTGATGAGTGAGGTGCTGGCCTAATTTCAGTCCTCTTGCCCTTTCGTTTCCTACAAAGAGTAGGATAGGATGGGGAAGAGGATTGGATGTGAGAGGGGATCAATAGGAGAAGGAAATATCCTTTTTCCTATTTAGTCCTTCCTCTGTCTATTAATGGTAAAATATCTGCAACTCATTTGCTTTTTGCGGATGCCTATGGCTAGTAGTTACACTTAACATCAGGTGAATCTTCTGACATAAAAAAGACAGTATTTTTTTATATTTCCTTAGGTAAAGTATGCTAGACCCAATCTATTACACTTACTAAATGCAAAAACTCAACCAAGTGCGAGTCGGACTCGCGCATGTAGCCTTTTGTTGTAGTATAACCCCCTTAAATATTTACTTTATTCAGTTTTTTGGTATTAGTTGTTATAATGGCAACAGAAGTACTATCACGGTTCATAAGATACAGCCATGTCACCAGGACAGATGGATGGACAGCGGAGTCTTAGTAATAGGGTCCCGTTTTACCCCTAGGGTACGGAACCCTAAAAGTGATATCTTATATGGCGACAAAATAAAAACTGAATACTTCTTGGCAATTTAAAAAGAACCACAAAGTAAATCTACTAATGGTAAGCTATCGGCATCGGCATCGGCAACCATTAAGTTATCGGCACAAGCTGTGGGATATATAAAAGTATTTCAGTACATTTAATAGCTTGTGAAATCATTTCAAATTTCATTAATCCAATATCAATTACGTCCGTGTCTAATGAGAAACTTGGGCGTTGTGAATGAAATATACCGTAGAGCAAAGTTGCCATCGCCTAATTGGTTACTTTAACAGCCCCAGAGTATTATTGCGTTATAAAAGAACCCCTCTTTACTATCCTGACGAGAGACATTCCCAAATATAATTGACTTGTAATATTCACTTACGGCGGGTTCCTGAAAGGTTTGTCATAATTAAACTAGCACTCCTGTTTAGTTAACAGTCATGTCAAATAGATTTTACGTCATTTGATTGGATATTGGCAGCTAGTTAGCAAATTTTTACGTTGATCAGTCTTTTAGAAACCGGGCGCTAGTATTCTAAAGAAGGAAGATTTGTGGCTTGGGTAAAGTCGACCGAATTTTAACGCTTTCAATATTTGCTTATTAATTACCTCAAATTGAAAGTTATATTTTTATCTTTAGGAATAATTCAGTGTATGATAACATAGAGCAGTGGTGGCTCAGCGGTTTAGACACCGACTTACGTACTGTAGGTTGCGGGTTCGAACCCAGACAGGCGGTTTACTTTGTGTAATTTATTTCATCACCACTGCTCCAAAAACGGTGAAGGAAAGCAACGCGAGGAAACCTGCATGTCTTAGAACCAGAAATCCGAAGACACGTGACATCCACCAACCCCCACTGAGCCATCGTGGTGGATTACGGCTCATTCCCTCTCTTTGAGAGGAGGCCTGTGTCCCTGCAGTGGGAACATTGTGATAAAAGGCCGATATTATTATTATGATAACATATGTTATCGAAAGATGGAACGAATTGGTTAACCATCGGCCTATTAACTTCTTAAAATGAACCCAAGTCACAATTAGACAGCATATCCCGATACGATCCCGACATTATTGAATTTAGGACTTTTACTTATTACTTTAAGTGATTATCGACAGACATACTTCAGGTTCTTTAGAAAAGCAATCATGTGTGTTATTTCCATCAGTGTAGACAGGGAATGGTTATCGACGTGCTCATTAGGTCGTAACGTGACCTCAAAACAAATCGTCCCTTGCGGATTATATTTGTTTTCAGGTCTGCTGATTTTTAGAATACACGTACGATATAAATTTAAATGTTCGTGATATATTCTTTTAAATGTTAAGTGATTATTAGTTAGATGGGTTATACCCGGGTCGATCTCTTTATTGAAAGCACATTGAGCTTGAGCAGAGTGGGCGACAGCTAGGGGCTGCGCGCAACAGACCGACACCAACACCGATCGGTGTGAGACCCGCGCTTGTTTTTATGTTTGCGGGCAGTAAGTTACGTTGATAAATGGCTTTTCAACTACTGCATTGTACGTGACCATTTTTTTAGAAGTTAGAATGGGTATAGTACGTTATCCTTAAAAGATACATATATGCCGTCAAGTACGTTTATGTAGATCTTTTTAAGATATAGAAATCCGTGGTACATTATTTTGATCTATCTCGTAAGGCTTAGCCAGTTTTTACAATGCACACAAAAATATGTTTTTTACATCACATTACAAATCTTTGAAATTATCTGATTTTATCTATTAAAATATACATACTAAACTTCTTGAATCGCTCTATCTATTGACGAAAACCTCATGTAAATCTGTTGCAGAGTTTAAAAGATATAAGGGTTCACAGTGGTAGAGCCCGCAACACCAACATCTGTTGCACGAATTGGCCGGCTCGACCGGTGAAATACCACGAACTCACAGAAGGCAGGCGTGAAGTAAAGTATACTTGAGGGCCCAATTCTGGTTCTCTCCCCCGTCCCACCCTTCTTTTATAAGGAAAGGATGGTAAGGGGAAGAAAACTTGACGGTGGAGGGGATGTATAGGAATTGAAATAACCATTTTATGTTTATCCTCTCTTTTGTCCATTAAAGGTAGGCAACGCATCTGCAACTCATTTAGTTGCAGATGTATACGGGTAGCGATCACTTGACTTCGAGTGAACCGGTTGCTCGTTTGCCTCGTACAATAAAAAAAAGGGAACAGAAGCGAATTTCTTTTATAGTAAAGATGCATATATTATTGTTTAGTTATGACTGTGGTTAACTAGGGTTGACAGAGGTGGCATTCAACTTTTCACTGTACTGTCGCCACTCTCTCGATTTTTCACGTACATGAAACTACACGTACATATGAATGCTGATCGATTAATATGTAATTTTCAAGTCAACGTTTCACAATACATCACACCTACTTTCAGTCAATATGATGTCAGGGATTTTATTAACGAGGTCCAAAAGGTCAGGGTCGGTGTTTCAAGGTTTGTATTAATATATACACGGATTAAATGTGGTTGTAATTTGTGCTACGGCGACCTTCCGCACTACAACGTTCATTTATTTTCATATCGACTTGACAACGGCCCAAAAGCCTAGATTATTTTTATGTTCCCTTATGTATTTTATAAACATATGATTTATTATATGTCCAAAACTCCAAAGATATAAAGGCGCGTTTTAATCACACGTTATTATAATAATAATATCCTAGGACATATTCACACACGGCCATCTGATCGCAAACTAAACAAAGCTTGTGCTATGGCAACCAGATAACTGATATACTACATGTAGTAATTTTCTTTTGTAAGTACATACTTAAATAGACAATTACACCCAGACTCAGGACAGACATGTTCATGCACACAAATTTCTGTCCTGCGTGGAAATGGAACCCACAACCTGCGGCGTGAAAAGCAAGTATCTTACCACGCCAACAGGCCCGTTATGTCTTTATATAGAACAGAGTAGGGGTAGATTAGGCGAAGGAAAGAAGTGGGGCGATAAATGATGTAGAATTATTATTATAACCGTGAGCCAATGTTTGACTAACATGCAGTTTGTACGGTTAATATTAGGCATAGTTATGTTCGAATCATTTCCGAAATGGATTGCAATCTTGTAATAAACTCGGCCCTAATAGGGTCATATTAATACAATACTGTTCGTTTGATTTATGATCGACACAAAATTGAACATAGAAATGAAGTAGGTCAACAAAAAAAAATGGTAGTATATATAAATAATAAATCAGCCTTTTCTCTAGAATGTTTTCCTCTGCAGGGACACAGGCCTCTCCGAGAGAGGGAATGAGCCGTAATCCACCACGCTAGCCCAGTACGGGTTGGTGGATGTCACATGTCTTCGAATTTGGTGGTTCTAAGAACATGCCGGTTTCCTCGCGATGTTTTCCTTCACCGTTTTTGGAGCAGTGGTGATGAAATAAATTACACAAAGTAAAGCGCCTGCCTGGGTGCGAACCTGAAACCTACGGTACGTGATTCGGGGCCTAAGCCGCTGAGCCACCACTGCTCCTGGGTTGTATATCAATGAATAAGAATGGTAGGCATATTAGTACATTTTAGTATCCACTGAGTGTCTATATTTGAGTGAATGAGTGTTAACTAATTGACTTTAAATTCTTAACTGAATACTTCTGAAAAATATTTCCTCCCTAAAAATCTTTCTGAGCGATAAAAATGTTTTTATTACAACCCGCACAGAAGTCTTAATGTGATATTAGTTTAGGGCTGGCACAAATTACACCCGCATCTATACCGCCGGTCTATATTTACTTAACCCTCGCGCTGCCGAGGTCGCGGCGGCCCTGACTTCTGTTTACGACGCTGAAAAACTCTTAGCTGGCGGCCTTTTAATTGAATAAATTTTTCTTTTATATGAAAACATAGCCCTTAATGAACTTCTACCACTTGAATCACGGATAGAAAAATTAATCAACCCTAACAAAAGAATATCTAAAATAAACAAAACGTTAAATCTTTATATACCTATATACGACAAAAGAAATTGATTTGGAATTTTGCACAGAGATTTCTTTTATTAGGTAGGTAGTATAAGCAAAGGTTCATCCCTTAAAGGGTCAACAGTAGGGGATAAAAGTTCTCTAAGAAACCGTGCGAACTAGCTAGCTCCGTGCGGAGCCTTGGCGGTTCGCTAGTTAGTTATAGCGACCGTAATACGCAAAAGTAACCTAAAATCTTAGATATTAAATGACTTCAATATGGCAGTAGGTAAGGAAATAACATTCGGAACGGATATTTAAAGCAATAATATGACTTTATTGTCCCTTTACAGCTTCGATATTAGCATGTAGATCGCTGTTCTGCGAAACGAGCCGCACGAGCACAGCACGTCATGTCAGCCATTGCTCTATCGTTGCGTGAATCTTGTACAAGGAGATTGTTATTGTGACAGGGATTTATGAGGGTGTACAGTCGCCTTAAGCCCGTAAGGAGGTTTAGGTTTTATGTTCATTTTATTGTAATATAAACGAATTTTAGTAGTCTTATGAAGACGTTTTAATATACTTCGCTCGACTTTGACTTAAATATGTAACAGCTTAATAGCTAAATTCCAAACGATCTGGTTGTTTAAGGTAAGTTTCCAAGTTAATTCATCTAAAATAAATTGTTAAGTAACTAGATGTATGTCACATTGCAATACCGCGTAAAGTAAAAAGGCGTTTGGTTTCATGGTTTCGAAAAGCATTCTGAAAAGACATCCATAAAAATCGCATAACATGTTGTAAAAAGTCTCATGCCAGAAACCTTTCGAGGGCGCCCTCGGAACGCTCTCCCAAAATTTCGTCATGATCCTATTAATAGTTTAGCTAATTATTAATTTGTACAATGTTGTTCAAAGGGTTAATGAAGAAAGAGTAACGAAACAAATTTATATTGATACAGTGAGTGGCGGCGTTGGCATGGTTCGTCCAAGGAAAACTTACTAAAGAAGGGTAGCCGAGTAGAGGCTCCCTCTACGGAGGGAGCCCTCGAGCTGAGTTACTCTTAAAGAGGCTTAGGCTAGAGGCTAGGCTAGCCCTCTGCGCTCTGCCGCCTCGAGCCCGGTGTAGCTGTAAATGCCTTCTCTAGGCAAACAGTGACTCTTCAGTCACAAAAAAAACAATATTATATTAAAATAATCAATTTGCTGTCATACGTCATAATCTTTAATTAATTAAGTTATTAAGTTGTCGAGGCTTTCATTGTGATATTCGATAAATTATTCCATCGTCTATTTAGTATGGCTAGTAATAAAATAATGATAATAAATGCAATACATATATGTATGACTATGTAGAAGTCATACAAAACTATGTAGAGATCATACTACCTTGTATATCATTTAGTTTCAAAAACACACCGATTAAAATTTCATAATTATGTCCACAATCCAAAGAATATTACTCTATTTTTTTCTCAACTGATAATTCTATTAAGTTGTTATAAGTTAGTTGGCTTATAATCGATGGTTTAAGGGTACTATACCTTGTTTCACATCAAGATGTGATTTTTGTAAAAAAGCATTAGCTATGCATATTACACAATTTCAGTTCACTTTATTTGAAAGAAATCCATACAACATATAACACGATACCCGTGTTTTATGGTAAAATATGGCAAACGAGCGAGCGGTAACCTGGTGTCAAGTGACCTCTACCCATAGACATTGACAACACGCAAATACAGACGTACCTTTATTTTCATCTTATATATTAATTTTGAGGATAGCTTTAAAACTTAATTTCATTTATAAAATATAGACAAGTTTTTGAATCGTGTATTTCGCAATAGAAAATGAAATACAACGTAAAATTTTGTTCGATTTCGAGCTGAAGTCATTAAAAGTAAATGAAATGTGACATTGTATGCTTATTCGTAAACACATTCAAGGGATTAATACGTTTTAAGCTTTGAATACGATTAATAAAAGTATTAAGAACATTAACACAAGTCACAATTAAGTAACTTTGTTGTGTAACCTTTACTGACAAGTTAATGTAGAACCAGTGGCTCAGCGGCTTACGTACTGTAGGTTGCTGGTTCGAATAAAGGCAGGCGCTTTACTATGTCTACTTTATTTTATCGCCACTGCTCCAAAAACGGTCAAGGAAAACATCGTGAGGAAAACGGCATGTTCTTAGAACCATCAAATTCTAAGACATTTGACATCCACCAACCCGCACTGGGCCAGCGTGGTGTATTACGGCTCATTCCCTCTCTTGGAGAGGAGGCCTGTGCAGTGGGGAACATTCTAAAAAAGGCTGATTTATTATTATATTAACGGAACTATTTGCGTCTTAATGTTGTTTTAACAGTTTAACTGGACGTAGATATAAACAAGGTTGAAATGAGCTTATTAGACCTTAAATGTGACAGGTAAACCTGTCGCAATATATGTAAAAAACAGGAAAGGAACATCGGATTGGTTGAATTCAATTACTGAAAACAATAATACTACACGAGAGCCGGGCTCTGATGTCGAATGAAATTATATAGACCACTCCTTCTCTATGCTTGTATATCCACAACGTAAAAAGGGACTGAAATGGGATTTTGTTCATTTATTTAATGAAAATAAAGACAGGTATATTTAAAAAGAGTAATTTTTATATTTCACCGAGTTTGAGTGATCAGAACGAAATGTATTTGTATATTTTATAGATTTTAAACTATTTAAATACTAGTGGCCCGCAGCGGCTTCGCCCGGGTACCACTAATTATGTTGATCTGATCGCTTCCAAACACAGGAACACCCACTGTGCCAATCTGGACAATCCCTGTAAATTACATCGAAATCGGTTCAGCCGTTTCAGAGTTTATAGGAAACATACATACTTTGCTTTTTATATATTATTTTTTTTTCATAAAAAGTATCCTATGTTACTTCTAATACCTCCAAGAATATGTGTACAACGTTTTATAATAATCGGTTGAGTAGTTTTCGCGTGAAAGCGTAACAAACAAACTAACATTCACATTTATAATATTTTATAATAGATAGATAAAAACCTATTCTCAGACCTACCGAATGTATATGCAAAATGTCATTGAAATCAGTTAAGCCGTTCCGGAGGAGTGTGGCGACTAACACTGTGACAGGAGAATTTTATATATATAGATAACTGTATATATATATTGCATACAGTGTCAACCATCTGTCAGTTCAAATGGACTCTTCATGAAAGTATATTCTCTACAGAATAGAAAAATCCTTAAACATATCATGCCGCAAGTACACTCTCCCATCGGATGCCGCAGCTTTCACCACAATTTATAAAAAGCGTAATCAAGGAAATTGCAAAATATGGAAATGTTGGCCTGCAGGCGCGCGCCTATTCAATGCGGATTCAATTGCAAATCGCTCCCGTAGCCTAGACACTACGCTTATTCGCAGATTACATTCTATTTTGCCATTGCTTCTTGTTTACCATAACGTCATGGTTGGTACATATGGCCCTCGACTCTGCTATTTTATGGCATCATGATGTTGTTATAATGGGTATCAGGATGATGTCATCATGGTACTATGGCGTCATAATGGTGTAGTAAATAATATAATAATAAATTAGCAGGTATGCAGGCCTCGTCTCTGAAAGAGGGAAGGGGCCGTAATTCACCACTTAGCCCGGTGCGGGTTGGCGGATGTCACATGTCTTCGAATTAGATGATTTTAAAACATGCCGGTTTCCTTGCGATTTTTTCCTTCACCGCTTTTGTGTGTAGTGATGAATTGAATTACACAAAGTAAAGTGCCTTTCTGGGTTCGAATTCGTGACCTAGATTACGTAAGTCAGGGCCTATACACATACCGAATCAACAGTTGTGAAACCATTTAATGACATGATTGTTTGAGCTGCATAAGGAGAAATGAAAAAAAAATAACCAAAGTTCGTATAAACGTCTTGCGGGCCAAAAAATCACATTTCAGTGTAATGGAAGTTTCTTGGCTATGGTTCCGCGCTCGGCAACACGTAAATGAACGAAGCCGGAAAAATGTTGATTGTGTTCCGTTGTGTTGTACGAAGTTGATACGGTACGTAAGAGACTGGTTTGTGCTTTTAACGCCGCAATAAAAACATTCTGTACCGCGCTTATTTAATTCTCTTTCACTTGATGAACTCATCCATGCAGATTTAAATTTTTTTTATATCCCAATATAAATTTGACTACACGATTTTATTATATTTTGCACACGTCAAAATGATTCTTCTAAGGTTCATTTTTTTTATGGAATAAGGTGGCAAACGAGCAACCGGATCACATAAGTGTACGCTACCCATAGACATCCGCAACAAGAAATTATGTTGCAGATGCGTTGCCTACCTTTAATGGACCGAGGAGGGTATAGACAGGAAAAAGGATATTTCCCTTTTCCCGTCAACCCCCTCCCCATTCAATCCTCTTCCCATTCCCTTCCCAACCTTACAAGAAAAGGGTGGGAAAGGGAGGAGGACTCAAATTAGGCCTCCGGAACCTAACTTATCAGACGAAACGCAGAGTATTTCTACTTCACGCCTGTTTTCTGTGTGGTCGTGGTATTCCACCGGTCGAGCCGGCCCATTCGGCAATGTTGTTGTTGCGGGCTCTACCACTGTTAAGGTTCATAGCTACTGTTGTCCCCTTGGTAATTACCGTAATGTTTGCTGTGTTGAAAAAAGTTTCATTATAACTGGCATTCACTAGAGGAACGTAAGCAATCAAGCTAATTGCAAAGAATGCGTCCCGAGCGACGCGGTCCACTCAACGACGTCCCAATTGGTAAATTGAGACGATTTGTACAGAGATTGCAGAAAACTTATTTGATTCAGTCCTTAGGACGAAAGGAAACTGAATGCAAGAATATCTAACAGAAGAGATTATTATTTGGACTTTCCTGAGAAGTCTGCATGGATGAGTCGTGGTCACCAACGATGGCTACGACCTCACGAGCTGACAGTATACTATTCTGAGTTTGGTCTAATATACTAAGAGCCAGCAACGATCTGACCTTCGTCAACCTGAAAGTTTCTCTGTGTAAATGTGTCTCAGATAAAAACGATTCCCACCTCACACATTAATGAGGCACATCACTAATAAGAAGAAACGCAGAATACTGCTTCTTCATGCCTGTCTTTTGTGAGGTCGTGGTATTTTATAGTCTTAGCCGTAGTGTTGTGTAGCAGATGTTGTTGTTTCGGGCTCTACTACTGTAAAAAATAATATTATGATGGAATATTGTCTTCATACAAATCTACAGCGGCATACGTTGTACACGAGTTGCTGGAAATTACCAGTTCTATCTGGCTCGAGGCGGTTTCGGCTCGCGTTCACCCACACATCGGCACGGATTGATTAATAACGCAATTTGGTGCGCCGCGTACCTTAATCGAGAAACTTTGCGCCCCCTTCAAATTGCCTCGCGTATGTTATTAAATTCTCTTTTAATATACCATGATTAATAGCTTATATCATGATACATTTTATTTCTTATTGTAAATTAATATTTAATAATATATTAAAACAGGAAACTTAAAAAATGCCAACACGTTCAGATTAAATACTATGTACCTGGTTGTGTTAAGCTTGCTTATATTGATTAAATGGATGACACTAAAAGATAGTATTTAAATATTCTAAGGGTGAGTCCACATCTGGTGAATGCGCCACGAAAGCGCTGCTCGCGAGCTGCGAGCCGTGCGCGAAGGGCGCAAGAGTCGCGCGTGATGCACCTACTTCCCCAGCCCGCGCCGCGTTTTGATTGAGCCCAGATCACATACCGCGCGCGCGCACTTTAAATTTGCATGAGTTGCGCTAAAGAAGTGCACCACATCCTTTTAGTTCGGGAACGGGTCGCTAGGTGCGTCGCGGCGCATTTGCCAGGTCTGGACGCTCCGTAATGAAAGTTTGCATTGATGTCTGGATGCCAGTGAAGCATGATAAATGTTAAAGGACCGTGTAAAATCTTTGGGTGTCATTATATTTTTTTCTGATTGACTGGATTGAATTGCATGTACATTTTGTTCATATCTCAATGGAATGGTCTCCCACAAGCCTAAAGGACTGATTTTGAGGAGTGAGTGAGTGATTCGATTCGCATTCTTCCCCGGAGTGTCACAGTTCACACCCTGTAAAATCAGTTTTATGTATGTTACTATGGACTACAGCAATATCATTGAGTAGTTCAAATAACAATTGAAGTGTATAACAGGAACCAATTACTCTCGTTTACGATACCTTTGAGGCATTAGTATGCAGATTGTAAAGCCATTCCGGTTTGAACCGGTCCGAGCCGACCCTGACCGCCCTAAACCGGATTATAGTAATCCAAATAATACTGTTTCTCTGCGTATATTGCGAAGCTAGAGTTCATTTAAGAGATTACTGTTATGTTATACGTTTGAAATTCGGAAATGAATAAGCCGTTTGTACATTGGTGCGGCGTTTCTCGATAGACGACATATTTCCAATTTTCGCCTGACTCGTTAATAGCTTTAATAACTTAGTGGCTTTATCTTATGAAGGTAAAAATTTTATATAGTGGTTCCTATCAATTGGATTTTTGGGTTTACGTAAAAATACTATTTGCTACAGTTTGTGGCATGGCAAAAGATCTAAACAATCTGGTTAATTCCGGATTTTGTGCGGCAGCATATTTATGCGAAATATTCCGATGGATTATCTAGTTCAGCTGGTTACAATAATAATTTTGCTTGACTCGACTTACCGTAAGATTTTCCTTAACACAGAATAACCTAAATCCTTCGCATTACACGTTAACATTTGTCGGTGTTTTTATCTGGTACATAAAGTCGAGATCCCGGTGTACGGATGTGCTGTAAAAGTTATCAGTTTAGTGGCGTTAAGTGCGCTATTCCTACTTGTTTGCTCGCTGTAATGTGACAATTTGGTCGTCTTTATGATCAGGGGGGATCCTCTCCCTAATATGTGGCACTAAGCCGCAACTGACACGTACAATGGAACAGAACCCTCTCTAGTTTTAATAAAGTAATGCCAGAGGACAGCCGTGATGTTCTACGTAAAGTTTTTTTGCTATCTTAATCTATCTATATACAAAATAAGAGATTAACTAATTGATAAAGCAACGTACATTCTTTTATGTGAGAACTTGGCAAACGAGCAAGCGGTCCTCTTATGTTAAGGGAGCGCTGCCCTTAGACATCCGCAACAGGCAAATGTGTTGCAGATGCGTTGCCTACCTTTAATGGACAAAGGGGCATAGACAGGAAAAAGGATATTTCCCTTTCCCCGTTAACCCACTCCCCGTCCAATCCGCTTCCCTTTCCCGTCCTATCCTTATGAGGAAAGGGTAAGAAGGGGAAGAGGACTGAAATTAGGCCTCCGGCACCTCACTCATCAGACAAAACGCAGAGTACTTCTACTTCACACCTGTCTTCTGGTATTTCACTGGTCGAGCCGACCCTTCGTGCAAACAGATGTTGTTGCGGACTCTACCACTGTTAAATGTAACTTGACCTAAGATTTACCTGTATCTGATCAATCATATTAAATAGGGTTCAGCTTAGACAGAGCATGAGCAAATGAAATTGCACAGCGGGTGAAAGTGGGGGCTCAGCTTGTATAAGATAAATGAATATTACAAAAAAAAACTAGGAAGTGTGGTTTTAAAACAGAGTAAGGAATATTGTTGAGGTGATACAATTAGGAAATGTAAAACCACATCCAGAGATTGTGAGTTTTTCTAAGCTTATGTTCAAAGATATAAGCCACTAGCAACCACAAAGGTAGGTAGAGATTTAGATCAGCTTCTTGTAAATTCATACAGGTACAATTAACACCACGTTTCTTTACGTGAACACCTTTTGCTAAATTCATTGCGCGATTTTGCGCAAGAATAGTCTATTGTTCTTTGCTATGATTTAATTCTTTTAGAGAACATCATCACTCACCCTTCACCCTTTTCCCACTCATGTGGGGTCGGCACAGTATGATTGTAGTCCATACTGTTTTTTTTTTTTATAGTACTAGGTGGCAAACGAGCCAGCGGTTTACTTTATGTCAAGTGATCGCTATCCATAGACATCTGCAATAACTAATGAGTTGCAGATGCGTTGCCCACCTTTTAATGTACAGAGGAGGGGACAAACAGAAAATGGTTATTTCCAATTCCTATACATCCCCTCCACCGTCAAGTTGTCTTCCCCTTCCCATCTTATCCTCACAAGAAAAGGGTGGGAAGGGGGAGAGAACAAGAATTAGGCCTACGGCACCTCACTCATCAGACGAAACGCAGAATACTCTACTTCACGCCTGTCTTCTGTGAGGTCGTGGTATTTCACCGGTCGAGCCGGCCCATTCGTGCAACAGATGTTGTTGTTGCGGGCTCTACCACTGTTAAACTGTATAGGTTTTGGCTATATCGACTACGAATGATTTGATCAACTGAAATACCAGTAAAGAATAATTAATTCTGAACACTAGTGTTCGAAGGTTTCATACAATTATATTTATCTAATGTTAACGCAAAACAACGTTCAATGACGATTAAGATTTTACGTTTGATCTACGAAATTACTTTTGTTATTTCAATAGATGTATGGAGATGGTTTGGAACAGGGATGGATGGAGTCTTATAAAAAAATTAGAATTTTCTGCATTTCATTAAATTTTCATCCCTCCTTTAGTGTTAATTAGATCGTTATGGTGATTAATTCCAATTGTTGATATTGGCACGTTACCTTTTGTATTTTTCTTTGAACAATCATTATAAACAAAAAGAAACATTAAACAACACCTGCCACAGAAAAGTTTTACAACTGCTTAACTGTTTTCATTAAGGAGTATCCGAAATTCATAAACTAAAATTTGCTTAACGATCCTCGTTCTGTTTCGAAGCTACACTTGACGAGTTTCACATAATGATCATTTTTACATGCGCTTTAAAACATGTTTAGTTAGTCCAATTATAGTAGACGGGGGTGGGGGTTGGGGGGCGATACGTACCGTAGGCCGTAAGTTTTCGCGTGAAAGCGTAAGAATCAAACTTACATTCACATTTATAATATTAAGTAGGGATGTTCCTCCCCCCCCCCTCCCACCTCCGTCTCGCCGTGCAGCGCTTGCGGTCGTATTTTCATCCTACAGTATTTAAAGCCTTTCATAAAATTAAGGTGACTTCTAGAAAACTATTTATCGAGAGTGAACACAATACGAGCATAACTTTTCGTCCATTTCCGGAGCACGGATGCGGAATAATGTCAGGTACATTCAGCACATTTCCACTGAGAGCACGGGTCGGAACTATCCAGTAAGCACGATTACAGACAGGAAACTATTGTCTGGCTGACACAAAACCTTGGAGCGAGAGGTCCTCGCATTAACTGTCTACTGAATTATACATGTTGTGGGATTGATTTACTCGAATTTGTTTGTAAGAATCTTGTATGGTATTGTATGTTTCCATCATCTTTGAATCCTATTGGATGGTGAAATAACGGTTAAGTATTCTACAAAATATTGTTTGTAAATCATAACTATGGTGTAATTGAAAAAATTAATTTATTTTTACAAATCCCGTATATAAAAGTAATTCACATATTTTTGTTCGATTTATTTTTTTCTTGGTTTTAGTATTGGTATATATTTTATCTGTATTTCATTAACATACATAGTCCGTAATTGTTCGGTTATTTAAGAATCTGTACACATTAAGTTCTTAGTTGATTTCTTTGTCTTTTTCCAATCCCCAATAATTTTGGTTGTTAAAGCTTTCGTAAAGCTAGCGTATTAAGCTTGTATCTTCCATTTAGGTTAAGTTCTGCCTAGGAGCATTGGGCAACGTTTTTCTTTCGCCGAGCTACATCAGTCGACTTACAATAGCCCCATCGCCTTTGGTTCGTTATAACTGCGTCACTCGACGCACAATTTTCGCAATACAATTTCTTTAAGATTTAAATATGGAAACTTCGCAACATTCTCAATCCACGAGCCGGCGGGATTGGCTTCGTTTATTTATAATAATGTTCTCTCGACGTTTTCCATGACAATTTTTAAATGACTTACCGGCTCAAATTTCATTCGTTTAAAACTAATTCAGATGGGGCGACAAATTTTTTAGATCTAAGGAATGGATCGGTTTACTGAGGATCTACATTCATTAGAAATGAGTTATAATAAATTGCTTATTAAAAACCTGCGACATTTATTTTTGGTTTACTTGTTTTATTAAAACACACATATTAAATTAAAATGTACCTAAATTTCTCTTCCCTAAAGTTGTCATAACAACTCCTAGACAGAGCATCATGCAGATTTTATAGCTGACGAGCGATCCGTTCCTACTTCCCACTAATTACGATGATCCGATCACCTGAATTTTATCGGTCCAGCCATTTCATCGGCTTTTTTTATGGAGGAAGGTTGCAAACGAGCAACAGAGGAGGGAATAGACAGGAGAAAGGATAATTCCTTTTCCCCGCCAATCTACTCCCCGTCCAATCCTCTTTCCGTTCCCATCCCATTCGTATGAGGCCTCCGGCACCTCACTCATCAGACGAAACGCAGAGTACGTCTACTTCACGCCTGTTTTCTGTGAGGTCGTGGTATTTCACCGGTCGAGCCAGCCTATTCGTGCAGTAGATGTTGTTGCGGGCTCTACCACTTGAGCCTACGGGGAACATACACAGATTGCCATATATATATAAAATTAGCTCTACATACGTTTCCTGATTTTTTAGATAAGCATGTAAACATTGTTCGCCAGTATATATCGGTACGTGGATTAGGTTTGCGCTGGCGTGTTCTGCGGACGGAATACGGAATGAGGCGCAGCGGTAATATTCACTGTAGCCATTCGTAGCGTGTTTCAATTTCATTCTATCTTTTAAAACAAGGGAATAGAATTTTAAAGTTAGTTTTATAAAAAGAAGATAGTAAGTTGAAACTAATTCTTCATACTTTGAGAGAAAGAGTATAAGAAATTTGAGATAATTTAAAATAAAAATTAAGGGAGAGTTTATACGCTATGAGCACACTGCAGATCGAGGTGGAATTCATAATAATCTGATGCTAGACACGATCTACTAACTAAGTTTTACTAACAACCTACTTACAGTTGTTAAAATCCGTAACAAAAATTCTGTTAAATACAACTTTATTTGCAACCCATTCGTAATCCTAAAAAGCGAACAAGCAAGCGGTCCTAATATAGTGACCGCTAATCACAGGCATGAAACAAGCTGATGAGTTGCAGATGCATTGCCTTTAATTGACAGAAGAATTTCCTATTCCTATCCATCCCACATACATATACCCATACATTTCTAGTACAAATTGAACGGGTTAATAACAGATTCAATATGACGGTTGATTTAAAATGTAATATTACATTTCTTGAGGGGAATGTTCACGTAAACAAATAACTCACTCCTTATAAGTTAAAAATTTATCTCATCCTCTTGTGGTATTATGAAAATAACACAGAGTATGGTGAAAGGATAATAGCATGGAAAACAAACTACCGGGGCCGTATTGAGCCTCTGCAGACTATTCCGTCTACGTAAGCTGAATAAACCCAGCGGTAACAAGGATGCGAGTTTCCGGGACTCCACGATGTTTCCATCTCCTCTGATTTGCTGGTACATAAAATTAACAGCTATGTGACTCGAATAAAAACAACACTATTATCGTGATGCGTCGTAATTTCAAAATGGTAGGGATGAAAGTTCCAATCGTCTCGTTTTATTGCTTGACAAAAATTACAGACACATAATTTATAACTAAATAACGAATTAGCAAAAACTCTGATAAAAAGTCATTGAAACTTATATATCATAGCTTAAAGCTTTCGTGGTTTTTACTAGTATAAGGTTTGTAAGAGAGGTGGGGATTCTTACCACGATTAGACTTTTTGAGCTCCCGATATTTCGGTACAGTTGCATGCGCCATGTTCACGGGATGACTGGAGTTATGCGGTATCTCAGAGTTAACAACTAAATAACTTCTTTCTACAGTTGACATATGCCGATCAAAAAATTGTAGGAGTTTAAAAAGAATATAACAAGTAGAGTTCTATAGTTTACTTTATGAGAACTATTACCGGTTCTTCCTGTAATATATCTTTTAAATTGTAACAGTAAATAAGTTAACTTAAAAGTCAACTAAAGTGCAATATCCCTCTAGCAGATGCAGGATTGTACAACCTGGATTGTGAGTGTGGACTCTCTTATATCGACGGTAGCAATTAAAAATGTCGTAAGTGAAATATCGTGACTTCAGCACGGCCGATCAAAGTTTCAAATAGGAACAAAATTGCCCTAAAACCATGTATAGAACTAAAATTGAGTATGGTCCTATACTTTTGGGTTCTTTAAAGAATGATAAGGGAAAAAAGTGTAATTAACGACAGTAAAGTAAAAAAAAGGCACATACTACGTTTTACTCCGTTAAAAAAACAAGCTCCCATGTCGGAAGTACCATATCCTACTGTATTACCTGGAGTTTTAGTGTCAATATTGTCGGAAGTGGAACATACTACTAGTTCACTTGCACTTCTAACTCTCGATAATGTCGGAAGTGCTCATGCTATTTAAAAGGTATTAATAGAATAAAACAAAATTTCCAAAAATGTTTTCCGACTTTGTTAATTGCTACCGTCGATATAGGACAAATAAAGAGACCCATTAAGACCCGGATGAAGGAACATATAGCTGACTTAAAACACCAACGCTCCAAGAAGTCTGCAGTCTGTGATCATGTTTTAAACGGCCCCAACAATTATATAAGATTCGATAAACAAGTCCTCACGAAAGAACACCGCTTCCTACCCAGGATGATACGTGAACCATTGAAATTTTAAAAAACATCCTAATTTCAATAGTGAAGATGGCTGGGTACGACCACGTGCCTGGGATCCCGTGATTAATAAAATTAAATCTCAAACCTAGCATACAACTGCAAGACCTCGAGACACAGTGAGCTGATTCTGCATAGATCGGAGCAGAAGTCATTAATTCAAAATAAGTGGGTACTTCGCTAGCAACTTGTGAAATTGTGACGTCTGACACCTCAGTCCCCGTGACCATGAGCGCTGTAAAGTACTCGAAACGTCGGGAATTAAAAAACGTACAATATACGCGATAAAATCCGTAAAATTAGTTTTATTCCAATGTGTAGTGTTCGCGTAAATTTAAGAAATTATTAGTTAAAGTTAATAGAATAAATATCACTTCACAGAATATCATCGCATTATTTAGAAATTCATTGACGTGCAAGATTTTCGATTTCTGCACATTTACTATATTATATAGGTCGCACCTTCACCTATCATTTATTCACACGAAGGCATACATACAACCAGGACTCACAATAATATCCACACATTCGTCAATGTTGTTAATCCTTCGCAAATTATTCGCAAATCCCTCGCATTAATTACCACAGCAATAAACTAGAAGCGATCGCAATTACAAGTGAAGCAATAAGTCCGTATTACGGTGCCTCCGAGACATTTAGCATGCGGGCCCGCGCGGACCGGTTCTGCGGCCCTGCCACATCGGTTGAGCCGGGTCTTTCTAAATTTTCATCTTCCCGTTTTTATTTTTGCATCTAACCCCAATTCTATCGCCTGGAATAAATATATCAAGAATTACATACTCGATATGTCGACTATGGTCGGACTAAAATTATATTTACTGCATTTAAAACGTTTCCGGTTCCGTAACGGGATCCTATTACTAAGACTCCGCTGTCCGTCCGTCTGTCTGTCTGTCACCAAGTTGTACCTCATGAACCATGTTAGTTAGACAGTTGACATTTTCACAGATAATGTATTTCTGTTGCCGCAAAAAAAATATTTAAGATAGCTCCCATACACCTGACATGATTTTTTTGCCTTTTTTATAGATCAAGTTACGGAACCCTTCGTACGCGAGTCCGACTTGCACTTGGTCATTTTTTTTATAATTGTTTCAGCTCCTTAATAGCGCAACCGTAAAAGAACAGACCCGTAAACATCTGGGCCATAGAATCAAACCTTAGTACCGCTATTTTAACAGAATACTAAATAAGTCCACATCCTGTTTGTGTTAAGTAGATAGACAGAGAAAGGCCACGTCGTAGGAGCACAAATGCCTTTCCCGTTACAGTTTCTAATGTAAAATAATTTTAGTTTTTTTTTCATTATTCGCTTGTGACAACCCTGCAGAATTTTTGACATTTACGTAAACATTTCTGTGACATGCAAAAAAATGCTATTGTCAAATAAGGCTGACCCAATTCGCCCCTTTAAACTTTGTGACCAAAATATGAGGCGCATTCATCAGCGGCCGCCTTAATTATTCCACTCTTAAATATTTTAAAAGGTTGAACGAATGAATTACAGACCTTGGCCCCGGCGAGGGACTCGAATTAAGTTACGCTTAAAAACATAACAGCTGACCTAGTGGCCATTTAACAACCGCCTCTACTTAAAATGGCTAAGAGAAATTATGAAATACAATTTAGCGATGGCCAACTTAACTAGAGAAAAGTTATTTTTCAGTCTGATACTGTTCTCTGGGATATCTATTAGACAAAACACAGAGCTTTCTATACCAACTAAACCGAACTAGCAAAGGCTTTTACCTCTCCAAAGACTATTATGATTCTTTCTTACTAAAATTTTAAATAACAATTAATAAAATAAAATTACGGTGTTTCTTATAACTTAAGAAACTTGTTATAACTTTAACAGGATACCTTGTTGCTTAGCTTAAGTTTGCAGGTCTCTTAGAACAGATCTTAAAGTAGGTCGCTCTAGAAGGAATTGAATAATAGTGAGTAGCCTGTGGCTAATAGATGAACTTAAACCTTTAGTTTACTTTGTTGTACCGCTGTAATTATGTACTTAGTAACAAAATACATTCTGTGCTTACATAACTTAGTAATTTAAGCAATCTCAGCTAGCTATAAGTAATAAAAAATTACTTATAGCTAGCTTAGATAGTCCGATAGACAAATACTTTATTACTCACATTAAAGTAAATGCAGTAAATTTACTAAAAATAAACTTATAACCTAAATGTGGGCAAGGGCGGCCTTATAAGCGATCTCTTCCTGGCAACCCTGTAGGACAGGAGAGGTACAAATAAATAGCAGGGTAACACGAAAAGCCAAGAATAAATAAATAAGAGGAAGAATTGTTTACAATAAATATATAATCACTGAACATAATCACTACGTACAACGATACAAACTTACATTATACATTAATATAATTATATACATACTAGTGACCCGCCCCGGCTTCGCCCGGGTGCCACTAATTATGTTGATCCGATCGCTACCAAACACAGGAATGTGCCAATCTGGACAATCCATGTAAATCTCATCGAAATCGGTCCAGCCGTTTCGGAGTCTATAGGTTCTATAGGGAACAGACATACTTAGCTTTTTTATATACTATTTTTTTCATAAAAGTTCCTATGTTACTTCTAATACCTCCAAGAATATGTGTACAAAGTTTCATGATGATCGGTTGAGTAGTTTTCGCGTGAAAGCGTAACAAACAAACTTACATTCACATTTATAATATTAGTAGGGACTTAATTAAGAAAAGTCAGTTTAGCGAGAGACTTTGCTTAGGAGATGCAGCTTAGATTTGAAAATAGTAAGTTACTTTGACTGACACAAGTTTGTAAGCGTTCACAGCAAAACCTAAGTAACATATGTTTTTTTATATGTTATAAGGTAGTAAACGAGCAAGCAAGTCACCTGATGTTAAGTGAACGCTACCCATACACATCCGCAACAATCAAATGTGTTGCAGATGCGTTGCCCACCTTTAATGGACAGAGGAGGGTATAGACAGGAAAAAGGATATTTCCTCTACCCCGTTAACCCCCCTCCCCGTCAAATCCTCTTCCCGCTCCCACCTTATCCTTATAAGGAAAGTGTGGGAAGGGGAAGAGGCCTCAAATTAGGGCTCCGGCACCTCACTCATCAGACGAAACGCAGATTTGACGATAGCAAGTGACTTTGACTGACACGAGTGCGTAGCTGGTAGCTAGTGTAGCACAGCGAAAGCTAAGTAACATGTGTGTGTAAGGAAAAGCCGGTGACTCTAAGACCTAGCGGTCAGAGTGGGCCTTATGTTATTGCGTTCAGTACTTTAGTTATATGTATGTTTGTGTTTAGTTCACTAGATTCTAGAATAACGACAAAATATAGAATGATAACTCTTTCGCTATCATTTATGTATGTGTTTGTTTGAAGTTTTGTTGAAAATATTAATGAAATTGATTAATTAAATGTATAGTAAAATAGTCGCCTCTTGTTACAGACAAAGCGCCATCGGAGGCCACTTTCCGCGGAGCGGAGTTCCTCTCGTACGACCTCACGCAGACAGGTGGGGAGCCTATCGTGAGCACACAGGACGCCATCTCACTCTACTTCAAGACACGACAGCCCAACGGACTGCTGTTCTATACAGGTATCCGCTAAACGATTACAATGATAAGGGTAAAAAGACGAAAAGAATACCAGAGAAGCAAAAGAAGAAAGGGATGTGAAGTGGACGGTGTAATTTCGTAATAGGTCTTTGCAGTGAGTACTAATAGAATATAGTAAAGTAATATATTTTCAACGTACCACTCTTGGCCTTGGTCTTGGAAATAAAGCCATCAATCCTGCCCTAGTTTACACCTTGGTGGAAGACGTGGTTATCACACCGGGATCTATTTCACCCGTCTACTCGAATATTTACTAGTGTCTGCTTACCAGGTCACGAAGCGGATTACCTTAACTTGGCTGTCCGAGACGGCGGGTTGTCACTCACTATGGGACTTGGTAATGGCAAGCAGGAGATGCATATCAAACCGGCGAAGACCCGATTCGACGACCATCAATGGCACAAACTGACTGTCAGACGGAGGATACAAGAGGTAACACACAAACATTTACTTTTTTTTGTAAATTAAGGGGGAGATGAGCGGCCTACAAACGCACACAACCACGGAGAAGCTGTCTTAATTTAACAAGGAGTATCCCTACTAATATTATAAATGTGAATGTAAGTTTGTGTGTTACGCTTTCACGCGAAAACTACTCAACCGATCATCATGAAACTTTGTACACATATTCTTGGAGGTATTAGAAGTAACATAGGATAACTATGGAAATAAATAGTATATAAAAAGCGAAGTATGTATGTTCCACATATACCAATAGACTCTGAAACAGCTGGACCGATGTTGATGAAATTAACAGGGATTTTCCAGATTGGCACATTCCTGTGTTTGGCAGTGATCGGATCAACATAATTAGTGGTACCCGGGCGAAGCCGGGGCGGGTCACTAGTACTTGGTAAAATGTTGAAGATTAAATATTATAGAAGGCGCAGTATTGCATAACAGTTGAAGTAAGATAGCCCGGAGCTGACATTTATTTCTATTCATAGTTAGTGACCTCTTGTGCTTTGGTAACTTGTTTCAGGCTTTAAATGTAAGGCCTTGACGTTTGCTTTTATCACAAAGTGTAAAGGTGTCTTCACCTTAAAACACTACCGTTATTAAAAAAAAAACAATTGTGTAGAGATAATGGAATACTAATTATTTTTATTAAAGATTTGGTGTTGATTTAGACAACCGTTTAGAGTTGTAAATAGCGCTTTTTTAATCAGCTTTCTGCCCTTTTCGTGTTATGTAGGGTCGGGTACGACTGTAGTCTGTACTGTATAAGGTTTTGGCAACAAGTAGCAAAGCCGGCCAACTGCCAGAAACCAACCCTACTTGGTAATAATTGATTGTACTTATTTGTTATTATACCAGCGTGACAAGAACTTCGGTGCTGATATATTGAAATACAGCTCTTTTTAAGGTGTTAATTACTTCTAAACATGCCTTGTGTTTGGCAATATTGTAGTGAATACGCAATGTATTACAAAATATACAACACAACGTTATCGCCTTAAAAATGCTGTCCATGTACAAATACCTCGAAGTAAAGGCTTTGAAAAGACGGAATTATATTTCAAGGTAGGTTTGGTGTATATAGGCAGCAATATGACGATGTACAACTACGATGTGAAAGCCATAAATACATTATCGAAGCCGTTTTCGAATGTCGAAATGAACAGTACGGCGCGATCGGCGCCAACTTGTAAGTTATTTATACAGCCTGCGCCGCGCTTGGAGCCTACCGACGGTATACATAATGTATGCAACCTAACTACTCAGTTGACGCACTGAATAATACTGCGATTAAAATTTTCAGACTTTCAATTCGGATACCTAATGGTGGCACAAGACGAACAAAGCCACCACACACACCACAAACTTAGGTCAGGTTACGTAGAATATCAAAAGAAGAATTGTTAAACCATTGAGAGATCATTGTGAAAAAATTGTGCCAGCACGAGTAGTGAACTCAAATTTTAGTTTTATCCTCAACAGAAACTTTCTCCACTAAATCACCGGCTATCCATGATTATCATTTCTTCTTTCGTTGCTTCACAATTGGTACCGAATGGATATTGTCTCACACAAAGTGAAAGTCCTTGAATCAATATTCCAGTACTGTTTGCTAAATTGGGGTCCGAAGGACCATGTACATCATCTTGTGAATTTAACCTTTAAAGATGTCTTGAACAGAAAGCGTAAAACAGTTATTTGATAACGGCTTACTTCTCAAAGTAAAAAGTATTACATAAAAACTTTATTCCAAGACACAAAACTTAACACCGACTTGTATCTAAAAAAAAGCGACATCTTTTGGTAACAAACAACAATATTAATGTGGAGGGACGGGGTGGGCCTAAAAGAAGTTGGATAGATTGCGTAAATTATGAAAGAAGAAAAAAGAAGAAGAGAAAAAAGGATGATGATGAGTAAAATTGTAAAAACTATTTTCTATCTGAATCCGAAGAGAAATGTAGATTCGATTAAGTAACAATTTATGTTACTTATGACTTTGAATATCGAAATTAAGTACAAAAGTTTTGACATTCCAACATCACACTTTCAAAGTGTAACTGACACTCAGATCCGGTTTCGATTTGCATCACATTATGAAATTGACCTGCCGATTTTATTCAATACGTACTCTCGATTGGAATACATTTGAATTGCAGATGGCTTTATCACAGCAACAACGATGTATTGGTATTTAGTACGGGTGAAAGGATCGCCGTTTAAAATAGAAAAAACCGAATTAATGGAAACGCTAACGAAAATATTTTATTTATGATATTACACGTCATTTGTGTTGTTTCCAACAACAATGTACCAATAATTCTGATACGAAACCGCAGTTAAGACGAAATAAGTATTTATTAGCTGACACGAGTATTTCATCCAATTATGAGTCAGACAAAATAATGGCGTCTTGTCTCTTTTTATCTTGAGCTTATTTTTAAGTTTAAGTTAATACAACTTAAAAGATGCTATGATTTCTCCTGCTTAAATAACAACAAAATAGTTACATACCTCTAGGCATCTAACGACTAGTCTCCGGGTTTGTAATTAAAAAACGTAGGGTCTGCGCTTTGAAATGCAAAAAAAAAAATACATGAACTTTACATTTCACAATTAAATTTAATCAGTTATCGAAAATATTTTTGCACGACTAAAAGTAAAATGTCGAGTTTTATTTTTGAACTTTGTATGAAACATGGTATTTGTAGATATCAATCTATAGGTTAAGCTTACTGTGCTTCAAAATACTAAAGTGTTCCAAAGTCAGCGACAGCAACATTCACACATGTTAAATAGTTTGAAAAGGATAGCGTTATTAAAATAATAAGAAAAAAGGGGACAGCTAGTCTTTGTTACCGCGTAGACACATGACGTAAGCTAAACGCGTCCTAAATAGGACGCTTTCGAGTGTTTACTTTTCGAGCGCTAATGGCATATCTGATATTATAATATCATTCTTAGGTAGATAGATTAACTTTATGTAAACTGACTTGAGAAATTTTTGATTAATGTGCAATGTCGTTTTTTTCAGATCACGCCGTTTACGAGCTTTTGTCGGGTAAGTGAATATAGTTATAAAATGTTTTGTTACAACTTTAATAAAATTGATTCTTCATTTTTAAATTTTAACACGACTTTAAATAAATGACTTAAAAAAAGCTTGGCTGAAATATATCACCAACAGAATTAATGAGGCTTACTGTACTGAACACTGAATGGGTCGCCCATTCTGTTAACACAAGTTAGAATAGTAACTTATTTTGGTTTTGGGGGAAATCTTTTACAAGATACCCCGCTTCTGGGCGAAAGACAGGATTCGCTATATATAGCGCGAAATACATAATCATGTCAGAAGAATTAAATGGAAATTGTCACGACATTAACACTTATTGGGATAGACAGAAAGGATATGAAAATACAGTGTAACAGTAAACAGTAGAGCCCGGAACAACATCTGTTAAACGAATGGTAAAATACTACCACCTAACGGAAGCCAGGCGTGAAGTAGAAGTATGCTTCTGCGTTTTGCCTGATGAGTAAAAGTGCTAGAACCAAATTTGAGTCCTCTTCCCCAACTCATACACACAACACTTACACATTTCCTAATAGGGATAGGATGAGACGGGGTAGGGTCTGTCCATTAAAGGTACAAGGGACAACGCATCTGCAACTCATTTATTTGTAGCGGATGCCTTTGTTCCATAAACATTACACATACAAAAATTGTAAATAACTTTAACTAAGTAATATTTTTTATTACAAATTGAACACCGAAGTTTCGGTATATCGGTTGAAATCTTATTAAAAAGCAAATAATGCTTGCTATTTCTAACGCCCATTGGTGTTTCACCATTAAGTTTGGCTATTTCGTCAAAGTAATAAACAAAGATAATATTAAATGGGTTCAGTGTATAAACTTATTTCATAAGCTGTTACAAGAAGAGCACGTCCCATGAAATTTGTTTCCACGGGATATTACTCGTAAAATATATCGGGAAAATATTGTCCGGGGCTACTTTGGTAAGTCGCGCACAGGTGTTTGCAAGTGTTGCTTTATGGACGCGGATATATATTGCTATAAAGAATAAATTGTCCTGTTTGGAACACTTAGTTAAGTTATATCTAGCTTTTTTTGTAAACTTAGCTCTTATTCTTTGTTTTTTATAGTTATTCTGATGTCACTTATTGTCAGTACTAATAATGGATCGTCAACTTTGCTAATTGTTCTATAGTGAATATAAAATATGAAATGGGTTCATTTTTTAATTAAAAGAGAGAGCTGTGAAAACTTGGTTCATTTTTTGGTACCATGAGATATATATTTACATTTTTAGTATGTATATCTGTAACCTTTTCTTTACTAATATTATAAAGATTGAAGATTTGATTGTGAGAGAGAATTCTCAATAAAAACCATTTTACTATGAATAATTAAGGCTATATATATAGCCGAGAGGGCGGAGTATATTAATAGTATGAAGAGTAAAGCTTGTGTGTTTTTGTGTTTGTCGGGGGCAATGAAAATTATTTTACTATTAGAAAGGTTTATTATACCTGAGTGCTATAGACTATTTCATATAATCTCGTGTAAAGATGTTTGTCTGGGATAGACTCCTAAACTAGTGAACCGATCACACTGAGATTCAATCACTGTGTATATTTTCGTCCAACTTAACAGGTAGGGTAGTTTTAAACTCGATTTTCTTTTTATTAGTGCTACCCGTGCGAAGCCGGGGCAGACAGCTAGTTATTTAAGGTTATTAAACCGTCCCCTTATAAGGTTAACAGTATAAATGAGTTTTTTTCCTTCAAAAGCAATTACCGAACTGTTGTTTCTTAACAAAAACATGTTACGTTTTATGTATATTACTGCGGTTGTTCTTTTAAGGGTGGGTAGATAAGGTTTCAGAAACAACTATGATTATTTGAATATATTACATTTTAAAAATATATCGTGGGAGATTTTTTTTGTTTTACAGTGAAGACATTCTGTACATGTGTGTGTTTCTAAGGTTTTATGATAGTCAAAGTTAATCTCATTAGAAACAACATCATGGCGTAACAACTAAATCTTTACCTTGTTTCACAGCAAGATAGGATTTTTGTAAACAAACAAACTTCATCATATATGTTGGCCATTACTTATTATACTTGAATTTTAAATTTAATTTTATGTGAGATAAAGTGAAGTGAAATTGTATAGTACGAATAGCTAACGTTTTAAGGTAATGTGATAAAAGTTGTTTTTCGAAAATACCTTTGTTTACAAGAATTCCATCTTGTTTTGGAACAAGGTTATAATTGGCACCGGATATTATTGGATTATAATTTGTTGCTTAAACGACAAAATTAACTAATTCACATTACAAATAACACCTATTTAGTGGCCATGACCAGCGTTTTTGGCTTAAAAGTACACAACGGACATTTTCTTTGATATTAGAAAATATTTTAATAATTAAACTGCTACATATTTTTAATTGGAATATAATAATTTTCAGGTGTCAGCTGTGGTCGATGACGTGTACTCAGAACATTCTCACGTAGCTGGTTCCTTCACGATGCTGGCGAGCTCCCGAGCTCACGTCGGAGGCTCGCTGAACGCTAGAGCGCTGCCCGGCGCTAGAGTGCACACTAACTTCGTTGGCTGTTTGAAGAAAGTCAGTTTTATATTTATTTCTTTATTAAAACAGGCGTTCCTTTCGGTTGTTCGCGTTCATGATTCTTCATGAATCATACAATACTTGGCTAGTTCCGCATTAGCATGCCTTTTCGGGTCATATTGTTGTACAATAGTTTCTTTATCATTGTTGAAATCTTGATTGTTGTATCTTTTGCTAGGTGGAGTTCTCGGCGGACACGCTACGTCTGAACCTGATCGACCTGGCGCGCACGGGTAGCAAGCTGATTGCTGTGACGGGCCGCCTGGAGTACGCCTGCACCGCCATAGACTCTGCCGACTCTGTTACATTCAGCACGAGGGATGCGCATTTGGTAAGACCAAGTATAGCTTACGTATAAAAATTGTCAAACAGACTTAAGATTTTTTCACAATTTTTAATTTGGTTTCGTTATTACAATTTGCTGACATTTCGTCAATAAATCAAAAACATATGGTACGGTTGGTACTGCTGAGATGATTTACATCAACCTATTTGACTAGTAAAGTGGTGTCTTTATTGGTGTGTACATCGTGAAATTTTGCACACATTGTCAGGGGTACAGAAAATTACATAAGGTACTTACTCTATATCCCAAAAAAGCTGTACCTGATACATAAAACCTAAATTTACTATATCGTTCCCATAGTAATATTTCATGTTTTGACAATAAATTTTTTTCATACGTTAGCTATAATTCGAAGTAAAACATGAATGCGCGCGAAGTCACGGGCAACAGTTAGTTACATTGATTAATGTCTAAATATTACTTTTTCTAACAAATCTGTTTTAGCGTGTTATACGATGTTATATTTGATGTTATATACGATGTTATATACGATGGCATCGATTCTACAAACGTAAGCAAACATTTCCAATATTTTCGCTTGAAATCCTCCTGTTACCGTGCGCTTCAGCCGGCCCTACAATTTCATTGAATTTCCGGAGTGGCTTCGGCGTGATTAGATCGGACGGCCGTTATTGGATTTGCGTCCGACAATCGACTGGACCGAGACGAGAACGCTGGAGCACTCTGACAACGAATTGACGGGTTTTTTCCGTGACTTAAATCATTTAAAGGGGGGGGGGCGGACTCTAACTATAGTAAATATATGACCAACAATAAAAAAAATCGATTTAATTTTTTCTTTAAAAATCAGTGTTAAATCTATATCGATATTATTTGCAATAAGTCCTCCGTATTTTCTGAGTCTGGGTGAAATTGTCAATATATATATATTTTTTTATATTACCAAGTAGCAAACGAGCAAGCGGCCCCTGGAAATAAGTACCGCTACCCATAGGCATCCGCAACAAGCTAATGAGTTGCAGATGCGTTGCCTACCTTCATGGACGAAGGAGGGGACAAACAGAAAAAAGGATAATTCCATTCCCTGTCCATCCCCTCCTCATCCGTCAAATCCTCTTCCTCTTCCCATCCTTTCCTTATTAGAAAAGGGTAGGAGGGGGAAGAGGACTACAATTAGGCTTCCGGCACGTCACTCATCAGACGAAACGCAGAATACTTCTACTTCACGCCTGTCTTCTGTGACGTCGTGGTATTTCACCGGTCGAGCCGGCCCATTCTTGCAAAAGATGTTGTTATTGCGGACTCTACCACTGTTAAAAAATGTATTTACAGTAATGTCTATCAGTATACCTGGTTTCCATAGCACAAGCTCTGCTTAGTTTAGGATCAAATGACCGTGTGTGTATAATGTCCCAGGAATATAATTATTACATTAAAAGGTTTTTGCTTTCACTACAGCTTGTAAGGCGTTATTGGCTTAAGGTTCAGCTCAGCTCAGGTGAAATAATCGCTTTATATCGTTCTTCCGTATAGAATATTATGGACACAGGATCATCGTCTGAGTAGCTGTAAATAAAGAGTCTGGACGGATTGATTTATCAATGCTACTGATCCAATTACTCGGCATGGATACTTAAAATTTTGATTTCTGTTATTACGCAAAAACAATGATTTTTCGATATTCATAACATTGATTACTAACCTAACCTAACCTAACGGTTGAAAATGGGGGATGAAAGTATGAAAAAATAGCCGTGCGAAGTCGGCGCGGATCGCTTTTTTTGACGTGAATTCTCGCAGAAGCGAAAATATCAATGTTATTTCCGTTCGATTTACTTATAAATTAATAGAATAGCCAGCAAGAGGTTGTCGTAACCTCGATTCATGGTTGGAAATATAATTCGAATTTGTGACATCGCAATTTGCTTTTAAGTGGTCCAATAAGTCTCTTTGACGGCTCATAAATCATTCTCTAGCCCCAAATTTTCGAGTATCCGAAAGTGTTACTATAATGACTGTAATAACTGCTACGGCATTTCCTGACTGAGTTAGATCAAAACTGACCGAATGTGATAAAATAATGTAAGAAAAAAAGATTGTGATTCGGTACACTTTATTTCCTTTATAACTTTTTCTTTCTTAATTACTACTTTGATATCAAATGCGGCTTAATCCAGTTAACGCTTAGTTAGTTACTTATTGTATGAATGGTTCGGCTAAATAATATACTTTAGTAGAATCGTTTTCGGTTAACAAAGTTTCGAAATACCGCTTCTGCGTGGGCTTGCTGAATAATGCTTTCTAGAAACAGCGACCCACGTCTTAATGCTTTCTAGAAACAGCGACCCACGTCTTAATGCTTTCTAGAAACAGCGACCCACGTCTTAAAACTTTTTAGAAACAGCGACCCATATCTTATGATTACAGGGTTAAAAGTTTCGGATCGCCGGGATCACTTCCGGATATCGCTAGCAAACATGAAAAGTTTGCTGGGGTTTTTTGGGAAGCTGAGCTAGCTGGAGTCATCCAAGTCCAAGCCCACGTGCAAAATACACGTAAATGTCTAACTAGCGAGGTGTCATTAGTTTTGTATTCATCCCCGGAGCGTCGTAGACAGTACGATGGTGGTGGACTAGTCATAAAGGCAGTCTGTTTTTCATTCTTATTTGTGTATGAAGTAACTGGTCACTTCTATATCATTTGTTCCCTTTATTTTGAACAACCCATCTATTCTTTTCTATCTACATATGTACATTTTATGAATAGTTAAATCCAAATTCTAAATTCTAATTCGCGTATATTAACAAGGAAATCACGCTGACTGGCCGTATATCTCAAGATCCCACAGAACATCACGTAGATGAGGTAATTAAGGCATGTTATTCCTGAAAAAAAAAACACCAAATCAAAGTTGATGAATTTCAATTGACATTCACGTTAGCGTACCTTAGTTAAAAACCTAGCGTGGTTGTTGTCGAGACTAATAGGCTATAATTTCATAAATTGCTTATGAAAGCTTTGTTCTCTAAAGCAATTTATGTTAAATCCCCTTGACCGTATCTAATTTAAAATGATTATTTTGAGCAGGCGAACTGAAGGGTTAAAATTTGAATTTAGCGCACTGAAACTTCTGTGGGGTATCGTTGCAGGAATCTAAGTGCTCGAGTTCATTCGATCTGTATGTCTTAATGTAATGTTCGTATCAAGACATCAATTCAACAAATATTTTATTTGTATGGTATACGGTGTCTGGAGGTTTATAGCTTTATAGAATTAAATAGCTTCAGATACCGCCTTCCACATTCAAGAGCGAAGCTAGATTATTCCGCGAATGTGACATGTTCGTACTTTGAGGTACAGTTACAGGGTACACAGTTACAGGGTACAGTTTTCACATGATTTCATAGCACAAACTGTCATTTGTTTTTCAACAATGATGCGGGAAACAAATTAATGAAGTCGCCCAAAAATACCTATAGAAAATGACCTCTCATCCCACGATACAAACCTTCCCGAGGTACAGAAAAATATAACGTACTATCTGTTTCCGTAGTAAGTCAGTAGGGCATGACATGATTCAAAAGAGAAAATAGTATTAAAAAAAAAAACAAAGAATTGTACAAGCCGCACCGGAATGTTGCAGCAAAGGGGCTACAACAATTTCACCTTCACCGTAATTCTCAACTGTACGGCTTTTCATTTTACATTGCTCTGGAAATATTTTCATCGTTCCATTGATCTTGAAACTACCAACGTTCCGAAGGGCTCCTGCGAACGAACTGGCAAGGTCGCTCCGACTTGTAATTGCCTTAATGATTTTAATTCTCGGTACTCCGACATTACGTTGACTATTCGAATATAATTGCTTTCACTTGGCGATCGTTATTGTAAAATATTTATGATTTTGTTTCGATATTTGAAGCTCTGGTTTTACTGTATCTTCGCATCTGTTAACAATTAGCAAGCGGGTAGCATACTTTAGAAAGCGATTAATAATACAGAAATTTGAAATTTATTGGTAATTAATTAGTTGAGAAAAGCATGCTACGATGGTCCGGTTGAAAGGATGAATGATGAGAGAGTAACGAGGCAAAATGTTGCAAGAATTTTGTGTGGCGTTGACAGAAGTCCCAGGAGAACTTACATATGTCGATCAGATGAGTAATATACTAAAGAAAAGCACGTATGCGTAGATGTAGATGAAGCGAGAGTGGTATGATAGGATAAGGCCAAATAGAAATCTGTAGCTTCTGCTTTCCCCTCTGGATTACGGGCGTGAGCGCATATTTTATTTCTTAATAATTAGTTTCACGATTTAAGTGAACAACCAACCTACACATTGTCGTGATATGTGCAGTTAATATTGCCTAGAAAGCCTCATCTATAATAAGTTTTTAAAGAATTTTTAGTTTAGAAAGAATACATGTCCTTATTTGAGAACCATATGATATAAAATTGTTTTGTCTTATAATTGACAGTATATTAAACTTGGTGCTGGTTTCAGATACTACCAAAATGGGAGGCGGTGAAGACCGGAACGATATCATTCAAGTTTCGAACAAATGAACCGAACGGTTTAATTCTGTTCAACATGGGCGCGAAACCACCAAGGGTAGGTTGCACGGTAAGGGGTGAAGCTTTTGGGGTTGAATCGAAACCATTTAGGAGAGACCATAAACATTGTCGTTGGAGAAACAAATATCATGTCAGTCGATAAAATTTTATTCATGGATACAGCACAGGAGATTGCCTTAGCGGACGATTAAGGTGTCTTGTAAAACGTAATCCAGCTTGTGAATTATTACTATTGCTTATAAATTCCGTAGTTAAAATTTATAATGACGTTGCATTCAATATTATAAAAGATTCCTTAATTTGATGAACAAGATAAAAGTAGAGCAATGTCCTGTGTAACATGAAATTGTGGATAAATTTGTAAAGTTTTAGATTGTTCAAATACCACAGAAGCTTTTGATAGAAACACATGCGTAAAAGAAATGTTATCCACAGTTTGTACTGCATGGTAGGTGACAGGGAAATTTCATTGTACAAGAGACTTGTGATTCACAGTTGTAGGGGAATTTGTGTATGGTACCTTATAAAGTTTCACCCACTTTGAAGCGTCAAGTGTTTTGTGTTTAACTGTATCGATGTGCACCGTAGACCCCTCGCACAAACTGATTCGTCGACCCCAGCACTAAGATAATAGGAACGGTATAGCCAAGGTTGAACATTGAAAGGAAATTATCACCGAATTCGTGCTTTTTAGTAGGCTTTATTATTACCTACACAAATTCACATCACGAAAATTTTATTATTTGCATTATTTGTCCTGTAGACGTTGGATTAGAAGCTTAGGCATGTCCTTGTCAGCCTTCGTAGCAGCGGGTAGAATCTTGAAAAGATTTGCATTAATTGTTAAACAAAATATTTACTTTTCGCCTGATTAAAAATAGTTATTGGCACATGCGTAGTGCTCGCAATACTGCCGAGTGCTACGGATTTATCATAGCTGGCTGTTATTTTAATTGCTTCTTCAAAAATTCAATTCTTGATGTTATTTTGTTTTAATTAACTTATTTCTTGATAACATTCAATAATAAAAATATGTCAAATTTAGTAGTGTATAACGGAGCAGAATTCAATGTCAATTGCACTGATGCCCACCTACTTAATTCAGTTTATTATGCTTAAGAGATTAGAATTTATTTCTTAGTAGATGTCTTGCTTCTTTTGTTTTGGTGCCATTTGTTGTACGTCTTGTAATTTGTGAACGTTTATGTTAAAGCACTTTGTACTTTAATTAAATTAGAGTTAATTTGTTTATAGTTAATCTAAGTCCTAAAATAAAATAAATTTTGTTAAAAAAATATTTATAATCAAAGTTAGATCTTAGCGCAGCAAACTTGAAGACGAGGACGAAAAGGAGCGATCGCGATCGCTGCTGATTGGTCAGTGACAGCTGCAAGCTCGATGACACATTGTAGTGCCATCTAGTAATGATGTTTGTACACGATTAATCTATGTGGGCTCATTCATTTTTTTGAGAAATTTGATTGTATGTGGAATTTCTCCATCCGTGATATAAATTACTTCAATTCAATTTTGAGTTTTACAACAGTGCAACGAAGCAAAGTGTGTGTTTTATATCATAAAATACAGTAACTAGAAGAATGCTTGCTTGATACGACATCTAAACTAGAATATTTCTAATCAGGACATGTCATGTGTCTCAACCAGAGAACAGTCGGTAAATAATTAATATTGGTCCTTAATAACTCAAAACATTTGGGTCCGTAAGCTCTATGGTTTTAGTCTGCAGACAACATCAAAGGCGCAAATAGAAGTACGAGTAGATGTAATATGTTACTGAAATATTTTGTACATTCTCTTCACTTAGTGATATACTAAAGAAGGGCGATGTAAAGAGTACCGTAACCGAGGAGCATGTATGCGTAGATGTATGGATGTGGAAGAAGCGAGAGAGGTGTGCCAGGATCTCGCCAAATGGAAATCCATTATCTCTGCCTACCCCTCTGGGTTAAGGGCTTGAGTGCATATTTATTTCTTCACTTTAATAAAAAAAACACAGGCAGTAACATAAGGACTGCTGACAGAAGTAAAAACTCAAAACAGGTGGTAAGGTGCGACAATAATCAAAAAATAATTCTAAAATCAATTAATAATAAATAAAAATAAACCCTTGTGTCTTAATAATACAATTTAAAATTGAATACAAAAGAAATAAATAAAAAAAGTCAAATTCAAAAAATAAGCATGTTGCTGACGGGTGTTGCAAACGCATGTTGTTCACGCGAACTTATAACATCTTACACTACCAATTATCGTCTAAGGCCGCTAAAAAAAACAAATAGATACCAAAATCAACAGTAAATATAACATACGTTTGCAGGCTGATCTGTTCGCCGTTGAGATGTTGAACGGCTATATCTACGTGCACGTGGACCTTGGGTCGGGCGGCGTGCGCGTGCGCGCGTCGCGGCGCCGCGTCGACGACACCAACTGGCACGAGTTCCTGCTGCGAAGGACTGGGAGAGACGGCAGGGTGACCGTTGATGGAGTTAATGCTGAATTTAAGACGCCTGGTATGTAAACCCTACCAATTTCGCACGTAACACCACTCAGTCACACATCTGTAATATTTAAGGAGACTTATTACTATTATTACTTCTTCTACTATACACATATGTATATATAGCCGGGGTTGGTCAAAAAATTTTGTACAGTCCAAAATATTTTATTTTATTAATATAATCCCAAAATGTGTACTTTCCAGGTGAATCAAACCAACTGGAACTGGACGGCCCATTATTCGTCGGAGGCCTGGGTTCAGAGTACTCTGCATCGAGGACCCCGCCGGCTTTATGGACGGCGGCGCTGCGACAAGGATTCGTTGGTTGCATCCGGGATCTGGCGCTGAATGCAAAACCGCAGGATTTGACAGCTTACGCCCGACAACAGGATTCCGGTTAGGAAATTATCGTAAAACACCATTTATGTGGACTGTAGCCACGCCACAGATTTTTTTACAGACAACTCATAGTGTGCAAGCATTACTGCGTTTAGGTTTGAATAAAGATGAAGCTAGATTAATTAAATATATGCAAAAATCTGCTGTAATAACAAACACCGACCTGTTAACGTAGTATAGTTAGAACATGAAAAATTGCCAGATATTAAGTGACCACAGCTATGCGTTTCCAACATTTATTGAGGTAAAAGAAAGAAGTAGCATGGCTTGGAGAAGGGGTTGGTGTCTTTTGAAGCATCAACACTCTCTTTCGACAACAACTCTTCGTTTGCAGCTTCCGTGCGTCCATCGTGTCACATGCTAATGAAGCAGTGCGTGAGTTCGCCCTGCCAGCACGGCGGTACCTGCTCCGAGGGCTGGAACCGGCCGCTGTGCGACTGCTCCGCCACCAACTATGCTGGACCTACTTGTGGACGGGGTAACATTGTTGTCATTAATTCAATTCAATTTAAAGATAAATTAAGCACGAATGGTTCTGGTCCAACTAAAAGACCAGAATTGCTCATTAAAGAACTCTGTGGGAGATTTCGGCTATCGTCGTCCATCCGTCGTGCTCTTTATAGCCACATAAAACATTGCGGCGGTTATTGTGAATAGTACACGAGATATTATACCAGCTACTATTATGTCTGCCCTAACATACAGTCTTTGAGACATATATTTTGGTCCTTCGAGCCGGACACCAACTAGCGATCTATGGGTATATTACTTTATATTTTAGTACTTTGAACATACAGGAAAAGCTGGTTAGCTGTTAAGTCGTAACGAAAATCATTTTTTTGGCTTAATTATTATAGCTTCTTTTATTGGATTTTCGAAAATGCACTATAATTATTATTTGTAGATTGAACAATTTGTAGACTGAATCCTGAGATTTCTGGTGTCGAGATAAAAACTTTTTTATGGAATGACCAACCACTTTTTTCTAAAATTGACAATCTCATTCATACAATCTTGCTTTTAAAATATTTCTTAACATGTTCTTCATTCTACTTCTTCTCCACTCAAAACTAAAACCCAAATATTTCAGAATCAGCGACAATGTATCTGAACGGCAGCCAGCACCTGACGGCGGCGTTGGGTCCAGAGCACGTGACGCAGACAGAAGAGCTCATGCTGCGGTTTCGCACCAGCAAGGCGGGCCTGCTGCTGCGCACGGCCGCCGACCACTCGGCTGACAGGATCGAGCTGGCGGTCGCGGCTGGTAGGGTGCGCGCCAGCGTGCGACTCGGGGATAGGGAAAAGGTATACCTTTTTTACTAAACATAGTTGTGCCCGTAGATTTATGTATGTACATACCTCCAGATTTTCCAGAACGCGGAGTTCAAAAGTGAAGCTCGATTATTGTTTACCAGCGTATGGCGATGCCCCAAAAAGGGAATATAAAAAAAAACTGACAGCTGCCAATAGAATTATTAATCAATATTTAATTAAATTACAAAACATATTTTAACAACAGTTTTTATTTAATGTATGATGTTTTTTGGGGTAAATATAGTTTTAGAATGTAGTTGACAACACTTATAACATGACATGGCGTCGCAAATCAAGGTATTGTGGAAGGCCTATGTTCAGTGCGGACTGCTACTGGGTGAAGTTGGTAAATATCCAAAAAAGGAGTATTCTATTCGATGTGGTTATTTTTCTTATATCAAAGTTACCGTTCGTTGTTTGTAGAACCTGCTGGCGGGTTCCAATGTCGCGGACGATGCGTGGCACACGGTGCGGTTCTCGCGGCGCGCGTCCAACCTCAAGTTGCAGGTGGACGCGGGCCCCGCCGTGCGCGGTACGTTATGTACGTATGCACGGGACAGCACCCGCACAACTTTTATTTTGAACCTTATTTAGACGGACTTAAGGTTGGTTTTGGCGGCGCTTTGGGTTTTTATAATAACAGTTCCATACAAAATTACGATCACCAGTTGCGATGTCAGTTTGCGTGATAAAACACAACGTACAATGGACATCAGACTATTGTTACGAGTTCTTTGTAAACAATATATAATAATAGTATTCTCAGAAATCTGAAACTTAACCGTATTAACATTTAGAAGGTTTCAAACATTTTTTCTTTACATTTTCTAAATTTACTAAACATAAATCTTGCTTAAATTTACATGTGGAACGTACAAATTTACACATAAATAAATTAAAAATTAAAATATATAATTAAATGAGTAAGCAAAAGAACCGATGTAAGTTAAATTTTTCCCAAAGCAAAACCAATTAAATTATTTGTTAAAATAAGAAATCATATGTTATCTTGTTCGTGTTAGTCGTCCTGTTAATGGTAGTATTGTGGCTTATTTTCAGTAACTTTCTAGCCGGCACTATCTTCACGTTTTATTTGTAGATCGCCTTACTATCTTCCTTTCTTTCTTGAAGCTATTCTTTCCTTGTAGATTCCCTGCAGTATCTTGGACTAGATTCATACTCTGTACCTACCAATACTGCGTTGTGATGATATGAGTAAATTTGCAATAATTAAATCGAGTATTTACTTATTTATGTCATTTACAAATACAGACTATGACTCTATTTTGTGAAAAGAAGGGTAAATTGTAAATTGACCGCCAATGCCAAGGAAATAGTTATCAACTTGGTTTAAACCGATTGTTTGAGAGGTGGTGGAATTAGATTATTTAAAACCAAAACACTGGTAAAAAACCTATATATATATATATGTTTATCCTTCTTTTCTGTGCATCTGAATAACCAATGGAAATGTTTACTTACAACAAATACTTTACAAGCTATCTAATAATGTTCAAATAAACACAATTCACAGACCAATTGATATAAGAAATCCAATGGTAACATTGTGATCACATGAGCTATGTTAATCGCTAATTGATGTTAAATGCATTGAAATTGAGCCGTAACTCTACTGACTGTCTTTCATACCTTATGTCTTTCAAGCTTAGCTCTTCTACAAGTTACTTCCTTGCTAATGTTTAATGTAAATAATAAATGAGAAGTTGCTAAATAATTATCAAGAGTTTTATTTGCTGAAATGTTTTTTTATTTAACTGTCGATGTTGTATTTTAATGTATCAATTTCTAAAGATCCAATTCTATCATTTACTTTGGTTGGTTTTGCAGCTGAAACGATTTTAGGTAAAGCTTCTACATTGGAAATTTCAACTCTACACTTGGGTGGACTATTTCATCCAGAGGAGGAAATACAGATGACATCGACTCTGCCCAATTTCGTTGGATACTTACAAAAATTCGTTTTCAATGGCATTAAATATTTAGACATGGCTAAGACCCTTGGAATTGGAAGCTCCGATGAAAACAATAATATTTATGATACGGGCAATATAATTTTCAATGGAAAATTTGTTAAACCGGACTCTCTAAATGTCTATAAGTCTGTGACTTTTAAATCGAAACATACATACGTCGGTTTGCCCTTACTAAAGGCTTATGCGAATACGTATCTAGACTTTTACTTTCGTACAACTGATATGGATGGTCTGTTATTTTACAACGGAGGAAAGAAACAGGATTTCATAGCGGTAGAGCTGGTGAATGGTCACATACATTGCGTGTTCAACCTGGGCGATGGAGTGGTCACCATGAAAGACAAATTGAAGAACTTCTTGAACGACAACCGATGGCATACGGTGTCGATTCGCAGACCCACCCCAAAAATACACACGTTGCAAGTTGACGATGACTTGGAAATGCATACCACGAGTAAGTATTATTATATTATCCTAATTAATATTATAAATGTATATGTATGTTTGTTTATTTGTTACCCTTTCTCGCGTACATTACTCCATCCACTTTATATATAACAAAAACACAATATTGTTATTATATAATCGTCCGACGAAGACAGCAATTTGAATAGACTTCAACGCCATGTGGCTTTCCGTTTGAATGACATTTAACGCCATCTTGTGTGCTAATAAGTAAATAGCGATGCTCAGTTGAATATTCGATTAAGTAATCAGCTGTTAGGAATGTAATGATCAACGCGAGCGTAGCCGCGGAGAAAAGCTGGTCTCTTACAATTTAAAGGTATGGTTGTCACTGCAGGAAATACAAAACAAAGTATGATGGCACTTATAATGTTCAGGAAATCAGTAATAGAAGGCTTTACTCAAGTAATTAATTGCATATTATTTAAATCAGTTATTTTGACTTTACTTAGACTTATGGATGTTTTTCTTTTTATAGTTGAAAGTGTAATTAAATTATTCGAGTAAGTGTTAGGAGATAAAGTAAAGTATAAAGTAAACGGTCAAGAATCTACAGAAGGAAATCTTAAAATTACGCCACACGGTTCACAGTTTTCGAGTAACTGTTTCACCTTATTACAGTTTCAAGCTTGATGTTGGAGCTGGACAGCGTGCTGTACGTGGGTGGGGTCCCTAAGGAGCTGTACAGCGCGCTACCGGTGGGCGTGCTCTCGCGGCAGGGCTTCGAAGGCTGCATGGCCAGTCTGGACCTGCCCGGGGAATCCCCTTCACTGATCGAGGATGCAGTCGTGCCTAGCTCCTCTTTGGTTTCTGGATGCGAAGGTGAGGCGAATTATATAAAAGTATTGTATTAAATTGGCTTTATATTAGAACAAAAATCGAATGCCGTATTTGAATACATCACGAGAGGTCTTATTTCAACACTAAATATAGGTTTCTTCACCCGCTCAGGTGAGCGGCATACAAAAATAAGAAGATTTAGATTAATTTTAATCCGTTTTAAGCTATTTATACCCGTAGTAAAAACTTTTCGATGTATTTATTTCAGGTCCGACGAAATGCACGCACAACGCATGCGCCAATAAGGGTGTGTGCGTGCAACAGTGGAACACGTACGTGTGCGACTGTGACCTCACCTCGTTCACTGGCCCCACGTGCTACGATGGTACGTTTCTTTGTATATAATTGCTAGAAGACTCAAAATTTATTTTGACAGACTGTTGGCGTGGTTAGCAAGATAATTGCTTTACACGCTGGGTCCTGGGTTCGATCCCATCCACATTTGTGTTCATGAAAATGTATGTCCTGAATCTGGGTGTATCTATTTAGGTATATATGTAGTATATCAGTTATCTGGTTTCCATAGTACATGCTCTGCTTAGTTTGGGATGTTAGGATTATTATATAATTATTTTTTTAATTTAGCCACTTTTTATTAGGATAACATATTTTTTGTGAGAGATTAACAGTTATCTTTTTTGCTGACAGTATTAAAGGAAAACTTGATCCTTAATCAAGTTATTTGAAGTTAAAACGATCACCATCACCCGTGGTGATGTACCATGCCAAATAATTTGTTGGTCTACCCGAAAACTCTAGGAGCAATACAATAGAGCTCGTCGATTCTAAAGATATTCGCATAGTTGTTTCTTATAAAAGATTAACTTCTATATATTTCTGATCTTCATCAGCACCAGGTTATTGAGTCTTCTCTTGGCGCTGATACTTCACTTCCTTAGTAGCATATCATTGTGTTGCAGAGTCAATAGCATACGAGTTCGGCTCGGGTCGCGGCGCGCTGACTCACACGCTGCCGCCGCACGGCCGAGCCGACACCGAGGCGGACCGCGTCGCGCTGGGCTTCCTCACCAGCAAGCCTGACGCGGTGCTACTACGGATCGAGTCCTCCAACACCCAGGACTACATGCAGATGGAGATTGTAACTACTCAATACTGATTAGTAACATATTTATAGCGTGCGCCCGATTATACAAGTGCGGATCTCAAACCCATGTTAGGATTGGTCGCTTGATGCGACCACCCTTGCTGTCGCCCACAGTCCTCAGGTTCGGTAATTAATACAGCTAGTACAGGTAATACAACATAAGGCGGAAAGAAATTTGCCAAGTCAGCTAGTTATATGATAAAAACTATTAAGTTCACATTTGATATAGTAGGAGTTGAGTGCTAGGAGTGTGCCAATTTGAAATCTGAACACACGATCTTATGTTTCGCTTTCGCACCTTTAAACCCTTAGAGACTTAGACTATTGGCGTCTTAAATGATGTAAGCGGAAAATGTATGTCACTCATTTTAAACTTTACTCATTCAGATCCGCGGCAACCTGTTCATGGTGTACAATGTCGGAGGTGGTGACCATCCTCTGGGCGACGAGGCGGCGCGCGTCGACGACGGCGCCTACCACGTCGCCAGCTTTACTAGGAACGGCAGCCGCGCCGCCCTGCAGCTCGACAACTACGCTGTCAACATACGACATCCTCAGAGTAAGATCTTTCACGTTTTATCCGGCTTGAAGGACCAAAAATATTAATCGTTATTATTTTTTATTTTATTCAACACAATGTGGAACACAAACAGTCTTTGTTCCACAAAACTATGCTGGTGATTTGACCGTGGAGTCGAGTCTCCGTACAAAAGCATGAAGCAAGCTAAATCATGCAGTTATTAATCAAGCTAGTGAGTCTATGTAATATTTCCCAAGTGAATTTCTAAATACAAGTTTATTATTTTCGTGTCGAATGATTACTATTCCCTATCCCTTGGTGGTGATTGGCTCAATGGCCAATTCAATTTAACCAATTAGCCACCGTTTTCCATAAAGTGTGTTATTTCTTTTGTAACCAAATTGAAATAGATTCCCATGTTTCAGGCGGCCAACAATCTACAATATTTAATAGCATGTCCACAATTACTGTCGGCGGTGGGCCCGGGGGTTCCAGAACATTCAGTGGAGTTATTGCGGGTCTAGTCGTCAACGGCATCAGAGTATTAGACCTGGCTGCAGCTGGCGACCCGTCGGTGACATTGAGAGGGGACGTCCGTAGAGCTCATACTCCACTGGACAGAGATATCAATAGAATGCAGCAGGTTAGTCTTTCAGTGTGGTAATCTATACAAGTGGACTACGACATCAGGATCTGCATAATTATTTTACATACAGGGTGTTAAACGGGCAAGCGGTTCAGTGAATATTAATTAACCGCTACCCATAGGCATCTGCAACAAGCTAATGAGTTACAAATGAGTCGTCTACCTTTAATGAGAAGAAGAGGGGAACAGAAAAAAAACAACATTTCGTCTTTCTATCCAGGCTCTTCCCGTCAAATCCTCTTCCCCTTGTCATTTTTTCCCCTTATTAGAAAACGATAGAAAGGATAGATAGATACTTGTACTTCACGTCTGTTTTCTGTGAGGTCGAGGTATTTGAATGGTGTAGTCCGCCTATTGGTGCAGATGGTGTACCTGCAGGCTATCACACATCACACCGGTTATCACATTTAATTAAAGGCTCTGTAATATCTACTGGCACAATTCGTTTTTAGATGTAACGTATAAGTTAGTGGTTATCTGTATACAAAATGGCATTTCTGCAGACGCCACCGTCCGGCTACGGCGGCGGCGCGCCGGACGAGCTGGTGTACTCCGGCGCGGGCTCGGGGTGCCGCGATGACGACGAGGACGCGTGCGCGGCGCCCGACCCCGCCGGCGACGACCTCATCACGCCCGTCTACGTGCCCGCCACAAGGCGACCGCCCACCAACTTGCACAAGGTATGCTTACTTATTAGTTTCGCTTCGCGGTTGCGTTTGTTATTTTTTGATAAATAATCAATTTAATAATTAGAAAAAAAGAAAAATGACAATTTTTTTTTATTTCAATGTGAATCTTTGTTCATATTTTTTTAACAAACGAAATGTGTTTGTTAAACAATTTCGTTTGAAATGCGCATAACTAGTATTTGAAACACATAAAATTAAACAAAATAAAACATAGAGTACTTATTGTTAAGGACAACGCCATCTAGCGAGTGTGAAATGTTAAGTTCATAAGAAATGGCTAGTAATAATGAATTAATGTGTCAGATTAATAAAATAGTGTAGGGCTAAACAAATATTTAAAAAAAATCACTAAGGATCAATGGGGTGAAAAAGTGGGCGCTAGTGTAACAATTGTATTTGTATGTCCATTTGGTTGACAGGGAGATCAAAGCGGGAAACTCGTGAAACCTTGTGATGATGAAGATTGTATCGAAGGCTCAGGATCCAACGGTGAAGATATCACAGAACCTGATCATCCCACCACAACGTAAGTGTTCTTTGAATATTACCACATTTTATTTGAAAGACTTTCACTTTAAGACATTGGCTTCTCGCCTCCATTTAGTGCATTCTTGCAACCCAGATAGTCTGCTCATTGAGAGACGTACCTACGCTGCATAGCGTACCTCGCTGTTATTTTAAAACCTTATAAGCCAACCTTTATATGAGAAATATGACCAGTCTAGAAAAAAAATTGTTATATTAAACGGATCACGGGGATATACCTATATGGGTTATTTTATGAACTTTTTAACTTTCCATTTTCAGTTCTGGAACAAGCAGTACTCACAGCCTGACATCGCCCACGACAGTAATATCGACGGAACACGTGGACAAGACGCTGTCCGGGTCCACGGCGGGGGCCACGCGGGGCACGGGGGGCACGGAGAGCACGGCCACGCCCGCGCCCACCACACGCGACCACGACAACATGCACGCACCCACAGTGCACTCCACGACGACAGACAAGAAGACCACACCGACGGATGGTGAATTATTATTTTAACAGTTATAGAGCCCGCAATAACAACATCAGTAACTAATGGGCCGGCTCGACTGGTGAATTACCACGACCTCACAGAAGACAGGCATGATGTACAAGTATGTCTGCATTTCGTTTGACAAGTGACATGCCGGCCTATTTGTAGCTCTCTTCTCTTTCTCACTCCCACGGAAAAGAGGATGAATAGTAAAAGGGAATATTCTTTTTTTGTTTTGATGTTAGGTGACAACTCTTACCCATCAAATGAAATGAGTTGCAGATGTGTACCTAGATTTAATATTGGACTGAGTAAATACCAAAGTGGAGAGGATGCAAGGATGGGAAGGGCAAGAAGATTGAGATAAGGCTTTCCCTCTTTACTGCAAAAAGGTTGACGATGCTTCCGTAAACCTTGTAATTTTTGCCAAACTTGATAGCTAGGTGTAGTCATACAAGGTGATTCGTCTGTGTTTCGCTTATCTAAAACATTTTAAAACTATGTACTTATATGACGGCATGCCTTAAGTACGTGTACTAAAATTGTGAAATCAATATTAATTAGTTTGATATTTAGAACACACTCATACCGGCCACTTTACACCGACGATGACCGGCCGACACACCGAGGTGACGCACACAACAGAAGATACCAACCACATACCAGAGTACGAAGACCGACGAGAGAACGAGATAGAAATACGCACGCCCGTCTACGAAGTGGGGAGCGAAAGAGACAGAGTCCCGGGCAGGGTACACCCGGATTACAACGGCTACGAACACGAGATTACCACAAAGTGGTATCATCCGAAGACCACGGACAGTAGGGTTGTCCCACCAGAGTCGGAGTTCTTTGCTACTATCGTTGGTAAGATGGCGACCAGCCCTGGTATCGCATAGGTAGCATTTATTATCTTTAGCTAGGGTAACACGCGTGACGTGTGTCGACAGCGTAGAGGACAAAAGATGTTGAATTTTTGTGTCAATAAAATAAGTTAGTGTATAACTAAATAATAAAACACCGCCATCTGTAAGAAAATTATGGAACTTAGAAATAATTAGAACATTTAATCTGCAAAAAAATAGGCATTTAATCAAAATACTTAGCCTATCTTTTAAGTTGTACCAAATACCGCATAGTGATCCAATTTCATCTTGATCGGTTAAATAGTTTCGGAGTTTATCCCGGACAAACATCACGACAAAAGATTTTTATGTGCATATAAAATAATAATAATAATAAACGAAATGTGTCGAATTGTACCAAAATTAGTCACTCCGTTTGTTCAATGAACTTATAAACTAAATAACAGGAATATATTTTGGTCCAAAAGAAAACATTGTTCCAGGCGTAGTGGCGTCAGTGTTAATGTTTGCGTTCCAGGCGTAGTGGCGTCAGTGTTAATGTTTGCGTTCCAGGCGTAGTGGCGTCAGTGCTCATCGCAATAATACTCATTGTAATCATCGTGCTGAAGTACTTCGTGTTCAAGATCGACCCCGCGTACAAGGTGACGGGGGACAAGAACTACCAGCAGGGTGCCAGCGCGGCCTTGCTGGGCAATCAGGTATACGATTCGCTCCTCCCACAGCCTTCGTCCGTATAAACGGACTAGGTATATCATTAGATGACAGAAAATTGTTAACTGAACCAACAAACCTATTCTTAACATATCACTTTTATATAAATCTGGTTTCTCTGAAGTGAACATAACTATCTATCTTCCATTCTAACAAACTATAACGTAAGTAAGCAAGAAAAATAACAGTGCACAATTTGATGATTCAACTTCGACAGTTTACAAGCTAACGAGAAATGAAACGTCAAATTATCAATGATTTGTTTGCTTCACATTTTGTTGATAGTTTTATGCCTAGTCCGATTATAAATAGACGATATTTACAATGAGACGATGACATCAGCAAGATTTAATACCGGTAAGATGCCAATGCCAAAGCCATTAAATTCTCGAAGAAAGGGAGTAAGATAAGGAGACAGTAGATAAGGAAAAAGAGCATGGAAAATGACCCATAGAGACATTCTGGAGGTCGTAGCACATCCCTGATAGAGTCGGTTTAGGTAGCAACTGGTTACGAACCTCCGTTAGGTTCGTAACTAGTCGATACCTTTTTTTTTTTTTTTATATTACCAAGTGGCAAACGAGCATGCGGTCGCTGGAAATTAGTACCGCTACCCATAGGCATCCGCAACAAGCTAATGAGTTGCAGATGCGTTGCCTACCTTCATGATCGAAGGAGGGGACAAACAGAAAAAAGGATAATTCCATTCCCTGTCCATCCCCTCCTCATCCGTCAAATCCTCTTCCTCTTCCCATCCTTTCCTTATTAGAAAAGGGTAGGGGGGGGGGGAAGAGGACTACAATTAGGCCTCCGGCACGTCACTCATCAGACGAAACGCAGAATACTTCTACTTCACGCCTGTCTTCTGTGACGTCGTGGTATTTCACCGGTCGAGCCGGCCCATTCGTGCAAAAGATGTTGTTATTGCGGGCTCTACCACTGTTAAGCTACCTACGATTGGATGGGATTTAGCCGTTTTAACATTTACTTTCTGTCACCAGCAAGCGCACTCGAGCTATCAAAGCGCCACGAACGGCAGCGGGGGCGGGGGGGCGGCGCGCAACCTGCAGCCGCTGCCGCTGAGCCGCAGCGCCGCGCCCGCCCCGCTGCCCGCGCACCCCGTCAAACGCGACGGTATCAAGGAGTGGTACGTCTAAACTGAACCTTATGACACGCGACTTAAGAGACGTTTTTTATTTCGAGATGTCATCGAAGTGTGGTACATAAACTGAACCTTATTTGCATATTTTAAGAGTCATTTTTGTCTGCATTTTTGAGTTGTATCGGCATCGAGCAGTGGTATGTGTAATCTGAACCCTACGGAGCAGGAAATAGAGACTGATTTCGTCTGCATTTTTATTTCATGTACATAAATAATTGTGGGTTAAATTGATCTATCGACCATATGCACGGTGTTGTTTCTTTTTGCTGTACTTTGTAATAAATATTAATTTTTAAAATATATTATTTCGGACCATCTATTCTCCGACAAAGCAATAACTGTCTCCACAGGCTTCTTTTTATGCGTGATCGGTAAATTATATTTGGGTACGGTTAGTATTATAATTCATGCTATTTCGCTAGTTTTTTGTTATCTTGTTATGTAAGTTATGTAAGTCAATTTTGCAATTTATCTTTGTTATTCCAATTTGTGTGATGGCAACATATTTTGAAAAAAAAAAAATGGTTATAATTAAAATTTAACAAATGCATATAAATTAGTTAATGATGCAAGATCAAGGAAAAAGATAAACAATTGAATCATGCAAATGTTAGGTATCGATTTATCTTTTTAATATATTTGTGACATATCAACGCAGGGACGGCTTGAGTCTGAAATATATATATTTGTTTAGGTAAATGAAATATCATTACTTTGCCCAGGCAACATTTGATTGAATAAATTATCAGTTAAAACGTTTATAGTTGCAGTTACTTTGCCAATAACTACCCCTCCGATTGATTTTTCCGCCTACTAGGTGAGCGATCACGGTCCGCGACGGAGGAGAAGTCATCGGTAATGTTACTGTGCACAGATAGTAATCATTTAAAAATTCTAATGTCACTTTCTAACTCCTTCATTACATCTTTTTCTATAATCAATTTTAAAACTGTTCTTAATATCCTAATCTGAACATTAATATTTAATATTACTTGGCTTGCATTCGCCACAAATCATTAGATTTGAAGTCAATCCATGAACGTTGAATGCCATCGCAGGAATCGTTCTAAGTCATTAGAAACATAAATTAAGCATTGAAAACCCGACTGATAAGCGAGTGTATAGAAATGTACATATTAACTGTTACACAATTGTGAACGAATGTGCGACCCCATAGCATGTGGCATAATACATTATAAGGTCATGTGAATTTGGAATTGGAATACAGCTTAAGACATTACTGTTGTAAAATGAAGCTTTTATCTAAGCTCTAGAATCAGTGCTTTTATTGTTTACTCGACCATTACTGGTTTTAGTGTCATTGAATGTAACAATTTGACTAAACAGGCTAGGTAAATATTACTGAATAATTATACAGTGTTCAGTATAACAGAACTTTCAAGAGTTGGGGCTGCCAGCGCTGAAAATGAAGCATATCGTTCAATTAAAGACTCTAATAAATTTACAAATAAAACTGTTTACCTTTCCTGTATAAAAATAGATCGGATATAAATATTGTTACCGAATATCTTACACGCGGAGACTAGGCGAGTTAGGAATGTCGATGTAACTCGATGTATAAATATGCTTGGACTAGGCAGGTGTTTGTAAAGTAGGACGCGCTGCCGGCAAATGAGCTTGTAGTCGTGGTACGAAAGTAAACATATATGATGACGTGGCCCATCTCCAATCATTGCTCAACAATTCTCCCTTTGGCTTTTCAAGTTTTTCCTATTGTGTAGAGGCCTAATCAGAACTTTGTAACATTAAGCCGATGTACCCGCATTTTGCGTATAGTTATTGTAAATAAATTATTACTATATGTAGAATTTAAAAGAAACCATTCAATTTATGATTAATTTTAAAATAATATCCAAAATTTTAAATTTGTGAAAGTGAAACTAATAAGGTAAAAATATTCTTACCAAAGTGTATGGATTGCCTAAAGGTAACATCCTAGGACCGCTTCATTTCCATGAATATAAAAATAATATTTAAGTAATTATCTTACTGTTTATAGATTTGAGTGAATGTCTGTTGAACAATTGCTCTAACACCTCGAATGCATGCTGTTTTCCCTCTGATTCGTAACCTTGAAATGCTTACATTTGTACTGTTAGATACTATACCCACCGTCCCGTTTCCCTCTTTCCGAATAAAAATCTTGAAGTAGCTTTAAATTAAGATGGATGAATTCATATTTATATAGATTGTTATAAAGCACAGGCTCTAGGTATTCGAAGGTTGCGTTTATTGTATTATATAGTTAATAATGACGATAATGTAAGCGGTAACGTACGGTGTAGCCACACTCGTTTTACGGCACAAAATGTTAGTCAACAATTGGTTTGTCTGTCAATTTTAGTGTTAAAAATTAATGTGTAATTATTTATACCGGAACAGTCTGTCTACATATTAAACTATCGTACGTTTTCTATAAATATATCAGTTACTGAAATAATTGTATTAGGTTAGTGTTTTGTAATTTCATTGTAATTTTTTTTTCTTGATTAACATTTCATTGGTTTTACCATGAAACACGATCCGTTAACTATTTATCATATATCTGAATTGTTTAAATATCTGTAAGCTTTCCATAAAAATGCAATGTATGTAGAAAATGTACGATTATAGAAACAATGATTTTTTGTACCGCGTCACCTCAAATTGTTGTACAGCGATGTCCCCACACCGTGTTATGTTCATGTGGAAATCAGTTTTTCAAATATAATATTACTGTGTAAATTGAAAGTTAATTTTATTCCTACCTAACTACTCGCAAACGTTGATGTGTTATTTTGGAGGGAAAAGAAAGTGGCCTTGCTGAAAAGACAGATGAGGAATCTTTATTTTTGGGGCTCGCCACTATTTTTTACATATTATTCTGAGTTATTTGTGATTTTTGTAGCCATCCTTCGCTTAGCCTACGTCTATCAGCGGACGTATTTCGGTTTATATTTCTGATGACGATCAAACAAAATACGTTGGTTTTCGTCACCTACCAACGTCAGTTGAGAGGATTAATTACCTTTAATAACAAGGATCTTTAAAAATTATTAAAGATGTGTTGAAGAATAATTTATCTTGTTGATGGCATTTATATCATATAATTTTTTGACACTAGTATTGAATCATACTATTTTGTTTTGAAAAAAGACAGCAAACCTGCTGTTTGCCGCCTTGTGCTACCTCGTTTCACCTGATATTAAGTGACCACTACCCATAGGGATCTGAAACAAGCTAACGAGTTGCAGTTGCATTGCCTACCTTGAATGGTTAAGGGAGGGAATATACAGAAAAATGACTTCCTTTTCTTCTATCCATCCCTCTTCCCGCCAAATCCTTTTCTCTTTCCCAACCTTTCCTTATTAGAAAAGGATAGGAAAGGGAAAAGGTATTATAGTAAGGGTAACTAACTAGTAGTACAAGGCTTTTGACTGCCTAAAACATACATGCATATGGGAAGCGCCAGCGGCGCAAGGTGTTGAACATAAATACATACGTCTAATAAGCAACATATATAAAAACATGAAAGCAAACATACGAACTGAAAGAATAGGAGACCATTTCCATATAAAAAGAGGTGTTAGTTAGGCAGGGGGATCCACTTTCACCAAAACTTTTCTCGGCAGTTCTTGAATCCATATTTAGACGTCTTGTGTGGGAAAATTATGGACTGACTATCAATGGGATAAAACTAAACCACCTTAGGTTCGCAGACGATCTAGTCCTAATTTCTGAAGATCCCAAGAGTCTACAAGAGATGCTTGAACAGCTTGTCGACGAAAGCGCTAGAGTAGGACTCTCAATGAACGCCAAAAAGACAAATGTGATGACAAAGCTTGATAAAATCCCCATCACTGTCAAGGGCACCACAATAGACTATGTCGAGGAGTATACTTACCTTGGGCAGATAATATCACCAAAAGATCTAACAACTGAAGAATAAACAACAGAATATTACAAGCATGGAAAAGATACTGGTCCCTCAAAGAAATATTTAAAAACTCACAAATACCACTAAAAGCTAAAAGAAAAATATTTAACACTAGCATTTTACCCATCATGACGTATGGTTGTCAATCATGGAGCCTGACCAAACAAAATATGCGCAAAATTATGACCTGCCAACATAGTATGGAGCGTAGCATGCTTAATGTTAGGTTGAAAGACAAAATACCACTAGGTGAATTGCGTGAGCAGACTAAAATTAAGGATGTTACATACTATATAAGAAGGCAAAAATGGAGATGGGCAATTCATCTTATGAGGAGTAAAAAAGAAAAATGGGCTAAGGATGTAACTGAATGGTGTCCAAGAGGAAACAGTAGTTTTAACAGTGGTAGAGCCCGCAATAACATCTTTTGCACGAATGGGCCGGCTCGACCGGTGAAATACCACGACGTCACAGAAGACAGGCGTGAAGTAGAAGTATTCTGCGTTTCGTCTGATGAGTGACGTGCCGGAGGCCTAATTGTAGTCCTCTTCCCCCTCCTACCCTTTTCTAATAAGGAAAGGATGGGAAGAGGAAGAGGAGGAAGGATTTGACGGATGAGGAGGGGATGGACAGGGAATGGAATTATCCTTTTTTCTGTTTGTCTCCTGCGTCCATGAAGGTAGGCAACGCATCTGCAACTCATTATCTTGTTGCGGATGCCTATGGGTAGCGGTACTAATTTCCAGGGGCCGCTTGCTCGTTTGCCACTTGGTAATATAAAAAAATAAAAAAATAAATAAAAAAAGAAGGAAAGGGAGACAACGCCTCAGATGGGAGGATGAAATAAGAAAAGTAGCTGGTATTACTTGGCGAAGGATGACCCATAACCGGAGAGAGTGGCATGCTTTAGGGGAGGCCTTTGCGGAAGCGCAAGACAGTCTCGAAAACCTGGTGTCAAATAATTTGCATAACATTTAATTTTTTTGTATTTCGTAAGATTGTTTAATAAAGGCTATTATTATTATTATTATGTCATTTATTTATATTTAATACATATTTTTTTATAATATACCTTAAAAAATTTACCAAAACAACAGACATTCTAAAATATATTATATAAAAATGATGAATGCGGGATAGTGATATCGACCAACATTACGCGACTCTCAGATCGGTCAATTATCACAATATCAGGTCTATTGGCAACAATATTCCTGTCTGTGATAATAGATCGATCCCAGTAGAGCGTGATATAACTATTTTCCAAAACTGGCGATGGCTGGTATTGGTAATACGGTACCTCAGTATCCACAAGAGCATATTTAAGGGCAAGTTGCTGATGGATGATCTTGGCTACTTGGTTATGTCTATGCAAGTATGCACCGTCCGCAAGACGAGAACAGCCGGAGACAATATGTCTGATAGATTCACCGGGACGACGACATGCCCGACAAATGTCAATCGTCCCGTCCTTTAGAATATGCCTCCGGTAGTTGTTCGTTATGATGACTTCGTCCATAATTGCAAAGACAAAACCTTCAGTTTCCCCAAAGAGGTTACTGAAGCGTAGCCAAGCCACGGAGGATAATTGGTCCACATCAGGCCCTGTCAGAACGCGATAGAACCTACCGTGTAGCTCCTTACCCTTCCATACACTGATGCGGTCTGAGACACTTAGTACCTGCACCCTACGCCAATTCGTGGTAGCCAAGGAAAGCGGCGTGAGTCCTTTGTCCACTGCTACAACATCCCGATACATCTCCACGTTCACCTTAAGGAAGTATTTCCTGAGATTACACACCTCACGGTTATGTAGGTTTTTGACATTTAAAAAGCCACGACCCCCACCGTCCGTGGGATGTACAATCTCATTACAGACGAACGTGGATGATGCATGCGATATGCTGTTAGCAATCGACGAACTTTTCTGTCCAAGGCATCCAGTTCTGTTTGAGACCACCTCAGTACGCCAAAAGAGTAGGTTAAGATAGGCACGACCCAGCTATTAAATGCACGGCTCTTGTTTCCACCTGATAAAAGACTTTTCAGAACTTTTTTCAGGCGTCCGAAGAACCGCTCACTTACCAGCTGTTTCATGCACTTATCATTAATGTCTACTGCTTTTGACATACCAAGATATTTGTAGCTTTCAGCCTCCGACAGAGAAATGAGGGATACTATTATTATTATTATAACTAGTAGTAGACGTTATGGTGATTGTTGAGTTCAGTTCATTACTTGAGTATAAATAAGCAGAGAAAAAAGCCACAATTCCAAATCCTAAATGGCAGAAGAAACAATCGCATGGTTGGCCGAGGCGAAGACAGATGAGGGAACAAATTGTTCTTCCTAGTGATATGCTGATTAAACAAAACCCATCGTAAAATTTAACCAATCAATCTAATGCAATAGTTATAATTGTATAATTATTTTTTAATTGTCTAATAGATATAGTTTTATAATGATATATATCAATAAATATGAGCAAAGTAAAGCTTATGTATAACAAATAGGCTAGAAAGTGAAATTGTAATAAACCTCTATTAAAGATTACACAAACAAAGGTCGCATGATAAAGAGGACATGGACTAAGAAATATTTCAAAGTAAACTTTCTACTGAAATTGAAACAAGAGTGATGGACTTGCTACCTTGCTTAACATACGCCAAACACTTATGTACCAACCTTGTCCATTAACAAAAGCTTATACAAAATACTATAAGTTCACCAGCGTGCTATAGAACTGAGCCATACGGGATATATATTAAAAGCAAGAATTAGTAACAAGATAATCAGAGGACAAATCAGACCTAGAGATGGAGTTGTACAAGCTTTTAATTGAAATACAAAGGCCGGACATGTATCGGATCAAGGCTGATAGATGGATAAAAGCGGTAACAAACTGGTAGCCAATACTCTATTTGTTAAGTAAAGAACGATTTTATGTTGTCAAAATGTTTTGCATGTTAGTATCAATAAAGCTTATTGTTTGGGTATACATATGTACAATACATAATTAAAATATATACCAAAATATATTAAGCACTATAATATAAATAATTATATTTATCGTAAGGTACATAAAGAAATAAAACAAGATGGGATTCTCTCGGCAGGGGAGACCAGACGGCGGATGGTTGGGGGAACGGGAGAGAAACCGGCGGACAATTCTGGCGAGGTTTAGAAGCACCGCTTACTGCATTTGAGCTTGGAGCACACCGTCCCGGAGTCACTTCACGTGTACGGAGATGTGGACTGGGTCTAACCCGTTTGCAGATATGATTATCGGTGTCGACAAATTCCACATGATTGTTACCTCGAGCGCCAAGTCGAGATTTTTTCTCTTTTCTTCGTTTCGGCATTAGACAGGTTCTCGTCATACGGGATATTTGTGTCGATCAATAATAGCCCGGGCTGTGCCTGGTCTATCAGCACAATGTCAGGCCGAATAGTCGTGTCCGTAATGATGTGCCGGTCCCAGTAGAGCCTGGCGCGGGTATTTTCGAGCACGGTTTCCAGAATGCACTTGCAATAGGGCTTAATTTACTAACGGAGCGAGCTCCTGATGGAGAATCCTGGCACAACGTCCCTATTAAAGGTGTAACCAATATGGAAAACAACACACATTTTCTTAGTAAAATTATAACGTTTTAAGTTACAGTTTTGAAAGCAGTCTATCATTTTCCGTAATCATGGTGATTATGGTTCAAGACGATTTGTTAAAGTTCATACTCTTGATACAATTGCCGACTGATCACTGGTATATTTACTTTTAAAATGTCAAGACTATGATTTGAAATGACAATATTTTTCAGAAGCTTAAAACATTTTTATTAATGTATTAATTTATATTTATTATGTCTGGAATTAGTCTAGAGTTTTTGCAAAAAAAACTATATTAAGAAAAAAATCTTATTGTATAAAATGTTGGTTACGAGTCCAATATGAAATATCATCTACTTAGATAAAGGAAGCTCCTTTCTCTATTATGCCTAAACCAGATTCCTGGACTTACACCCCTATCTATAATCGCTTCGCTATTGCAATCGATTTTAAATGCTGCTATATTATTTGAAAAGGGGTAAACGATCGGTGGGAACACCACAGGTGATCAACGACGCCCATGGACACCCGCAACACCAGAGGAACTGCAGATGTTCTGTATTCTGTCCTACCTTGCTGTGCGACTCTTAAATATTTATTTTGACTTCACCACGTCTGTATATAATGATTAAGACGCCGAGGGTCGTTTGCATCAATTTCAATGTAGCTTAATCATAAAAAATATAGCCCACCTTAATTTAAATTGGATTTGGATGGATTGCTTTTAGGTATCATCCATTTTTAAAAGCGTGTCGTGAATAAGAAATCGTGTTACTATAGTATAAATAAATAATAAATTAACATTGACATATTAAATAAACTCTAATTTCTTCAAATAACAATGCTAGTAGCGTAATGTCAAATGTTATTCCTAAAATATGTTTCACAGTAAAAAATGAAAGACGGAAATAAAATGTGATAAGCCCCGACGTGAAACCGCTTATAAAGGAAGGTAAAAAATAATGTGGAATCTCATTCACGAGGCGCTTTGTAACTCGTGGCTTATAATGATGTGCGTCGGAAATTCACTTCGTTACTTATTTCTCCCGACTTTTGTTCTTGCGTCATTCGCTGAAAATTCACTACTAATGACCAGTGAGACTTTCAGTCAAACAGCAAAAAGCGCTGAATGCGTTTTAAAATTGTCTGCAAAATATTTCGTGGAGACAAAAGCGTTGAGCGGTAGTATCGTCGTCATCAACATCAACTCTTATGCTTCTACTACTCAGAGACTACTCTTGCAGACTATACACGGAGGTATGAAATATTCAATCATGGTGAAGGATTCTACATTTCCGCATGCTAATGCAACGCATTTTCCCGAGAAAGCGAAGAATTATATGTTAATTTTGGAAGAAAAATCGGAATTAACGAGAAATATATTGCAGGTACATCAGTTACCATCCTGGAATCCTCTCGCTAAAGCTATAGTTTTTTATCAGCTACGGTCGGGAGAGGTCGGTGAAAATATCGCTATAGATTTTATAAATCAACTTCGTAGTTATAAACTTCTCAAGAGCATTATTTTAATACACGATACTTCAGAAGATGAAGTCATTTCATATTCTTGGAGACCTTACACTGATACAAGTTGTGGCGGTGAATGTGGTTCAGTCTATATACTTGATAGATGTAAGAATGAAGATTTTGAGGAATTCGTACAACTAAGAAATATAATCCCAGTCGATATGAAAGGCTGTCCACTGATGGTTCACGCTGTAGTGGCCGAACCGTACGTTATGAGTCCAAGAAGAAAGCTATCTAAATATGCTGATATTTATGAATTTAATAATGGAGTCGAAGTTAACTTAGTAAAAATTATTGCGGAATTCACAAATATGAGTCTCTACATGTTTATGTCTGAGCAAAAAGAAAATTGGGGGACGATAGAAAAAAACGGCACAGCGACAGGGGCGTATAGTTTGCTAAGAAATGAGTCGATCGATCTTCTGATAGGGAACATAGAGGTAACGAGAAGGTTACGTAAGTGGTTCCATCCTACAATAAGCTACACTCAAGACGAAATGACGTGGTGTGTCCCAAGAGCGAAGAGAGCTGCGACTTGGGACAATTTGCTGATAATTTTCCAATGGCCGACGTGGATCGCAATGTGTATCAGTTTGATTTTAATGGGTTCATTATTTCACTTTCTGTATTGCAATGAAAATTTAAAGTCGGTATCTATTGTTCGATCAATTTTGGTTACGTTCAATATGTTATTAGGCTGGACTGTATCTTTTAAACCGAAAAGCACAATGTTTCGTGTATTAGTATTCAGTTGGCTAATTTTTAGTATGAACATGACAATCTCCTACGAGTCGTTACTTCGCAGTTTCTTAATACATCCACGTTTTGAGAAGCAGATAAGCACAGAATCCGAATTGATACGATCCGGGATATCGCTCGGCGGCAGAGAGATTTATCTTTGCTATTTCGACAAGAATAACTCTAGCCCATCTTATTTATACCGCAATTATGAGGTCACAACATTTTCTGAGGGCGTGAGGCGCGTAGCTCTCGACAGGAACTTTGCCGTTGTCGCTTCTAGAAGGCAAGCCGAATACCAGGATCAAAATTTAGGCAAAGGGACGAGTTCCATCTACTGTTTTCCTGAAAGTGATAATCTTTATAAATACAGTGTAGTACTATTAGCAAGGAAGTGGTTTCCGATACTCGAAAGGTTTAATGATATACTACGGAGTGTAACAGAAAACGGGCTCATAGAAAAATGGAGTAGAGAATTATTTATTCATCGACGGAGCGTAGAAAACGTGGGAATCATACTCCCGTTAAGTATTCAACATCTGTTAGGTGCTTTTGCATTCATTGGTGTTATGTACGTACTAAGCACCTTGGTATTTATCGGAGAACTGGTCTTAGGGTATATCGAGAGAACAAAAACTGTTTATCTAGTTAACAAATAATTACATTTTTGATGTCTGTCTTGTATCAGCGATTTATGCTAAAATGTTTGGGTGTAGTTATCTTGTGGGACAGACTGTAGATTGATATTGTACACAATTGGCTTACTTAAAAAAAATAGAGTTGCGGTACCTCAATTAGCAATATGCCTGTTGTAATTGCATTTTTTGTGGAATACGGGTTAAATTGGTACTTATTAAGCATTCCAATTTATTTATCAAAGAATCGTGTTCAGTAAAGGCACCGGACCAAATAATGTTATTTCTTTTTGTGGCAGATTCATTCATGTGTTTATTGGAAATGTTTCATACATCAGTCCATTCAAGTACATACAATAAAATTGTTTGTAATGATATTTCATTACAATATATCACAGAATTGAGAGAAGGGCGAAGCGTTAGATGAAATCTAGTGAATTACTTCAATTATAGCAACGAAAACCACACGCTGAATATCAATAGTATACTAAAACAAGCCAATACGAACTCTATGGTATTAGCATAAGGTTCAAAATCATTTTGCACAGTTGTGATAAAGGAAACACCGCGCTGTGTTACTAATTACGTGTTCACGTATTGTGCATTAGCGTGTCAGTGTAACACTCAGCGAGGGACATTACTCATTGATTATTATTTCGATAGGTACATAAAGCCACGCTCAATATTCCCTTACAAATTGCGAGTACATTATTTATAACGTATTGACAATAATTATGTTTCTGCTTACATATAAATGTACTGCTCGTTGATGTCCAAACGGTCTCCTTAATGCTACAATATTGGAATTCTAAACACGTGTTCCTGTTAGCGAATAGGTATCCACTAAGAATGGTTACAACGACCAACCAAAATCAACGGTTAAAAGTATTCCAGACAGCGACAGCAACATTCGTACATGTCAAATGGTGCGAAAAGGATAGCGTAATTAAAATAATAAGAAAAAAGAGGACAGCTAGTATTTGTCACTGCATAAATGTAAGCACACAGTGTAAAGAAAAACATCCCAATTAGGACGCTTTCGAGTCTTCACTTTTCAACCCCTAAAGCTGCTAAGTTGTCTATATCTATTACTATATGCATATATCTTCTACTTTTTATATAACCAATGATATTTTATTTTTTTTCAATACAAAACTTGTATTTATATGCTCTTTTTGTTTATATACGTCCACAAATTTTAGTCCTTATGTTTATCAGCAAAGTTTGCACATTAACTGCTCAGGAAAGCGACTACAGTTAGCAGCTCCGTTAAACTAGCTCGAGCAGAGTTCAGCTTCGAGCGCCGATAACCGTGCGTTGTGTCATTAACCACACGTGCCGCGCTTTGAATATTACATCAACGAACACTTCGCAGACCCACGGAGCGTTGCCTGCGAGATATACACCTATTAGGGATACAAAATATAGGTTTCCATTTTCGGTAACTACTCCTGAGGGAAGCGCGTGGCGTTCAATTTCGATGGTCCGTATCGGCGCTCTGTATTTTGTCAAGGTTCATAAGTTTTCGGTAACTTGTAACTTAACGACAACTTAAAGTTAACTTATCCAAGTTAATAGCACAATAATGTTCTGTTTCCGTATACATGTCTATCAACAACAACAAGGTGACATCCGCTTTCAGTAAACTTTATTTTTCTTTGCATTAAGTGGTCACTCATACTCAGCGCCAGGTGTAACGACCTCTCCACACGTGCACGTAGCCGCGTGAGATGTGGAGACGTCATTGTTGCTCGCACTTTGTAAATGATCCAGTCCTTTGTTCCGCGCGTCAGGTACAGATGCCGGGAGATAAATCGCTACGGAGGAATTGCGTTGTGACACATTTATAGTGTGAGAGTATCGATTCTCTACATTCTGCTGACACAATTTACGTACCGTGTTCATTATATACCGGTTCATTAAAAAGAACCAATCCATCTTGTACATAACGGATGGAAACGAACCTGGTAATCTTTACCGATTGTTGCTATCGTAAGGTGATTGGTCTACCCCTTACCTACTTCTACCTCTTACTACTAACTACTTCTACCTTCTAACTACTACCCCTGGCCCCTATTACTACAACTCATAATAGTTTATTACTACACCTCACTTACTAATAAGTATCCCTGACCAAACTATATTACAATCAGATAATAGCTACCGCTCGAGCCGAGCAAATCGGAATGCTAAGCCCGTAAGGAGTGACAGTCCAAACCGAGGTCTTCTCTCGGGGGCCCTTGAGCCCAGTCTCTCCATAGAGAACTCAACGGCCTCCCTATCTACTCATAGACATTTAGGCTAGGCCTTTGCGCTAAGTCCGGTGTAGCTGTAGATGCCTCCTCTAGGCCTCTGTCTAGTTTAAGATAGTTTTTTTCATTGATTTATTTTAATTATAAAGACAGATACTTGTTTGTACGTTAATAGTGTCCTAAGTATTTGTCTTGTTAAAATAATATAATAACATTCTTGTTTCGCAAAGGAATCGCTTGAAACGTCGTAAGATTTCACGCCCTCCGTATACCCGTGCCGAAAACATATTTCCATCTTCACGTACCGTAAATATATTTCAGCGGGGCTGTAAATATTAAAAATAATTTAGGAAAACGAGACGTGTACACAACGCCTCCGCATAACGTCCGTAACAAAAACGTCAGTCACATTATTTATTCACAATTCATCACTCATCACAACCGAATATCACCTTTATGCCGCGGTGTTAAGAGTTACACTTGCCATAAATTACGAGGCGTCTAGTTACCGCAACGTTAATTTATCAACTGTACACGCGATAGTGTATCTTAATGCCCTGTCATTAGAGAGGGAAAGTACGCAATCAGTGTTTGTAAAGAGTGAATAAAGATGAATGGTAGTGTCTGCCTGTCTCTCGCTAGGTGGTCCTTGACTGACAGATGCTCCCTTTAACACAATATATCACGGCTCGCGTATGTCATTTTTTAATTTTAGAATTCAGAGGGCGCTGTAACCCAGGGTGAATAGATAAATTAACATATACTATGTAACACTCTCCCATTGCGAGAGTCGCGCGTTGCGAGACACTCCACGCCTTCATTTAGCCGAACGCGGAGTCTTCAACTAATTGTTTACACAATATAATGCGAATTCATTTGTGTTGAAACCAGAGTAATTTAACTATGAGGTAGAACTACTTTAACCCGGGTGAAACCCGGATATGTTTTTTTATTCCAGGTTGCGATGAACAAACGTGACTGACAGTAATTTTACCTACTAGTAAACAAAGATTGCTCTCATTGAATTACTATAAGTTAATTTGGACAAATACCAAAACTCACAAAAACTACCATGAATACAAATCCATCCAATCCAGGTTTCAGGTGCAATGAAGCAATGATGTAATGCAAAAACGTAGCAGATATGTCACTAGCGGGCGACGAGTAGACTCTAAAACGTGCCAATTGGGACGTTTTTCTTTAGTTCAAATCATTTGTTTGCATTTATTCATACGTGAAAACCACAAAATTTTCTCTTTCTTATTATTATTTTAATAAAGCTATACTTTTCCATTAGATATTCATGAATGATGACACTTGTGATTGGTGATTTTGATGGCGGGTTACATATCTGTAGTATAAAATATCTACTAATTAAGTAACGGTGTAACTCACGTGCAGTCGGTCAATTTCGAGCCCGTCGGGGGCCCTTCCTCAGGGGGAATGGGAAGCGGGAAACTGTGAATAGTTCGCGACCACAGACCGTCATACATACACCGGCCTGCACGTGTGCTAAGCCGTTAATTATTTTATTTATTAAAAATGTCTCACGAAATAAATATCATTGCTTCGAAGTTTGAATCTAAGTCTTAGTCTAGGAAATTTTATAAGTAGGAATACTTCATGGATACACGGGTTGCAGATAGATTTTAGTCATTAAACTTCCTACCTAATATTATCAATTCAAATGTGAGTGAGTTTGTTTGCTTGTTACGCTTTGACCCCTTAACGACTCAACTGATCATGATGGCATTTTGCACACACATTGTCAGGGGTACACAAAATGATATAGGGTAATTACAGTTTATCCCGAACAAAAATGAAGTACATAAAACCTTTATTAACAATATCGGTTGCCATGGTAATGTTTCGTATTTTAATAGTAATAACTTCTTGACACATATTACCTAATTCGAAGTTATTATTTGCGGTATCATCTTCCAAAAAAATCCAGAATAAATGAGAAACGAATGCGAGAGATGCCGCGGGCAACAGCTAGGATAATAATAAAAAGTATGTTACTGTTTACATACACAGACATAACAATATCAAAGAAATTTATCTTCTTTTTTAAAGATATGAGACCATAAACACTACACTGGCAAGTTTCTAGCTAGCAACAAATAACAAAAGGGCCCTGGCAGCCGAGTAGTGCCTATATTATTCATAGATGCAGCATTATCATAAGTTTGGTGACGCCAAGAGCCGGGAACAGATGGCTCGTTGCAAAATGAAAAAATATACCCATACAGAGGGTATGGGAGTTTTGTAAATTGTGTTATAATACCCGACGACACAATCTTTTCCTGACTACTTCTAGACAAATGTGTATTTCTCACGTGCACGTTCTAATATGAAAATGTGTCAGATAGTAAACCACCTGGTTACATTAATATTTTTTTATCAACACAGTGTATAAAAGACATTACTCGGTCTTTTGTGTATCCAATAGAGAAAGTAAGTGCTGTTTATTGAGTCAATACAAAAGTATTGACATAGTTTAAATGTGCACATGGCGTAAATGACATTTACAGTCAAAATCTGGAATTGCGACATCACACAAAAACAAGTTACAGTAAGTAAGTTACAAACAGTGATTTTATGTGGATCAGAAGTGGGATTTAAGGAAATTGAGTCTACATTCAAGTGTAACTAAAAAGTAAATAAGTTGACGACATTATCATCTAACTTGTACTAAGCATTATAGAACTGTGCACTATATAATTTATAGTGAACCCATTCGTCTGTCTGTTACATTGCTACTGATTGTATTGATTTAAAATCAAAAGTATATTTTATAAAGTTAGCAAAGTATATGCAGTTTTAAACTTTCAAATGTTTAGAGGCGGCCGTCGATACTGAGTGCACAACACTAGCTATTTGGTTCATTGTAAATTTTAAAGTTCACAACGGCTTATGTTGTAAAATTTTACGATCACCCGCGGTCCCCGGCAAGTTTTATACGGGAACGATGTGATAGCAGTGTTTTGCCGAAATTTCTACACAGTGTAAATGATACTTTATGTGCTGTGAATCTTTAAACGTGATTTTCGTAAGTATCTACCCACGTGTTTATATTCGGAACACTGCGCGAGCTAACTGTAAATATTATTGGTACCGAAAAAAAGCGGTTGCAAACTATTGCAGGGTAGTCGTCGTTTTTTTATAGAAGATGGTGACTAACCAACAAGCGTTGCACCCGATAAGTGTTGACCGTTGCCCAATGGCATCTGCAACAAGCTAGTGAGATGCAGATGCGTTGCCTACCTCAATGGACAGAGGAGGGCATTGACAGGAAAAGGATATTTTCTTATCCCTGACAACCCCCTCCCCGTTCAATCCTCTTCCCGTTTCCATCCTATCTGTATGAGGAAAGGGTGGGAAGGGGAAGAGGACTGAAAATAGGCCTCCGGCACCTCACTCGTCAGACGTAACGCAGAGTACCGACATTGCACGCCTGTCGTATGTGAAGTCATGGTATTTCACCAGTAGAGCCGGCCCATTTGTGCATCGGATGTTGTTGTTGCGGGCTCTACGACTGTTAAAGAGAGGTGTACCCGATAAGAGTTGACCGTTCCCCATAGGCATCTGCAACAAGCTAATGAGTTGCAGATGCGTTACCCATATTTTATGGGCGGAGGGCGGGATAAAAAAGTATATTTCTTTTTCCTCTCCATGGGGATGGATAGTAAAAATAAATATCCTTTTTTATAGGGTCCACAAAGAGGGGTCCCATAACAAAACCTCTTCCCTTCCCCTTCGACGTCGTGGTATTTCATGGGTCGGGCTGGCCCAATCGTGCGACAGATATTGTTGTTGCGGACTCCTCTACTGTTCGTCCTGAACCTCTGGGAACTGGTATAGGATAATTTTCTAGACGTAGGTAATCGTTTATTAAATACGATTTTTTAAGTACAGCTTAAATATAAACTAGCTACTAAGCTATAATAATAAACTTGGTAGAATCTAATTAAAAATAAAATGAAGGTCCTTCCGAAAGGTCCGATCCTTAAATATACCTCGGGAGCGAGTTTGTTCCATACATCATGATTAAAAAAAGAAATGGGATTTCATTCGGCGACATTTTTATGAAGTATTTCTTTCGTCTTCAAAAGTACAAATTTCACAAAGGCACTGTGGCGCCGCCACACCGCGAGCATTCATGTACGAATCTCAACCTCTTCCGTGACAGCCTACTACCCTAAATAGTAAACTAGGGCGAAATAGGATTAAATTCTTAATGTATCTAAAAATGAAAAAAAGCAACGAATCTTATATATGTTTGCTTTTTAAATAGTAAAATCAAATTGCATTTTGTTTCTTTAATAACTTAAAGGGTAAATTTGTTTCTATATTTCATTAAGAAATACAAAAGTTTGAGTATTTTTGAGTTCGCCAGGTTGTTTAACTAAGAATATTGTCCCGCCACAGCTTATGGCTTACGCCAGTAGCAAAGAAGGTTTTTAAAATCAAAAGACCTGTCTGATGACATTCGTCTTTTTGCTATGGTTAAATAATTGACGGTATATGTTCTCATTTTTATTTCAAAATACGTTTTAAAAAAAAGACGTGGAAATTATTTTCCACGGCAATAAACCGAGGCGAATGAAAATAAGTAAAATATGACTCATGAAATGGATGCAATACTTACTATTTCTTAAATTTCTTAAATTACTTTTATATATGTGCTTCTTTTATGTATGTACCCCATTGACTCCAAAATGACGGAATTTCAAGGAAATGTTTAGGTACGACCAGGTGTTCCTGTGAAGTCTTAAAAGCTGAAGCTATCATTTGGTAGCAATCGGATCAACATAATTATGCAACCCAGGCGAAGCCCGGGCGGATCACCAAGTAGTTATGTGTGTACGCTTAACCTGCAGTAGATGTAGGTTTAGAGGCAAATCAAACGTGATAACTATTCAATTAACATAATGCTTAGCATAAGGGAGCGTTACTGCAAGTGAAATGAGTTTATTGACTACAAAGTCCTCCAGTATAGAGCCAAGTCTTAGCCCCGGGCAAGGGAAGCAGCTGGCTTCAAAGTTAATCATCAATTATTGTAATTCGCGACGGATTGCTACAGTGAAACATTCGCTACGCTTTTAGAATGAGTGCATGGGAAAGTAACACGTACAATGAAAACTGAACCCTAACAGATGTTATTAAAATTGTAATTGCAATGACTTGCTTTGTCCATTCATTGTAATAAATATTACAAATAGTTTCAAAAATTAATTTCTATAGAAATGTAACTATGACCTTAGCACATGGGGACAAGAGGGATTATGTCGGATTTACGCTGACGTAAACCTCAGTGAAGCTTCATTAACTACGCTTGAAATTGTTCTTAAAATACGCCTCCTGGCTGACTTTTGCAGTTGCTTTCTTGTAATTTTCAAAAAGAAAACTTCTAAACAGTAAAACAGGTTCGTGCCAACCAAATATTCTGATATGTTATGACTTTGTTACATCAACGAAAACAATGAAGAACCCGCTCATCTTATCCCCGCGATCCAGTTACGTTACGTTATTTGTACCGCCCCAGGCAAGGTATCGGAGAAATTTGATGTTTGTAATATTCGTGCTATAATATCTTTAAACATTAACGCCGCAATTCGAAGAGATGGTAATGACGAGCACAGAACGTGCCCTACAAACGTATTGCGGTAGTTCGTCTAGGCTCGGAGTTAAACAATAAGTAATTGCTTTAAAAATCGCACTCATTTCCAATAAATACAAACAATAAAAAAAAATGTACATTTACAAAAAAATATCAGTATTATTGGTCAGTAAACATAGACTATACGAAGTATAAATACATTTACTTATCGTGTAACGCGTAACGCGTAACGATTTTGTTCCCTACCGTGTCAAAAGAGGTTCCACTTCAAATAATGATATTGTTATGATGTACTCGGTGGCTTAAGAGCAAGCAGGTCAGTTGATGTTACCACCGCTACCTGCCATCCATCCATAGCATCAAAAGTGGAGAAGAGGAAAGAGGGGGAGGGAGGGGGATGTTACAAGGAATCAGCGGGAGGAGTGAATTTGAATAAGACTTGCAACACTACGCTACAAAAATATAAGTAATTTAATTTGTAAAGCAGTTTAAGCTGAGACGTGAGGGTTTTGTAATTTTGACCACATATAAATTCTTATTCGATTGACGGTCTTTGATTTTGGAAGCTATTAGGTTTGATACGTAATGAAGATTATCCAATCACTTATAGCTGAGTACAAAGACTTTTGATTGAAAGTGCGTTATAGCGTTCACAATGAATGCATACGAAAATTTTATTAGAGCAGTGTAACCGAGGCCTATAACTTTCGAGGTAACGGGCTAATGGCGGCCATAGTCGGGCGCCGTTAAAGACATCTGACAATGCTTGAATAGTAACGGGGCCACGCACGTGTGGTCCATTACCCGCCCGACTATAAAATTCAATCAAAGCACCAGCGTTATACAATGCCAATTCATATTTTATATACTTCTAGCTGTTACCCGCGAGTTCACTCGCATTTGTTTATCATTTTCCTCGCTGGAAATTCTTATATTTTGATTCCGCTCTTAAATTATTGCCATGGCAACCGATGTTACGTCATAGTTTTCTATTTCTCGGAATGTTTTCTTTACGGGATAAAAGGTATCATATGTCTTGTCTATTCCTGACATACACAAGTTGTGTGCAAAACCTCATTATGATTGGTTCAATTGATAAGACGTTAAAGCGTAACAAACAAACAAACATTCGCAATTATTAAGTTAGGATTTTAGTGCGCGACCTTAACCATTGGCTTGCTTCGATGTGTTTCTTGAAATAGTATTAATTGTGTTATGGATAATTTATGAAGTCACGCTAACTCAATCCTATTACATCGACTCATAAGAGTTCTAACAATATGACACAAGCATGCTTAGCCAATCAATAACCTTTGAATTGATGATCGCAGGGTGATTCCGTTACCTGAGAGAGAACTCAAAAGATATTCAGCTATAGGTAACGTTGATTCGTTCAGCGTAAGTAACAAAATCAAGTGAAAGTTAATTTTTTACTTCGAGTTGTAAATAATTATAACGTATATATATAATAATAAATATTATTATTTTTTTATGTTTATTATTTATTATTATTACACATTTATACATTTTATGTATTCCTAAGTTGTGTAACAAACTCCCTATTGCCATTTAAATTTTCTTTAGCAATGGCAACGTATTTCATTACCAGTTCATTATATTAGAAACACTTCTTTTACACTCTTACATACATGATCGACAATTACGGATGCTCTAACTGCCTTTCTTTGTTGTGTAACTAATGACTATAGGTAGAAAAGTATGAACTTTTGTTTTTGAATGTGATTTTTGCATGACGAATTGGTAAGAAAGAGTATTTATATAAATTATTATATTAGGCTGGCTATTGACGTCACGATCATTAAAATAAAATAAAAAACATTATTCAGATACTTTTTCTCTCAGTGGTAATTTGTTGGCACGTTTCATCACTTTTCATTATGTTCCTAAGCAATTAATTATCTATATATAATTCTCCTGTCACAGTGTTAGTTGCCATACTCCTCCGAAACGGCTTAACCGATTTAAATGAAATTTTGCATATACATTCAGTAGGTCTGAGAATAGGTTTTTATCTATCTATCTTCTATGATATTATAAATTAAGTAAATAATAAATGAATGTAAGTTTGTTTGTTACGCTTTCACCGGAAAAATACTCAACCGATCATCATGAAGCTTTGTACACATATTCTTGGAGGTATTAGAAGTAACATAGAATTCTTTTTATGAAAAAAAATCTAAAAAGCGAAGTATGTATGTTCCCTATAGATTCTGAAACGGCTGGACCGATTTCGATGAAATTTAAAGGGATTGTCCAGATTGGCAATGCGGCCTGGGTGTTTGGTAGCGATCGCATCAACATAATTAGTAGTACCCGGGCGAAGCCGGGCGGGTCACTAGTTATATTTATATTATATTTAACTAGCTGAATAATAAATTAATATTGTATTATTTGAATTGAAAAGCTTTTGATTATATCAAACATAATATTTAGAATATATTAATAAAGGGTACAATGTAATACAAAAACAATTTAACGAACGAAACGAAATAAATACGAAAGAATATTAGAAATCGAACGGTCAAATATGGAGCTTTCGATAAAAGCTTATGAGCGACCACGGCGAGTGCGGCCTTGTGACAAAAATATTTAAATGCGGCTGAGTCACAGCTCCCCTTATCTTTTGCGCCAGCTAAAAATAGCTGACCGGACTCGCAAATGTAGTGAAGCGCGAAGACGTTCGGTTAGGGAGGGTTCGGTATATTACAATATTTGTTTGAAAATAAACATCCGTTCGGTTATTCAGTATTGGCTTTTGCAATATTGTAGTACACATTTGACACACACTTGACTACATTTATATCTGGACATTTTATTAAGTTTCGTACGGTTAGTTGATTTTTTATTACACATACACAAAAAAAATATTTTTTTTAACCCGAGTAGAGAAGAGATTGTGCCTCTTGTATGGTATTGTCCAGTAGCGGTTGTAAATGTAAAACATTTGCAAACATAATTATTATTAATTCGAAGAGAGATACTGGCGTCTATCTGTTAATGGCTTAACAAATTATTTAGCTCATGTTGTCGCTCACATTTCTGGTTTGCCGCAAATGTATGAGTACGGTACTGAAATGTGAAGTTGCATAGCTGACTTTAGACAGCAAGAGTCTTTATATGCACTTTTCAAAGGAAGGAGACTCAGTTTGTAGTAATGCCAATGGTCGTGACAACACCTCTTGAGGCCCGAGCCTTTACTGATTGTTATAAGTAGTCGTATATAGTATGTACCGTATATTGTGTAGTGGAAATATTAGGCTACAACCTGTGTAAAATATCACTCACTACATACAATTTTCGGATAATACAATTGCAGTTTTTCCTGGCCCATGAATGTTTTGCAAAATCAAAAAGTACTAAATTTACACTAAATATTGGCGTTAGCTTATACCTTCAGGTGTCTTGTCATATTTAATTAATCACATTACTAAATGTATTCTGTTATTTACGTAAAAGTAAAAAAAATAGACATTAGACGATCAAAAATTGACGAAGTTCGTGTTATAGTAGTTATAAAACAATAAAAACGAGAGAGATATATTAATTATATAAAAATGGACGTGATAAATTTAAGCATATCGGGATAAAGAGTGCACTAACTTTGTTATTTATTTGTATGTATGTTTTACTATATGTTATTATTCCCGATTGGACCCTAAAAGGATGCTTAATTTAAACTTCATACGCGGAACTGTTGCAGTGAATGGACACGTGAAGCCGCCAGCATAACCAACTTTGTGTGGGCACAAGTAAAAAAAACTGCCGTGGTAAAACGTAAAACGCCACGCCGATGGTCAACATGGCAGTGAAGTGAGAGAGGGAAAGCAACTTAAGTACAAAATCACAGAATACATTACTACCTACGTGATTAAATAAACTTAATGTTTTTTTGTATTATATATAAACGCAAGGCGGAAAATTACGTGAAAACCGCGCAGTGGAAACCCAACCATCACGGTGGTGTAGATGGAACTTGAAGCTCTGTCGTGTTGTGCGATGATAAAACTTAACGGCAAGAATTGTTCCCAACAATTCTTTGGAACCCTATGGTAAAGATGGTAGATATTACAAAGGGAACTGACGTTCCTTCGCAACGCTAAAGTGACAAGCAGAGCATATCTATCCGCTATCCGTGGTACGCAGTCAAATGGAAGAAGCTGGTATTAGGAGCTCCAGCAGCTGGTACCAAGGAGATGAGAGCATTGTTGCACATGAGGTCGAAGCTGCACATTGATGGTCTGGCATTAAAAACTAACCAATTGTAATGGAAAATATTTCTCTGTTAATGTCAATTCTTTATTCTATTGAATTTTATTTAAATAGAATGACAAAGTGAAGATGTTAATTGTAAACACGTAATTTGTATTCATTGTCCAGTCTATAATCTCGCTTAGTCTTTGACTGTCGTTTATGCTGGACTGTAAAATTTTACGGTTCACAATAAAGCGCTGGAAACTAAGTCGAAGCACACTGAAGGCAATAACTCGCGGCATGTGCGCACTACGGCCAAGATAGCTATATCCTTATATAGCTATGTTATAGCACTTGCCCATTTTATTATTGCCGAATATGCGCCCGCCGACCGCACATAACTTCCGATTTTATTCGGGATCAAAAATAAAGATTATTGACGTCCCAAACAGAAGGATATTAGATTAATTCTTTGAGATGAAGACTTCATACGACTGATTTATGAACAACTTGTTTATGTCATATTTTATGAGGGACATTGGAGATATATAAAAGTATAAATATAGCTGACCCGGCAAACTTCGTCCCGCCTTATTTATTTTCGCACACGGTAGTTTTTATTTTGCGATAAATCCCAAGATATTTCTTTAAATTTAATTGTGTTAAGGATTATCATAATGTGGATGACAATTAGTGTGACCAACGTATATATATATATATATATATATAAATATATATATATGCTATCACGGACTTTTTTTAAGATATACAATTCTGTAGTACATCATTTTGATATATCTCGTAAGATTAACCAAGTGTTTGCAATGTATCACATTACAAATCTTTGATATCTTCTGCTTTTCTAATATAATATGCATGTTATACATATATACATATTAACCTTCCTCTTGAATCACTCTGCCTATTGATGAAAACCGTATTAAAATCCGTTGCGTAGTTTCAAAGATCTAAGGGAACAAACAGACGACGTTGTTTTATACTATGTAAAGATAGTGTCAAGGTACGTTCATCCCAAAATCTATTGAGTGATGTGACTTGCTTATTGAGATACCTCTATCATCCTACTGTTCGTTTAATTTATTGTTTGTATATTCGAGTAATAGATGGCAGTAATCTAAGCTGAATTCGGAAATAACGGCAAGTAGCTGATAGTGTGATATTATTAAGACTTCATTCATGTTATTAATATGGAGTATTCTACGATTTTAAACTAGTAAAATTTGATGGAACTCTCGATCTATCTCAAGCAATTGTCGATCAGTGGAAGTGATTCTAAATAAGTTCTTAAAGATTCTTCTAGTTACAGTAAAAATGATAGTGTAGAAAAATAAAACACTTAAATATTGGTTAAGTTTCACACTGAGATTCCGTGTTAAAATTATATTTTTAATCGATCATACATGGTTTAAATTGTGTCTCTTTGGTTATTTGTATGACTGACGCTGCAGAATTGTTTCAAAAATTATCTGTTATATTCATAAAAGGTTGCGAACGTTTTGCCCCGTTAGTTTTTATGTCTGCGGACGTCAACACCTAGCTACAATTTTCTATCTCCCATTCTACAATTTCCACCTAATGCGTTGCCGATGCATTTGAATTCCGGACACGTAGTGCTGCAGTCGTATGCAGCAAGCAATGTTTATACCACGCCCTTCAATGTGAACAAACTTGGGACAATCTAATATCGTTTTCCCGGATGTATCTTTATGTTTTGTTATTTGGGATTCGCGCAACTTATTTCTCAGCTACATTTCGCTAATGTTTCGTATAAACTCTTAAAATTTCTCGCTTGGTGTTTTCAGGAGGTAAAACGATTTTAATAAATCGAGCATTTTTAGTTTTTACATCTTAAAAGAAGAAAATACAGTTTTACCCAAAACGAATCGAAAGAAAATCTTAGAAAAATTTTATATGTTTCCCAATAAAATTTAGATATTTAATGAACTAGATTTATCTCGTTACATTAGAACTAACCGAGCTTTGCACTGTTTTGTCATTTAGGTCATCGTACATATGCTTTAGCGAAATTGTTATCTAGGATTCGAGTCGTTTTGAATTACATCTGGCATGTCAGTGAAATTTTAAGATCTAGTAATTTCTTGCAATTAATTTATCATCCATTATTATATTAGTGAAGAAATGGCGCCGTAAAAATTAGCTAAATCTAAATGTATATATACAAATTTACACATAAATCTGAACGCAAAATTTGATCGTTGCAGCCGTTTCCGAGGTAAACATATACAAGAATTGCTTATTTTATATAATTAATTAGAATTTAACGTGATACGTTTTACTAAGAGTGAATAGGACTAGGCGTGCGTCTGTACGTTTGTGCGTGATAGTAAGATGGTCCACACTAGTCAACATAATTTGATAAGTTGACTATACCTTGTGTCATTGCAAGATATGATTGTTGTAAACAAGCAAACGTCATTTACTAAACATGACCGCCATTACACTTTCAAAATGTTGTAATTTTGTGGAAATCGTAAGATAAAGTGAAGTGAAATTGTGTAATATAGGACAATTAGTGTTATAAGGTAATATGATTTTTTTTTCCGAAAATATTTCGGAATTTACAAAAATCACATCTTACTGTGAAAAAAGGTATGTATATTTATTAGCACAAATTTTTATATATTTTATTTTGAAAAAATGATGATATTTCGTTTTGATACGAAGAACTTCATTCAAAGGTACCGAGAGTAGGCGACGCCATCTTTATTTGCACAAAATATTACATAGAGCCCGTACACAAGCAGGATTATCGTGAAACCATAGCAAAAACTCATAGCTGTCAACGCAGCTATTTCAATACTTAATCTGAAAGGATTTTCGTTAAAACCCTCTGTAGCAATAAAGGGATTAATTATTTGAAATTCTGACACAAAAATATTTACTTATTAATTTTAATATAAAACAGCAAATAATTTGTTTGTTTTAAAAATACTACTAGAGTACTTCGTCTTAGAGAAATCTATATTAATATTATGAAGTGGTAAAGTGTGTTTGTGAGGTTGTCGGGGGTAATCTGTGGATCTACTGAACCGATTTCGAAAATTCTTTCAATGTTAAAAAGATATACTACCTGAGAGTGCTACAGACACACTAACACAGTTCCGTATCACGAGGTTTGTCCGGGATAAGTTTTGAAACTATTTAACTGATAATGGTACTTAATTGGTACTTCGTACAACTTAAGAGGTAGCATAGGTTTTATCTCGATGCTACCGGCGCGAAGTCGTGGCGGTCCGCTAGTTATTCAAAAACTTGGAACGAAAAAGAGTTAATTTAAAATATTCAAACGGTACTAAGATGTAACACGCAGATGTCAAGAGTAGGTAAAGGTTGCAAATAAAATACTACAAAAAATATTTCCGTCGATTCCCAGTTTGTTCAAGTATAAGCTAAGTAAGAGAGTATGGGTAGATATTTTCCAATTTAATTTCAGTACTTAGTGCTTAGAGACTACCTAACAAAGGGGTAGGGTGGCCCCACAACAGAAATTTTGTCCAAAATTAAATATAAAAGTCAGAGAGTCCTTAAAAACAAATGTGTATGAAAAAGTTGATTGTGCAGAGTGGGCGTTTAAAGGGGCTTAAATGAGGGTTTAATTAAAGTAGAACTTCGTGGGAGCAAACGGATTCGAGTCTTTAAGCCTTTATTTGGGTATTGTTCCCAAAGCTTCATTAAAATTTGCTCTTTGGAACTTCAAACATATGTATCTATTAAATACGTGAAATATGTTCATTACAAACTAGCTGTCTTTTGTCGTGAGCTTTTAAACTCTGAGAGCGACCGAGGGGTGAGAATTTAAGCGCGCAGATAATCCGTTGATATGTATGTATATCTAAGTGGGTTGTATTATACGAAAATATATAACAATAATATATATGTAACGTTACATTTCATTATTTTAATATTAAGGAATATGTATGTTAATAAATATATTAAGGCGATATACACATATATAGGCAAAAGTTTAGTATTCTGGATAAGTATACGTGTATTGGTAATAAGGTGGCAAATGAGCAAGCGGATCACTTGATGTTAAGTGAGCGCTACCCATAGACATCCACAACAAGCAAATGTGTTGTAGGTGCGTTACCTACCTTTAATGGATAGAGGAGGGCATAGACAGCAAAAAGGATACTTCCTTTTCCCGGTTAATCCCCTCCCCGTCCAATCCTCCTCTCATTCCCATCCTATGCTTATATGGAAAGGGTGCGAAGGGAAAGAGGACTGAAATTAGGCCTCCGCCTCCTCACGCATCGGACGAAACGCAGAGTACTTTTACTTCACGCCTGTCTTCTGCGAGGTCGGGGTATTTCACCGGTCGAGCCGGCCCATTCGTGCAACAGATGTTGTTGTTGCGGACTCTACCACTGTAATATTAAATGTGCCGACAGGTAAAAATGCACAGATTAAAGCTTTAGCGATCTTTTACGACTATAAAAATGCACAGATTGAAGCTTTAGCGATCTTTTATGACTATGAAAATAAAATGAAGAAATTAATCAATTATTTTACCATAATAAGCACAGAAATTACTAAAAATTAATGCATCACTTTCATATAACTATTGAGTATCAACCAATACGGTAATATCGATGACCCGAATCCGTTTCGACTGACCATAATAGCGCTGTATTTCAGGAATAATTACTTTCAGCGCCGCATTTATATTGACTTCAATACAACATTTATGATCAAATAAACGGGTAATAAATGCAAGAAATGTCACATAAACAAAAATAGTAACGGACACACGCATAATGCCAAATAATATTACCATAAAATAATTAGCAAATAGTATTATTTTATGGTATACTATAAAATAAAATATTTAACATTGTCCAATTTTATCATATAATGTTAGTTTGTAAGTAGTTCGATAGATGGCGCATCACCTTATCTACATGGCGTTGTAAAGATTCGCAGTCATTTGAATAAATCAGTTTGCCAATACTATATACACCAGTGTTTTCTAGAGGAGACGTTTTTGAGACTGCCTTGCAAAATGGAGGATGGGGGACCAGAATTGTGGGTTCCCTTCTAGATGATCTCGTGAGGACGGCAGGAAGTTGTTCGATGCGGTGACAATTGGCATGCTTTGGTATTCTACTTGTCATGCAATGAGTGAGGTGCCTGAGACCTAATTTCAGTCCTCTTCCCTTTCCCATCCTTTCCCAATAAGGATAGAAGGAAGGAAAAGAGGATTGGATGGGGAAAAAGGAAATATCCTTCCTCCTCTGTCCGAATGTGTCAGGTAGGCAACACATCCGCTACTCATTTTGATATCAGATGCTCGCCTGCTTGTTTGCCACGTTATTCTATAGCAATATTACCATGTTTTAGAGAGATTTGATCTTTATGGTTGTGTCGATTTGATACAATAAAAATACAGCTTATTTAAAAAATACAATTTGTATCCTTTTAATAATAAACGAATGGTCCTTTTACCAGGTTTCCTTTAGGTATTTCTATTCAACCGGCCTTTTTCAATTTTTCCTCGTCTCTTTCCTCCAACGACAACATTAGCGGCTCAACTCAAACAATCAGCTCAACGAAAATAGATAATTATCATTTCTGCTTGTCCCATTCACTTCAAAAGGTACGATTATATACATTAATCGCTTGTCTCTATATGATATGATAATATCAATAATGTACATATGTATTACGCTGAAAATATATACAATGTATTGCCACGATAATTTTACATCTAAACAGAGCTTTAAATAACTGTTGCTGGTATTTTTGGCATCCCTCCAAACATCATCTCCAGGCCTAAGTTTCTAATCTTAAGTTGAGGAGCGCTTGAAATGTGGCTTATTTTAGCAATGTACTTGCTAGTAGTTGATACGACATTCTCGTGTATAAATATACAGTAAAATATTAAAGCGCTTTAAAGCAGCACTTTTGTTGGTGTAGTGTAAAGAACTAGTGAAGTTAACACCACATTTTTAAATTACTTGTGTAAACAATAAAATAAATTTAAAAACCCGACAAGCGCTTATTTTCCGATACAATACACAGCCTTCGCCCTGTGCCTCTCTTATCCGTGTAATTCGTTGCACTTGACTAGAATAGAGTTCCATTAACCAACCCTTCTTATAAAACGTCAGGGAATAAATCCACTCGCTGCGCACTCGGCCCGACGCACGAGACCTGGTTATGATTTGGCATCCTATTCCCTAATGGAATTCTTCGTGTTATTTGTTAAATATGGGAATAATAATATTGATGGGAAAAAATATATCATAGTTACATGGAAAAATATATAAATATGTAGTTTAAAATAATGTTTTTAATGTTAATATTGTAAAACGTAATCGAATTAGAACTCAGAAACACATTTGACTCACACTCAGAACGTTTGTCGAACTTCACTCACGCCTCTAACCCAGAGGGGTAGGCAGAGATTATGAATTTCAATTTGGTGTGACCCTGGCACACGTCGCTCGCATCTTCTACATCCTTTCTATATCCGTTATTTAAATGTTTATTTTCAAACTACTGTCGCGTCTCCCCACCTATTTTGAATTATCACTTCTGTCGGTAGACCTTATGACTGCCCGTGTTAATAATAAACGTAGGTCCATTTTTTGCGGTAATTATTTACATTGTTTATAATTGGAGTGTTGTTAAGGATGATAATATTCTGATTTCTCAACTTTTTGATAGATGGCGCTATATTATCACATATTTACGAATTATCTATTCGAAATAAAAACTATCTTACAAAAGATAACACAGAGCAAAGCTCAATCCACAGCTAGTTTTATTTATAAGAAAGTAGTGACTCGCCCCGGCTTTGCCCGGGTACCACTAATTATGTTGATCCGACCGCTACCAAATACAGGATTGCCAATCTGGACAATCCCTGCAAATTTCATCGAAATCGGTTCAGCCGTTTCGGAGTCTATAGGGACCATACATACTTCGCTTTTTATATGCTAATTTTTTATTAAAAGTATCCTATGTTACTTCTAATGCCTCCAAGAATATGTGTACAAGGTTTTATGATGATCGGTTTAGTAGTTTTCGCGTGAAAGCGTAACAAACTAACTTACATTCACAATATACCGAACCTACCGAATGTATATGCAAAATTTCATTGAAATCGGTTAAGCCGTTTCGGAGGAGTATGGCGACACTGTGACAGGAGAATTTTATATACATATATATATATATATAGATTTTCTTGACAAAACATCCAGAATTTGTTACGTCATATATAATGTTATTAAATAAAAATCTCACAAGAAAATAAAGATAAGAAAATTGTAACAAGCCATTCGGACTGTTTGAACTGAATTGAATTCCATCAGTAAACTTTAACGAGTCGAAACGATGATATAGTTTTATTGCGGCCTCGTTAAATGTTAGAAACAATTAGTATATTTTCATTGCGAACAGTAAAAGTAAATTAAAGCAAGAGCGTTGTGGAATCAGACCGGAAATTATTGAAGGTTGTAAAAATTGTTCGCGTAGTTGTAAGTACATGAGTCATTAATGTTTTAAATGCCTTTTACATCTACTAATGCTCTATGCTCAATTTTAATTTACACGATAACGTTAGGTTGTGTTCAAACTGAACGGATTCTCAGCCGCTGATTGTGAGCGAGCGTTACGCATTTTATTGTTTCTCGATACATATTCTAATTTTGTACCGACCGACTATACGCTATTACGCTATGCGTAGGCGCTGATTATCAGCGGACGATTGGTTGTACTGCGTCAACTACGTATCGATTGGATACGTAGCTGAATGCAATAGCATATTGGTTCCCCATACCGCCTAACTTATTAATTTCAAATTGATTGACTACATGTATTAGACGTTCGTGTTTTACGTGTGTGTAAACCAGCCGAATCTTTCTTCACAGTAGTATCGCCAACGAACGTGAACGAAAAATGCATTTTGCTTTCTCTCTCACTAGGACTAACAGTGAGCTTGTTCACAGTCGGCGACAGACAATACGCTTGATATAAACATGGCCTATGATGAGAAGAGACCATTGAGAGATGTTCACAAAGTCACGGTGGTAAATTCTATTCGGATATCAACATTCTTCGGCGTATTTCTAAGACATAATGCAGCCACCAACCCTATACTCCAGCAATGAATTTCTTAAACCTGAAAGATTGATATGTTCACCAATTAGGTGTAATTCTTTTTTTATTTGTAATAAGTGGGTCATCTTCGGGCAAAAATTGGCCAGAAATATATGCCGTTGTTATAGGTAAAGCACCGGTAGAATCCAAATATATCAAGATATATTGGATTGCAGATAAAGAGATGATAATGTAAACAAGTGATTATTCAACCTTCAAGGACTGTTGAATTAATGGATCTTACTCTGCCACTATGACGAAAATGTGCCTCTGTTAGACACTAATTCAAATTAGATGTGACTAAAGGTCCGTAAGACTTTTTGTTCGGTATTTATAAAATATTCGTATAACAGAAGATGATCGCCCGAAGACCTGTGCATCTCGATATTAGATGGTTTCGCGTGTAATTGAATTTATATGTAGTGGCTCTCAACGTAATGGGTTTTACTTTTACAAACCAAACCGAATCTGCTAAGGATTTCATATCTGCGGATATTGGATTTCATTTTAGATGTCAAATGAAATATCAAGCGGAATTATATGATAAAGGTATTTTGGTAAGAAAGGACGGGAAAAATCGCGAGGAATCTAAAATATTACCACTGCTGCATTGACTGCATACATCTTAGGGCTTGAGGTTTTTCAAATGCTGTTCTAGGAATCCTGCATAAGCAGGAGCTTTGTTATAAAACAAAGAGGCTCAGACTCCTACGACTACTGCTGCGTTTACAGCCCTTAGATTGGTGACTAGCAGTAGTACTTTGCGGCAGTCCCGGTAGCATTAGCAAATGTGTAGAAGATAGAGTGCCCTGTTCCCACTTTATGTGGGTTCAGCGCAGCAGGTCTCCATCTTCCAAATTAATTTATCGTCATTTCCTAAACTTACCTCTACTGACATGATCCATTCCATGTCATAGGATCCTTATAAATGTTTTTTGGTTTTATCCAACTTCTGGAAATTCTTTTGAATTTAGTGGTTAGTAACATTCGAGTTTTTAAAATTTTTGTTAGTTCGTCTAATTATTAGTCTATCGTAACTGCAAATAAAATGACCATCCCAAAATAAAAGCAGTAATACGGTGACGCATTCGTTCCCAAATTTCGTGAGCACATCTGGCAGCAGCGTGCAGTGATTGAATGAAATATAAATCATTCGTTTGCTTCTAGGAAACAGCGGCGAGAGGTCGCTTCAAAAGAGTTCATTCACTCATTACGCTCGATTGTAAAAAGAGGAAGGAGTTTTCTCACAAGCGCTCCATTTAGCATTTTTTTATCTGTGACGAAAAGAGCAATCGTTCGTTACATTTGGGTCTTTGTTTTTTTGTCAATCTGCTTGTGATGACCTGGATTTGATTTCTAACCGAAACAAAGCATTTATCTCACGCTATTTTTAAAAAAGCACAAATGTTTAGGACGGGCGTGAAGTCAAAGTATTTCTGCTTTGCGTCGTATGAGTTAGATTCTAGAGCCCTAATTATTCAGCACTTCCTTTTTTAATGAGGAAAGGATAGGAAGGGAACTCGGATTTCACTAGTTAGACAACTTCTTTTAATAAAAAGAAGTTATTTTCCAGTGCTGGAATACACTCAGTAACTTATTTGTAATCTTGGCTCCGTGAAAAGTATCGGATTTAGTTTCTTAAAATTGAAAATGATCCAGGGCTGTAAACTATCAAAATATGTAATCCACGTCTACCACTTTGATTTACGGCAGCGCTTACTTATTATTATTTCAGAGCAAAGATCCAGAGTTGTTATCCAAGTATTATATTTTCGTGTGACTCAGAAACGCGCGGCAATTTGCAATAAAAAGACATTTTTCGCTTCTGCCTGATGGCTTTTTAACAGCTGTAACCCAGCACTTAAATCCACAGCCGTGCCGTGTATCATTTCAGAATGTTTCAGAAACAAAGTACACGGAAAAAAGATTATTATGCCAAGTGGCGTGTGTGAAAATATCTTAGAAATACGCCCTTTCAATGTCGCAACGCTGCGAGTCCGTCTCTGATACGGAAACATTAAGTGCTTTCGTTTTATCCCCCTTGTGCTAATGCTCGGAACGATTGATTTATGTATTCGGGGAACAAAGATCCAGACCGAAAAAATAATTTAAATCAAATGTTTAAGTATTTCTTAAGAATTGTCAAATTTTAACAACGATATGGGTTATCAATAAATGATATTACGAACACAAGTGTGATAATTAACACATCTAGCAAATTGTATTGTACAATCAATCTACATATATATATCAAGTTTAAGATTATACAAGTCCAAAACTATAAAGGGCGATAGAAGTACCCGTAACCGTCGAGCATGTACGCGTAGATGTATGGATGTAGGAGAAGCGAGGGAGGTATACCAGGATCGCGCCAAATGTAAACCCGTTATCTCTGCCTACCCCTCTGGGTTACGGGCGTGAGGGTATATTTATTTATTTATAAGTCCAATAAAGGTATGCAACGCATCTGCAACTCATTAGCTTTTTGCAGATTCCTATGAGTAGCGGTCACTTGAAATTACATGAACCGCTCGTTTGTCACTTTATATTAATAAAAAGTGCAGAACCAACCAGATGCTGTGGCAATGGGCCGGATATATTTGTCTGAGAAAAGACGGCCGATGAAGCTTTTAGATTCTCGAATACCGGCCACGCACAGGCGGCCTCAACGTAGGTAGGCCTCCCTCAAGACGCACCGACAATGTGGGGAAGCTTGCGAGATGAGGTGATTCATGCTGGAGGACTACATCCCGCAATGGACGACTGCTTGCTGAGATGACAATGGTTAAACTTACAGACTTCTTAACTTTGTATGAAAAATGGTACAGCCTGCACCTACACCAGTACCATACTGGTCATTAAACGAGTGACCCAGTTCGACTAAGGTGTTCATAAGAATACTAGTGTGAAAAATACGTATAATTCTGTGTTTCGCCTGGTGAGTTAAAGGTTGGCAATCTTGATTTTTGAGCTTGTCTTAATTAAGTGCGCCGGACAATCTTCTACTTACTTAGTATTAGCTTTTACTTCTTAATTACTCCATTAAACTATCTAAATTTTAATTACAATTATGCTAAAATCGACACAAAATACGACAGACAATTTTAGTGTGTCTTATTTAGAGTTCAAGAAATATAGAACCTCCGAAGATATGAAACAGCGGTAATAAAGCCCCGGCGTGCACTGTATCGCGCTCTCTGGCCAGCTGGGATATTTATTGGCAAAGTTCACCAAGTGCCGCTCGTTAGTATATCAGACTATGTGAGGAATTCTGTTAGTGTAACACAATTAGAATTTCTTACATTCTTAGTAACAGAGATGACAGTTCCAAGTACTTTTTAGGCGTATCTGACCTTTAAGGTCTCAAATATAAGAGTTCGTGAGCGAAACGCTATATCCTTGGAATCAAGAAGGTATGATAGGTCACCTAAAATCAAGAAAACGTTTTTAATTTCACCTTCCTACGTAAAATGTAATGACTAATTTTCTAGACAATACGGCAATCGGTTAAGTTACAGCAACAAACTTAAGTTACGTCAATAATAATTTCCGGTCCGTGTGTTTTACACAAGTTGCTTTAAGTGCTCGCTTTGCAATTTGACGAAAACTTCCCTTTAAACTTCACGACACATTATTTATGAACATCTGTTATTAGTTATTTTTGTTTAGGACTCGTTAATATAAGGAACTGTTTCATGTAAGATTTTTGTTCTTTTAATCCAATTTTAAAACTATATCCTACAAATATAGGAATAATCTATACATTATAAGGCCAACAACAACTCAAAAACTACAGAACCGATATTTACACGCGTCGGCAATAAATGAAGTGAATTAATTTAGATTAAATAATAAAAAAAAATAATAATCAGCCCTTCTTTAGTATGTTTTCCTACTGACTGAGGGAAGGGGTCGTAAACCACGCTGGCCCAGTGCATGTTGAAAGATGTCACATGTCTTCAAATTTGATGGTTCTAAGACACGATGTTTTCCTTCACCGTTTTGGGAGCAGTGGTGATGAAATAAATTACACAAAGTGCCTGCCTCGAACCCGTGACCTATAGTACGTAAGTCAAGGCTTATACCACTGGCCAACCACTAATCGATTAAGATTAGCACTGCTTACACATTAGCTATGTGTAAATAGATTGTAATGTAATCATAATTATTGGACAAAACAAAGGTTAATACTACCTACCTACCTGTTAAGAAATGTTGGAGATTTATACTCTACTCTACCCGCGTATAGTTGCTAAGATAGAAGGGAGAAGAAGAGGGGTGGACAGAGATAACGGCTTGCCATTTGGCGCAATCCTGGCACACCTCTCTCGCTTCTTCTACATTTATACATCTATGCATACAAGCTCGTCGGTTGCGAGTGCTCCTTATGTCGCCCTTCTTTAGTATGGTACTAATCTGGTCGTAAAGTAAACAAACCGAAAAGTTTGATTAATATAAACTTACGTCATCACCCATTGGGAAGTTTCATATGAAATAGATTATTTTGAACAGCGATGTCGTTGCAGTAACGTTGGATGAAAAGTGCGGATACGTTTTGTCATAATTAACAAAGTAAAAGTCACATTCGAGCTCACTCTACATTACTTATATGTTATATAATGCAAAGTTTAATTAAAAATACAAGATTATCTGCGACAGAGTCACGTTTTAGACATGTCAAATCTTTGTTCACATTCCTTGAAAATCATGTAATATTTAGCAATAACGTATTCGATTTAATTACTCACTTTTCATCTACCTTGTGTAATGTAGAAATTAGTCTCTTGTCGCCTCATGTACAGCTTTCCACTGCAACCTTTATAAGTGAAGGATTAATGTCTTTTATCCAGGAAGACTGCAGGATTTTATAATTAATGACGGATTGGTTACTGATTTACACACTTTCACAAATGTTCCTGCACAAACTTTTATAAGCAACGTCAGACTCGTCTCTCGTCTTACCGCCGACACAGTGTTGTCATTTTACAATTTAAGCGCATTGATATTTAATATCAATTGAGATAGATAAAAAAATGCTTACAGCGGCCATAGATAAAACAATGTTTACGGCGGCCATAGATAAAACAATGCTTACAGCGGCCATAGATAAAACAATGCTTACAGCGGTCATAGATAAAACAATGCTTACAGCGGCCATAGATAAAACAATGTTTACAGCGGCCATAGATAAATTAATGCTTACAGCGGCCATAGATAAAACAATGCTTAAATAAGATTCGAGACCCATCATGTGGAGCGTTATCCTTTATGCCCTATTCCAGAACTTTTGGGCCTTCTGTGATTTGCGAAGTGATAGGATTTGAATTAAAACGCACGGGTTATCAACAACACCCTATAACGTGTATTAAATGATGCCTCCTTTGGAATCGGAACATTACGATACAACATACGGTTAAAATCTAACTATTACGCTGGGGATCGGTAAATTTAACAGGAGTTATTTTAATGGATAAAGTATACACAAACACGACAGCTTGTAGTTCGTATTCGACGTGCGGTTTGTCCGAACTTTCCACGTGAATTTGTCGCATTATAGGAGAATGACCAACAGGACAAGTTTCTGTGTCATATCTGCATGCCAAGGAGGAAGTTAGACGTTGGTTGGATTCTGCGAGGTCAGGTGTTTTAGTTCATGTTGGATATGGTAAGTTATTTAGTTGTGCAATTCTGGAATCATATATTTAGATCGAATTTAGAATTATATCATACATTTATTGGATTTGTTTTTGAGTTCTAAATAAACAAAAGTAATTACGCTTTTACTTTTGAAATAATTTGAATATTTGCAAAACAATGTGAATAGATTCTCTTCCTGTACCTTACTCTTCTCTAACTTTTTAAATATTGGTCAGTATCGCATCGTATTAAAAGTGAACGGATTGTATAGAGAACATATGTACATACAAACACACACACATCGCCATGTACATATATGTATGTATATAAATAATAATAAAAAACAGATCGCCTATATAAAGTTGACTAATACGGGCACTGGAACGGTGTAAATTTAATGGAATTGTACTTTAAATAATTTGAAAAGCTTTTAATAGAATTTATTAATTGTTTATAATAAACTATATAACACTAGAAACCCTAATTTAAAGACAGGATGCTCAAAAATTATTTCAATAATTACCTGCCCATAAGGTTTGTAACCGCCCGTATGTAATTGTACTATAGATATGTTATACCTCATACCAAAAGTGTTCCAAAGACACTGACACTACATTCACACATGTCAAATGGTGTGTAAAGGATAGCATGATTAAAATAATAAGAAAAAAGAGGACAGCTAGTGTTTGTCACTTAAGCGTTAATGTATACACATGACGTAAGCGTTCCTAATTACGACGCTTTTCGAGTCTTCACTTTTCGATCGCTAATGGCATATCTATTGTATCATATTATGTTATACGTATTGTGTTGTATGTAATATCGTTGGCTCCGACATCAGAATTACAAATAACATTGGTTATTAAGAACTTGATGACATGAGTGCACGATCGGGAAGTAATTAATACAAACATAAATCATCTTCGTTTCCGTTCATTTAGTACGTCAGTATGCAAAAGTAAATTAATGTATGCATTTATCAAATGAAGAGCCCGATCTGTCTTAATTAAATATTAGCTGTCAAACGACCTTCCTCTACGTCATCGCTGTCATTGTCAAATCTTTTAGAAAATGATATTTACAATATGTGTGTGAAAAAAACGAAAAGTGATTTTAGTGCGATGCAAAGGAGTGGGGGGGTCACAAACTTGTTATACGAAACTGTCATCTGAACATGCTCTAAAGCGGTTAAGTTTTGAATTGATGATTTCACCAAGCTGAAGTAAAAAATACATAAATAAAGACTGTAGACCCTTCCCCCTTCTAAAAATAAATAATGTCATATAACCTTTTTCTCTTTTTGACATCCAATGTCAAAATCCAATAGATACCCTTGACGCTCGAGGATGTACAAGCATGGCATCGTCGGCTCCCGTGCTATAAGATATAATTTTGCATGCAAAGCATAAGACAACGTACAACTTTTTTCGTAAGTTCGTCAATTTCTATTTATACTGCTATTAGAAGCAAAGACAAATTCAACAGATCAAAGATAAAAACGTGATCTACCATTATCAAGTTCTAAATGGTGTAACTAACACGATATCTATACTGATAAATAAAATTGAAGTGTCTGTATGTAATATAATATCAAAATAACATTTCCATACTCAATACACATGATGTATATACGGTACTAATAACAAATATACAATTTTTTAAATTTTCGTCTGTCTGTCTGTTTATTTATTCCGGGTAATCTCCGAAACGACTGAACCGATTCGGATAGGACTTTTACTGGAAGATAGCTAATATTGTCGGGATTCCAATAGGCTAATTTAATCCAAGCAAAATATTTAGGGTTCCGAGTGAAAAACTCTCGAAATTGTTTTCTCGATTTTATTTCCACGCGGACGAAGGAAACAGCTAGTTGTATATATTTTATGCTCAAAAGGGTATTACGTTATATTAAAATCGATAATATTGCTTTTAACGTAGCAAGAAAATTTAGGTTAGTATTTCTAAAACAGTGAACAACGCTAGGAGCTTAACGCAAGTTCATAGTAACATAGTTGCACTAATAATCACAAACTTTGTCTTGTAACTAAACATTTAATAACGTACAACTATGCTAACACAAGATATTTCTCGTGTAGTTGTTCAGACATGTCTAACTTTCCCTAATCCGTGCGGGATGTACAGAAACTGTTCCGTGCTGTTCTACTTAAAATCTCCAAAATGGCTTCAGATTTCATTTAATCAGATTGATTGAATTTAAATTTGGAATAATAATAGTGCCTCAGAACTGCGTATTCTAGTAGATACAATTTTTTAATAAAAAATGTTGCTCATGCTAATTAAATTAATTTATTACATATAATTGCATCGCTATTCTCACTGGCATTCAGAAATGGGATAAATTCATTTTATACAACTTTTTTAAACTTTCTTTAAAATGATCCATTTTCTTAATTGACTTTATGGATTGTATTGTACAGTATTCATTCAAAACGATCAAGTCATGTCCGAATTAATTTCGGTGACAACATTTCAATTAAAAAGTTAGTGCTTGGAGAGACGCCAAATGCTGACGTCGTGGGACCGAACGCGACATCCGGTTTAGAAACTACTTGAATAAATTAAGTTATTCAGTTAGAATAGAGATGACGACGGGAGCATATCTACCTGTGAAATACACGAAGCGGTGTTCACACGCTTGAAAAGGAAAGTTTTGTATATTCTCAAAGTTCAATGTTCATGTCATCTATTCGTCATGGATCGCATCCTTTCATTAAGTTGGTCAAATGAAGCTAAATGTATATTTATGAATGAATATAAGACCACGATGCAACTGCTGGACTTAGGTCTGTCACATAACTTCAGCAATGATCCTACTTTTATTCAGTGACCTATCTTGAACTTCCATCTCCATATGGGACGCCTACCTATCTAGCGTCACTTTGGACGAGCCGTCATGACAAAACATCTTGGTCCCATCGTCTTACCTATCTGTTCGACGAGGAATGTGTCCTGTCTAGTGCCCATTACCGACAGTCTGTAGTCTGACACTGTTTTAATTCAAGTGTGAAGTTTCAAGTTAAGTTGAGTAAAGTAAGTTAAAAGTTCAATTCAATTCATTGAGATCTGTTTCACACTACGCTCGGATACAATGTATTTTTTTTGTACATTTATACATTTTGTAAATGCAATCGATGAAACAATAGATGCATAAGTAGCAAAGATGTAAAATAAATGATATAAATTGTGGTATCAGGATTAATTGTGGCATCAAGCTTTCAATTAGGAAGTTTCTTCGGAAACTTTGTACCTGGAGAAGTGCCAAGCGCATGCAGTGCTGGTATGGATGCCGCATGAGGTAGGGAACTTGAATAAATTAAGTTATTCAGTTCGAACAACGCCTGAGATAGTGGCTGTCGAAGTTGTTGCAAGGCATCCACGAGAATTATATTTTTGATTGTTTAACATGATCTGATGCTATTATCATCACAATAAAATCTGTTGAACGATTAGGGTGCCTCGACCGGTGATCACGACCTCAGAAGATAGGCGTAAAGTAGAAGTATCCTGCGTTTCATCAAATGAGTGAGATGCTGGAGTTCCAATTTTAGTTCTCACGCCCTTCTCACCTCATCAGAAGGGGGAGAGGATTTGACGAAGGACGGGATGGATCGGTAACGGAAATATCTTTATTTCTGTTTATCCCTCCTGTGTCCATTAAAGTTAGGTAACAGTCTCTTTAAGCTGCAATTCTGTTTTCTTCTTTTGAAAAAAAATGGTTCATCTCACTATACTTGGTCGACTCGTTAATCTATATAAAAGAACTATCCGGAAACGAATTCTAGTCTCCACTGATAATGTCTGAAGATAGATTTTATTAATTCGTAAAGGGTTAATAAAGTAGGTAAGGATCTTTGAAGAAGTCTTAATCTCTTCGAAATCTAAACGCCTTTCAATGTAACATATTAAAGCGCCTATAACTGACTTTGGTTTCTATTTTTGAAATGAAAGAATCGTACTATTTGAGGATTTTCCAGTTGCAACTGAGTCCAAAAGTAATATTTTATGAGAGAACAATGGATGGCTATTCTCGTCACGCTCGTGACGCGACTGCTCGAATTTTGCCTGCGAAAGCTAAAGCGGTTCGACCTTCAACGGCGCTTTGTGTCGATTAGAATGCTGATGTGTAATTCTTTGATGGTTCCGGTGAACATTGTGAATTAATTAATCTTTGTACCTTACCGTATATTTACTAACCAATACAAGCATATCCAATAAAACAATATAATTCACATGTCAAACTTAAGTTTATTATCCGTTGATATAAATAATTAATTAAATTACTTGCATTTTGAACACTCGTCACACACATCCATGGTCTAAGATCGCAAGCGCCATTGATCAGAATAGATGTCGTAAACAAATATGATGAAATTGAGTACAACGCCATCTCGATAAACATTTACAAAATTTAATTTACTAACACGTTCTATATTATTGGTTTAATTTAAAACGACTAGTTATTCCTATTTTCATATAAAATATCGAGATTTATCGATTTCTAAGAGTACCTGTAACCGACGAGCACGTATACACACGTTAATGGATGTAAAAGAAAAGAGAAAGGTGTGCGATGACCTTGCCTTGTGGAAATTGGTAATACACTACACCACTGGGTTGCGGATGACTGCGTAAACTAGCAGCAAGCTCTAAGATAGCAGAGCTTTCTATGGGTGAAATAATTTTTAACACATGTACATTAGTTTTTGTGTTTATTCGTTACAAATTACGAAAATACAAATATTTCCTCTTTATAATATTATATCGCCTATGTTCATTATGAACAATGTAGGAATCTAATGGTGAAATAATTTTTCAAATCGGTCAAATAGTTTCAGAGCATAATGCAAACAAACAATCAAATCTTTTCTTTCTTAGTTAAGATACATAATTTCTACTTTTATTTGGTTTTAAAAAGACAGAACCTTTCTCCAAATTAATGTTTTGCTATATATAATCTATATTATAACCTGAAATAGCACATATGCTTTTTATCCCGGGTAAATGTACGGTTCCCCTGGGATAAGTTTTGTTTTTTTACGGGTGCATATTTACATACGTAAAAAACGATCTTCCGTATAGATTCCGACACGGCTACTCGGGTGAAGCCGGGGCGGATCACTAGTGTTTAAATAAATAAGTTGAAGTATTGAAGATTCGTTACATATTGAATATAAAAGTGCAAGTGTGCACCTATCGCTGAAAAGCTTTGTGCCAAATCTTGAAGATAAGAAACAATTACAGGAATCAGAAATTACACAACACATATTATACATGTTACCAACGAAAACATTAGCAACGCGTTTTGTTCGAAACGTAACGGAATAAGTACAAAGATTTAGGTCACGAAGTAACATGTTATTCATTTAAACTTTGAAATTCTTATCAAAGTTGCAACGCGGAAAGAAATGGCGGAGTTCATTTCAAAGTTTCATAATGTCGTGTATAAATGTGGATTTCATATATATCACAGAGATTGACTGATGTATATATATATATATATATATATATATATATATATATATATATATATATATTCACAGTGGTGGAGCCCGCAACAACAACATCTGTGGTACGAATGGGCCAGTTCACCGGTGAAATACCACGACCTCAGAGAAGCCATGTGAAGTACAAGCCTTGCGTTTGTCTGACCAGTGGGGTGCCGGAGGCCTAATTTTGGTCCTCTTCCCCTCCCACCCCTTCCTAATAAGGAAGAGTTGGAAAAGGAAATATCCTTTTCTCTGTCTACCCCCTATTCTGTCGGATAACTCTCTAGCTTGCTGGTTTGCTCGTTTTTTTCTTCTCTTCGTAGAAGCAAAAAAGAAAAATAACATTGTTAGATTAAAAATAATACTTTAAATCAAGTTACATAATTACATTCACAGTATTTAGAAAGTTGAGAATATAGTTAAACAAACATAAACTCAAAGAGTTGTAAAATACAATAACACCGCAGTCAGTTCGTCTGAGTTTAAATTGTCTGCCCCCGCCCTGTTTACAGCACACGTTCCACTAAGTTATTATAAATTTGTCTCGACGACCTTACTTTAATGACTGACAATTTTATTACACACGTATTTTCGATCGTTATTTTGATTTAACTTAAAACTAATTTTGTAAGCGTCGTAAGTTTTTGTGCTAACGCCAATGTTGATACTGACGGATGACGCGACAGGACGCTAATCTATGGACGGGTACCACAAGTTCGATTGTTCTACCACCAGGTACCATGGCAGTAAAACGTTCGTCCAGTGTCCCACTTCGTGAGGGCATCAGGGAACCGATCTTTGTGGCAATCAATGGGGTAGGCCTTCGTCTGGAAGTGGAGTAACTCGGGTAACATTATTGGAGTTTTAGTAAGGATTCCAAATTTTTAGAAAATATGTCACCCGGGGGCAGGGAAAGAATTATTCAAATCAGTTAAGTAATTTCGGAGCCTATTCAATGCAAACAACCAAATATTTCCTTATTATTTAAATGTCATTTTTTTAACCGATTTTGATTATAGTCGGAAGCTTATTCAATTATAGAACTCTCACATCTCTATAAAGCGATACCTATATTTTTGAAGTTCATACGAAAATATATAAAAATGTACTATTCATTATTCCGGTACAGTCACCTACACTATACATGATAAGACAATGATAAAACTGTAAGCATTATATTGTTGGTTTGATCAAGTTGACAATGAGCGTACCTTGACGTTGTTTAAATAAATTCGCATATAATGTAGAGGTTTGAGCAGTAATATCTTTTACAAACACTATTTATTTACTGTAACGTTAAGTAAGTTAAGTAAATGTGTTTATATCAATTGCATATCATTGAACGCAGATTAGACCGATATCACGATGTTGAATTAATTTCAAAAATTGCTAATTTGTAAGGGTATTTAATAGTTTTTAAAATTTCTGAAGAGATTGAGTGGATTCCTTTTTTTAATATTATAACCTATATTATTAATAGCAATTAAACAAATCTTTTGATTAATGTTTATGTTGATGACTGTACTGTGGACGGATATTCAATTATTTTCGTATTTACATTTTTATTGTATTATAGCTCTCCGAACAGATACGACGGGTGACGAGATTAAATCTATTATTTCACACAAAAAGTGGGATTAATATTTTTAAAATTCTTTAGTTTTCGTCATTTTGATTTTCGATTTTTTGAGGAACAACGAATGAAAGATTATTTAGTTTATAATAAAGGCAATAGTGCCGACATATAACGTAAAAACTTGCGTTATTTTACGAAGATATAAGATTCATTGTAAATATTTCCATAACGCAATGGACCTTTTTAAGCAACCCAAGTACCACAGCCTAGTAACTAACCGCTGTCCTGTTTGAACGACAAACGCGATGGGATGGGACGCGACGCGACGCGAATCGCATCATGTCGTGACCGTCGAGTACGACCTAGAATTAATGAATAGAGCCCATGAAGTCTATCCATTTTTCACTCACCTTATTCAGTATCCATTGTTTTTGTTGCCAAGTATGCCCATGCATCAGACACTGAATATACCGAGCAAGTTAATTACAGTCTGGAAATTTGTAGATACCAGTTGGGGACTTTGTAACCGTAAATCTGTTACTATCAAGTTACCTTATGTAGACAATTACAGATATAATCTTGCATGGAATCGATTAGAATATTCTAGAGAGAAGCAATGGAAAGCGGTTTGCGTTTTACGCTATTCACACTGAATAATTTAATTTATTCCAGTAGTTGGTGAGTCTCACGTGGCATCCGTATCAGCGACTTTGGGGTCTGGCATCTCTCCAAACACTAACTTGCCCCCAACTTCCTAATTGAAAGTTTGACACAGACATTAATCGTAAACTTATACAAGTATAACATAAAGCCGGAATCTTCAACACTTGAAGCGCAATCAATAAATGTATAGCGATTTTTTTTCATACATGTAATTTAATTACACTACAACTCCTGTGTACTTAGATGTCATACTATAAGATACTGAATTAATTATTCAATTAGGAGCTAGATTAAATGTTATATAAAAAAATGACAGCTTAAATTTGTGATGCCGTATCTTAGAGTACCACAGGGGCGCGGTGGTGTCCGCACCTACACCTAAAGCAATGACCTGTCTCCAGTTGTATGTATAATAAACTGTAACTGTGAACCAATACTACTTAGAATCCTTCATGCAAAGAGGCTACGGAAGAAGTAAAGACGAGCAAGCCGTCTGCAGTTCCACTGGTGCTGTATATCTTGATGGGTCACGATGATCACTTGAAATTAAGCGTGGCTCCGGGAGTTTTTCGTCATTTGAAACATACCATCAGCCTACTAGCCTTAGACCCTTGCCGCTCTTTCATAGCCAACTCTTGTGTGCCCCACTTAACTTAGCAAGCTTGGTGTGATCCGTTTGAAGGAAGAAAATTCACTGAATACTTCGACGAAATCTTCTATTTCGTATTTGTAACAGAACATATTGCAACTGGAAGTGATTTAAAAATAAAGCAAGATAATCGACAACAAAAAGTTACTTAGGTCAGGTTAGATAAGTTAGTTTTTTTTTAAATTATGTCCCACCAAAGAAATAAGTCATTTGTGAGTACGTATAGCCAATAAAGAACGTGCTTAACTGAAAGTAGGAATATAAATCGTATAACGAGCGTAGTTAAAGGGAAATTGGTGTAAAAGTTTAGCGATAATAATTTTGTTGTCCTAATTATGAATCCCCACAGGTGTTACTTGTAAGGGGACATAAAGTGCGGTAACATCATAACGCGGCGCGAGTTTAAAATGTTTGCTCGAAGCTTGTTTACGCACATTCGCATTATTTATTCTGAATATGCCTTGTCGGCGCCGCAATACGTTGTGTACCGTTTTATTGTCTTTACGTGGATGCTGATATACTGGGCCGTTGTAAATTAGAATGTGAAATAATTTTTCTATTTTTAAAATTGCTCGAGATGTGTAACTCGTATGTTTACCACGTGTACAATGTGTACGAAAACTTTATCTCGGGAAATACTATGGTACTTCACTAAAGTTATATTAGTAGGTCTATATATTCCGGAGTCCATTTCACGAGGGCGATTAAAGGATTGATTTGATATAATCTGTAAAATTTGTAGATGTTTCTGTAAGCTCGCAAGGAATAGAACTCGAATAATGTTACTAGCAACCCGCTCCGGCGTCCCTCGACGTACAGACAGACAAATAGACAAACAAATAAAAAAATATAGCTAATATTACTCCCTGAAACAAGACTTGTCTACTCATGAAAGATTAAGTTCAATAGTGCTTGTAATAATCTGGAAAAAACAAATAATGCATGCTCTTTGTTTATATAATTTATGTTTTACTAAATCGGGAAACTTTTCCAGTTTCTGCCTTATTGTTTACTAGTTATGTTACATTATTGGATGTATGTAGTTTCTAGTATTAATTGCTATGGGTTGCACTCATATACGACATTTTTAATTTGCTTATTTTAATCAGGATGTATAATTATTATGTATATACTAAAGAAAACGTCACAAATGAAAAATTTACGAGAAAACGTTTTTTTCAGTGCGCATCCATATTTTTTATTATTTATTTAGCTAATAGGGTAAATCCAACGAAACAGAGATCAAAAAATCTATCCAACTATGAGTTTTAAATAGCGTTACTAAAATTTTATATATTTGGATTAATAATTTAAGAAAATACGACGAACTCGCTTTATGCTAGCAGTTACAGAGTACGTCGGAGGCGAGCGGCACACAACGCGTGCCAATTGTAATCGGGCTATTTGAACTGTATTCCTACACGTTCATGCCAAAGAATATTACACACGCGTAATAAATACCCGTTGATAAACCTTAAGTACAGTCGGAGTAAAAAAAGGTTCGTTACCTTAAAGTTGAAATTTTCTTGCACCAGGGATACTGACACACACTTGTATATACACTATATATTAGTTTCTAATTCCGTAATGACTAAGCCATTAAAAATTTGTTTACTGCCTTAACCCTTGTATAACAAGCTTATAAAGAAATCAGTTTGAAAACTAACTAGGGTTTTCGTACCCAAACTATACATTGATAATATCTATGTCAGTCTTAAATAAAATAGTAGTGAAATACAGTAAGCGTACAAAGCTATATCTTTATGTATATATTTTTAAAGATATTGCTTTCGTATTCGGTGAATGTCCTTTCTCAGGAAAAAATAAATAAAAAGTGAAGTATTCTGACACCTCTGTAATTTTTTAATCTATGACCAGACTTCAAACCCTTCACAAATCAGTCGGTACTGTATCGGTACAAAGAAATGCCTTTTAAAGCCGTTATTTATTTAGGTATTCTGGGATACCGACGTGAGTTGCTGTGTTTATATTGGGGGGAGAAAATGTTCACGCATAAAAGACAATTAATGCGCATTGCCCGTGATTTATTTCTGTTCTCGTATACATTAACGATAGAGTAATGTCGATTTAACAAAATTCCTAAGGGAATATGTTCCTTAAATGTTCCTACTGTTCCATTTTCTTAAGGAATAATTTTGTCCGAAGCTGTGTAAGGAACTGAGTAGTTTGTTAAAATCTCGCTTAGCTTCGTAATTAACCGCCATATTGTTCGTAAATACTTATGGTTTACAAATTTAATTATCTTAAATATTTAGCCCTTCGTGTTTAAACCCCCAAATTCTTTGGTAGCCCAGTGGTATAGGCCTCGACTTACGTACTCTCCGGGTTGCGGGTTTGGAGCCGGGCAGACACTTTACTTTGTGAAAGTTATTTAATCATCACTGCTCCAAAAACGGTGAAGGAAAACATTATGAGAAAACCGGCATGTCTTAGAACCACCAAATTCGAACACATGTGACATCCACCAACCCGCACTGGGCCAGTTTGGTGGATTACGGCCCCTTCCCTCTCTCGGAGAGGAGGGCTGTACTTAAAAAGGCTTTTGTTATTTATATCTTATAGCCAGTATGTAACGAGTTAGTAGCTATGCTACGGAATTATTCAATTAAAAATTATAATTGTACATTATCATTGAAAGTCCACAGATGTCCTAGACGTACATCTTGCTCATGAACTGCCACAAAGAACGGTAACTTGCTGCTCTCATCGGGGGACTCTTCCGGAAACCAGGTCATTTAATCATCTTGTGGTGGACCTATGGCTGGTTCGACTTATTAGTGTTTGCTATTCCTTAATCTTTTGGTATCATCGGCTATCCGTTCGGGTAATATGCTCCTAAGTTTAACAATTTCAAGTTTACCAAATGCTGATTCATGAACTTCGAAGGAATATTATTCGTTTATTGAAATGTATTAATACTTAAATGTAACTTACTGACTATATTCGCGGTCGTAAAATATGTTTACGCTGAAACCGATGCAAATCTTGTACAGTATCGTTTTCATTCGAATCATATAGGTAACACATGGCGGATATAAAACGGGCCGTCCACAGGCGCCTGTAAACTAACACGTCCATAAAGGATCCCTGTTTACGTTTACGAACAAACAGACTATTTGTTCTTCACATACCTCATACCTATAGATGAGGGAGCACTGAAGATCTACCACACTATAACTAAAAAACATTTGTAATAGAACTGTGGTTTTATTCAGTTACGACAGCTTTCACTTACTACGTATTAAAAAGTTATAACTACTATTAGTTGTTGCCCGTGGCTTCGCTCGCATTCATTTAGCATTTTCCGCATTTTTGTAAGACGATTCCGCGTATAACTTCGAATTGTTTAGAATATATAGCATGTGTCTTTTTTTTGTGACTGACTTGTCACTCTTAGCCTGTAGGAAGCTTTTACAGATTCGCCGGGCTTGAGGCGGCAGAGTGCAGAGGGCGCCTAGCCTAGGCCTCTTTAAGAGTAACTAAACTCGAGGGCTCCCTTCGTAGAGGGGGCCTCGGCTCGGGCCGTTACTTTATTATTATAACCGGATTGGGTGGCCGCCGAGCTCTTCGCATGTGTCAAAAAGTTTGTCAATACATGTAACATTACCATGGCAACCGATATTAATAGTTATTCTGTATCATATGCAACGGGAACAGTTTAATTTTCGGGATAAAAGGTACCATGCCCTGACAATGCGGTTTCTTTTTACCAAATGGCATAAGGATTTATTTTAGTTGATTACTTATTTATTTTTGAATAAATAGTAGGTCTTAAGTAGAAAATAAAAAATAAATTGCTGACACGGTTTATCACTTAGAGAGCGAACCATTTATTTGAAAGGTTTTAAAAATAGTTACAATCGATTGAATGCCTTACCGTAGCAGCCTCCATTACCACTAATATGACAAAAATCAGCACAAATTATAATAGCACTTTGTGACGGGACGAGCTCCGTAAAGACACCCACCCACACCCACACTCCTATGTAGTGCTACGCAGATACCCAACTAATATTATATATGCGAATGTAGGTTTGTTTGATTGTTAAAATCAAACGATGACGCTTTAACTCTTTAACGACTCAGCCGATCATGAAATCTTGCACACAGATTGTGCCGAGTATAAAAAATGACATGGGATATTTATCTTTTATCTCGAAAATAAAACTGTTCCCGAAATATACAAAACTTTTATTTACAATATCGGTTGCCATGGCAATGTTCGTGTTTTGGCAGGTACAACTTTTTGACGCATATTACCTATATTTGAAGTTTATACGCAGTGTAATCTTACTAAAATTTGGGCGTGCAAAATGAGGAACGACTGCATGTGATGCCGCTGGCAACAGCTAGTTTTAAAACGAAATATTACGTGCACACGTCTAGAAGGTTTCCAAGCATCATTGTGGAGAAGGCCTCTAGCATTTAGAAATTATTGACGTTACTGCACATTTCTTCTATTAACAATTCATAGATTATAAATGTGTATTGTGAAGAAATATACATCCTTTACGAACATTCAAATTCATTTTTAATTTGCTTAAATCGTCCACCAATATAAAAAATAATAATTTTAAAACAATATTCCAATAATGTAGTAAAAAATAATAATTTTAAAACAACATTCCAATAATGTAGTAAAAAATAATAATTTTAAAACAACATTCCAATAATGTAGTAAAAAATAATAATTTTAAAACAATATTCCAATAATGTAGTAAAAAATAATAATTTTAAAACAACATTCCAATAATGTAGTAAAAAATAATAATTTTAAAACAACATTCCAATAATGTAGTAAAAAATAATAATTTTAAAACAATATTCCAATAATGTAGTAAAAAATAATAATTTTAAAACAACATTCCAATAATGTAGTAAAAAATAATAATTTTTAATTGTCGTTATCACAGTAATAGTTCCCGATTGCCACTTACATTAGAACAGATTAAAAAGCGGACGCGATGCCATTTGTTGTAGAGGGGCGTGGGGCCATCAAACGAGCGGTTCGCATGTCCGTCGAAATAATTGCGGCTTTATGTCAGAACATCGTTATTTTTAAAGGTAATAATTGTACTATGGTTTAGTTGCGTAAAGCGTACATACAATAATTTAATTTACAAACAGAATGTCCATGAACGATCGCTTTCCTCATGGAGCGGACTTCGGCAACCATGATACTATGTGGTTGCGATTCTTAAACCATTTGGCTTAACGTGCATTTATACTTCAAGCAATTCAAAGAATTGTTTGATTTAGTACTTTTAAAATTAGATATTATTAGATTTATTTATAACGAGCTGTCCCAAAAGTGTAATATTTTTTGCGCGTATGTATATACATATATATAGGATTCCGTACCCAAAGGCTGAAACGGGACCTTATGACCTAAGATTCCGCTGTCCTTCCGTCTGACAGACAGACTCTGTCCGTCTGTCACTATAGCCTATATGTATATAATATTTAAGGAAGCTCCCATACAACAAACTTGTTTTTTTTTATAGATAATGGTACGGAGCTCTTCGTGCGCGAGTCGCACTGGCCGGTTTTTAAATAACTATTCATAAATATGTGTTGCAGATGCGTCGCCTACTTTTAATGGACAGAGGAGACATTGACAACAAAAATTATATGTCCTTTATCTTGTCCTTATGAGGAAAGGGTTGGAAGGAGTCTTCTCTCACAAATTAGACTGAAATTAGGTCTCCACCACCTCACTCATCAGACCGAACGTAGATTACTTCTCCCTCACGTCTGTCTCTTGTGAGGTTGGAAGCGTGGTATTTCACCGGTCGAATCGGCCCATTCGTGCAACAGATGTTGTTGCGGGCTCGACCACTGAATATAACATAACATCAGATAAAACTTTGCTTATCTACTCCCTAAATGTAAATTGTACATACCTAGTTCGAAGTACAAAAGATTCTGTAAAGTATCTTAAAAGACCGAAACGTTGTTGAACGAAATCAAGCATGCTACGGCTTCCGCTCGAGCCCGTATTTGCAGCACAATTAGAGCTCTTCTAAATCTTTTTCACGGAAACTTATAGTATTAAATTTCAACGTTTAAGTGTTTAAGAATGGACAAATGTATTTCTATAGTAAGAGAAAACAGACCCCATTTATGCTTTAGCTGGCGTACAAAGGCACTTTATTTCGCGTATACATTGAACTCGAGAAACCTTGATTTGTGAACCTTGAAAGATCCCGGTTGATTATTCTTAGATTTAATTCATTATTTAAGAGACTGAAGTCTGGTGTCAAGTGATCTTCAACCGAAATGGACAGCAAACGTCGAGGTGTAGCTATTTTTATAAATGATTACTATTGTAGGAGAGATACGCTCGTGTGGTGAACTGAATTTTCATTTTTGTAATAAATCATTGTATAAAAAAAACACGGCCAAGTGCAAGTCGGGGTCGCACACGACGGGTTCCGTACCATTATCTATAAAAATCACGTTTGTTGTATGTCAGGCCCCTTAAATATTTATAAGTATTTGTTGTTATAGCGGCAATAGAAATACATCATCTGTGAAAATTTCAACTGTCTTACTATCACGGTTCATAAGATACAGCCTTTTGACAGACGAATAGACAGACGGATGGACAGCGGTGTCTTAGTAATAGAGTCCCGTTTTACCTTTGGATACGTACCCTAAAAGCAATAGTAAATCATTACGAAGATTGATGTTTGTTTTGAATTATTTATCACTACATAGTCGTTTATAAAACGATTTAGCGCATGTTCACATGTTTACATTATTGTAGGTTACACATACATACATACATACATTAAAAAATTCATTCAAATGAATGATACTTTTCAATTGATTAATTTTTGAAATCCCAATTGAATTGAAACCGAAACTTCGATCTTTGATTGGCAATGCAGTTCGTCGAAATGGCGTACCATCATTAGATCACATCACCACTTAACATCAGATGGGATTGTGGTTGAATCGGTCATTCATTCGTTACCAAAAAACATCTTCCTTACTAATTAAATATTATATTCCAATAACTCAGGTTAAAATCTTTATACAGTAAATTGAGTGTTACCAAATGAAATTAATTCATGGAAACTAATTAATCTATCTATAAAAGAAATGGGCGATGTATGTATGTGTGTTACCTATAAACTTCAAAACTGATTTCCATGAAATTGACATCGAATGTTAATATTGGTCCAGCGGGTTTTCCTGTGAACTTTGGTACCAATTGGATTAACATCAGGTGTTGAAATTGAACACAGAGTTTTGTTTCTTTTATTTGTTTTTGTTCGGTAGTTGCGGCTGGCAACACTTTTCTTTTTCTCTCTTACAGCCCGTCGACGGTCATTGCGTTGTTGGCTCAACGTGGTTATATGTATTAATTTTTAAATTAATGTACGTATCAAAATAACCAGCGTGTAATATTACAACCACATCGGGTGGTACCTGGGCGAAGCCGGGGCTATAGTATTCGCAATCCATAGCCGTATTCCCTTTATCAGTTTTATAATGAATAAATATAAGTGGCGATATTTGTAAAATAAATGTAGCGTGTAGTAACGTTGTTTGGGATCGTAAGAGGTCTATTGATGTATTATAACTAATTAGGTATTTTTTTAGACATATTTTTAATGAACATGTATTACTAAACTATCTTATATTAACTCGACTTCGTACAGCTTTTTTATATCGGAAAAAGTGGCAAAAGAAACTAATTGGGTCACCTGACGTTGAATGACGCTCGCAGCATTCGCAAAAAATGGAAGGCAATAACAAAAGCGTTGCCACTCTATACTAATATAATAAAGCTGAAAAGTCTTTCCGAACGCGCTCTTGAAGTCTTTTACATAAAAATAAAAAGGTAAAAAAAGTAAAGTAGAGGGGGGGGGACTTGAGCTTCCGATTACCTCATTCAAGGAGCGAAATGTATAAAAGATCAATTCGATGTACGAATCTAAGAGTTCTGCAACTAAACCGCTGTTAGATCCAGATAAAGTTAGATAATTACAACCCAGAAGTGGGATAATCGAATCTTCCTGGTCACTTCTACGAACTACAACTTCGTCTCCAAATGATGACATACCATTATTACATCAACGCTGGATTTTATCAAGTATATTCTTCTATTTTCTTTTTAAATGTTTACGTAAATATTAGACACAGGGTAGGCAGAGTTCAATGATCAATTTGCTACATCATTGTCGATATTTGTTTCTCTTCTAAGCCACTTTCCCATCAGTCCTTGTCTCTTAACTATTGATTTTAATGTATAAGGATCAATACTGAAGTTACGAGAGTCTGTGTTACAATTGCAGGGTTATTCAATCGATGAATAGGCAAGTGCAATTCAAAGTCAACATCGTATACCGATTGGTCAAAGGTTCCATCGTGTAAAGCAACCAAACAAATGGAAGCCCGTCAAACTCAATCACGATACGGAGGTTTCGTATGCCTTTGAGATCGCACCGAATATGTTCCAATTCATTTTACTTTCATCTTTATCTTGCCTGTTACAGATTATACTAAAAGTATTACAGTTGTTTAATTGCGTTTTCTGATGTAATGATTCTTAAAAACCTATTTGCTTTTGAGTCTCTTTGGTCCAAAAATAATTCGAAAGGTACCTTTTCTCCTGAAAGCTAGAAAGTACCTAAAACATACAACATAAGGAGTTTTAGCGGTACTGTCGTATGTCGTCTATATAGTGGGGGGTTAGAGATTCCCGAATTAAGGAGTAATGAATGTAATTGAAATATAAAATGTTTATTTTATCACTAATATGAACTGATACTAATGACAAATTGTATGAAGCAAGAAGTCCATGTGCTTTCTGACCCGTATTTGCAATCCTCAAGTTCGCGCGAAATTTTCTCTTAGGTAATTAACCACCAAAATTGGTATTTTTTTCATTTACAAATTCTCCCTATAAATATTTTTATTATTTCTATAAATTAAATTGTTATTGGTAAATAGCTGACTTTATCAAGTGAGTCGTTGTTACAACAGTCTAAGTCAAATATCTAATAATTAAAAAAAATATATAAAATAAAATAAAATTTAATACTATAGTTAATTTAAATTGCCAGAATTAATTTAAATATTTTACAGAACTAATGCCGTCTACTGAAGACGCAACACGCAGCACGTGTTTAATTTTTTTTATTAAATATTCAATTTTTAAAGTATCTTTATAATCTTGTAGTTCTTTCGTATTGCCATTAAAAAAATCTCGTAAAGCATCATGCACTTATCAGAGGAGAATGTTCTTGAAATAAGGAATCGGAGAGATTCAATTTGAGAAACAGAGACAGCGTGATGATATGAAATAAGATAATAAGCCTAATTATAGTTCTCTCCCCCGTTCAACCCTTTTTTATGAGGAAAGGGGAAGAGAACTTGACGGTGGAGGGGATGGATGGGGAGTAGGAATTGGAAATAACCATATTTTGTTTGTCCCCCTCCTCTGTCCATTGAAAGTGGGCAACGAATCTGCAACTCATTAGGTAGTTGCAGATGTCTATGGGTAGCGATCACTTGACATCGGGTGAACCGCTTGCTCGTTTGCCACCTAGTGCTGTAAAAAAAATTAAACCAAAAATCCATAAAATATTTTTATTAAATATTAAGACTGTCAACAGTCGATACTGGTCCAAATGTAGCATCCGATGCATAAATTATCATTAGTTTATTCTCTTGCTTTGTAGATTTTATTTAGTTTCGTATAAGCCTTCTTCATTAAATCCTTCTATTTTCTCATGTAACGAAATATACCTAAACGTGCCACTCCTATATCACGTCCAAAGAAATTTACCTTTAAAAACTTAAGCTTTCTGGAAATATAACTCAGTCCAATCAAAAAACTAGAAATAATAAGACAACGTTATAAACTAAAGCTCCAAGTAGCGCCACATTAAATTAGGCAACATGATACCAAGTCATATTAATTCTTGACACAAGCTGACGTGAGGGACCCTGATATTAATGACGTCCATATACCACGCTCCTAGTGTTCAAGTATGTGGGAAAAATAACTTTATTTTATTAGTGTAAGTTAAATTATTAGTTATTTATATTGTATTTGGACTGTCATCATCTTCCCCAGCCTGTGTCATTATTATTATGATCAACACTGCTTGACATTGGCTTATCAAGAACTATCTACTAACTATAATGAGACAGGTAAGATGGCCTGAGGTCCAGTCCAACATATTGGTGATGAAAAAACAAGACTTTACGATCTTCGATGGTAAGACGCCAATCGTAATAATACACACATGAACACTTATCAGGTTCAAGGCAGGGTTTGTGGTCGCTTCGTATATTTCCCAAAGAAGACATCATTCCTAGACAAAATTTAGAAATCAGCTGATGTAGTATATCAAATAATATAAACTCTAAAATTTATTTCGATAAAGAAGACTAATACGTCTTTAAAATGCATCATAAAATGTTTATCTCTGAGCTCACTTTTACTGGCTACAAAATATCTGCGAATATGTACAAGACAATGTAATATTTTCTAGATTGTTTGTTTAAAGCTGTGCGCCATAAAATATATTCATAGTTCCTGCAGCAAATATTGTACATAAATTGTTCAGTAAATTCATTTTAAAGTGAGTTTAATTTTGTCTCGTCTTATAGAGAAGAAAAAACAAAACTTGAATTGGGTCTAGAACTGCGGATTGTATAATGGTGGTCAATCTCCGATAAAGTTGGACTTAAATTTAACTTATTGAAGGGGGTGGAGAGGACAGTCGCCATTCTCTTATGTTGTCGCTCACATTTCCGGCTTGCCAAAAATGTATGAGTACGATACGGTACGGTAATGGAAATATTAAGCTACAAGCAGTGAGAAATATCACTTGTTATTGAGATTATTAAAAGTCATATGACTGAAGTCCAATTTGATTTTAAAAATGGTGAAATCGATTTGTAAAAATCAGAATTTGAAATTCAGAATCTATATATAAGCTTTAATACAATGTTACTATGGCAATAATTGTAAATTGGATATTTAAGGATAATATGCACTCACGCCCATAACCCAGAGGGGTCGGCAGAGATAATGGATTTCCATTTGGCGCGTTCCATCATATCAATAATGATTTTCCTGTAAGTATAGGTGCAATGTAATTGATGTATCTTTATCAAATAAGAGTTCCTAGTATAAAACAAAACAAAAAAGGTATGACTAACACCATGTGGTAGAAGGTAAAAGAGTTTAAGGCCGCGGGGCCACTTACACACAGTCACTTCACAGTATTTCACTTTATTTTAATTTAATTATTTCTAATCCACTTGTTGTTTCCCTGCGTTCCCTCTCAAGACTGCCGGCCGCCACCAGTGCATCGCTCGCCCCCCACCACCGTCGACAACGTCGCGCGAGTCCATGGAGGCGCGACAAACGGCGAATTTGAACGTTCAAACGTCACGTCGGCTCTCCATGACGAATTTATATTCAACACAACAATAATTATTAAAATCAAGCCATCAACTTGATTCATGCGTGTATATTAAGAAAACATAACAGGACCAAAACTATTTTACAATACATAAGTAAACGACGACATCATAGTAACAATAGGCAATGGACAACCAACCAACGGCTTGGCGCAAAGGACTCGACAATTAATTAACTCCATGTATCTTTCTCCTTCTTTGATGTTCATTAACGTATACAAAAATAAGCTACCCCCATTCCATATTGCGGTTCATAATATAAAATTTAAATTTGTTTTCAGAGACATTGGAAATACTAGATGGGTTGTTAAATTTGTAAGTACATACACGGAATAAAATGTATTCCAGAGACAAATTATCAATATAAAACCTTGTAGGTTAACGTTTATTGTTTCGTCCTTGTCTCTTAACAATATTTTAACAAAATTTATTTTCATAATAACTCATGATAGATCATGTTGTGTTCCGTCATTATCGTTTATATCATCAGCTGTCCCCTCTGTATTTGCTATCATATGTTTTCCTAATGCTTTCTTGACCGGAGACTGTGTATTATTAATACATGGACAATTTATATCATATTCTTGATATAAATTCCTCGTTTCAGTTCATTCAATTATAAAATGAAACTTTCTAGAACGTAGACTTCATTAAAACAGTTTGTTACCCTAACTAATTGTTATTAAAACAGTGTAAGAATACAAATACTACTTTTAGTAAGTTTATGAATTCATACAGAACAGAAACAAGGCAATTAAAATAATTAAGTGTAAACATTTCTGTTTCCTACGCCGCGTCCCTGAACTTCTCGCACACTTGATGAAACCTCAGTTAATTTAGATAAAATGAGCAAACATTTGTCGTCGGTATCAATGGAACGTTTATCATCATGTATCTATTCGTATATTGTATTTATTCTTGTTATTAATATACATAAAACAGCTTGTTTCTTGCCCAATTGTCTGGCTCGAAAGATGAAATACTACGACATCGCAGAAGACAAGTATTCTGCTGCGCAAAGCAGAAGTATTCTGCGGTTCGTTTAATGAGTGGCGTGCCGGAGACTTACTTATACTCCTCTTCCCCTTATGGATGAAAGGAGCACATGGATTGTAATGATAAAGATCTTATGTAAATAGTCCAAAATATAATCTTTCTTCCACCTTACAGTCGTCCACTGCATGAGGCAGGCCTCCCCCATTGATCGCAACAAAGATTGGCCCCCTGCTGCCCTCATCCAGTTGATACCCACAACTTAAACCAGAGCGACGGTTCATCTTGTGGGAGGCCTACGTGGTCACCATTTCAGTACCTTACTGCCTCATCAGTTCTGCGAGAAATCTCTCCGGCTCACTACCACTTAAGTTTTGCAATTCTTCGCGCAATGTTGGTCACTTTGGTTCTGCTACAGATCACGTAATTTCTGATGCCTTTCCGCAGAGAGACTCCAAGTATTACCCTCTTACCCTATTGAGTGATCTTTTCCGTCTGCCGCCGTCTGATGCTAGCAGTGAGACAGAAACGTAACCCCTTGTTCCGAGCATAAATACAATAATAAATGTTGACTCCTACACAAATTACCATCATGGTACGAAATAAAAATAAAAGTTAATTACCTCGACATGTTTATTTATTTTCCCTTTTAATTGTACACGATACAAAAAGTATAATAGCTTCATATAGAGGAATATATCTCAAAGCAAAATTCAAATAGACGCATAAATCCATGTGAATTATATGTTGCCCGGACTGGTCTTTCCTCGGAAGCTTTTGAGCAGTGTCGTGTGAAATTACAGAGTCTGCGTTAGGTGAGACATTTGGTCTCACCTAACGCTACTAACAAACTGTCCAGTCAAGAATACATGTTCCCTTCAAGGGATCTTGTTAGGTCTATATTCACAATTATTATTAGTTAGTATAAATGCTGCTTAATTGATGTGCGTTGGAATCAATTAGAGGGAAAATGGGCTGAAACTCTGAAGATAGACTTTAATTCTATCGTGTACTGCAATATGTTAAGATCCAATTCCCTGATGGATTATGGTATGGGCTACGAAGCGAAAGTTGATCAGGCATCCGCTAATCGCGTAGAGAAAAAAGGTACAACATCGGCTGTGCACAAAAAGCAGCGAACACGCTGTAACTGCCCGCGTCGATATTTGAACACCAATCAATGGCAATGTAGATATTAACGTGTAAGAATATTTTATTGTTACTTTGTTGTGTTGGGACATTTTCTCTTAAACACAAAATCTATCACGTGTTCGGTGTAATTTTATTATCAAAAGACTGTTTAATATCAGCGTCAGTAAATTTTCTAAGCCCTGGGGAAACATCATGAACAATGGACGTTAATTCTCCTGTAATGTTCCGCATATAAAGAGAAAAAGATACGGCTCGTGTGTTTAGCGATATGATTTCGGGCGGGCCGGGACAATGGCATTGTACGGCGGTGGAGCAATCCTCGACTGCGGGATCATTATGCCTGCCATAACATATCAACAAAAAGAACAACGAATCGAATAATTGCCGTCAAATTCTTACGGTCAACAATAAACTCGTTTACAAAGTGTGTGGTAAGTGATTTGATCCTCAAAATAACATTTATTAAAAAGATATTTAAATAAAAACACAGCGTCATCCTTGTTGCGGGGGCAAAACAGCAAGCGATTCGCCTCACGTTAGTGACCGCTACCCATACGTATCCACAATAACCAAATGAATATTTTGGACGAAGATGGGAAAGAAGATTTTTCCTCTCCTATCTATCCCTTTTACTTCTCTAGCATCTCCCTAATCAGACGAAACGCAGGATCATGAAATACATCTACTTCACACCTGTCTTCTATCGCAACAGCTACTTCTACTGTCGGCTCTGCCAATTTAATTTCAAAGATTATAGTGTGACTTATCAAATGTGTAGCTTTTTTAATTTTAGAATCTTCTTTCAATTTCTTGTTAATAGTATTCAATTAGAGCTGGCTGGCATGTCTCTACTGTAAAAGGTAACTTATGTGACCATTTATTGTATACGTGTATAAAATAAGACTTAGCCTTTATACATTAGTTCGTTTGACTTCATTGTCTTACGTACTTTATTATCTCGTAAAATCACCTTGAATACATTCTATATCAAAGAAAACTCTTGTATTGTTCAACAGGTTAATGTCAGCTATTGTTGTACGAGATCTTACTAAATTATTTGTATTGGAAATATGTAAATTATTATCACAAATTGCTTGTTATTTTGCTAACGTATTCGTAACAATGTTATTTATATTTGCCTCTTCAATTAATTGGCAGTAAGTCTCCCGTGCAAGTAATTGTCTTTCTAAATAAGATGTTACGACTAGTGGGTAGCAAGAGACAAATTCCGAACCAGTTAAAGGATAACAGTGACATGTAAAACGCATAACCACGGCGCTGTCGGACATTATCCAAACTCTGGGTACATTTTTTTTCTTATAACTAAATTTTAATCACTTCAAAATTTGTCAACTCACACTTTTCCTTTTTTTATCTCTGTCTTTCAGTCACGGCTTTCGTTTCGTTTTATTGGTCGTGATTTTTATTGTTTGATTGAAATCTATCTACTTTAGTATTTATATGTGAAATATTCAAAGGAAAGGTTTTACCTTTTTATAAAGGAAGGTGGCAAACGAGCAACCGGTTCCCCTGATAATAAGTAACTTCTACCAATAAGCTAATGAGTTGCAGCTGCGTTGCCTACCATTAATGAACATAGGAAACGACTATCACAGAAAAAATAATATTTCATTAACTTCCATTCCTGCCTCGTAAAATTCTCTTCCCCTTACCATTCTTTCCGTATCAGAAAAGGATAGTTAGAGGAAATGCAATAGAATAAGACCTCTCACCTCACTCATGAGATGAAACGTTTTTACCTCACACCTGTCTGCTGCGAGGTCGGAGTATTTCACCGGTCGCGCCGGTACATTCGTGAAGCAGATGTCATTGTTGCGGTTCATTTTTAATAATATGTTTATACCTAGAATATATATTTTGTATTATGTTATATCACAGATTTATTCTACGTATAAACGTATTTAAATTAATTCAACCCTGTTCGAGGTTTTAGGAAATATCCCGTACGTCTTTCGTAAAAGGCGTGCGAATGACATCGTTGAAGGAATTATTTATGGTGTCCCATAGACAACTTTACTATATCAGCTGAATGTTGCCACATAAAATGGCCTGAAACGATTTGTGGGCGAACGTAAAAACTTTTTGTCGTAGAGAATGATACTCATAACTTTCACATCCGGCACTTCAGTACACAATGCGCTTACTTTTGTCTTTAAGCACAGATAAAAACTTGTAGAACATGACAATTATTATAAAGTAAGTATTATTATATTTTGGGATGAAACTCTTGGCACTGTAAAAGTAATATTATCTAAGGAAAACATCAAAGAGGAACGTCACAACTAGTAAATGTGTTCTAAACAGAAAAAACACAGGTACTCAAACGATACTTCTAGACTAAAATTATAAATCATGAAAGTATTATTGTTTGAACGCGCTAATCTCAAGAACTACCAATTGGTTTAAAAATATTAAACTTTATGATATTTAACGTCACGCTACGAGCTTTAGGACTCGATCAAATTGACAAAAGACGCTAAGCTAGAGAGAGATGGATATAAATATCACAGACGGTCGAGCAATACAGGGCGACACGGTGAATCAAGGTTATATTTTTCTAAAATGTATTTGTGACGCGTAAAGAGGGCGCTATACTTAATAATAAATTGTTTTTGTAAGACGTAATTAATTATAATAAATTAATTTTATTATTTTTTGTAAGCACTTGCGAGGAGCTGTAATATTCTAAATTCGCCGCTCTCACTTTCATCTTTTAAATGATCTATATCTCAAGAATTACAAATTGTATTTAAGAAGTTTTTCTACCACAAGAGGGCGCTACATTTAATTATAAATTGTCTTATGTTGTACACAGCTACGATGAGCTCACGGTTGGATTTCACCTCTCTCAATTTTGGCGATGAAACGAGTAAGACATGTGTGCTTTTCATTTAATTACATAACGAATCATTTATTATTTACGTGTGAGTAATATGATTTCGCTTAAATTAAATAGTTCGGCGGGTGAAGACGCGGGGCACAGCTAGTATATTTAACACATTAGCGACGATCCTCAATATTAATAATGAGTGAGTAAAGTAAATGAGTAAGTAATGAAATTGCTACTGATATCACTGTTGTAGTATGTCTTAACATAAACACTAAACAACGTGACTCTTGTTTAATGTATATCGGCGATGTGGTGAATGGCTCACACAAAAGTGTTTACGTTACCAAAATAATAGTAATGATATCATTGAACAATGTAATAAAATTCCTAGACCAATGCTTTGATTCTGTATTGTTTTGTTTAAAAAATCGTTGAAATAAGAAGTAGATACTCAATTGTTTCGCTTAATACTTTTTTTTTATTATATCAAAACGTGGCAAACGTGCAAGCGGTTCTGTGACCGCTACCCATAGACGTTTGCAACAAGCTAATGAGTTGCAGACGCGTTGACAACCTTTAATGGAAAGAGAAGACGCATATACAGTAAAGAGGATATTTCGTTTTGCCATCCATCCCCTCTCCTGTAAAATTCTCTTCCTCTTCCCATACTTTCTTTATTAGAAAAGAATAAGAAGGGACTTAAATAAGTTCTCCGGCACCACACTCGTTGGACGATATGTAGAATACTACTACTTCACGCCTGTTTTCTCTGAGGTCGTGGCATTTCACCGGATATCGTCTTTCTTTGGTAACCCACTCACCTTTCTTCTTGGTGTATTTGTTTAATCTATCGAATAACTATTTTTGTTTATCATTCACGTAGTCACGTCCAGGTGACATTTTACTATTTTTTTTTTCGATAGCAGTATCTTCATTGTATTGTCTAAGCGATGTGTTAATTTTAGTCCGTTTCAGTTGAAATCTTTGCTGAAATATTTCATATAAATTCATACCATTACGACATAATTGACTAAGATATTGCCTCCGTTATTATTCAATTTCCATATTCATGGGCTCAGCGAGCTATGTACGATTCAGTAATAAAGCAAGACGCAAGAAAATATCAATTTAACTTGAATATATGAATAAGTGGAAGTTATATATCTAATATACCGTACATATACATATACATCTATCTACAGATCTCCCAATACGTAAGAGTTTACCGCCCGCCCTAGTGAACGTGTTAACGCGTTCATTAGGGCGGGCGTTAACAAGTTCAATTGAAAAATTTTGTTCAGACCAGTTTGACAATTTTTATTTAACTTTTGAAACCTCACTTTTGAATGTCGTCAACGCACGACGTGACAGAGCTCCAAATTTCATCAACACTCCTTTACCACGCGTTTTTCGCGCAATTTTCTGCCTCATACAACTTGCCTTGTGGAAGTTTTTGTCTCCTGCGGTATTTTCAAACAAATATGACTTAATATTCATGAATAAAGTCCGGCAGTGCATCTGCAGTTCCTCCGATATTATGAATGTTCATGGTGAGTTGTGATCACTTAATTTTAAGCAATCTGTTTCTTGTTTGCTCCAGCTACAAGCAGTCATAAAGACTGCTGAAAACAAGTGAGAAGGCGCGACAATAGATCGAAAGTAAATAAATAATTAACAAAAATATGTTAACAATAAAATTAAATACAATAAAAATAAATGAAAAAAGTTCAATAAATCAAATAAGCATGTTGTTCACGCGAGAGATAATATTTTCTCTTAACAAATACGGTCGAACGCGGCTACACAAGTTTTCACTTTAAAAAACAATATTTATTCATAAAAAAAGGATGCAACAAATGTATTGAGACTCGCACAGTAGCACAGAAATACGGCAGCAAGAACAATTTATTTATAGTTAGGCGCGTCTCAGTCAATATCGTAAATAAGTGAAATCCGCAGTTGAGAAGCGTAGCTCGGCGCATGCGCCCGCGCCGCCCCCACTTCTGGAGTACGTGTTCGAATTGTTTCGATACGACATTGCGTGTCAATGTGATTGTGTGTGTGTGATTTAACTGTGGTTGTGTTCAACTAGTTTTAAATAACATAGGTAATTATTCTTTATTTTTTTCTCAATTTAAAAAATATTTTACTTATTTAAATTGTTACCCTCTGGGTTACGGACGTGAATGTATATTTATTTATCATTTAAATTGGGTATTATGGATCATTTTTACGAGTCACTATGTATTTATTTAATTAGTATTAATACCATTTTACGAATGAATTGAACATTCACTTGGTTGATACGAGTTCTTGTCTGACACTAAAGAACTTGTGGGGGAAATTTTAAATAAAATTTATGTCATAACTAAACTGGTAACTGGATCCTTTGGTCTAGTCCCTCCTCTCTCCATTAAGGAAGGCAACAAGGTACGTAGTAAACATAAGCGTGAAAAACATAACCCTTATGGGTCAGTCCAGCTAAAATATTAACGTCGCAGGTCGTGGGTTCGATTCCCAACCAGGATAGACATTTGTGTGCATAGACATATCTGTTTGTCCTGAGTCTAGGTGTAATTTAAGCGTGTATTTGCTTAAGAAAAGTTGTGTATAGTATATCAGTTATCTGGTTTCCATAGCACTAGCAGAGCTTGGGATCAGATAACCAGATTTTTTTCACTTTTACATATATATAGAATGTTATTGCCTGTATGCTATTATGATGAAATACAAGCTACTTCAAGACATCTTCTCAATTTTTTTATAGTACTAGGTGGCAAACGAGCAAGCGGTTCACAAGATGTCAAGTGATCGCTACCCATAGACATCTGCAACTACCTAATGAGTTGCAGATGCGTTCCCCACCTTTAATGACAGAGGACAAACAGAAAATGGTTATTTACATCCCCTCCACCGTCAAGCTCTCTTCCCCTTTCCATCCTTCCCTTAATAGAAAAGGGTGGGAAGGGGAAGAGAACTAGAATTAGGCCTCCGGTACCTCACTCGTCAGACGAAACGTAGAATACTCTACTTCACGCCTGTCTTCTGAGAGGTCGTGGTATTTCACTGGTTGCCGGGCCATTCGTGCAACAGATGTTGTTGTTGCGGGCTCTACCACTGTTAAAATTAGCATTGACACCATCACTGTGAGCAATATATCACCGTGCGTATTACTTATCCACAACGCGCTCAATAAAAGTGCAGGCTGACATAACAGTAAACGTGGGGGCCTTTTGAACTGTCGCGGAATGGCAGTCCGTGATTTATTAGGTCACCGCAAACCACTCTGCACTGTTGTCATTTCAACGTATTTTTGTACCGATCGTATAGATTTTTAAATATTGCGTTTGGATAGTGTTTAAGAGCACTGTAATATATTATGCAGAAATGTAAGCCAATAGGCTAATAGGCGTCATGCAAACATGAAGTAGTGACCATTCCTTGAACAAACTTAAGATTAGTTGCAATAGTAAGTTGCAGTAAAATCAAAATTGGTACTGGTATACTCAATAAATATTTTTTTCTCCCTCTTTATTCTTAAAAAAAATCCATACAAACAAATTTAACATGAACAAAAAGCAGTGATTTCAAATACGACAGTATGCAGCCGTGCTAAGCCGATCTTCTGAATTAAGACACCGGGTTTGATTACCATTTGGTTCAGCCAAATTTGGTATTGTTTTAATATCTTAGTTATTATCTATATACATAAAATTCTCCTGTCACAGTGTTAGTTGCCATACTCCGCCAAAACGGCTTAACCGATTTCAATGAAATTTTGCAGTTACATTCTGTAGGTCTGAGAATAGGTTTTTATCTATCTATGTATCTATAATATTATAAATGTGAATGTAAGTTTGTTTGTTACGCTTTCACGCGAAAACTACTCAACCGACCCTCATGAAACTTTGTACACATATTCTTGGCGGTACTAGAAGTAACATAGGATACTTTTTATAAAAGAAAAAAATAGTATTTAAAAAACGAAGTATGTATGTTCCTTATAGACTCTGAAACGGCTGGACCGATTTCGATGAAATTTACAGGGATTGTCCAGATTGGCAATGCGGGTGTTCCTGTGTTTGGTAGCGATCGGATCAACATAATTAGTGGTACCCGGGCGAAGCCGCGTCACTAATATATTTACAAATTTTCTGCTAAACCACTGGTGTCGAGCGCTAGTGGACTACTAAAGCTGATGTATGTATGTACATATTTATAGAAACCAGGTAGGTACAGCTAGGGAGCAAAGAGGTGTTTATTAATATGTGCGAATATTGTGCGTTGGCAGATAGAAACGGTTTATCGAGAGGATGTATCAAATTGATCAGGTAGTGCCCCGGAGCGCGGCGTGCGACCCGGGTCCTATTGGCGGTCTATTTGATGCTGTGAAAACATTGTAGCTTACAATTTAATACTGTTTCAAATCACTGTAAATTCTTATTACCATGACGACAGCTTAAAAAATATCCCTTCGCTTTGTTTTCCAAAAAAAGACATTAAATGGAATTGATAACTGTTCAATAAAATAATTTGCAATTAAATGTAAATAAGTTGTAATGCAGCAGCATTGGTGGCTCAGCGGTTTAGGCCCGACCTACGTACTGTAGGTTACGGGTTCGAACCCAGGCAGGCACTTTACTATGTGTAATTTATTTAATCACCACTGCTCTAAAACGGAAAACATCGTGAGGTAACCGGTATGTTCTTAGAACCACCCAATTCAAAGACAGGCCAGCATGGTGGATTACGGCTCATGCCCTCTCTCGGAGCGCAGGCCTGTCCCTGCAGTGGGGAACATTCTAAAAAAAGGGTGATATTATTATTATTAAGTTGTAGTTGGTTGCCATGGCAACACCTTGAAATCGGTGTCGCTTTGGTGTAACGCATTGAAAAAATCACTCTCATCATTTATCCATAACGCGCCGAAAGCAGTATAACTTTGACAACGTTGTAACATAGTGCTTGGTGTATTTAGCTGTTATTGGACTCTCAGTTCGATTCCAAGTTGAATCACAAATGTTAGTTTTCGAGTGTGATTCTAGGTGAGACCATGTCTAGTCAAATTATGATCAGTAAATATCGGGTAGACATTACTATCTCTGACTTTGCCAAAAGCCAAAGTGTTTGTATATTCCATTGAAAGTAACTAATCAGTATTTCTTAACGAAATCCTCGAACAAACGAGAAAAATAAATAAGTTAATAGGCACAAAATTTCCCTAAGCGACCATCTGATTTACAATTCCCTTCATAGCTTTATCCGTTTTAGTGTTTTCATTAAAAACACAACGCCTCGTTCAATGATCCACAAGAAGTTACCATTGTTAAAATTAAATCGCTCGAATGCTTCTTGAAGTTGTGTTGGATTTTAAATTATAATTGACTAGTGACCCGCCCGGTACCATTAATTATGTTGATCTGATCGCTACCGAACACAGGAATGTGCCAATCTGGACCATCTCTGTAAGTTTAATCGAGATCGGTCCAGCCGTTTCGGAGTCTATAGGTCTATAGGGAACACACATACTTCGCTTTTTACATACTATTTTTTTCTCATAAAATATATTCTATGTTACTTATAATACCTCCAAGAATATGTGTACAAAGTTTCACGATGATCGGTTGAGTAGTTTTCGCGTGAGAGCGTAACAAACAAACTTACATTCACATTTATATTATTAGTAGGGATTTCGTTTTCATTTATACACATTTACTTAAGTTATAATAGAAGATGATAACGATGAGGGTATTCTAAAGAACTACTTAAATAAATACCTGATATATGTAATATGAAAAAAAAACTAAAACATTGATCTAACCATCAATACCCTTTTTCGTCTGAGAATCGAATCCGGGGCTTAGCATGTACATTTTAGGCCACCACGCCTTACCACTTGAAGTACTCTTCGTTTTGTCTGATGTGTGAAATAATTTTTTTCCTGTCGATGCCCTCTGTCCATTAAAGGTAGGTAACGCATCTGCAACACATTTGCCTGTTGCGGATGTCTATGTGCAGCGCTCACTTAACATCCGATTGCACGTTTGCTGCCATCTCACATAAAAAAATTGACTGACCTGACCTGATATACATATATCAACGCATACCCTAAACTACTCGCCCTAGGTACTTGAAATGTTGCACAGATAGGTTTGTTATTACATGCGGTGAGCTCTAAAAAAAGATTTTTCTTATATCATCCCCTAAATTATGTTGCAAAAGTGAATGGTAGTCTTGATAGAACGCCTTAGGAGAACTTATGTATATCGATCAGATTACTAAAAAGGTCGATAAAAGGAGCAGTCGTAACCGACGAACATGTATATGTAGATGTATGGATGTAGAAGAGGCAAGAGAGGTGTGCCAGGATCGCGCCAATCGTATATCCATGATATCTGCCTACCCCTCTGGGTTACGGGCGTCAGCGCATATTTTATTGTGTTTCATTTCATCCCCTAAAGGTCTAAAGTAGGAGATGAAAGTTTGTAATATAGCAGGTCGCTAGTATATAGTATATAATAATAATATTAAATTTATATAATATTTTCTTCGTTGTGTGTACAACAGCCTTTAAATATATTATTTTGTATCCGCTCTCTTACGATTTCTTTGCAAATGGAATGTCCGAAATTAAAATTTGCGTTTGATGTACAGTATCAAAGAGAAACAAATATTGTGTATACAATCCGGTTCCATTACTCCAAAACGGAATTCCAAAAAAAAAGTTGTGTTGGCAGCGAATTCTTGCAAACCGTCAAAGATCCTGAACGATCCAGTCATAAATATTAATTGCTACAAAGTTTTATAAATAGATTATCCCAAGAATTGTGGGCGCCAAAAAAATTTTGAGAGACAAATATATAGAGTGGGTCAATTTGGTGAAAGAAAATGTTTTATCTTTATAGTTATAACCTGTGTCCCGCCCCGGCTTCGCCCGGATACCACTAATTACGTTGATCCGAACGCTGCGGACAATTCATCGAAATCGGTCCAGCAGCTTCGGAGTCTATAAAAAAAAATATATAAAACGAAGTAGGAATGTTACATACTTCGCTTTTTATATATTTTTTTTCTCATAAAATATATTCTATGTTACTTGTAATATCTCCAAGAATATGTGTACAAAGTTTCACGATGATCGGTTGAGTAGTTTTTGCGTGAAAGCATAACAAACAAACTTACATTCACATTTATAATATTAGTAAGGATAGACAGAAGAAGATATATAATGCTATGAATAAGATATAAGCAATACAAAACAATGTATATGTAAAGCTACATGTAGTAAACACAGGATATTTGTGTACAGAATAAATAGTTTTTCGACTGTCGATATTATTTGATCCCATTGGCTGCGTCGGACACCATAAAGGTTCCATCTACATTCGGCTGGCGAACATTTGTCATGAATGGAAGGTCCATTACAAATATATTGGACGTTCGAACATTAATCATTCGTTTAGCCAGACCCGCGTTTCCGTTGTTGTTTGACCGCCTTTATTGTTATTAATTGGGAATAACGTAAATTGCGATTGGGTACAAATGCATTTACCATTTGGATAGAAATAACGTTATTTGTTTAATCGATGTAGTAAGCCAGGGCAGAGTTACGTTAATCAGTAACAGAAAAGAGGATTCTTAAGCCACGATATCTAACAGATGTAGGGCCGGCTTTACCGGTGAAATACCACGACCTCACAGAAGACAGGCGTAAAGTAGAAGTATTTTTACGTTTCGTCTGATGAGTGATACTTGTCTTTTATCCCTTCCCATCTTTTCTAATAAGGAAATGACGGCAAGGGGTTGAGGATTTGACAGTACAGGAATTATCCTTCTTTCTGTTATATTCGACTCCTGTGTCTATTAAAGGCGAACGCATCTGCAAGAATCAGCTTGATGCCTACATGTAGCTTTCACATAACATCGGGTGAAGCTCTTACTTGTTTGCCACCTATTTCTATAAAGAAATCTAGTACAGCTATAAAAAATGATTATGTCATGCATATTTTGAGAACTAGGCTGAATTAGATAAAATCCAATCGAAATACTCAACGTGTATGCTGATGCCAAAACGCTAAAGGAAAACATCGTGAGGAAACCGGCATGTTCTTAGAACCACCAAATTCTAAGACATGTGACATCCACCAACCCGCACTGGTCCAGCGTGGTGGATTACGGCTCATTCCCTCCCTCAGAGAGGAGGTCTGTGTCCCTGCAGTAGGAAACATTCTAAAAAGGCTAATTTATTTATTTAACATATTTGTAGTTTATTTTATGACAAGATCTATAGAATACACACAGAAAAATTAGTAATTAGTTTTGGCCAAATTTTATGCCTAATTATAATCAAATTTTCTAGCGATTCTGTGTACAACTGTTATAAATTCGATTCAGAATTGATATTTAACTACTACATTTGTAAATCGAATCGGTACTTTGCTAATTTACAAAATGCATACTTTAAACATCAAATATTTCGTTAATAGTTTCTTATTTAGTCTTGTTCCAAGTTAATACGTAAAGTATATTATGCCATTTATATCTACAATTCCAACAACTTGAAAGTTCTTATCTTTACCTCACTGAAGGTAATTTCATAAAACATATCACGTTGATAAATTATCTCTAATTTGATTTTAAAACAATCGCACGTAACGTAGCGATAACAAATACGTACAGATAATTAACTCGAGTGTCGAATTCAATCCGTAGCTGTTAACGCCAAAATTGGTGAAATTCCCAATCTAAATAAGCACCCACTAAAACCGGCTTAATAAGCGGCTGACGCGTCACTCTACATTTAAATTACAAAGTGATAATAAGAAAAGTAACACGTAGTTTATTAATAATTCAATTATAATAAATATGTTTTCAACGGGAATCGTACATTTTCCGGTAATAAAAGTAGCCTATGAAGTTTTTTTTTGTGACAAAGGTCACTGTTTGCTTAGCGGAGGCATTTACAGCTACATCGGGCTTGGGGCGGCAGGGCGCAGAGGGCGCAAGCCTCTTTAAGAGTAACTAAGCTCGAGGGCTCCCACCGTAGAGGGAGCCTGGTTGGTCGACTGGTTGGTCGGCTGGTTGGTCGACTAGTTGGTAGGCTGGTTTGTCGCTAGGTTGGTCGGCTGGTTGGTCGACTAGTTGGTGGCCAGGTTGGTCGGCTGATTGGTCGACTAGTTGGTCGCTAGGTTGGTCGAGGCCAGGCGAGGGTGAGGATAGGAAAAGAAATTATCTTTTTTCCTGTCTAATCCCTTTTCTGTTTATTAAAGGTGGGTAACACATCTGCAACTTATTAGCTTGTTGCACATGGCCTATGGGTAGCGATCACTTAATAACAGGTGAACCCCCATTTGCCACCTTCAATAAGCACTTAAATAATCTTTAATATGGTCATAAAAGCTGATGACTTATTTATTTCTATTATTTCCCTTGTCTTGTCCCATGCCATGTAATGCATGTTTTTCTTTCTCTTTCGAAATAAGAGTTTTATAAGAAACATTTTGAAATTAGATGTGCGCCGAGAAGATTTATACACACATTAACAATTGATCTGTGAGTGTTGGCGTAACAAGCTCGTATCTGACCTCGTAGAGAGATCTTATTGCACCAATTATGGCTAATGGGTCGCTTAGGTCTTGTGTCGCTTTGATATTACCACTGAATTATATCTATTTTAGAACGTGTCATCTATCATCATTATCGGATTAAAACATTTTAATTAAAACTACATTCCTTTCATTATAGTATCTATTGACTTATGTTCCTTAACTGATACAGCTAAAGGATAAATTTAAAAATTAGCTAACAGTAGATTTGAAAGACCTATTATTACATGCGGTAGCAATATTACGTATGCACACAATGAGCGCACAGGCTTGACCGACTTAGTCTGACAATTGTCGAAAATGGCCATTAACATCAGAAAGGAATTCTTTTGTATTGACATGCCTTCCGACATAATTGTATAGAACTTAAGTCTTGTTTAAAATGTACAGACGAGAAGACAATAACTTTGGAAGAACATTCGACGACTTATCATCTACTTCAATACGTTTTGCATAATTTAGATTTTGTTTTACTCGAGACAAATGTCTTTTTTTTATGTTAGAAGGTGGCAAACGAGCAAGCGGATCACCTGACGTCAAGTGAGCGCCGCCCATGAACATCCGCAAAAGACAAATGCGTTGCAGATGCGTTGCCTATCTTTAAAGGACAAAGGAGGGCATAGACAGGAAAAAGGATAAGTCCTTTCCCCCGTTAACCCCCTCCCCATCCAATCCTCTTCCCCCTTCCCGTCCTATCCTTGTGGGGAAAGGGTGGGAAGGGGAAGATGACTAAAATTAGGCCTCCGGCACCTCACTCATCAGACGAAACGCAGAGTACTTCGACTTCACGCCTGTTTTCTGTGAGGTCGTGGTATTTCACCGGTCGAGCTGGCCAATTCGTGCAACAGATGTTGTTGTTGCGGGCTCTACCACTGTTAAACTGTCTTTTGTGGTTATGGAGAATTAGTATATTATCGAGCACACAGACATATTTGCTGTATGTCCGGGACTTGGGAGACTACAACACATTTTCAATGGCATTATCTGATGGGCATAAGTGCCTCGAAAAGTGTCTTTTGATAGGTACATATGCATACACTACGACAATACTGTTAGTGTTAGGTAGTGCTAAGTACCATGTATATTATATTACCTACTATTTAGCCTTTTAGTCTCCATGATCTGTTTCTTTGCCTTTTGGTTTCTTTCTCTTAGGTACTTCTCTCCTCTTTTCCACACCAAGGCATCATATCGATAGATAATAATTAGATTATATTAATAAACAGATTAAAAAGTTATTATTTTTAACATTACGTGACTTAACTCCTAGAGAACGAGGCAGTATATAACATTTCTAAAATTTCTAGACTATTGTCGCAAAAAATGATCAGGAAAATTCTGAATGTGGTAGACAACCTCACCTTGATTGTTTGTTTCATAAAATTATTGCACCACTTGTTATTGTTAAGCAATATTTAAATGCTACATTAAAAGATCTTCACGAAAATGTGTTAAAACCATAAAATCTACGTAACGATAATATTTCTTTAACATCGGCCGCGTCATGGAAGGTAATAAAGGCGGTAACGTATGAAGATTTCTAAACATTTTAACCATTTGTGTCGTACAGTATACGGTTATTGAAACAGTTTATTAATTCAAGTTATTTAATTTAATTTAATTAATATTTAACTTGAACTTTATAAAGGAATCAGTTGGGTAGAAATAACTATAATAAATAACCATTTTTCATACATATTTGTACCACAATACCTTTTGTACACTAGTAATTGTTCGACCTAGAAATGTTTGATTTTCTAATGGTTAATAACAATTCCGTTAATATTAGAAATTAAAATATTTATAAATAAAGTCAATATAGGTAAGGCAGTTCCGTTCATCATTTTGCACCATCCCAGTCCACTTCTATTGCTTCCTTGTTCATCTTTCAGCTTTTAGTATACCATCTTTTGAATCCATATAAATCCGTCCTCGTCTGTTATTTCAATGAGTTCGAACTATCAGTAAATACTTGATATACTCGTTCCTAAAGATGCATTATTCGTTCATAGTCGTTCATGTTGCATACTTTGACTACGCAGATGATTGTTCGTCAGTTTAATAATTAAGCTGTAAATTAATTTTAATACCATTCACGATTAATTTACAGAAAATCTTATGAAGCAATATCATTGTTAATGGAAATTTCAATCATTTATCGTTATACCAGTTCACATAATCTCAGTAACAAAAATATGTATAAAAGGTCAAGTAAATAACTATTTCGGTTGTAAGATTGTTTCGTTTAACCTTAAGTACAGTTTCAAAAGAAAAAGTCCTGTCGTCAATGATGATTTTAAAGAGGACACCGTCGCTAACATTCTCTCAGAAGCAAAGATAACAGTTATTTTATAACAGATTTACTTTCATTTCGAAAAAGATGTACAAACATCTCATTAGGGATGAGATTTAAAAGTGAATACACGTTTGTCGTCAACACAAAATGAGACAAAATAAATCCAGTCGACGCGACTACGCTTACGCACACGTTAGACGGTTCAAAGGAAATTGTACTTTACGTTGTTGTAGTAAACGAGGGACGGACTGAAGAAGGTGTTTTGTCAAATATTAAACTGGCGTTTGAAGTGAGATCCTTTGATGTAAGTGGCATATTGTAAACTGTAGATGATTCGGCTCGGTTGGTAGCACTGTTCGTGCCAAACATAGATGCATAGCACATTGTTAGACGTTTAAAATGTCTAATTAATAGAATAATCTTTGGTGAGATTAATGAAGTGACGACAGAAGAGGGTGCTTATTTTTAAGTTATTCGGTGTCTTTGAAATTATCTAGAATATGATTGATTATATGTCCTAATTATAAATTAAAATAGTAAAAAATTACATATTTTAGAAAGGGTAATAATATGGAATCGACTTTTTCAGAACTTTTTTAAATGTAACCTTAAAAAATGTTTGCTTTATGTAGTGAGCAAGTTATAAATGTTTACTCCTTATTACTTTTGGATTTTTTTGTTTTTAATAATTTACTATAATAGTAAATTGTGTAATAAAAATTAAAACTTCATAATGTGGCGCTGTCATTTAATAATAACAACTATAATTTTATTTCCCTGCTCCTTTTTCATCTAATCAATAATTCTTTCCTCTGAGAATAACTTAGAGATTAAGGAATAATTTAAATAGCGCAATAAATAATATCATAAATGCGAATGTTTGTAAGTATGGATGTATGTTATTACTCCAAATAACAACGGATAAACGGATAAACGGATCTGAATGACATTTGGCAATTTTTGAGATACAGTCTGGAATATCATATAGGCTACTGTTTATCACGGAAAAATATGTTCCCGTGGGATTTTTTTTAATTTTTGTCTACTTATAAAAAAGGTGATGTTCCCTATGGATTCCGAAACGGCTACCCGGCCGAAGCCGGGTGGATCACTAGCGTTTAATAAATTACCCACATGTGCTCGAAGGAAGTTTTATTTGAATGTAATTAAAAGCAATACATTTAACACCAAGGAGCATATGAAACAAATAAAAGTCACACGTGTCTTTAAACACTTCCAGAAAGTCCCATAAGATCGCATCGATGCCGTAATTATCTTTTGCTTTTGTTCGGCTTTACGACCTACCGCGCGTATAACGAGCCACCCATAAAGTTCATTTAACGTCGCGTGGTTATTTTAAAACGGTCACCGTAGAGGGCGGCATCTCTTTTATTTCCCTCGACTATTTCCTTTTCACGATCTATCACAATTCTCGGAATACCGGACGATTTAAATAAGGGGAGCGTTGTTGGCGCCGGAGCAATTAGAATCTGAAATGATGACCGAGTCGAATGGAATGTCAGCGCTTGTCACAACAGAGAAATGCAACGACGTTCGTCAAATTATAACCACCTTTGTACTACACACGAGATTAATTGCAACTGACAGTCAAATATACAACGAGTTCTTTGCAGATTTGTATTAACGAAAGTAACTGGTAAGAGTCATGACCGGATATTTGCACAATCCAGATATACTTCTATTTATATACTTTACTTTTCTGCCTGATATGTTTTGTATGAATTTTAATTTTGTATACTATAATAATAAAAAAATATAGGAATTACAAGCAAATTATGCCAACAGTACGAAAAATTTAAGCCGGAATTTTGGCAACAAACAACGAACACAATAAATCCTCTAACCCCAAACAAACAAACAATATCATATCTCGGGACCCCTATTTAAAAGTTAAATTAAAACTCAGTTATATCCGGTCCGCTAATTACGTTCGCGATGTTATCGTTCGACATAAACCAGGAGCTCACAATACACCCCCATGATGGTTATCTCGGAAGATCAGCGACAAATTATCGCGTGACGTCAAGCTTTTGTTGGCGATGACATCGATAAGCCGGGGTGAGGGCTACGGGCTAGTAACACTGAAATAGTCATACACTAACACGGCTAATAGGTAGGTAGGTATCTATATCTATTGTAGATACCTCCACAATAACCATTCGCTTACTTCGTTTGTTATAAGAAAATCTGAAGAAGCCTTGAAATCTTTCTTTTGTACTGAAAGCTTTAGACGCGTTGATTGATATTTGCTTGGGGTTATGGGTTCGCGTCACCGAGTGTAAGATGTAGACAATAGATGGGGGTAGTAGTCTGTTCTACTACTACTACTTCTACTATACTAGTTTGCATAGTGTTTAATTTTCATTCGAAAAAATCAGACCTTCAGATCTAAGCCTAAGCGCTAACCTAAGCCTCTCTAGAGTATCTAAGCAAGAGGGCTTCCTTGGGAGGCTCCCAAGGTTCTTTCGTTTGGATTAACAAATTTGATGGGGTCCAAGCTCGGTCATTTGACCTGAAGGATTATACTAGCTCCAATAACAGCTGCTGGGATTCTGCCCACCAAATTTCGGATCTTAAGCCCATCGTCCACTGACTTATCACAGCTTATATTCAGAATACCTCTTATTTCATTTCGTTTCATAATAACAAATGCTATTGGTAATTGTGTACTCGTACATATAACTTAAAAACGATTTGCAAGTACTTAAAAATTATACGACATCGAGTAGAAAAATAACAAATTGCTTGAAATGCATTCATCTCTGCAACATAAAAGCATTTGCACGTACGTGTAAATACTGGATGAGAGTATAAAAGGTAAAAATGAGTCTAAAACTAGAGCGTTAATTATTCAGGTAACGTTCTCCAGAGGTAATTAAACACAACAAGCTTCCTTCTCATGCGCTCTGCAGGCTCGGACGTGAAACAAAAATACAGGCCTGAATTAGTCGCAGGAATAGACGGGGCTTTTAGAATATTACTGCCTGAGCGCGTCTGTAAAATTACAATGCAGTGTTGATTTCTGTATCGAACGAACTATAGTTAGATGATAAATTTAGTCATGACGAAGTCGTGGATGTGACTAAACTTATTTCATCCCTATTATCAATACCATAAGGTCCCAACCTTTAAAAACTTCCTCCTTTTACATAAATAGTTAACTATACCAATTTTATATGTCTGTATATAACCTATTAATAATCACAAATTAAAAATGTATTCTCTCTCTTTCCCTCTTTAATCGAGCTCTTTGTATTGGTGGTAATTAATTAAATGTACTGATTTGTAGCGGTCCTCATTTACATTTGATCATCTACCGCCCACTAGGGGACGGTACTGCCCCGTTGGTAACCTATGATCTATACTATTGACTGCAGGAAGCTTTTACATTACAAGTATATGAGCAAGCGGCATACAGAATGCTCTGTGATCACTAACATTCGAAAGATTCCGAAGAGTTTCGTTTGCGTTGCCAGCCGTATCAGATAAAAACAGAAATATGACGTCCGTATTCCTTGAGGTCGTGGGTACCTGTTCACACCGACCGATCTATGCGATTATTTGTGATCTGTGTCATATTTGTGATCCAGGCATCAGATCATGTGGTTATACAGTGGTAGAGCCCGCAACAAAATCTGTTTCACAAAGCTGAGGCGACCGGTGAAATACCACGACCTCACTGAAGACAGCCGTGAAGTAGAAGAATTTCTGCGTTTCGTCTGTTGAGTAAGGTGCCGGAGACCTAATTATAGGCCCTTTCCCCTTCCTACGCTTTCTTATAAGGAGAGGATGGAAGGGGAAGATCACACAAAAACTAAAGTTAATCATTGAAGCAAAACTCGCCGTGTTAAAGTGAATTTTCTAAAAGCGGATAGCAAGGTAAATTAGAAACGTTGACTGAAATATCCCAACACTCTATAATTTCAGCAATCCTGTCAGGCCCCGACACGTTGGCTGTCGTAATTATGTCGTCCTTTGTTAGAGCTGCCGGCTGGATGGCAATTCTGCAAACAATTGTTGCGCTGAAACGCTAAACTGGAAACTGCGCCTGAATTAGAATTTGAAAAGCCTGAATTATGCAATGAGGTTTCACTAGTATTTAATTATAGCCGAGGACAACATTTTGTTTCATTTCAGTTCCTACACGACGATGTCGGTGAAGTTGGAATTAATACATGATTAAGTTAACGTTAATGCAATGAAGTAGTGTTTTATTGTATTATCAATTTAAGTTTTTTTTAACTATCAAAATCCTACTGCATACAATTTGCAATTAAACTTAATTAAAATTAAAACAATGATTAGACAAATTTTTCACAGATATCTGTAATTTTTTATCAATATTTATACATAATATACACTAATTGAGATAAACACTATGGAATCTATCGTTTTTAATCACCACTTTAGGTCCCAAGTAATATAGTCGAAAACCATTTGCATTGAAACTTCTTGGTTAGTGACTCTATCTAATTATCTAAATTAACGAGAATCAACAGTCGAAATTCTAGGACGCGTTACGCTAGCCACAGTTAGGCTAGGCCGTTAGATGAAAGAGAAGAAAAATAAACCGTAGCGAGAAGAAAGAGACAGAACATTCAAACCCAGAGACAGAATATAGACCCCATTATGTTGGCGCTTCAATTTATTTATTTATGTTTCGTAATTAAGTCTTGAATAGTAAAGCTATTAACAATGCATATATTAAATAAAATGTAAAAAGGCGACAACGGTTAAGCTTACCACTTTAAAGGAAAGGCAGGCACCTCTGCATAGTCACAATTTGGTAATAATTAATACAATAAAACGGATTTACTCAAGTTCACATAAATCGGAGTTGGAGTAGCGGCCGTAAAAACTGTTGCCAAAACTATACTTTTTATGTATGTAAGTATTGACTAAAATCATACTGTGCAGACCCGAACACATGAGCGGGAAAAGGAATAAAATCATCTCCCTGATTATGTCTAACAAAGGCTTTAATAACGTTATGTAGGGATGATAAAAATACACTCAGTACACTAATTAGTGGACCCTTTGCCCAGTTAATACCATCAAACAGTTGTTGACAAAACTCATTTAATTTTATTCCTTCATTAAACGAACTAAGGTTAATTGAATCAGTTGATTAAAATTTTCAAGGCAGAGGAAGTTACGCATCCGCGGGGGACGGCGGTTATTATTAGAGGAACGGAAGTGTGACGCGGCATGTCCGACCGAAATGTAGGGAGCCCTCATCGACCGAATTGTCTATACGGAGAAAGGAGCAAAGGGGTCTGCGTGTGATGATCGAGGTCTAATTAATTTAATAAGCGAGATAAACTTTTAGGTGTTACTCCTCTGGGTTACGGGCGTGAGCGCATATTTTATTTATATTACAAATAGTGACCAGCTACTGTACCACTAATTATATTGATCCGATCGCTACCAAACACAGGAATGTGCCAATCTGGACAATCCCTGTAAATTTCATTGAAATCCGCCCAGCCGTTTCGGAGTCTATAGGTATATAGGGAACATACATACTTCGCATTTTTTTTCATAAAAAGTATCCTATGTTACTTCTAATACCTCCAAGAATATGTGTACAAAGTTTCATGATGATCGGTTGAGTAGTTTTCGCGTGAAAGCGTAACAAACAAACTTACATTCACATTTATAAAATTATAGATAGATAGATAGATAGATAGTTGATAGATAGATAGATGGATTTAACTTTAGTTAACACTTATTCTGGTAAATCTGAAAGATTAATCAATGAACTCTTACACCGAAACGAACTCAGGTGACCGAACCACAAAACGATGTATGAACCCTTTTTTCCAAAAAGTTATAAAGTTATAATTTTTTTTACCCATAATTTAATTAAAAAATAATCAAAAATATATATTACAATTATAAAGAGAACATTACACACTTATCTCAATATTGTGAGTCAGTGATTTTTATACCAGTCACATTATGTTTTACTACGCGGTTGCGTAAAATTAGCATTTACGTACAAACAAAATCTTTAAATACTATCCTCGTCATATCTACGCAATTCCAATAATAAACAGAACAGTTAATCCTATGATAAAATTATTACTTCTTTCCAGATTTCCAGATCGCCGACTGCCCGCAAAATTTTCACTGCAACAGATAAAAGTAACTTGGACAGTTTCCAAATGTCATGACAATTTGAATTGCATACATATAGAATCGTATTTTCGGAAAGCCTATTAGGAAATATCGAAAATACATACAAGTCCTGTAAATGAAAATAAATCATCTGGAATAGAAGCCGACATCAATGTGTCCCACATGGAATGAAATATTTGAAACGAACGAGATAGATGGCGCTGTGTTAACAGTGGCTGATCGGACGTTGCGCGGCTGTGGTGGTAGTCATGGCGAGAGATATGAATTTATGTGTTTTGGTGAAGTTGATAGTTATACAAACGTTGATCGGGACCAGTTTAGAAATCATCGAGGCCAGTAAGTACCAAAGAAAATTAATTATTCAAAAAAACACACATTTACATTACCAGAAAAACAATTTGTAAATGTTGGTATTAGTAATGAATTATCAAAACAGGCATTGAATGGTAAAAGAATGAATATGGATGTCATGAGAATGAAAAGATTTGCGAAAAATATCGCTATGTTACATAAAAATAGAAGTTAAAATGGTAAGGCAGATGTGCTTGTGGACGTAGAGTGTGGTAAACAAGAAAGATTTAATAACAAAAAACCTATTCGCTCCGTTCACGCCCCTGCTAATCTCTGCTGGTCGTTATTTTGATCGTAGTAGTAGGATATAGATTTAAAACAACCGATTCTTTTAAATAGACCAGGTCTAAATTTGGATGGCATGGTTCCAAACTAAATGATGGACTGTCTACAGGTGAATGAAGTGTTCATTTTAAATCTCTAACTATTTGCGTTCGGTTACAATTTACTATATACAAATGCATAAGCTGCTTATGTACACTAGCGATCTTCGAATAGTTATTGTGTGCATTAACAGATGAAAAGCTATTTCAGTCCATATACGATTATCACGGGAACTAATATAATAAATTCCATTGATGGTATTATTTAAAAATCAACATATTCACAGAGAGCTATGTTCCCCTTTGGGAATTCTGTCATCATTTTGTTTGTCTTGTCATGACCAATTTGCTATTACTATGTCCCATATAAACCGATTCTATTTTAACATAATATAGTATAATATGAATAGGGCATCGGTTCGAAAACCTGCATAGATTAATACGGAAACTCTTCAGACAAACATTTATAAATTACTCGTAGAATAAACTCAGTCATCCGCTGATCAATGAGCGTTGATTTCTGTTCATTGCCACGAAATCAACATAAAATTACAACATATTATGTTTAACATATTAAAGTAGATAATATATTGCCACTATATATTTTCGTATTCATACCTCCCCTTGTATATTACAAGCAAACGAATTTAACAAATTTAACTGAACTGTGTCGCGTTTACTCGAAATTTTTTCATCCTGGCTTCCGGCCAAATTGAATGGATGAATGTTGGAAGCTCCCTGACACATGACTCTGTCATATGCGCCTCCTGGATGACGGATCGTTAGTTTGATCAACAGTTCAGTTCAAGATAAATATTTTTTCTCATTGCAGATGAACAATATTAAAGATGAAGTCAGTGTTGGATCTAAAATAATGAATAGCTTAGGGGTTACGGCTTTTACGTTGCAGGTCGAAGGTTCGATTTCCAGGTGACGAGGTGTGCCAGAGAGAAGTCTAAGAATGAACATTCATCTTCAAATACATTATACCTTCGAAATATACCATTTTCAATGATTTCTAATTTTTTTTGTTACGGGATCACCATTTTATATCTCTGGTGGCGTTAATCTCTTTAACAACATCGACGTAACGATGACAAACAAAAGGGAAAGGTATCCTGTGCACTTTTTATCCGTAAGTTTGTCTTACGATTATGGATAAATCAGTAAATTATAGGCGTTGTCCATCCGATTACTTACTTCTCTACTTTTCGTAATTCACGCTTTCCCAACTATTGTAAGATTTACGGATATTGAAGCTATCCATTAACATTGGTAATACATTGGTCACATAACATCAAGCAACCTGCAAAAATATTTATTTATTTATCTGTTTATCCATGTCACCGACCAATTTTGAACTTCATTAGTTTATAATTGTACTAGGCATATTAAAAACTATCACCAAATTGTAGTCTATTATCAAACTATTATCAAATAACTAAGTTCGCAATCTATCATTACATCCATAAGGCTCGAAAAACATCAAGCATGACGTAACATCTGGAGCCGAGTTTGTCGCAATTACCCATTGCTAGCGTTACTCTGAGCAAGCTGCATACTTTATTTATCGGGCTTAACCGAAGCAGCATTCGCTCGTATAAAATCGGGTGTCCCGTTTATCTCGAACATTAAAATACTTTATGGTCATCGCTACCTACAGTACTTAGCATATTTCATTTGATAAGTCTTGGATTACTAGAACCTATTTCAAATAATTTAATTGTTATTACCAGATGTAATTTGATTCCAGGATTCTGTAAATGTAACATATTTCTGACCACTCTATTCGTTTAAAAGAGTAGTACAATACTTGTTTTTGGAGATATAACTAGTCACATTTTTTACATACGTTCGGAACAAAGTAGACCTTTTTATACAGTGAGATTACCTACCAATTTTAAGCTTTGTTAATTTATAATACGACTATTATCTTATTAACGTTTTTTATAAACTAACAACTAATTGTACCTATCGTATGAAGTAAAAACGCAAAAAAAACAAGTCACAACTTGACGATTCGACTTTGACAGTTTAAAACTGTCCAGAAATAACACGTCTAAACAAATTTTTGAATCCTAACCCCCGCGAGGTGATAATGCGCTGGGACCTTGTCAGGACAGTTTTTTTTGTTCGAGATTTAAGCCCACCACAAATTTTGGCGTATAGCAATGAAACACATATCGATGTGTTTCTTGTAATCTCTAGATTACATTGTTAATATTAGTAAGACATAGTCTTAACAGAATATTGAGAAATAAGGCAAAAATAGAAACGTCAATATAACCTACAAATCAGGAGCAATTAATATTTATAACTTATTTTCTTGTAAGATTTGTATTTCAACTAATTTTACTTTGTCAAAAATAAGTTTTGTGTTACTTTAATACCAATGAAATTCATTTTTGTGTATTCTAGTTTGAATTTGTGAGAATTCGACGAACAATTACTAAATATAAATTACAATAATAAACAATGATTTTTTAAAGGCTCAGAACAGAGCAGTCTGTCATATTTGTCGACATTTTAATTCCAGTATTGCTTATTATAAGTTATAGTATAATTATCTCCCGATATTCGTTAAAAGTTACAAGAAATCCGTTATCATATATGTGGCAACATTGTATATGGCATGTTTAATGTGTTTTTATTACATTCCGTTCTACTAATACTTTAAAACGACTGTACGGTAAATATACAATAACCTATTACCTAAGATACAAAAACACTTTGACGTCAAGAATTATAACAGATTAAAATATGATTAGTACATCATTCAATACGTGCAGAGTCGATGGAAAGATAAAAGTTTAAAAAAATAAAAAGTTAATTAAGTAACCGGACGTAAAATTGTTTAATTTGCATTTCGATATGAAGATGAAAAGAGCATTTTCAGTAGCACGCTGGAATTTTTATTGTTCCAATACTGAAGCAATTGCGGCGTTTGCTCCGCACGAAATTGCTTTTAGATCCGACTGGGCCCTTTAATTCTGTAACTCTTTCGACGCCGATACCGATTCTGACCAATACAAACTTTGATACGTCTATAAAACGTTACGTGTATCGAAAAGCCGTATGAGAGGATGACCGCACGTGATTCCAATCCGTTCATTAATAATATAAACACGTATACAAAGGGTGTTTCTAATTGTTCGAATGTTATTTGAATATTCGGAAGTAGGTACGTTTAAATGATTAATTTAGATCCCTTACTTTTTACTTTGAACCTTTTGATATTTCACACAGCCCAATATTCTCCCTACACAATATACTGTATACACTATATTTGACTATAACAATCAGTCAAGGCTCGGGCCTCAAGAGGTGTTGTCACGACCGTTGGCATTACTACAAACTGAGTCTAAAAGGTCACTGTTTGCCTTGAGGAGGCATTTACAGCTACACCGTGCACGAGGCGGCAGAGCACAGAGGGCGCCTAGCCTAAGCCTCTTTAAGAGTCTCCTTCCTTTGACAAGTGCTTATAAAGACTTTTGCTGTCTTAAGTCAGCTACGCAACTTCACGTTTCAGTACCGTACTCATACATTTCCGGCCAACCGGGAAATGTGAGCTACAACACTTTAGTTTTGGAAATTGGCTTTTGTGATTCAGTGAAACCAGTTTGAAAGTAATCATTTATTGGCATTGAAAAAATATTAGGTTGTTGTGAAAGATTTTACATTACATTTCTTAGTATGTTTAGCATGATTTATATTTTATTCGTCTTTCCTATCAATCATTAAAAGCTCAAAAAAAACGAGCAATTGCTGCAGTGCTTCATGTGAACACATAAAGAAAGTAAGGACCCGGGTAAGTGTATAATTAGATAACAGCAAAAAGGTTTTGTTATTGTCTCTAAAACCCCCACTTACAATGAACGTTGGCAGGTACAGAACATTAACTACAGCTTACCTGATTTTATTAGGCCCCAGACGTGACTAGGTATTATCGCTTCAAACCGATCGCATATGTCAGCTTCTGTTCTTACGTGCGAATCCGATGAACAAAAGTACTTTAATAATTTATAAATGAATACTATTGCTGGGCTTCTTTACCAAATGTGAACGGATATTCCCAATATTTTAATTTAACGAAGAAGTAAATATTCCAAATATCAGATTGGTTCTAGCATATTATATTTCATAACAATGCAATTACAAATGGAAATTGACTTCCTCATTACAACTATGCTTAAAGGTTTTTCCAGAATATAGTTTTTGGTAGTAGTGATAAAGCGTATTTGAACCTACCAAGTCACATTTACTCGTAGCAAGACCTATGAGCCAAGCAAAATAAGAGTGTATTCATAGAGCAATCTATACAAATATAATTAAATTTAAAGGCCGAAAACGTATCTGCAGTGCCACTGGTGTTGTGGGTGGCCATCGGCGTCGTTGATCACCTGGGTGTTCCCGCCCCTCGCCTGCCCCTTTCGCTTATAAAATAACTATAAATGCGAAAGTTTGTATGTAAGGATGTTTATTACTCTTTTACGCAAAAACGGATCTGGACGAAATTTGGAATAGATTATATGCTGGAAAAGCACATAGGCACTTTTTATCGTTGAAAAATGTACGGTTTCCGTGGGATATTTTTTACAGCTACATATCTAAGTGTATAAATGGCGATGTTCCCTATAGACTCAGAAACGGCTACCCGGGCGAAGCCAGGACTAGTCTATAAATGCTTCTTCTAGTGTTTACAGAAGAAGTAATTATTATTATCATTCTACTTCGAGCGGTTAAATATACACAGTTCTAAATTCTACACGCATCGTACAAACAGGTGTAAAATCTTATTATGGCTCGTCTGCAAGGGTCGTTAGCCCGCAGAGCGAAATGGCAGACTGCTGGCCGATTCCTAATTTGTCATCTCGCTCTATTTGCAAATGGCATACAAGCATATTATTGCTACCAAATGGTGACGATAAAACGATTCCTTGTAGTTTTCTTACAGTGTGCAACACGGTTGATATTATTTATTGGCAAGGGATGTACGATGATAACAAGTGAGAAAATAGTTCGTAAATACTATGTTGAATGTCTATCGCACGTGTTCTTATCATCCGATTCGATGCGAAATCAACAAGAGTAAACAGCTGTTGTATTACGACATGGAAGAGATTCTGTGGGAATTCCACGACGAAACAAAACGCTAGTTCTACAGGTATGTCAAATTACCGCTGGGTTAAAGAAGTACGCATTCAATATCTTGTGTTTGTGCAACAGAAGTTGCTGATTCCTATGTCCAATTGCTCCAATTGGAATACTTTATATGGTAGGTTTCATAATAAATCTATTTCCTCATAAAAAGTATTTGTCTTGTCTTTAACATCCGAGTTCTTTATGTAAACTCAGCTGTGCTGTGTTGCACGCAACGCCTACTTCTTTTGAAGTATTTCATCTATTTAATAAAACAAAATATGACATACAAACTTAACACTTCACTCGTCAGTCGCCGCGTCGCCGCCCGACTGTGTATGGCTTTTGGCTCGACGCCAGGTGTTTACCGTAACGTTTCCTTTTTGGACGTCCGTAGATTTCAAATGTAGATTGCCTTTTGCTAATTTTGTTATGTATCTTTTGTACCATACGTTTTGGAATATTTTATCCAGATTTTTTATTTTGAAACTAGAAAAATGTTCTGCCAAACTTCCTAGAACTCTAGAAATCCATTTTTGAGTGTCTGTAGCCAGATAGATAGCATCTAAAGTAATAATAATAATAAATTAGCCTTTTCTGGAATGTTTCCCACTGCAGGGACACATGCCTCTTCTCCGAGAGAGGGAATGAGCCGTAATCCACCACGATGGCCCAGTGCGGATTGGTGGATGTCGCATGTCTTCGAATTTGGTGGTTCTAAGAACATGCCGGTTTGCTCACGATGTTTTCCTTCACCATTTTTGGAGCAGTGGTGACGAAATAAATTACTCAAAGTAAAGCGCCTGGCTGGGTCCGAACATCTAAAGTATTTACCTTTAATTACAAGTGCTTTTAGAAAATTAACTAAAATTTCCGCCATTATTTTCACAATGTTAAAGTGACACTTTGGATAATAAAATCAAAAGCAAATTTAGTTTATATATAGCTTATTAGCTATGGAATTATTTTCTGACTTAGTAATAACACCTAAAAACAGTGATTACCATTTTTTAAAGAGAGCTTTCGAAATTAGAAACAAAACAGATTTATGTTGCAAAAGTGAGTGGCAGTGTTGGTAGGGGACGCCCTAGGAAAACTTATTTCGATCATATTTAATGACTTACTAAAAAAGGACGATATAAGGAGCACCCATAACCGACGAGCATGCGTAGATGTATGAATGTGGAAGAAGCGAGAGAGGTGTGCCAGGATCGCGCCAAATGGAAATCCATGATCTCTGCCTACCCCTTTGGATTACGCGCGTGAGCGCATATTTATTTATTTATTTATTTATAGATGTCAAAGCGTATTTATTTTTCCTGGTAGATTAGAATGCGAGTTGGTAAAACCAGTCCTTTTCAAATGTTATATCGCTCGATCGCAAAAAATAACAGTTCTTGTATAAATTAATCGTTTTTTCTACTTTTTAAAAATCAAATTCCATATCGCCTGTCAATCAATTAACTAGAATAATATTAGATTCAATAAAAATCCATAAAAAATCACAAATACGTATCGTAATAATATAACTAATATAACGTAAAATTTAATAATTTTCAATCTGGACCCTTCAGTTATGAATGAATTTTTAATATCGTCGGCTACAGATCGACCGCTTTTCATCATTCTCTATTGAATTGTAGAGTTTCATTTAATTAAAATCTGATTTTAATATTACATAAGACTAACAAAAACCTATGAGTAACAAGCCATATTATTTAACCTACAACATAGTCTAAAGCATTTTCTTCTACTCTCTGCCGACCCCGAATGTGGTGAGAAGCTGAGAGTTGATGTGGCAAAAAAAGCAGTTAATATTTTATTTTAATAAGAATACAAATATATGTAAAAATAATATATATCTATATTAGATTAGACACTCACAATATACTATTATATTGTTATAAAACTAACAAGAGTGGCGCGGTGACCCAAAGTGGGTCTTAGCCTTACACAACAAGAGTCTCCAGTCTTTCCGATCCCGATCCGATCCGATTTGAAGGTGAATCAGGTCCTTCTCTACCTCATCTTCCCAGCGATACCTGGGACGGCCGACTGGGCGACATATATTGTTACGTTAAACATAATTATAATAATGTTCAAAGTTCATTTACAGAGGTAGACGCAACAACATATGTTGCATGAATGTGCCGGTTGGACCGATAAAATAAGACGACCTCAGAGAAAACTGACTTGAATTAGAACTATTCTGCTTTTGGTCCGATGAGTGAGGTGCCGGAGGTCTAATTCTTTTCTTTTCCATACATGCAATACAAATAAGGAAAGGTTGGGAAGGAGAGGAGGATAAGACGGGATAAGGGATAAATCGGGAAGGATATATGTTTTCCTGTTTGTTTAATCTTCTATCCATTACGTAGAGAACGCATCTGCACTTGTTAGCTTGTTGCAGATGCCTTATGGGTAGATGTCACTTAATATTAGGTGAACAGCTTGCTGGTTTATCTACCACTATAAACAAATCTATGTTGAAATAAAAATACAGCAATATTTTTGTTAATAAATAATTATACCAACTTTAACTAACTTTGTTTAAATTATTAAACAGTTTTAAAATACGATATATGCGCCAATAGATATATTAAGATAGTTCTGTTACAATGAATATTCATCTTCCTCGACAATTCAAACAAAAATTAAATCAAAATTCCTCTTCATTTATTACGAAAATAGTTTGTAAGTAAATATACGGCAGGTAATAATTTATAATGAAAATAGTTTATAAATGAATATAGGACAGGTAATATTTTATTACGAAAATAGTTTATAAATAAATATAGGACAGGTAATATTTTATTACGAAAATAGTTTATAAATAAATATAGGACAGGTAATATTTTATTACGAAAATAGTTTGTAAATAAATATACGGCAGGAATTATTTTATTACGAAAATAGTTTATAAATAAATATAGGACAAGTAATATTTTAACCCACCACGTTTCTATCATTACACTACGTTTAGAAAAACATGGATGATATTAAACGATTACGCAGTTTCCTTTCGCTTTCCTCGGCTGGTGAATGTAAAAATGTTTCATTAGTTCCGCTAGTTCTTTATTGTGGGGATAAATCATATTTTTACGATGGCTGTTTTGATATTTATCAAATCTTTCTCATCTTGGAATCCGATATGTCTTTGCATTGAACCTGATGAATGATGGATATAATAAAAATAGAGAGGTGTCTTATGGACATCCGGTAATTATTTAATAAAAACAGGTATTTTTAAAATCTAGCTCAAATTCTCAAAATTAATGACTGAATTGATTGAAAAATGTATTAGTTTCCTAGGTGATTATTAGGTGGCTTTTTGAGGAGGAGATTGATGGCGTTTTCATTGTTTTTTCTGTCTAGCCACTCGGCCCGCAAACAAACGCATGACGTGCGATAAAGAACTGGGTTATAAAAATGTAACTCCTCATAACCGTAACTATTAGTTAGGGAGCGATTTGCCGTAAGTAGATATATATAATAACTTGTGTAAGCAGTATTTTAACTGCAGTTACTTTGCGAGAATGGACCGGCTCGAACGGTTAAACAACACGACTTTACAGAATACAGACATGAAGCAGAAGCGTGAGAAGAAGATTCAGCGATGAAGCGGCGAGATCTTCATCCTCGTCTGATGTACAAGCTGCCTCGATTCCCATCCCATTTCTACGGCTTTCTGCATTTATGTTGATGGTTAGAGGTGGTCATGTAACATCCAAGGACGTCCTTGCTCAGCTATATCGCTTGCCAGCAGACAGAAATTAACTAACATTTCTATTTTTGAAACTTATTTTAGGTTAGGGTGTTAGTCTATAGATTTAAACAGATAAAACATCTATAGACTAACACACTGAATTATTGGTATCATTTATTTACCTTTTCATTACCAATAAGTTACCTTAGTCAAAGTTTGTTGTTTCCGAAACACTCGCGGGAAGATAGAAATAGTAATCCTCTATTTCTGCATCTCGGACAGGATTTCTATAAATACACTTCTCCCCCATCAAAACTGTCCCAAATGCAGGACTGTGCTACGTGACACCAGATATTTAGGGATCGGCATTCGTTGGCTTAAAGCCAGGGATCACCGTGATGAAATTAGACGTTGCCCTAAGCGCCGGTTTAGAAAAAGAATCATCGCTAACTACAAAGGGTCTATACCTGTCGCTTGTCAAAATAGATATATCCAAAGATACTATATCTCAATCTTTCGTAACACTTACGAACACTGAACATAAAACAGTATTCAGCATTTCTTAACCCAAATATCCTTAGAAACAGACGCACATGCATTAAAAACATTATTTGCATGCAGATTTACATGAATGGTGGTGTTTTTTTTAAATCTTATCTTGCTTTAGCACACATATATATCTTCTTAGTTCGAGTAGAAAAAGAAGTAAAACTCATTTCACTTTTTGTCTATTGTCACTGATGCCCCAATTTAATTCTAAACAAAGTAAAGGATACTTGAAGAGGTTTTCATTTTTTCATTATATATATTGCTTTCTTTTCGTGATAGGTTAACAAATAAGAAAGTAAAGATTCCCACGCCCTTTACGAAACATTCACTATCAAAGGATCTTTTTCGAAATAATGAATACAAACAACGCCAATGTTTCCCAAATTGGTATGGAGGTTGAACGTTGGTCAATAAAGACAGGTGTAAGCTATCCGCTACAGGGAAGCATTACAACGTTCGCTTCCTTTAAAAGGACGAGGCTCAAGACGTTATATCAAAACACAAGGGCTCTGGGAATTCGGTTAGTTAGCATGTTTCCATTGTTAGATCTAACAAAGGATCGTTGTTAACAAAATGTTAATTTTTTCTTAAAGTTCAAACGAGTTAATGAGATAGATATAGCTGTGGGACAAGGAGAGGAATAAAGCTCCATGATTCCGTATTGGATTGGTGAGCCGCGGAATTTAACTTAACCAACAATAATCCAGCTTAAAATGAACTCTATTTAATATCATTGATCATATAGATCTGAGGTCAACTTATATTGGATTTTATTATTTCTCCATACAAACTTCCTTACTTTAGACCTTCAGGGAAATTAAGAGATATTTGTTAGTGGAAACTCTTAGCCTTGGCCCGGTAGTTTGGACTGTGCTTTGATGTTGTAGCCTAATATTTCCACTACACAATACACTGTACACACTATATACGACTACTTATAACAATCAGTCAAGGTTCGGGCTTCAAGAGGTGTTGTCACGACCGTTGACAACAGTACAAACTGAGTCTCCTTCCTATGACAAGTGCTTATAAAGACTCTTGCTGTCTAAAGTCAGCTACGCAACTTTACGTTTCAGTACCATACTCATACATTTCCGGCAAACCGGAAATGTGAGCTACAACAATCAGTTAGTTTAATTTTTATACACGTATATATAGATAGGTTTATTGATTTACATTTGTCATCTTTAGACTATAGTGGCGATCAAAATTAATTTGTCAAATGTTTTTCGTCTTTAGTATCTGTAATATTTTTACAATGCGTTTGAACTAAGATGATGCTATGAAGACACCATATTCTGCACACTATCGCCGTGCCGTCCCGTATCGTGACAACCCGCTCAAAACTACGCAGCGCGTTATTAGATCATAGTGAACGCGATGCGGCAAAGAGCGTCCATGTTTTATGTATGCGGCGTACCGCGGCCATCCGACAATAACGACCGCTCCCCGATATTAGCTTGGCTTTTTTGAACCGACGGCAAATAAGAGGAACGTTATGTCGTCGCGTCGCGTCTAAATTGCGAACACGAGCCCAATGTGTCGTTTCACACAACAATCTTACAGCTAGACCGTTTGGGTGAGAAGGTATGTCGACAATTGACGTACGAGATTTTACCGCTTCAAGACTTGCAATATTTCTCTGATTTTTGTGTGACTTCTAAATGTTTCTTCTTATCCACGCGGTGAAATTAATTTGGCATGCATATTTTGGTGAAATAAATAAACATGCGTTCACGCCCGTAACCCAGACGGGTAGGCAGATTATGAATTTCGCATCACATTTGGCGCGATCCTGGTACACTCACTGGCTTCTTCTACATCCATACAGCGCATACAAGCTCGGTAGCGGGTACTCCCTATACGCTATTCTTTAGAATGTCACTAATGTGATCGATATAAGTTAATTTTTTTTAAGGAAGAAGGTTGCATACCAGCAAGCGGATCACTTGACTTTAAGTGAACGCTACCTATAGACATACGCAACAAGCAAATGTGTTGCAGATGCGTTGCCTACCTTAATGGACAGAGGCCATAGACATGAAAAATTATATTTTCCCCGCCAACCCCCTCCGCATCCAATTCTAGTTAGTAATCATGAATTACAAATAAAAGAAACAATTCCTAGTTAATTATAAACATGTATCTCGTATCTGTATGAAGTGCATAAATGCGTGAAATCGTTTTTGTCAAACGCAATAAGTAGACCACGAGAGATAATATAGGAATGTACTTTTCAAGAAATCAAATAATATTTACAATAATAATAAACATGAATGAATCTCAACAAAAGGTACTTTAACTGTGAGAATTTTATTTGTCCATAATTACATTACCCTGGATTGGTCTTGCCGTCTCGCGCGTCCCACGCTTGTATAGATACAATGATTAAAAGGTACATTGGTGGGTAATCTATATATATACAAAAAGTAAACTGACTACGAGCACAATTATACGGCTCAAAGTCACTCAAAGGGCAACAGATAAGGCTCAGATAGGAGTCTCACTGTGTGATCGCAGAGCGAAAGTGTTCACACTGTCCGAAGAATTGCAAAATATAAGTAACAATGGGCCACACGTTGCTCACAGAACATCAGGTCATCAGACCGAAATAGATGATGATATGATTTTCAGAATAAAGGTCTTAGGCAGGTGAAAGTTTGGAATTGACAAAGAGGGAACAGTGGTAGAGCCCGCAATAACAACATCTTTTGCACGAATGGGCCGGCACGACCGTTGAAATACCAACACGTCACAGAAGACAGGCGTGAAGTAGAAGTATTCTGCGTTTCGTCTGATGAGTGACGTGCCGGAGGCCTAATTGTAGTCCTCTTCCCCCTCCTACCCTTTTCTAATAAGGAAAGGATGGTAAGAGGAAGAGGATTTGACGGATGAGGAGGGGATGGACAGGGAATGGAATTATCCTTTTTTCTGTTTGTCCCCTCCTTCGTCCATGAAGGTAGGCAACGCATCTGCAACTCATTAGCTTGTTGCGGATGCCTATGGGTAGCGGTACTTATTTCCAGGGGCCGCTTGCTCGTTTGCCACTTTGTAATATAAAAAAAAACGGATACATCTAGTCTAAAATATGCTTCGACTTTGTTGTAATTATCTTCTGCAAATATAGAAGTTTGCGAAAGGGAATTCATTTTAAAAGTACACGAAAGTCTAGCAATTCACCACATTACTCTGTATTAGACGGTTAAGCCGGGAGAATTAAATTAACAACTTTGTTTCAATTACTTAATCTTCTTTCCAGATGCTTCCATTGCGGAGCCGCCCGACGCGGTAACTACTTTAACAAAACATATATTAAGTTTCAGTGTTTCGTTTGCCATTGTGTATGCGAAATTCAACGAAACTCTATTCATTTCCAAGTTACAGAGACAATCCTCGCACTTAAATGCAAAGTAAATGTGTGCATATGTCATGCATGCGGGAATATTATATGCAACCCGCATATAATATTCGTGCATGCATGAATTAGTGAGCCCGTGCGGCGGGATAGAGTCGTTATGTATGACAGACGCTTCTTACTTGAATTTCTATCTCTTTAGTATTTTAATAAAATTTAGTTTGCGTATGCGCGAGTCTTTGTTGAAAGAATGATATTATATTTCGTGAGGGAAATTAAATAGATTTTCTCTTGCATTTATTATTTTAATATAATTTTTTTAGCAATTCTCTTATGTACCTAGATAGTGTCACATTATAGTTTCAAGCAATCTTTGTTTAAGTAGATTTTCCTCTTCATGTTCCTCAGATTATCTCCGTGCCTCACGTTTTCTAAACATTATGCTGGAAACAAATTTGTCACCTTACATTTGTGAATTTCGTCAGTTCTTAATCCGACTGAGAATATTATAAACTATCAGCTAATTGTGAACTGAACGGAATCATTCACTATTAGACGTGTCATGTCTCGACATTTTATATACTGTCGAAATCATATCGTCAAATTGTGAACTGCTATTTTGCTTGTGTTATTAAGTTAAGTTTAAGTTAGTATGCATGATTATTGTAGATTAGGTTCATTACGTTGGACATGATACTTACTCAGTCCAATTTTATTATTAAATAATAATTTTTAAGGAAGGCTATTATATCTCGGGAGCAGGTTTTAGGGTGCGGGGTAGTGGAGACGGTGTGCTGACAGTTTATAATACGACTAATCTGTAGTTTGCTAATTTGGCACCTTTTAAAAAAGATATTTAATGTGAACAAAGTGAACAAAAGCATACAATCTGCGTCACTCTCGAAATGTTCTTAGAGATATATGTTCCTGAAAGAGAATTAATAAATTCGATGTTAAGTTTAACGAATTCATTTAAGAATATTTCGTGCAAACGTTACACGATAGAGCAAACTTCTCTTTGTAAACCTATATTCCAGAAACAGAGAACAGTTAACCTGGCAGCGCAAAAGCATTAATGTTATGAGGGACGGAATTCCCAGAAGCCGTAACCCCGCGTTTGTAGGTAACATCTGGATGCCGGGTTAGGCGCCGGCTCTTTGAACCGGACAAATATGTGTTATTAAACACATTTAAAATTGAATTGCTTGTACTGAATCTCGACAAGTGCTTATTTTGAATGTTGCTTAAGTTAACTGCTTTAATAACAATACTACACGTTACGAAACCAATATAACATGACCTATACACACACTTAATAAACATGACGTGATATGTGCGTCATATCCAAAATTATGTGTGTAAAGTCCAATCTGGTTACTTATTTGATATAATAGTCTGGGTTCCCGTGGGATTTCTGGGAGCAGGCCAAAGATAGGTATATCCCTCCTCTTGTCTCCAAGCAAATTACAAATTTATTATACTCAAAATATCTTATGAAAGGGACTTTCCTAATTAACTAATTGTTGTGCAATAAGAATACGAACATACGAACCGGTTCTGATGTTAAGTGACCTCTACCCATAGACATCAGCAAATGCTAATATGTCGCAAATGCGTTGTCTGCCTTTAATGGACAGATTAGGGGATAGACTGAAATTATATTGCTCTTCCTATTAAATCCTACTTCCAATCCTCCTCCCCTTCCCATCATACACTTATCAGGAAATTATGGAAGAGGACTGAAATTAGGCCACCGGCACGTAACGCAGAAGCATACTCCTGTTTTCTATATGGTCGTAGCCCATTCGTGCAACGGATGTTGTTATTGCGGGCTCTACCACTGTAAAAATCTTAACTAAAGTTCTTTTGTCTTTGTTCTTTGACAACGCCCTAATTGGTATACTAGGAATCACAAGTTTCCTAGTTAAAGACCTAATTTAAGAGAATTGTTTTTGAGTCAACCCGCTCAGTGTTCCGTATAAAAATTAACGTGGGACTAAATTTTTGATTCGTCATTATTCTTTTTAATTTGAAGTCTTTAGTATTAAGATGACGATTGCGACTGTCGCTAATTGGTCAAATTTTGGAGTCACTATTCTAAGAACTATTTAGTCGTTAAATGTATTTATCACGTGTTATGAATCAGGATTCGGATTAAATGTTCAACCTAGTTAGCTTCGTTTGTAGCCGTGACTCACTTTCTATGTCAATTCTGACCACTGCTCTGCAAAGACAATAGCTTAATCGTACGTATAGAGTACGTTTAGTAACTTGTTAATCAGTTACGGATGTTTCTAAAGGTGCATCCACACGGCAGATTATTTTTGTGGAGCAACGTTTCAAACAACTGCGGTGTGGATGCTCCATAAAATATTTGAAGCCAAATTAAGTCTTATCTTATATCAATTTACTTTTCTCACCTCATTCGGATTTTTTTGTAAATTTAATACACAACACATGAAACATGCTTTTGAGTACGATAGATTGGTGACCGGTGGTCCCCAACAATAGGTGTCAATTGCTCCTGAATAAGGAATTATTCTATAAAGGAGGTCTCCTCGATGAGGAGGCCTGTGACCTTGTATTGGGGAAAAGGCTGATTTATTATTAAGTAAATATTATACTTATTCCTTATTTATAAAAATATGTAGAAGACTCCGCTGTCCGTCCGTCTGTCTGTCTATCACCAGACTGTATACTTCTATAGATAATGATACGGAACCCTTCGTGCGCGACTTCAACTTGCACTTGGTCGGTTTTTTGTATTATTTTTCCTTTCCGCATTCTACAACTGTACGATTACCGCCTTGTTGAATGATCCGATGCGACTGAGTGTCCTTCAACGAAGGAGCACCCATAACCGACGAGCATGTATGCGTGGATGTATGAATGTACCAGGATCGCGCTAAATGGAAATCCATGATCTCTGCCTATCCCTCTGGGTTACCGGCGTGATCGCATATTTATTCAATAAATTGAAATCAAAAAGTTTAACAAAAAAAAATGTTACCTTGCACGGCGCGAGTTTCAGGTACGATCTAAAAAGAAAGGCAATACTTTCTTTCCCCCCCGGACCCAGTTTCAGTTTTTTTATTGGAACAACAAATAACCGTGTATTGTAGTGAAAGCCTTTTCAAAGTTTTCTATAGCGTAGCTGAGCTCGAAACGTCAAGCGTAAACAAAACGTTGTTGTCTCAAACAAAACAAATCGATGCAACAACTTCGGCATCATTTCATTGAAATGTTCTGCTAAGTTCAGTAAAATATGCTTCGATGAGCTCCAAGTCGTATTGATATTATGATACTACAGTACTGTTACGTTGATTGTTAACACAAAAGAAGTGCCCAATGACATGCTAAGCGCTAATTTCGTGTTGCTTAAACAAGTTTGAAAACCCATGAACCATGGTTCCACGTGGTCGCATAATAGACTCACGATGTTCTCTACGGATGAATTGAATAGAGTTTTTTTCAAATAATATTCAATAAATAATTAATATTTTTGTAAAACAAAAACCCAAAGCATGTATTTTAATTAATATAATAAAATGTCGTCACAACTCTGGCCAATGGATGTATACTCCTTTTCATGAATGAAGCTCCGCGGTAATTTTAGGAACTAAAATTACAATTGTATTCTTACCACGATTAGACTTTTTGAGCTCCCGATATTTCGGCACAGTTGCATGCTGGTGACGGGCTGACTGGGGATATGCGGTAGTGCGAAAAAATGTTATAGGTAGCCGTATCGGTCTAGCTTGTTTCTAATTCTGTGACCACTACTATTGTTCGATTTCTCACGGCACTCTAAGTCCGCACTCGATTTAATTTTTTGTTGTCGACAAAACACCCTCACTGTGTATCGTGATAAGAATCCCGTCTCTTACAAACCTTATACAAGAAAAAACCACGAAAGTTTAAAATAAAATTGTAATGCTTTTACCCTATTTTCTCATATTTTCCATGTAAGTCGGTAGATCACCGCTTATATAAGTAAAAAAATATACTGTTTTATATTTTCATGCGCGAGTACAGCGTTACGTCTGGGGGAGTTCTTTCATGAAAAGGACTATACTTATTTTGATCATATTATTTTAAAATAATAAATTATCAAGTGAAACCTCCTTGTATTTTGGAATAAATTAGATTTAAAATACCACAGTACAAGGACATCTAATAATAATAAGAATAAATCAGCCTTTTCTAGAATGTTCCCCACTGCAGGGACACAGGCCTCCTCTCCGAGAGATGAGCCGTAATCCACCACGCTGGCCCATTGCCGATAGATGTCACATGTCTTTGAACTTGGTAGTTCTAAGAACATGCGGGTTTCCTCACGATGTTTTCCTTCACCGTTTTTTGAGCAGTGGTGATGAAATGAATTACACAAAGTAAGTGCCTGGGTTCGACCCGCAACCTATAGTACGTAAGTCGGTGCCTATACCGCTGAGCCACCACTGCTCTCCCATTAAAATTGACTGTTGTTCCTTTACACAGAGCAGTATGCATATAATAAAAACTTTGTAGATATTAATATTTTTGGTAATGATTTTGAGTAACTGTTGAAAAATGTCGACTTTTTTTCTCTTTAGCTCCTTTATGTATGTAAAAATAATTACAGGTTTTTAATAATTATAATTTAAATGAATATTTGTTTCCTAAATAAATTAATAAAAAATGTTTAAGTTAGAAATTTTCCGCTAAACTTTATCTCGTGTTCCACCAAGCGCTACAGCGCCCTACAGCGCTGGTTAATATTTCAACATTTTCGTCTGGTGGCGGACTGTCGAGGCGACATACCATGCTTAATGAATACACATCGTTTTTGATTAACATTTAATTGGTCATCACCATAATGTATCCCGTCTAGTGGTTTTTGTTTACGCCCGCCAATTAGATACGCGAATTAAATTGCTTGATGCGTTGCTTAAAGAGATTGTTGTGCAGTTACCACGTGACTCATTCCAGATTATACATTTAGGCTAATGTCTTCAATTTTATCATGGCTGTAATAATTTTATTTGTTTATTCCCACGCATATTAGAAGGCGTGCGCGGTGCACGATTTAGGCTTGACTTAAAAAATAATTTTTTTTTTTCCGTCAGCGTTTACCACCCTAAATCATTTAAAGAAAATATTGTTTTATCCGTGTTTTTAGGCAATAAAAACTGGCAGACAGAAAAACTATTGTTGGGATATTCGTATCTAGATAAAATTTTAGAAAAACGCAATTTACCAAAACAAAAACCGATTATCCAGGTACTAGAATATATATGAGAATTGCGTATGTGAGTATTTTATGTGTCTTTTCCTTCGAATCCAGAAAGATATGTTTTTAGGGTTTCAAAAGGTAGTATGATGAAGAATAAAATAAAGGCGTAAGGTACCTATGTTGACATAACAATTGAGTCGATATTATATTGAAAATAAGCCGTAAATAGTCGAGGAGCGTGTGCATAGAGATATGTGAATACGGGAGAACAGTGCCAAGACTATCCAAAGTGGAAATATCTAATATCGTAGTAGAGCCCGCAGCATATGTAGCACGAATGGGCCACCTCAACCGGTGAAATACCACGACCTCACAGAAGACAGGCGTGAACAGTAATTTGCGTTTCGTCCGATGAGTTAGGTGCCGGAGGCCCAATTACAGTCCTCTTCCCAAAATGTCTATAAAAAATATGTTTCCTACTTTCATATAAAATATAATCTATTATTATTTAATTGTAATGCATACATAAAAAATTGAAATATGTAAGGAAGTCCAGAAATTAAGCGGACAGTCGAATATAAGCCGACAAGATGTTAGTAAACATTTACCTGTATTAATAGTAAGTGTGTTGAAATAAAATTTACCAACAATTTATTAAATATACAAATAATAGTATTTATAATAACATAATGAGGACTATTAGAGGAGATAAACAAGTTGAAATAACCCCAATTCCTTTTGATTGCAGATGTGATCCAAGTGTGGTCTCCCCCCGGCGGCACGACGCGGCTGCCGTGCGACCTGGCCGCACCCGCCCGGGACGTTGCCATGACGCTCTGGTTCAAGGACGGAGACAGGATGCCCATTTACACGTGAGCTTCCTTTAATACCTAGGACACACACACACATGCTATGGAAACCAGATAACTGATATACTGTTTACGTTATTTTTTTTTGTAAATACATACTTAAATAGATAATTATACCCACAAACAGTTCACGCACACAAATTTCTATCCTGTGTGGGAATCGAAGCCACAACCTGGGACGTGAAAGGCAAGTATCGTACTAACCACGCCAACCGGCCCGTCTATTTTATTACCCCATATTGTTTTGTTTTGTCATATTTTTATTGTTCATCTCCTTGAAGAGGTCATTATGGTGTTGACTAACTTGATGGCGGGCACTCCACTTTCGTGCAATTTTCTCGTAATTTCTTGCCTCGCAAAACCGCGCTGTGGAATGATCTGTCCCCAGCGGTATTTCCAAATCAGCTCGTTTGCCTCCATATGCTATAAAAAAATTAGAGTTATACATGATCTTGTTGGGAAATTATATACATACTAGCGTGCCGCCCCGGCTTCGCCCAGGTACCACTAATTATGTTGATCCGATCGCTATCAAACACAGGAATACCCGCTGAGCCGATCCGGACAATCCCTGTAAATTTTATCGAAATCGGTCCAGCCGTTTCGGAGAGGGAACATACATACTTCGCTTTTTATATACTATTTTTTCATAAAAAGTACCCTATGTTACTTCTAGTACCTCCAAGAATATGTATACGAAGTTTTATGATGATCGGTTGAGTAGTTTTCGTGTGAAAGCGTGACAAATAAACTTACATTCACATTTATAATATTAGTAGGGAAGTAGGGATATACGAATCTGTATATATATGGTACCATAACTGTAGTAAACTTTATCGGGTTAGTATCCCAGCTGGATATCTAGGTGGTAATATGAGGTCTTATGTAGACGAGCTTTGTAGCCAAGGTAAGATATTTGTTGAGTATCTAAGATTGCTCAGAGGGCAATGGAAAGACGAAGTAATTGAGAACATGAACCAAGGCAGCAGAAATTGTATAGAAAAATTGCTAGAGGTTTCAGAATGGCGGTACGTACAGAAAGACACAGCGTACACATAACGGGATTCCACTGGATTCCCTGGTGGCAAGGGACCGACCTTTGTGACGACTCTTGGAGGCCTGTGTCCAGCGAGTTTCGGCTGATAATGTCCAATGTCATTTACATATATTTATTATTATTTTTTCAGGATCATATATCGGGTATGTGCTCTACGAGATTACGTATTCCATCTGCTATATGATACAAAAATTAACGTTTTTGAAATTATTACCGTCTGTCCGTGTAGCGCTATTAATTTCAGCGTAAATTTCAACAATAATATTTCTGTAATCTGATTGAAAAACGATTTATATATTGGCGAAGCGATTAAATTAATTTAAGCGATTAATCTGCTTGATGAGTATAATTTTTCCTCCTTTGTACGTTTACAGAGCGAAAGCAATAATGGAGCTAAACAGAAACAATGTTGGGAATTTTATTAACATCCGTTTCGTTTGTGTTGATCATTTCGGATATTCGATTGAAATCTTTCTTTTATTATTGATTTAATTTCTATTTGTTGGAGTTATAGCGTCCTTAGGCACGCTTAACTTGGGGGGTAAGCTGGTGAATGCGTGACGAGGGCGTTACGAAAAATGTTACGTTACGTTACGAGGCGATCGGTAGTTGTTTGAATTTGGAACAGTTACGACGAATTTTTTATCATTTATTTTCTTGTATTCAATTTTGAGTTAAACTATTGCCGAATCTGTTTTGAGTTTTCACTTCTGTCGGCAGTTGTTATGACTGTCTGTAAAAGGCCACTATGTCACTGTTAGTCTACAAGTTATTTAGGAAGGGAAGATCACTAACTTAATGGCACACCACTCTTTAAAATCTGTCAAGTCGTTTAGACTAAGCGAGTTCACAATGGAGCGGACATACATACCAGATACAAACATTACCGTCCCTTCCATCTGGGTCAATCGGGTGAAAACATCAAAGGTACAGGCGTCCGCCCCCCTCACCAGGCGTGTTTTAAGACCTGCTTAGGACACACATAAACCAAAACTTGTTTGCGTTTTTCTTTTCTTAAGAATATGAATTTTGTTAAGACACTTAGAAATGAACTAAATGTTGTTTGTGAGTTTGACATCGCACTTCGGATCACTTGCAGGAGCCACCTTAATACATATGTATGTATTTACAAAAAATATCAAAGCTTTTAGTGTAACTAACAAATCAAGTTACAAAATAATTAAAAACCTATAACTCGATTTTAAATGAATTTCGAAGCTAATTCACTCGAACTACATGGATGTGTGGGTTTCTACTGTTTGGGAGTTGTTTTGAGTATGGAGAAGGGTTTTTGTTATAGTAATAGGTCGCAAACGAGCAAGCGGTTCACTCGATGACCCGATGACATCTGCAAGTAACTAATGAGTTGCAGATGCGTTGCCCACCTTTAATGGACAGAGGAGGGGACAAACAGAATATCGTTATTTCCAATTCCTATACATCCCCTCCACCGTCAAGTTTCCTTCTTTTCTTATAAGGAAAGGATGGGAAGGGGGAGAGAACCAGAATTGGGCCTCCGGCACCTCACTTATCAGACGAAATGCAGAATACTCTACTTCACGCCTGTCTTCTGTGAGGTCGTGGTATTTCACCGGTCGAGACGGCCCATTCGTGCAACAGATGATGTTGTTGCGGACTCTACCACGTTGGTTACGCAAAATGGGTATACAAGTGTATACCAATAGCTGACCGTGTGGACTTGATGACCTTTTTGGTTATCATAAACTTTTGTTATCGCAATAATTATCTCGTCGCTTTGTAGTAAATTCAATCCCATTTGACAAGCGAGATTAATACCGAGCGTCTGTATAGGCAGGACATAATTGTGAAATGATTAAGCCATTGATACACTAAACAATGGCCTTATTAACTGATTCCGGCGCACTGATAAAGACCCACGATCTACGCAATCCGGTCAATGAGAACCTAACATTAATTAAGCTTATTAATGGTATATCATAATTAATTTTAGACAGATAGCATTTCAATTCAACAATATATACATATACAAAGATTGTTCAAGTTGTAACTATTCACAAAAACAAGTGGTAATAATTGCAGGAGGAGGGCGAGGGCGATACGTATTTTTTGTTAACAGGTATTATACCTAGGCTCACCGTCGTTGGGGTTGTCTAGGATAGCAATCAAGGGAAGCGTTGCTGTAGCACAGCGAAAGTAACAAGGGGAGTGCTCAGTGCATAGGGTTCAGTGTGTTCTTTGGAAATCCCGGAACGCTCTCCCGTCGTACTCGAGGATGCTAGGTTCCCAGTACATTCTAATCCCTGTCCTTTGCTCAGATGCATGTCTTTGTTAAGATTTTCAGTCCCGAAACCAAAGTAGTAAATCGTTATCAGATTAATGCCAGGATTTTCAAAGGAAAAACTAGATTAACCGCTGTCAAATGTCCGATTAAATGTCGGTTAAGTTGCTAGAACCGTGATCATCAGACAAACTGAAATTAATTTGATATAAATTGACAGGTGTGTTAGTTGATCAAAAATTTGACAAACCTTTCAGAAATCGTAACTGATCTCAGAAGTCGTAACTGGTTTCTGAAAGGTTAGCCATTTTTTTTCGTGATGTTACTGACGAGTAAGACAGGATAAAAAGCGTAAAACGGTCATCATTGGAGTTAATATTTAATAAAAATGAAATAAAATTTGCTATAAATGCTAAGAGGAAATAAAGCCCTCGTAAAATAACAAACAAGAAACGTATTTTTTTCGTTAAATATATTTTTATCGTAATAACTGTACTCGCTGCGTTCAGCAGATTCCGTTAAATTGACTCGCACATTTTAAAACAACTCTTTACGTAACAGGAAGGAAGCAATTCAGTAAAAGATTCCGCCCATCTTCCGTTTTGGACGTTCTCCAGCCTCGGAGCGTTGAATCAAAAGAGAAATATTTGTTAAGATCTGCCCGGAGTGTTCTCATCGGGTCGATAACATCCGCAGTGTGTTTGCTTCAAGGTAAAAATATTAGAGAAACGGATTGGGAAAACAACAACCTGCTTTCACAATGCTAATGTGTTTACAAGACTTGTGTGCTCGGTATCAAGAATATACGAACATTTACAAATTGTTTTAATACAAAGTAGACGAGCGTACATTCTAAATGATCTAGAAGTCTAAATTAAATTTCTAGGTCGAAGTGATAGACATAATATGCGGCAAAGTCTTAGCGCTCTTCTTCAGTGTCGTAAGCGAACATCGGAGTTAGATGGCACCATGCCAGAAAAAAATGTTCTGAAAATGTTAATTACAATTCAAGGATTGGTTTGTCATGTACTCCATAGTGAAGAAAATACTGTAAGCAAATCTTCACCATGTACTGTTAGATATAGGCTTCACTCAAGGGTCGCCACGATGATCGGGCTTCCCGTCACCTATAGTAGGGGAGCCAACGATGTTAAACTTGTACATCCTCGAACGTCATGCGGACCTATTGGATTTTAAAAATCAGATGGCGAAAAGAAAAATAAACGGTTTGATATTACGCACAGGCTGTAGCCTAATATTACCACTACACAATATACTGTATACACTGTATTCGACTACGTATAACAATCAATAAAAGCTCGAGCCTCAAGAGGTGTTGTCACGACCGTTGACAGGGGTACAAACTGAGTCTTTCCTTTGACAAGTTCTTATAAAACCTATTGCTGTTTAAAGTCAGCTACGCAACTTCACGTTTCAGTACCGTATTCATGTTTGTTTACGATTTTTGTTACTTTGTCTTGTTGAAATGGTCAGGTCTTTGAACTATTTCTTCGATTTTTTTTCATAAATTTAATGGCGCTACCCTAAGCGGCTACCCGGCTACACAAAGCAGACTGATTTGTGGTGTGGGGTATTTACTTTAACCGGCCTATACTGCGACGTTATGTACGTCACTGTCATTCCTAAAACTTTTGGCGCTATCGACCATCCATTGAGCAATATTTCCCGCAAGTTAAGTTTGGTTATACTTTGGGAAATAACTTTGTTCTGCCGCGAACTACTTTAACTCGCAAGGAAACTTTACATATTTAATAAGAATAAATCTACTTAAGTTTTTAAATCTGAGTTAAGAAAATCTTTATAATTCTACAACTCGTAATGAAGAACGTAGAAGGTAAATTTCATTTTGAGAGAAACACGTTCTTGTTGCGTCTCGTGCCCAGCAGTGGGAGATTATATATAAGTTGCGTCTCAATTAACAATAAGTGAGAGTGCCAGCCGAGCCGCGGTTAGCTTCATCCATCACGGCGGACGTCGGCTGCAGCGCGGTCGACAATTAATAACGAATTCGTGACATTTCGCTGTTGAATTCCTTAATCTTGTACGTGAATACATGAAATCATTAGCAAGAAATATTATGTTGGAGTTGAAAAATTAAATGTTACAAGCCGTTGTCATAATTCAAAGGAAATATTTCAACGAATTTCAACACCTCAATATATCCAACGAATCCCTACTAATATTATAAATGTGAATGTTAGTTTGTTTGTTACGCTTTCACGCGAAAACTACTGAACCGATCATCATGAAACTTTGTACACATATTCTTGGAGGTATTAGAAGTAACATAGGATAGAGAGAACATAGGAGGACATTTTAAGAAAAAAAATTACGAGAAATAAAAAAGAAGTTTGTCAAAAAATCTAAAAATCTAGCTACATCAACGCCATCTAGTAGTCCACTAATGAAGTTCCAACCCTGAGTCAGTACTCAGTGCAACACACACATTGTAATATCGAGGGTCACGTCATAGTATATAAAAGGCGATGTATGTATGTTCCCTATAGACCTATAGACTCCGAAACGGCTTGACCGATTTCGATGAAATTTACAGGGATTGGCCAGATTGGCACAGCGGGTGTTCCTGTGTTCGGTAGCGATAGGATCAAAATAATTAGTAGTACGCGGTAGTAGTAATATATATATTTTTCCTTGTTTCTTTGAATTTTATGGAACTTAACACCGCATATAGTTGAACTCGATCACACTGTACTAAATTAGGCTAATGATAAATAATACATCAACCTGACCTTTGAAGTTTTTACTATATTAAAAATTGTTCTAATTATTATGGTAGAAGCAGGCCGGAAAGGGATGAACACATTTTTTGTTTTCATAAAGGGGCAAACGACCAGCAAATCGCCTATCCTGACGCCCATGAACACCAGAGGTACTTCAGAGGTACTCCTGATTCTGATCTACTTCTTGAAGGAGTTTAGGTTAGTTAATTGTTTGTTTTATTTCAGGGTAGACTTCAGAAACGGGCCGCCGGTACATTGGGCGGTTGCCGGCGAGTTCGGCGCGCGTAGCCACTTCGTCCTCAACGAGTCGGACCCATCGTCAGCGCACCTCGCGGTCGACAAGGTGGCTCGCTACGACGAGGGTATTTATCGCTGTAGAGTCGATTATGTCGATTCACCGACTAGAAATTACAAGGTCAATCTTACTGTTATAGGTATGTGCTTTTATTTACTGTCATATTTGTTTAAAGTAATTAAATAAAATACTAGTGACTCGCTAGTTACCACTAATTATGTCGATCCGATCGCTACCATACACAGGCATGTGTCAATCTGGACGATCCCTGTAAATTTCATCGAAATCGATCCAGCAGTTTGGGAGACTATAGGTCTATAGGAAACATACATACTTCGCTTTTTACATACTATTTTTTTTTCATAAACAGTATCCTATGTTACTTCTAATACGTCCAAAAATATGCGCACAAAGTTTCATGATGATCGGTTGAGTAGTTTTCGCGTGAAAGCGTAACAAACAAACTTACATTCACATTTATAATATTAGTAGGGGTTACAACAGCCCGAGTTGGCATCAGGCAGACGGGCGGCCGTGAAAAACTATAGCTAAAACCTTTAACAGTAAGGACTACAGTCATTCTGGGCTGATTCCACATAAAACATTGATAAAAGGGCAGAAAGAAGATAAAATATTAAAAACACTTAGATTCATAGTTACCATGACTATGGGACGAGTTAAATGGATTAGTAAAACCATAGATATGTTGTTAATCTTCATAGAGGGATAAGTAAGAAATTCAAAAGAGAAGGGGATTAAGTTATTGGTCACCCCATCCAACAAAACGCAGAAGTAAATGTTGGTTCGTTCTTTGAAACTTCTCTTTGTTTCTCTCTGCTCTTTCGACTTGCCCTATTCACATTTATGACCATCGAGGCTCTACCACTCTTCTTGTACATGCTCGTGGGTTTCAGCAATACTTTATAACGTTGGAACAACATTCACACTATTTCAGTCTACAAATTTTAACTGAAAGGCTTCATATTATATTTATTATTTAAGCTGCGAAATGTTTTGACAGTGCCTCCGGAATCACCTCGGATATACGACTCCGATGGTCAGGAGATCACAGGCTCGATTGCCGGGCCCTTTCGCGAGGGATCTAATTTGCTCCTTTCTTGTCAAGCAGCCGGAGGTAATTATAATATAACGCCATTATCTTATTATCATTGTATATGGCTTCTGTGTTATAAATTATCGCTAAATCCCCAATGCCTATTTTCTGCTCTAGAACTGGTGAGTATCACGTCAAGCCATAATTTTGATATTTAATAAAATAAATAATGATGCAATTTTTTATTTACATAATTAAAAGATAAGAGTTAAAAGATAAGGTATATAAAAGTTATTACAACATACATGTATGCATTATTAACATATTAGATCGGAGAAAAATTTCGTTTCTAGTATTTACCATAAAATTTACAGCCAGTATTATGTGTATCTGGCTGGTTTTGATAACATTAAAAAGGTTAGATTAAAAAAAATAGTGTTCTTTTTTAAAAATTTGAAATGTTTAACTTAAATAGTCCTAAAGCTCGCGGTATATAGCTTTTATGTGTAAGCCATTATCGCCAAAATCATCTATTAATTATATATTTCTCGTACAGTTAAAATAAGCGCCATCTGTCATTCTGCAACATCAACTTTAACATAGCGATCGAAGTGAATAGTTTTGTGTTCATTTTTAGAAATTCATCAATCGATCAAAAGAAGAAAGTTTTTTAATAATAAATATAGTAAATTAGTCTGCTCATTAAAATGTTCAATTATTCTTTTGTTCTGGACCGTAAGTAGTTGTCGACAGTACTAACAGATTAGTGTAGGTTTATATTTTTCAAAATATCGAATTTGTTTTGTTTACAGTTTGTATTAAAAAATATATATTTTTGTATTCAATTTGTGGAACATAGCAAATATTGTTGTCTACCTGTCTATTAGATTTATAAGATGTTAGCATTTAAGTTACAAGGGTTGATTTTTAATTGATTGCTTATTTATTATTCAACCATTGTGTGATCTTTTCACCTGTTTTTAGGTTACACTTCTGTCGGAAGTCCTTTTTCCTGTGTTTTTTTTAATTCAAGTTAATTAAGTGTTACGCTGCTATAACCGAAAAGTCGTTACTATCGAGTTTGCGTTATAAATTAATTTACTATAGTTAATGTCGGAATGGAATAGAATTTCGACCATTGGAAACAAATAGTTTTAAAATAATGAAATGTTATTATTTTTATATATTTATTTTTTGAGTTATTATCAAATTCCCCTTAGGTAATTTGTTGTGGGTTTTTTTTATTACAACAAAAATTACATTGACAGGTAAACCGGCACCGGATGTTTCCTGGTACAGAGGGCAGGAGCGGTTGGCCGTTACAAAAGGGGGATCGGTGTGTCAGTTGCACCTGCAAAGGCTTTCCCGGGAATTTTCCGGAACGACTTTGCAGTGTCGAGTGGAGCCTCCGCTTTTGAAAGCTCGGTACAGAGATGTCACCATTAAACTCTTTTGTAAGTTATTATTTTATTGTTAAAAGTTGTATACAGTACCTAATGAAAAACATACACGTTTTCCGAAGATGTAGTAGCACGAAGTAATATAAAAAAACACACACAGGTGTATGCGCGGCCGCAAGGATGCACGCACAAACGCATGCCCTTACGCTCGCCCACACGATATAGCAAGCTTACACGGCAGCATCCGCACGCTCTCAAGCAAGCTTGCACGGCCGCACGCTTTAACGCATCCAATCCGATCCGTCTGTTAGAAAGCGTTTCAGATTGATTTTAATAAATAATGTTAATATATATTTATATATATATATATATATATACATAACTTTTTTGTGTGAATGCAGTAAAACCTCAGTTCGTTCGTGTGACGGGCTCGGGTACCACTAGAGCGGGACACGAGCGGTCTTTCGTCTGCACCACGCGAGGCTCCAGGCCCGCGCCGAACATCGACTGGTTCATTAACTCCCAACGCATCGACTCCGCTATGACAGAGGTAGTTTCAGAACTAACTAGCAACCCGCACCGGCTTCCCGGTAGCAAGCGTATACGCCAACATCTTTTTAACAACAAGTTTATTGAATTAGATGCCTAAACATTCCTTCGGAATCATTTTAACAACAACTGATGCACGAATGAGGCTTGATCGATGAAATACCACGACCTCACAGAAAATAGCGTGAAGTAGAAGCGTTTCGTCTGACGAGTGAGGTGCCGGAGCCCTAAGCTTCCTAACCTTCTTTTGGAATCACTCCGTCTATTATAAAACGCATGGAGGTCAATTTGGTAGTTATTCAGATAAACGAACTTGCCAATCCGGCTTTGTAGTATAATATGCAGATGCTCTAATGACTTATTTTACGCATTCACAACATTTACAAACAGATGGACGTAGACGGAGAAGTTACAAGGAGTGTACTGACCTGGAGAGTGAGGAGGGAAGACAGCGGGCGGCAACTCGTCTGCCGGGTTTCAAACCCATGGTTTCCTGCTTACACGTTGGAGGATTCAGTAACTCTAGAGGTGTTTTGTACGTAGTCATTATTATTGGACTTATTATAACTGTCATGAGATATTATTAATTAAATAAACTAACAAGTTTCGGACCTATCTGAGGTCCTGAGTGGGATTAATTCGCGGTCGAGCCCCGCCTCGCACGTGCGATAGGTCCGAAACTTGTCGGGGCCAATAATGATGTTGGTGAATATCGTAATATTATTCAATTATTATTCAATAGGATACCTATTGAATAATAATGAATAGTTTATTAATTTTAGATCCTCCGGTTGCGCAAATATCGATAGCATCACCAAAAGAGTTGCATTTACTTCGAGAAGACGGCGACGCAGTCTTAGTGTGCTCATCCGAAGCATCGCCGCCTTCGACTAATTTTACATTCTACAAAAGTCTACAGGTAACAATTACTAACTTAATAAATAAATACATCTACGCAGACGTAATTAATTAAATTACACATAAAAAACTACAAGATAAACAGACCAATCACATACAAATTAGTAACAATAGAATAACTATGAAATAAATAGTTTCGATTTAATTTATACGAACAAAAGAGAACAAAATAAAATACATTAAAAATAATAATAATGTTGAATATACAGTGTGAACATGACCCATTCAAGACAAACGAAGACAGATGACAGTGCACAAGGCACCCATATTTTACCATCATTAGCACGCTCTGGTTACCCCGTTTGTATATGACCCCTGTAACCTACACAAAAAAAGATACAAAAACACGCTCTCACGATATGTTTCAAAACTGGACTATACCTACGTCTTGTGGTTCAAATAAAATCGAGTTTTTTTTGACAATTTTCTTGTGGTGTATGGTATGTGATGAACTTAATAGGTACTAAATGTGACAGGACTTGAATCTGTCATTATTTTTCATAATAAAACAGGACACAATTTCCATCAAAGCTTCACCCATTTTTTTGTAGAATCTAAACCGAGATCCACAGTGTAACAACTAGGATACAAAACCTTGGAATAACTCGGAAAAAAAATTACATACAAAACTATTTCATTCAATTAAATTAAGTCTTGAGACACTGCACAGATAAAAAAATATCGTATAAGGCAGCTGTAGAAGTTGTCACTTCAAAAGGATCTCAGCTCTTTTACTCAGCGTTCATTCATTTAATCTCACATTCCATGTTTGACATATAAATAGCGAAAATAATAAAGGATTTACAAGTTTAATTAACTTGTTCTTATTTAAACATTACCAGGACCACCTTATCCACGACGATCCCGTTGGAGGCATCTCAGTGGAAGGGAATAAGCTGGTGCTGCGCGGTCTGAGGCGGCACCATTCCGAGAGATATCGCTGCAGAGCGAGGAACTCTGAAGGCAGCGGATTAAGTGAACCGCTTACTTTGAATGTGCTATGTGAGTATTTCCGCTTTCCTTTCGAGTGGAAATAAATTTTACTATCAAAGAGAGATGTTCTTAAAATATTTTATTTTCCGTTAAGTTATTTTGTTCATTTATGATTTTAAGCTAATGTTTTAAAAATGTTAATATAATAAATATTCAACTGGATTACAATATGGAAATTAAATTATTTGTCAGTAATGTTTTTATAGTTTTGTGTAACTAAGAAGTTTTGGCTTGATCACCAATTACTAACTAAAGACGCAATCCAATAATTGATGTTTTTACAGCGAATCTAAAACTTACGTCCCGCAGCGGCATTCTGTTGGCTGATAATCAATAAGAGTGTTTATGTCTATGGTAAACGGGAATCGACATTAAACTAACAAAATGTCATTGTGTTTATTGATGTGTATTTGTCCCTTCATGTATATTTTTATGTATATTTAACAATTCATGTATATTTATGCTTTTATGGGTAGCGGTCACTTAACATTAGGTGACACGCAAGATCGCTTGCCACCTTCTTCTATAAAAAAATATTCGTCACTTTATGGATATTTACCACTTCATGTTTAATTTTCACTTTATTTATACTTAGCTAACTTAACACTTCATGCGTATTTGTCACTTTTTTATGGAAGAAGGTGGCAAACTAGCAAGCTGATCACCTGTTGTTAGGTGAGCGCTAGCCATAGACAAGAGGGAAGGGGAAGAGGACTGAAATTAGGCCTCCTGTACCTCACTCATCAGACGAAACGCAGAGTATTTCTAGTTTACGCCTGTTTTCTGTGAGTTCGTGGTATTTCACCGGTCGAGCCAGCCCATTCGTGTAACAGATATTGTTGTTGCGGGCTCTACCACTGTTAGACCACTTTATGTATATTTGACACATCACGTACATTTGTCCCTTCATATATATTAATTCCTTTACGTATCCCACTAGCGCGTCCCGAATGCTCCGCCGGGAGTATCGTGCAGCAGCTGGCGGGCGCTCCCGGGGGCGAGGTCCGAGCCCGGTGCTCTGTCACCGCACCCTCACCCCGTGACGCGGGGCCATTGAGGTTCTATTGGACGTACAACGGTACAAAGGATGTCTTACCGGTGTGTAGATCTTTTCGTTTATTTTTTTATATAATGTTGACGCTCACGCTCGTAACGCAGAAGGGTACGCAGAGATAACAGATTATATCACTTTCTTCTAATCTGCGTTGATGCCTTTTTCAATTTGTTTGTATTATCTTAATCTGTGTTATCTCAACTTATTCACATTAAGTGAATAAGTAAATACATACTAAGAAATTTTTAATATTACGAACTTTTCACACTAAGATTTAAAACTTATCCATTCATTGCCTTATGTCTGATGCTATATTGGCTCCTTAAATCGGTGACACTCCGACTTGTTGTGTGCTCCCACAATTTTTATTATTATTTATTATACTAACAGATACCAGCTGCCAACATAACAGTGTCGGGCTCGAGTAGCACGGTGGTGCACGGCCTGCACAGCGGGCCTGATGACCTGGGCTGGCTGGCGTGCTGGGCCAGCAATGATATCGGCAACCAGCGCGACCCCTGTCTGTTTAGGATTATGCCTGCTGGTACGTTTTTTATATACACTAAATACAAGTGATAATTGGCAAAGGTCTACAGTTAAACGGGAAATTAAGGACGCAAACAATCTCAACAAGCGGGTCAGTCAGGTTCTGGCATTTTGCTCCTGGCCTATACAACAATTCACTCTACCGTGAAATGAGAAATGATCAATCATAGTAAATGGGTTCCGCTTAAGCTGGGCTGCTTCAGTTAAATTAAACCACACGGTGGTTGAAACCACGGGTCACATCTTGTCCTTTTATATATTTAAACAATTATTTTACTAGCCTTCCCGGAACCGCCGACGAATTGCGAAATAGAGGACGATATACTACGATGCGACCCAGGCCACGACGGCGGCCTGCCGCAGCGGTTCATCCTGGAAGCGCTGGAGGTACGGCATCACAGCGAACCGGACCCTCGGGAACTGGACGGCGACTCCATGAGCGACCAGGTGAGCGCGGCGTGGGTTAATATTGCCGTGCTTGTTGACTCGATGTCTAACCTGAATGTTCTTTTCCTATCGTCATTAATTGATACTTGTACATAAATCCATGGTTAAATAAACAGATAAGCACTCATGCCGATAAACAAGAGGAGTAGGCAGAGAACAGATCTCCATTTTGCAATGTTCTTACACTCTTCGGTCGCTTGTTCTACATTCATACATTTGGTCATCCTAGAAGAACTATCGACCAGATTATAACCCTCATGTGTGAAGGCACAAGAGGCGAAGTGTGTCAGAACCGTGGCCCAGAGTAATCCATAACAACTACCTCTGGGTTATTGCAGGCAAGGCAAGCTTCACAGCTTATTAAACGTTTATAATGTCTTGAGATCTCATAGCATGACTTTATTGAAATATAATAATAATAACTTTTAACATTATTATGTCTTGTTTGTTACAATATCAGGGATCAGTTAGGAGGTAGGCAATCCAGGGATTAGCTCAAGGGGTCAGTTTCAGGGAGCGCCGAAATCATAAGATATTAGGATATGCGGAGGACCTGGTTGGCGACTTTTTTTGTCTAATATGTTTGAGACGAGAATTAACCTAGTTTTATTTAGCTTTAAAACAGCTAGAGTATAAGTCACTAGCATGTTGTGTTTTGTACAATGTTATATTCTAGCTTTCGTGACACAAACATTTTGTGTTTCAGGGAATTTCAGGTCGCGGGCTGACTGAAACAGTGTACCGAGCTAGCAATGACGTCATTCCTCAGTTCCCACTTGACGCCTTGAGTCCTGGTCGGTATACATTCCTGGTGTACTCGGAGACACCGCGCGGCAGATCGCAGAAACCGGCCGCACTGCACAGCATTCCTATACGTACTGCTGATGACCTGGATAGACCAGGTGAGTTCTTACTGCGTAATAAAATATTAATTGAATTCCGCGTTAGTAATTAAAATGGACAGTGATTGTTGTTTAGCATAGGTAGAGTGAGTGTTTCTGCCGTAAATGAGGCTTATATCCCTGAATCGGAAATTTATAAATACCTATATGTATGTTCACAGTTTGTCTATTTGTACTTTGTGTATTATATATTAGCGATCTGCCCTAATAGTACTCTCGGCATCGCACGGGGAGCACTTATGACCTGTAGCCAGAAAAATGCTTGCAATGCAAAAATGCAAAGCATACATGACAAAATATATCGAAATGTTGCATCAACAAACTAACTTATAGCGCCATCTGTTACCAACTCCTGAAACTTTTAAATAATTTAAACATTTAATAGGCATTAAGAAATATTGAGGTCGGTTATCGTGACCAAAACTATTCTATGTTTGAAATAGGACCAAATTATACATAGTGAGCAAAATTGGATTAGTAGTTTCGGAGTTTATCCCGGACAAACATCGTGACATGAAAATATTTGTTTTATATATTTAGATTATAATTACATATTAATATTAATTTTAAATGTTAATGTTAATTAATTATATTACCAGATTCCCTGCAAACAATGACGCCCGGTCCCCCGCCCCAGCCGACGAGCGACAACAGTGTAGCACTGCTCATAGGAGCGGCGCTAGCTCTGGTCCTTCTGACAATACTGACAACGCTTTGCGTCACGTTGGTTGTTATGTGTAAAAAGAAAAGTCGTCCGCGACGGGAAAACGATGAAAGGTACATTTAATGATATTGAATCATTTAGATAATAATTTTTATTCTATAAAAACCTATTTAGAATGCGTGTAAAATCAATTTGGGGGCGATTTGATACCACTCTAACAATTTTTTGTCAAACTTTAAACAGATATATGCTGCAAAACATATGGTCTTCGGTTCGAATTCGCCTTTCTACTTTTGTGATTAATATCCTAGCTTAAGTTGAAGTTATTCAAAAGTAAGTCTGAAAAATAAATTATATTAACAAGTAGTTAAAAAAATATGTCGAAAAAGACCATAAGATTGCAAAAATTTAGAGACACTGGTCTCAGCTAAGTACGTGGTGAACAGCATACGTATTAATGTGTGTTAACGTATAGGAGTGATTTAATATACAGTGATTTAACCATTTAGTACGGTATTACGTCGAAGTGTCGGCGTGTCGATGTACGGCGGGTCCATGACACAGAGCGTGATGCCGACGGTGGTGGTGCGCGGTCACAGGGGTTCCAGGGTGCTAGCGGCGAGGTGGTCCGGAGTCTTAGACGAAGCGCCGTTAGCGGTATTAGCCTTGGATACCAGGGCACATGGTACGTGTTTTACATTTAATTAAAAATAATATTTTATCCTAACTAAAAACCCTAGTATAGTAAAAAACAAGGTATGCTTTTTTTAAACTAAATTGTTATTGATTTTAAGATTGTCCGACAAAGAGTTTGAACCATTTAATTATAATTTAACGCCATCTAACGTTCCTTTTGAATACCATTTAACGCCATCTGGCGATCCACTAAGTAAATACCAGCAGTCAGATCAATATTTAATTGATTATAACGCCTGTAAAATCTAGTCAAATCACTTTTCTTTAGATTTCAAACTGTGTACATATACTACATATATGTATGTTCAAATTGCTTGAATTATATGCGTTATTTTTTGTTCTAGTCGACACTGATTCTTGTCGCAGCGACGCTGATCACCAGGAAACTGACCTGACGAGCACAGTTGGTGACATGGAGACACAGACAGACCCTTGAACACAAGTGAATATATTTATAGAAGTATTATTTATTTTTTTGTGCAACCCTAATGCGGTGCATCATCAGCTTTGACTTTATGAAAAATGCAGTAGGTCGTTTAGAGAAAGGCATAAAGACTAGTTGAGTTTCAACAAGCTGTTGCACTCTTTTCGTATATATTTTAATATATTTGATAGCTCATTTTAAATTTAATTCAAGTCCTTCTTTAATGGAACGTTTATGTTTACGTTCAACGTTTCATTTCATTCACAAAGTTTTTAAAGATGGATGGACATTTCATTGATGTTGCCATATCGTTCTGTCCTATTTTAATGATTTCTTACCCATGATACTCCGCTATTCAAATCTTTATATACAAATTAATTACGTGGGTGTCTGCCTTTTGTCTGTCCTGATAGGCTTAGTCCCTAATCTATGGACTCTAGTAAGCCCTCTAGTACCCTAAGAGATACCTGCGACTAATTTCTGCTTCATTCAGCATTACTCGTTATAGTTAACTTTATGATTTTGTCTCCAACTTTTGTACTATCAATCCATTTTGATGACAAAAACCTTTTAAAACTATTTTATTTTATGATAAACTTAAACCATTGTAATATTATAGTCAACGTCTATTTATTTATTATTTTTCTATAAACAAATGTAAATATAATTAAGATTTGTAATAAGCTTACCAAATAAATTATATATTAAGTTATAGTGTGATAAAACATTGGCGGATCCATGGAGGTGAAAGCCTCCCCCAAACCAACCCTTAACGAATTCTTCTTGACAAATTGACTTGATCAGAACGCGTTCAACGCGCGTCGTCCACACGCAGAGAAAACGTCGTGTGTAAAGCTGCAAAGGCCCTTAAGTGTTATAAAATGTTGTGTGCTAAATCTATCCTCAGTAGGTTCAAAAACCCTCCCCCTAAATGGGGGTCAACCATCAAATGACAATCCTGGATCCGCCCTTGAGATGAATAATCAAGTTTATAGATGAAATTTAGTTTGCAGACAGTATTACGTTTGTAGTGATAAAAGTAATTTAAATTGAAGTACATAACGTTGTACGTAGATCGCAAATAACAATTACTATTTGCATTTAAAGAATCCTATTAGGAAATATCACAGGACACCTGTATCAATGGTTGATTTCACATTAAGGAGGAATTTTTGTAAACAAACGCCTCACCTTATCTTTTAGGATATAATTCGTAAATTCCGATGTATTTTATTTCTTTCGCACAATCAAAATACAATTTCCAATCACTTAGTGTCACTATTTTCACAAAATTACATATCCAATGAAAGTACAAAAAGTGTATTGGCCGCCTTGTAATTGACGTTTGTTTGTTTACAAAAATTATATGTTGATGTGGAACAAACTGTAGTTATTTTTATATGAGAAAATTTCGACCACAATGCCCTCTGTTGTTAATTGGCGATTTGATCGAAATATTAAGATGATAATTTAGCAGTAGCCTGTTGACGCTTCTGAAGAGTACCTCCATAATCTTTCGTATTTAAGCCAAATACTACACGAAGACGTCATACCCTAACAATTAATACTGTTACTCCATTTGTTTTACCGTGGGCTTCCACTGCTGAAAACATTCACACAAAACATATTGTCATCTTAGTTTTTTCAGTGAGAACGATAGAGTTAGTGGAAACCCACGTTATGTTTGATATCTCGCGAAGCAAACAATTTATAGGCCTTCGTTGTTCATAATGTATGGTATAACAGACTGTCTTTACCCAATAATGGAGAATAAATAAATAAAATCAAAAATAGCAGAATCGAGAACCAGTTTAATAAACTATATTAATATAGTAATAATATTGTCAGGCAATTGTTATATTAACATTATTATGAAACTCATAACTTGCATAGATTGTGTCCACGTTCCAACGATCGTAGATAATATTAACGAATAACCATATTATGATAATACGGGTATTATTTTTATATGATGGTGTATTAATTCCAATATCTTTAGTATATGCCGTATACTAAACAGTGTTTTATCTCACCGAACAAAGCTTTATACATATAGTTAATAATTTGAAATAGCGTTTAAAAACACACAATATTCATTTCATTTTAATTGACGATAAAAAAAAACCTTAAAAAAACACTTAGTGGAACCACATGTATATGTAATTAAATAATTGTGTCATTTCAAATGTATACGTTTTAGTATGACATTGTACAGAACCATGTAATAAATTATCCTTTATATTTGTAGTAGGTTGTTTTACTTCAAAAACAAAGTCTAAAATCGTGTCCGTTTCAGCCGACATTTGTCCACTGCTAGACGCATGGGTGAATGAATTCCTATTTATATTGATTAGGTCGTCCGTCTACATCATGGGAAGCCTACGGTCTTCGTCGACCAGAGAACACAATTCAAGAATCTTTCGGCCCCAACGAACATACAATCTGTAAGCGTCCGGCCCATCCTTGGTTCTGCGGATCATATAATTTCTGATGCGATTTCGCAAATACTCCGAATATTGCCCTTTGAGTGATCTTGACTCGTATAATGGTGCTAGCGGTGAGGCACGCCTCTACTGTAAGACATAGCTGGCAACAATACTAGTCAGAGACTTTCGTCTTGAAACACTGCGGTCGATGTTGGGTCGAGTGGAGTTTAAGTGTAGCAGCTTAATATAGTGTGTAGAAGAGGATTGGACGGGGGAGGGAACGAATAAGAGAAGGAAATATCCTTTTTCCTGATCATTCTCGCCTCCTCCATTTGTGAACGGCTTGATCGTTTACCACCGTCTACCATCAAAAAAAATCACACAGAATACAGTTTCGTAATCTAAATCATTACTTTAATTGTTATTTAATTCCTAATAAGTAATAATTACATATACACTGTATACGTATATCACTCAGAAGAATTGGTAAAGCAGAAGGGGCGTAACACCATCAGAGCGTCACGCCGTTTGCCGTCACGCCACAGCGGTCGATTTTACTGTCAAGACGCGGGCAAAAGATGTTTCACATTTTTAAAAAATCGTTGATTTCTTTGAAATATTTACTCAATTAATATTTAATTCATAAATAAATAAGGTTTTTTTTTTAATATAATTGTTCATAATATTTGAACAATGCATTGTCCAATTGTTTCACAAGTATCGATATTGCGCAGAACATTTCAGTATTGTAGACTGATTGGGCTATTCAGTATTATATTCGGAACAATGACATTATAATACGAAGCTGACGTACAATGCAGCCGAGTGTATCGAGTGAGCTGCTAATATTGTTATAATACAAATAGCTTGCAGTATGGATAAGGATCAAGTTAAGGTGGGTGTATTTTTAACCGACTTCAAAAAGGAGGTTATATTGTGTCATGAGCAGTCTATGCCAATGATAAAATCATAATCATAATGATTGGATTGAATAAAGGACTGTAAAATGGCTAGTTAATAAACTAGTTTTCTAAATTTTCAATTAGATGGCGTTATTATTAATTTTAAAATTAACTTTTTGTTCCTTATACTTTTAAATAGTGACCCGCCCCGGCTTCACCCGTGTACCACTAATTATGTTGATCTGATCGCTACCGGACACAGGAATGTGCCAATCTGGACAATCCCTGTAAATTTCATCGAAATCGGTCCAGCCGTTTCGGAGTCTATAAGTCTATAGGGAACATACATACTTCGCTTTTTATATACTTTATTTGTCATAAGAAGTATCCTATGTTACTTCTAATACCTCCAAGAATATGTGTACAAAGTTTCATGATGATCGGTTGAGTAGTTTTCGCGTGAAAGCGTAACAAACAAACTTACATTCACATTTATAATATTAGTAGGGATTATTGTCTAGGCAATTGGACAAAGCTATAACATTATTGTATTGTCATCGATCCGTGCTACGTACTCCAAAACTTTTCAAGTCTATCATATGTCTTTAAGGGGGTAAGAGTGACTGCACTGAGTGAATGCGGTTGCGGATGTAGGAAGCGGTTTGTCGCGGTTGAAACTGCGGATGACTAAGCGCGGACAGCCGCGACGTCGCGCTGTGTATGGACCGCATCCATATTCGCGCAGTTTGCAAACCCCCACGCCGTGACGAGTAACCAGCCATGTGTACAGGCTCTAAAATTTACGTCGAAAGATTACGTTCCTGATTCTATCAAATACGACTTCGAAGTGCTTATTGCGAAAAAATGCAAATGCGTCCGGTTTGTTTAAAAATCGACTCATAAATATTCCGAGTGCTCAGTGAACGCAATTAAGTGACTCCAAAGTTTTCATACAGTTTCACCGTACTTCGGTTACTTCACCGGACAATGCTGACAACGTCTTGTTTCACTGACATAAAGGTATCGAACATTTTGAACTATATAAGTCGAACATCGTATATAAATAAATAAATATAATAAAGCAGTTATCACTAACAAGTTGTCTGCATAAACACATCCAGCATACTTGCTCGTCGATTGCAAGCATTCTTACCGTACCATCTCTCTTTGGATATCAATCCGGTTGATATTGTAATGTTTGAGGGTTGTTTAGAATTAATAATTAAGTATGTGGGTATTTTTATCTGTCTTGTGTGTAAGTCAACCGTGCAATAAACCAGTCAACGTCGCACTCCCGTCTTTCATTATCGTGTTCCCCGCAGTTGTTACAAATATTACATCCTTTGAACTAGAATGTCTTCTATTAACACTTAATTTAGTCATTTGAATTACAGTACACTAATTAAGTATATTTTAATGGACGAACACCATCAGAAAGTATAAGAACACTAAAGCATTCGTTATGGAGATGACAGAAATCGATACAGCTCATACATATTTAGCTCGGGGGAGCAATTAACTCCCTCTACAGTTTTATGTCGACTGTCAATTAATTTACAGAGAGCGTACTTATACTACTACGTATTGTATACATAAATAGTACATTGATGGTAGTACCGTCACATCTTATAAAATAAAATATACGCTCACGCCTGTTAACCAGAGGGGTAGGCAGGGATTATGGATTAACATTCAGCGCGATGCTGGGACACCTCTCTCGCTTCTTCTACATCCATACATCGACGCATACAAGGTCGTCGGTTACGAGTACTCCTTATATCCCTCCTTCTTTAGTATGTTACTAATCTGATCGATATAAGTTCTCCTTGGACGTCTCCTGCCAATGATACGACCACTTAGCTGGCAGGGTTTTCTCCCCTATTAATGAGAGAAGCGTTGCTGGAGTTTCTTCCGCCACTTCTTCTTCCAGCGCAAACACTCTCCGAAGTGGTAGTAATGTTAGCTCTAGAAATTCATGTACTCCGATAATAGCTACCGATCGAGCCGAGGCACAGCCCTCTCGGGCACCCTCGAATCGGAATCCTAAACGCGTAATGAGTGACAGCCCAAGCCGAGGTTCCCTCTCGGCCCTTGAGCCGAGTCACTCGATGTAGCGTCCACCAAAGCGACCTTAGAGCTCGGCGGCCTTCCAATCCGGTAATGATAATAAAGTAACGGCTCGAGTCGAGGCTCCCTCTATGTAGGGGGCCCTAGAGCTAAGTTACTCTTAAAGAGGCTTAAGCTAGGCGCCCTCTGCACTCTGCCACCTCGAGCCCAGTGTAGCTGTAAATGCCTCCTTTAGGCAAACAGTGAACTTTCACCAGAGTCACAAAATATGTCACCGCTGGTACACCACAGCACTGCAGGGAAGGAGGTTTTTAAGGGGGAAGTGATGACAAAGGAAATATCCTTTCATCTGTATATTTATGTTTTATATTGTTCTGAGGGAGACAATAACTAGGAACCATCAGAATTTATTTTTATATATTTTCAACCTAATTCTTATTTGTTTATTTAGCGGCTTAGTTATTGGCGGGAAATTAATATTAGATGAACTACTTGCTTGTTTACCACTTTATATAAAAAAAACCTCACTAAATTACTCCTTGAGGCTACGAAACCATTGTTACACATATCTTCAGTTCTGGTTTTCTCTGGAGGGACTTTAATTCTCGAGATACAAGAAGATGGCAAACGTAAATGGTTAAAAGTTATTGCACATTTCTTGAAGTACATCCCGCTTGTCTTGTTACTTGTGTTAAAATCATTTTAAAAGAATAGATGCTAATGAAGTGACTCGACATCACTATATCATTTCCGGGTGGCCGATGACAATGAAATATGAAAAGACGCCACGATCCAGCGGCCATTTTTACACGTCACCGCAACATCCAATTTGTGCAAATGTCGACGGCAGATTGAACCGTTTCCGTGAATATATTTCTACTACTACTGTTGCGTTTTTTAAATTTGATTTGGTCGTTATTTTAAAATGTGCTGATGTAGGTAAATTATCTAAGTTATTAATATTTAAGATTCAATATCTTGGCTTTGTGGTGAGTATCGATAGTAACCTTTCAGTGACTTATGAACAAGCTTTTAACAACCAGTAAGTAGTAGTGGATAATGTATTCCGTAATCATTTTGCTTAGTTTGCGCACATGAGATCCAAAAGGGTCCTCAAATTTGAAAGTAACTTAATCAGTGGAGAAGGGCTGTAACAATTTTAATACAATTCTTAAAATGTTTTAAATTTAATGACAAAAAATATTATTTATCCTAGACCCCAATATATATATAGCCATCTATCCCCTATACAATATGTAATTTGATCGGATTTTTAAGAACTAGTTAGCAAATTTTTCCGTTGATTAGCCTATCTTTTTTTTATTGTGACTGACTTGACACTGACGGAAACCGGACGTAAGTGTATTTTATTTAATTGGCACTGAACAAGTAGGGTATTCTAAATAAACATTGAGAAATTACAGGGAAGATCGAATCTTCAACGGAGTTAACTGAATTACTGAATCTAAAGAGGTCCTAGGCCGAACAATAAAGGGTCCGACAAAAGCTTTTTAGACTTCATTAAATTGATCAGATTTTTGATAAACTTTGATTTTTCGTCTAGTACGACTTAAGGCTCTTTTGGTTATTTTTGCGATGTGGTGATTTATCTTATCCATGGAGATCTTGTGAAATATATATTTAAAAGTCTTAGATGATTAATATTGCTTCGTATTATTTTTATTTACGTTGATATATGTACAAAACGCATACGCATCTTACCACGCTATTATTCGTGTTCGGTATGAATTCTTATCCACTTAAATGTGTTAATTATAAAGAGAATTTAATGCAGGTTATAATTGTCTTTTAAACTATATAATTCTGACCAATAGTTTAGGAGATATCAAAGGATTAAAAATTCACGCAACTGAAATATGCACATGTAACAAAGAAAAGTACAATTTTGCTTTCTTGTTTTACATTTACTATATGTCACAGCTGTCTGACATCTGATTTTTTTAATGCTTAACAACAAAAGGCCTGTACTGTAAGAAATTGCAAAGAATCAAATTAAGTATGATTTAGATAGAATGGTTCGTGGAATAAGTTAAGTGACTGCCCCTGTTCCAAGTATAAGGAAAATAAAGTATTCGTCAGCAAAATTGGTAGCGAATTTCAGGATCACAGATTCATATGCTTTTACCTTCAAATTTAATAACATCTCACTTTAAATTAAATCAATTCTATCGTACATATTATCAAAGCTTTGTACCGGGATTCAATTGTAACATTACTAAACCAAAGCTTTTACTTTGATCTTGACTTTGTTTTATGTTAAGTAATGGAAGGAATTTTGAATGGGGTATCTTAGTAAAATCTGTTACTACGTGATCCTGTGTTGGCTTGAAGATCAGAGAAGCGATTTAATGTAAGACTGTAATCTGAAATTCCGTGTAACACTTTTATGGGTAATTCGGGGACTGTGGATCGATAAAATCAAGTCAACAAGAAATGATTAATTTACATTATCTTTAATTCAACTCGATTTCTTTGAAAAAATAATTTTTATATTAATAATGACGTACTTCGGTGGAATTCTTTTGCCGTTGTGTAAACATTGTTATACAGTTTGCGGTCAAAGAAATGGATAGTATGATTATAATTCTAGCCTATACGTCGAAAAGTCTTTGATAAATTTTATTCACTTTAAGCTATACTTTTCGCCAGTTATAATGGAAAACACAATTATTTAAATACAGACTGGATGCTCAGAAGTGTGGTGGCAGTACAATTATCTAATTATACTTTTAGAAGTCTATAGAGATTGGCATTTTTTCTGGATAGGTAATTTTGTGTAGAAACTTTTAGTGATAACTTCTTATGGGAGGGTAAACGGCTTCGTAACGTAACGCGTTACGGCGCCAGTCTGTCTAGGTTCCCTTTCTCTCAAGCATACGGAAGTGGAAGGCAGGCTCTTCCTCTCTCACTCTAATCCACAGCGCTAGGCTTATAGTGATTAGTGTGATTTTGTTACGATCATAAGACAATTGAAGTGAAATTTTGTAATTTGGATAACTAATATTATATAGTAATTTGAGTAAATGTTTGTTTGTCGGAAATATTTTGGAATCTGTGAATTTTAACGTAAAAACCATTGTTTACATTAAAAAAATCTAGGTCTGAATATTCCTTTCAGTTGTCATTAGGATTTCAGTTCTATAAATTTCCAGACGGCAATCGAATGTGAAGCCTTGCGACGCGCGACAATTAACAATTCATGAGTGGCTTGTTTTATTCATTCTATTTTTAACCGACTTCAAAAAAGACGAGGTTATCAATTGTGCTGCGTTTTTTTTTTGTTACCGTAGAACTCCGCTCCGGGTGAACCGATTTTGATGTTTCTTTTTTCGTTCGACAGCTAGGGCTTGTCGCTCCCATTGTGTCTACTGTGATTTTTATATAGTACCATACATATATAGGTGATTTCGATCGATTTCGATGATATTTTCACGGAATGTTAAGATTGGCCCAGCGGGTGTTTCTGTGAAGTTCGGTAGCGATCGGATCAACATAATGAGTGGTACCCGGGCGAAGCCGGGGCGGATCACTAGTATAGTATAAAGTTATATATATATATATATACATATATATATATATATATATATATATATATATATATAATAGTTTTCTTAAGGCATCCTCGTATATTGCTATATTCTTGGCTGACGCCGACTCCAAAATTAATTTCATTAAGAGTTCATTCTTATGTGTAATTCCATTATTATTAATGCATTTTTTATTTTTGGATATATTATATAGATATATATTTTTTGAAGTTGTTTTTTTTGTTCAAAATGTTGTTTATTTACTTTTCCTTAGAAATAAGTTCTGACGATAAACTTGCTCAGAACCTGCCTCTGCATTTATGATGTATTCCTTCTAATCCTTAAATTGATGTACCTTCAATATACCTTTTACGTGTGATTTAATTTATAAAAAATGTAATTGTTCCATGTTTTTTTACTTTTTTTTCTGTAACGATGATTTTTCAAATTGGCATTACGCGTACTCTTGCGTCATCTCACTTCTCTCAACACTTAACAATTTAATTTCTACACCACCCTTGTGCTTGTGGATTGCGTACCTCACGTTATTCCGGGAGTTATACAGGAAATTAGAAGGGGTCTCGGCTCAGACGCAACATGATTACGATTGCTGTTGGGGTGAAAAGGGCATTGAAATCCAGCGTAGCGCGACACTCGTCATCGCGTTGAACAACCACCTAGAATAATCGATGCAATGGGACTTAATAATGATTACAATATCGTGAAGGATTTTTTGGATAGCCGTTAATAAAGGTGGAGATTTATTGAAATTCTACATATTCTGATTACTCTAATGTGATAAAATTCGACCCGTGACATATCTTTAAAGCTTGGCTTCGGATGTTGCGTATTTTATGTACAGCAGCGTTTGATGTTTTCAGTTCAATAAGCATGTTGCTGACGCATGTTGCTCATGTCGATCTCGCGAACCTATAAGATTTTCCCCTACCAAATATCGTCTTACGCGACTAAAGAAGTTTACACTCCAATAAAGTACGTAAGCAGAATGTTTATATTATTTTACTTTTTTTAACCCTTGTGACATTGAATGTAGCGCGAGGCGCTTTCGATATGGCGACGCCAATTTTTTTTACAATTTCGAGGGTTATTAACTTTTTGAGTGGAACCCCTAATTATTTTGCTTAAATTAAGTAAGCCTATTTAAATCCTTAAAATATTACCTATCTTCCAGTAAAAGTCCCATCCGAATCGGTTCAGTCGTTTCGGAGATTACCCGGAATAACCAGACAGACAGACAGACAAACAAATACCGTATATACATCATGTGTATTGATTATGGAAATTATATTTTGATATAACATACACTTCAATTTTATTTATCTGTATAGATTGCTTTAGAAAATTTATTTGCGCTGAAACAACGATAAGAGAATCAATAGTGTACATTTGGATCGTGCGCCGCAAACTCTATAAAATAAAACGTTTCCTCCAGTCGTCGACATGTGTTAAAGGGGAAATTGCGCCGGCGAGGACGCGCGCCATATTGTGGTGCGGTTACCAGTCCCGATGTCATCAGCTCTGCCGGTCCTGAATGTTAATATCTGCCTGTTATATATCACGCTACACAAACTATCAACTATTTGACATTTAATTATAATCCTATTTGTTGTCAGTCTAAATTAATATAATTACACCAGAGCAAACTTATACCGACCAAATTTGTGACATATACTGTATTAAGAGTGCCCATAACCCTTGAGCACGTATGCGTACTTGTATGAAGTGACAAAACTGCAGTGAATATATCTCTCAAAAAGCAGCACGGTTATTGCAGATGTTCGTGTACTTACCTCATACTCGTTGCCTTCTTATCTCTATAAATATTCTGTAGTTATTTGAAATCAGTTCTTTGAATGTCGTACAATTAAACTATTAGGTAACGATTCGGTCGTCACTCGAAGCTTCCCGTGTTTGTATCGAACGAATTGTCATTCCTGGACACAGGCCAACTGTATGGAGCGGGATCCCAACAATATTTCAACATCTACGTACTCGTATTAAGAGGCTGTCCATTGTGATAGCGTTGTTGAACATAAACTGAGAGTTTAGTAATTCATTATTTACGAAGGATATGAAAGTTATTGGAATAAAATCGGATTTTATATTATTCAAGTTACCGTTTAACGTTAGGGAAGGCTGGAACTGTGGCCATGGCGTCTTTAGTTACAGTATTAATTCAGTCTATGGTTGTAATGGAGAACATTAATTTCACGTTGCCTCACCCATTCTTGCAGGCCCATTCAGTTCTCTTGCCCTTTCCATCATTTCCTACAAAGGATAAGATAGGGAGGGGAGTAGGATTGGGGCAGGGGGTAATTAGAAAGGATTATCCTTTTTCCTGTCTATGCCCTCCTGTATCCATAAAAGTTCCTTAAAAATATGCAAAAGCTCTGGATGATTTGCTGTTAAATCTTCATTATATTTAACATGGAAACATTTCGATACATAGGTTATAAATGTTGTAAAGCACCCAAAACTGAAGCATTCCAAATATCCTTACGTGAACCCATGTGCACTTTATTCCAAGATGAGTTAAAATCATAAAACCGTTTCTTCAATGAACTACGTCTCGTTTTATATTCATGACACAGTAAAAGTTAAATAATGCTGTCTGGGGTGGAAGTCTTATAAATTGCCCGAATTCTTGTCTGCGGACCTGGCAGCCGGCCAGCAATAACAATTTTCCCCAATAACAGTATGGAAACGTTTAAAACTAGATCCTTATAAATTAGCAACTGTTATGAATGTTTCATTTTATTTATAAGATAATTTGTTACGTGAACAATTTACTTTATGATTTCCGCAAATTTAAACATGTTTTTAACAACTTAAGTCGTGTATTTTTTACCTTAAAATTTTTATCTCATCATATCTCTCTTAATAATTGTACAATAACGATACAAAACTTAAGAAAAACTTTGTCCTAATATACTGGCCAGGACCATCGAGATGAAGTTTGGATTTCAATTTAAAATTAAGAACAGCGCCATCTCACATTGAAAACATGTTAGTTAAACAATGGTAGAACTAGTACCAGTAGCAACTGCTGCACGAATTGACTAAGTAGGCAGCGGAAGTACCAACTACCAATTTCACAGAAGACCGGAGTGAAGTAGAAGTACGTTGCGTCGACGAATAAGGTGTTACAGACCGCACTCCTTTCCCACGCGTCCAATCATGCATAGCTCATATCCGGCTCCTGTTTTAATTCCATATTTTTTTTATTGTTTTCTTCCAGATACATTTTGGTTTGTGTATTTATTGCATTTGACAACTATGTACCTTAAATTCGTCAACATAACTCATTAATATAATTAAATTGTAACAGATAATAATAGTTTATTGTGATGCATTGACAACAAATTGTATTGTTCCGGCAGTGACGCATTTCAGTTTGATTTCAATCAATACCGCATCTGTGTGGTGTCCGGTTAACCACATCAGCGTACGAAGCTAACAAACTGACCTTACCAGCACTACGAATACATTACATTCTAATTCTGATCCATTTTCAAATTACAGTATAGAAAAATAAGTATTTTTTTAGTAAAATGAGCTATTTTGCGTGGTAGCAGGCATCTTGCTTAATAAAGGAAACGAGCAAGAAGTTAAAATACTATCAAGTGTTCGCCACTTTTTATTGCAATCTGCAAATACTACATATCTTCAAAGTGGTAGAACCCAAAGCAGCAAGTTGCAAGAATGTGTCGGTTCAATCGGTGAAAAAACATGACCACAGAGAATACAGGCTGTGAAGTGAAGAAGAAAAGTATTTTGTGCTTCTTCGTTTTGCCTGTAAGTCAAGTGCTTATGTATTACCATCCTTTCGTCATATTCTTTTTCTATCTATTAACTTCCCTGTCCATAATAAACGGATCATTAACTCATTTGCTTGTTTGGAGTGCCTATAGGCAGCATTAAAATCGCGCGAATATCTTGCTCGCTTGCCACTTTCTTCATAAAAAAATCTATAAGTAGAGTTATAAGAGGAATAGAAGACAAAGTGGTTCACCTCACCATAAGAAATACCGCTACCACAAGAAGTCCGCGGCAACATACCTAGCGACTCTGGTTGTCATACACATGGATAGTGACGGTTTTTAAAACTCTTTTTTATCTTATACACAAATACTTCAGCCATTGAAACATTCAGTGGAATGTAGAAATTTTTAATAGAATTGTACAATAGTATATCGGGGTAATTATAACAAAATCCTCACACGTTCCATATTTAGATTTCATTTTACGATCCCCACGTTTTAGATACAAAACGGAATAAAGCTTGATTTAATCTGAAAGTCGACATCAGGAAACCATTAGAAAAGTACTTAACTTTGGCCTAGATTTCATGACTATTTAGCATACGGAAAATTTATATTTTAGAGCTGAAAAACAGATGGTGACCACTTGTGACGTTGGCCAAATTACTGGGCTTAAGGATAGATACCACAAAACGAATGTTAACTTAGTGGACGTTGTTCATAAATTAATGGAAGACAAAATTGTTGTTTGTTTACAGATAATAATGAACCAGTAAAAGCAAAAGCCTTATTAATATTGAATTGGTCGCATGGAAATCGAAACGTAACGCTTCCTCAAGTTTTAAAAGCTAAATTGGAATAGGGGAGATGCAAAAAGTTTGAACGTTAATGGACGGACAGTTTATTCGTCGCGCTGATAGCGGGGAGTCAATATAGCTCATACATATTCAGCTCACGAATGCAATTAGCTCGCTCCATAGTTTTCGATATCGTCGTAAATTATTTTTGAAATTGAACTTAACGCTTTGTGTGCGGACTAAAGACCGCAGAGATGATACGAGTGAGCTCCTCGGCCGTCGCTAATTAATTTTTGCTATCTATGAATTTTAATAGAATAATAAATGAAGGATAGATTTTTCTTCCCAATACCAATGTAAGATGTTGCGCTGGTTACTGTCAGTCATAATAATGCAATGAACACAAACCATTATCATTAAATAAGTTCCTGCCGCCGAGTTTCGTCATTGACGACACTACAGACCACCAGGTACCATCCACACCACCTGAATGGCTGGTATTCCTCAACAGTGCGTTTCTCGCGAAATTTCTTGACACGCACAGCCGCGTTGTGGAACGGTATTTCCAAACCAGTATTACTTACCGTCCTTCAAGAAGCGAGCCTATCTATTTCTCAAAGGCCGGCAATGCATCTGCAGTTCCTCTGGTGTTGCGTATGTCCATGGGCATCGTTGATCACCTCGGTGTTCCCGCTGCTCGTTTGACTCTCTTATAAAATTGGAAGTAAACCAAAAGATAGTATTCTCCAGTCAGCCTATTATCTCTATTTTAATTATAAAAAAAATTAGGTCATACGAGTTCCACTTAACCCTTAACTTTACTTCTTGGTACTTGAAACTTAAAAGGAAAAACTTTTAGTTGAGTCCGCAACTTGCTGAGCATTTAAATGGTTTCAATCGACTTGCTGCTTCCGTACAGTTGTAAGGACCTATAATAAAACATACAATAATGAGATAATTGAACTTCGTACATATTACGCAAAACGTCTGTGCAAAAATTAAGGTTAACAAAGAACACTTGCTGAATTCGGAATAAAATAATATTGGAAAAATAAAATTAGGAAAGTGATAGAAAGCACGCCTTTTTATCCCAATAGATAATATTGTAATACACTCAGATAACAAGTAAAACAAGTACGAACATTTAAATAAACGAAATGAACTTCCATTCAATGTGATCTACTAAATGCAGTGCGTTTTGGATAACTGCTTACTATATCCATGTAAACATCGATTGCGTTACGTGGAACAGCGAAAAGAATAGAGAATGTTTCGTCATATATTTTTAATAGCATTTATTTTATTCTTTGATTATATTCACTATTCAAGTAAAACTAACAACCAACTAACAATCAAAGAACAATCGCGTGTTTGTTTGTTAGTGTGAACTTTGATTTGTCGCCATACAAAAATTCATCAATAAAAACATCAGGGAAAAGTGTTTTGTTCGTCTCTCATACCGTAAAATAAAATTAAAATGCGCTAATGCCCATAAACCAGTAGACAGAGATCATGGTTTTCCATTTGGCGCGATCCTGGCACACCTCTCTCGCTTCTACATTCATACATCTACCCATGCTCGTCGGTTATTTGTGCTCCTTATATCGTCCTTTCTTAGTAAGTCATTAATCTGATCGATATAAGTTCTCCAAGTGCGTCCCCTACCAACGCTGCCACTCACTTTTGCAACATAAATTTGTTTCGGTATTCTCTCTTCATTCATCCTTTCAACATGCTTGAAGCATACCTTTCTCAATACTAGCAACGTCGTTTTCTCATCTGGTATCGTATACAATGTTATCTCTGAAATTACAGAAACTACAAAGAGTATTATAACAACTTAATGAGACGAATCGAATCTTAAGTTGTATACAACGGTTGTTAACATAAATTAATTCAAAGATGGAACCAACCAGCGGGTAATCGAGTTTGGTATAAAAACAAGATTACCATTGCTATTTTTGTATGAACATTACATTCTTTTTTATTTGAGAAGGTGGAAAACGAGCAAGCGGATCACCTGATGTTAAGTGAGCGCAGCCTATAGACATTTGCAGCAAGCAAGTGTGTTGCAGATGCGTTGCCTACCTTTAATGGACAGAGGAGGGCACAGACAGGAAAAAGGATATTTCCTTTTCCCCGTTAATCCCCACCTCGTCCTATCCTCTTCCCTATCCCATCCTATCCTCCTTGTTAGGAAAGGGTGGGAAGGGGGAGAGGACTGAAATTAAACCTCCGGTACCTCACTCATTGGATGAAACGCAGAGTACTTCTACTTCACGCCTGTCTTCCGTGAGGTCGTTGTATTTCACCGGTCGAGCCGGCCAATTCGTGCAACAGATGTTGTTTTTGCGGATTTACTGTTGAAGATTATATAAAATATAATTTGTTTGCTAGATAATATTAAAACTCACAGCGTACCGAAGAGCCAGAAAACCAAAAGCAATTTTGCTATCAGCTACACAAAAGAGGCAACTTCTTTGGAACATACTTACGTTTAATATTCCTTGTTAAAAGAAATAAAACAATTTACCAAAATTACCTTTAATTTAACTAATAACAGTTTTAAAAACACGACTTGTATCACAAGATAAAGTATCTATTAGTATTTAAATCTGCACTTAGATGGCGTTATTCTTAAACATAAAAAACGATATTTCTGCTCAGGATATTGAGATAAACTATTTAATTTATTGCATTGTCATCGATCCTTGAATACCCTTATCATATTTGATCAAGACCTAGATTATATTAAAAATTATATATAAATGGATCAATCTGGGGGCAAAACATGAATATCAAATTTGGTTGAGCCCTTGAATACGCTGTTGGCGAGCGGAGTAAACATTTTTGGTACAAATAATATAGTTGAGGGCATAAATTCCTTAGCCGAATCTAGTGCTAATACATTCAAGCTAATAAAAACGAGTTAAAATATAGCACACACATACGTTGGTAGCTTACAGCAATGTTTTGTTATGGATTAGTTTTTTTCCGGGCGAGCGCGTCATCCGTGCACCAGCAATCTGTAAATTGCGACCACTTTTATTTCAGCAATGTTGACTATGAAAATACAATTTTGAAACTGTTACTAATTGCAACATTTAATCAGACGTAATAAATAATTATGGACGCCCGTAAGCCGTTTGACGCGATCCTGGCACACTTCTTTCGCATCTTGTCATACATCGACGCACGCTTACTTGCTGGTTACGGGTACTCCTTGTATCCGTTTCTTTAGTATGTTACTAATCTGATCGATGTGAGTTCTCCTTGACTGCCAGCACTGCCACTCACTTTTGCAACATGAACGTTAGCAATGTCTTTGTTAAATTAATATATACTGTCAACTATTACAAATATTCTGCAAGGTGATAGGCGAAGGTAATCAGTTAAATTTTACCACTTATAATAACTTTTTTATGTTTGATTTTATTATGGTTAACCTTGGTCAATTTAATTATGGTTACATTTGGTCATATTTAATTATGGATACACTTGGTCATATTTAATTATGGTTAACCTTGATCATATTTAATTTTGGTTAACCTTTGTCAATTTAATTATGGTTAACCTTGGTCATATTTAATTATGGTTGAACTTGGTCAATTTAATTATGGTTAACCTTGGTCATATTTAATTATAGTTAGCCTTGGTCATATTTAATTATGGTTGACCTTGGTCAATTTAATTATGGTTAACCTTGGTCATATTTAATTATGGTTAACCTTGGTAAATTTAATTATGGTTAACCCTGGTCATATTTAATTATGGTTAACCTTGGTCATATTTAATTATGGTTAACCTTGGTCAATTTAATTATGGTTAATCCTGGTCATATTTAATTATGGTTAACCTTGGTCATATTTAATTATGGTTAACCTTGGTCAATTTAATTATGATTAACCTTGGCCATATTTAATTATAGTTAACCTTGGTCATATTTAATTATGGTTAACCTTGGTCATATTTAATTATGGTTAACCTTGGTCATATTTATGTATAGTTAACCTTGGTCATATTAAATTATGGTTAACCGTGGCCATATTTAATTATAGTTAACCTTGGTCATATTTAAATGGTTAATCTTGGTCAATTTAATTATGGTTAACCTTGGCCATATTTAATTATGGTTAACCTTGGTCAATTTAATTATGGTTAACCTTGGCCATATTTATAAAAATATTTCGATGCATAGGTATTTTAAAAAATACTATTCATAGGTGGTTGTTATAATACAAAAATCATGTGTTTACATTTACGCTAAAGTGACAGACACTAGTTGTCCTCTTTTTTCTTATTATTTTAATCACACTATCCTTTTCACACCTTCGGACATGTGTGAATATTGCTGTCACTGTCTTTGGAGCACGTTTGACAGTTGATTTTGTATTAGCATAATATATCTGAAGTATAAAATATCATTGGGTCTAAATATCAATTTATGTAATTCAAATCGTCGTTTTGCTTGGATTTAAAATTCAATAAATATTATTTAAATAATAATACTAAAAATAAAAAATAATATATTTAAGCATTTGGAGCGTGTTTTGAACAAATTTAAGCTGCGACCGGACTCGATCCTGTGAGAATTGCTGGCGCTCGAGCTACTTGGAAACAAGCCAATTCGACTCGTCGTATGAACCGGCGGAGAGTTAGTGTGTAGCTTTGTCTAGGAATTCTAGAATCTCTCGCTTATCTTAACCTAATTAAGAGTCGTTTTTACGGGGCAAAGTCGGATTTGAAGCCTGACTTTTTGAGATATCTTTTTATCTCACTTCCTAGGATGGTAAATGCTTAGGTTTATTCAATTTCTAATAAAGTGGCAAATAACCTACGATTTATATCCTGATGGCGTCTATTCGTTATTCTACGTCAGCCATGTGGTTACAAAAGACTAGGGGTGTCTTTTAGGAAGTATGATTCCACAGACTGCACACACATAAATTCATTCATCACGTCATTTTATACAATCAAGCACCGACAGACCGGTCGGCATGGTTAGTAAGATACTTGCTTTTCACGCCGCAGGTCGTGGGTTCGATTCCGATCCAGGACAGACATGTGCATGAACATGTCTGATTGTCTTGGTGTAATTATCTACTATTTGAGTCATGAGTCTGGGTGTAATTGTCTATTTAATTATGTATTTACAAGAGAAAGGTAGTATATGTAGTATATCAGTTATTTAGTTTCCATAGCTCTGCTTAGTTTGGGATCAGATGATCGTTTAAAAAAAGTACCATACGTCAAATACCTTAAGACAGTGTTCAATTTTCTAAAATGACTTCCTTGAAATCTTTTCATGTAGGTAGGTACATTGTGTCAAAAAACTCTAATAACACTAAATTTCGTAACATTTATCAAGGCAGGCTGAATTGATTTTGACCTGAGAATTATGTCAATAGTCATTTGTGATATAACAATTGAAAATCGTGTTTAATTCTACACAGTTCCGTTCCACGTATAATGCTGAATTCAGCTCGTCAAATTCACTCTGATTGTGCATTAATTAATAATTTAATTCTGTGTAAATGTTATGACAAATCATTAGTTAGCAAGTTATTAGTCAAACATCATCTATATTGTTGTATATTAGAGAATTAAATTACGCTTTCAATGGCATATTTTAAAATAGCCAAGTTACTGGCTTGATTGATTTAATTATCTGGGTGTCATTTAGTTGATTGCCTGAAAGTTAAATAAATGCCTCAATCAAAAGTTGCCTATTACACTGTTACAGGACAGGGAGGCCATTTTCCAATATTATGTGGAGTCGGCACAGTATGACCGTAGTCCATACTATATAGGTTTTGGCTAAAGCTATTTTCAGCCGGCCTTGTCTAAAGTCAATCCTCCTCGGGAATATTAAATTACAATTTATTTAGGCGCATGAACAGGCGACCGGATCTAAAAACTTTAGTATGGACTACGGTCTTCGGGTTAAAAAAAATAATAACAATATAATATTAAATATGGAACCCCAACAACCCTTGAAGTCTAATTGTTTCTGCAAAAAATTAAAGTATCATACCATATTCTGTCCCGTAGTCTACGCTTAGAAAAAAATGTACTTATTTCAAAGTCTTAGAACACTTACAAGGTTAATTTTCGCTACACACAAAATTGTATATAAACATATATTTGTGATCAAATCACTTAACTAATTGGTCGTTTAGTAAGTGGCGTAGCGTTAGAGGATTGATTGACGGCTGTGTAAACTGGAACGCTCGTGGCCTAATTGATTTGAGTACGGTCCGCAAATAATAACTTGGTAGTACCGAGTCTTTTGTTTGATGGCACATGTTAAATAATTTCATCATTTTTCGAGATAGAAAGCAAATTTATTTATTTAAACACTAGATTGCCCGCGGCTTTCCACGCAGTCTTTTCTAAATTTCCACGCTGGAAGTTTTTGTGAGATGATTCCGTGTACTTCGAATTATACATAACGTGTGCCAAAAACTTTAAAATCGAAACCGGCACGGCAACCGATATTGATAATGAAGATTTTTGGTACAGTTTTATTATCGGGATAAAAGTACCCCATGTCGTTTTCTGTACCACTGACAATGTCTGTGTAAAAGTTGATCGTTGAGTCATTAGGGTGTTAAAGCATAACAAACTCACATTACCATTTAAAATATTGCATAAAATTTATTATGTATCTACATTACGTCAAGTATACGGTAGACAATAGTAGAATGCATCAGAATAACTGAATTCAGTAAGCAAGCGCTCTTGTTTAGCGACTGATTGATGATTATAAAGTTATCTGGAGCGCGGCCAAGCTATCCTTTTCGTATTAACCGGTGATAAACTGCCTGCCTCCTAACTCTAACGCTAAATATTACAAGTCGACTGTTTATTTTAGGCATAAATACTGTGAGAATAAATAAGCTGTTTGAGGACGCAACAATAGCTGTATTAGATGTAGCTTAGCGAGGTTAAGAGTCTACGATATGATATTTAATAGGAAACAGAGGTATACGCGCATGCGCATGAAAATCCGCAATACCAAAGGAACTGTAGATGCACTGCCGACATATAAGGAAGGAGTACGTTCTTCTTGAAGGATCCTAAGTCGTATTAGCTTGATGATAATGATCGGGGACTTAATTTTCCAATATTTTGTACCTTCGAATCAGTTTTTTTTACTTGGAAATTTGTATTCGATCTGACTGATCGAGCTAGTTGCAGCAGTTTCTGTTAGATTCCCTGAGAGACAGTCCCTGTCACAATAGTAGACCGTGGAGAGAATACCACCCCTCCTTGCTTGATATAAAAAAGATATTAATTAAAAAATATAGAAAGCTTCCCAAGGGTTGGCATCAGGCCAGGCGGCCGGTTGTATAAACTGTAGCCGAAACCTATACAGCATGGACTAAGTTAAATAGCTTGGGAAAAGGACAGGGAGATGATGACTATTGAAAAGGAAGAAATCTCACAAAATAAGTTAAATATTGGTCATCACCTGCAGCGCTTCCTCCCTCCCATCATTTATTTCCTCTTGGACACCATTCCGTCACATCCTTGGCCCATTTTTCTTTTGTGGTCTTTATAATATCTTGTGAGATTGTGTGTGAATTACATTGTTGTGAATGTTGAATGGTATTGGTAAAGGTCGCTTCAGATCAGTTGAACAGTTCACTTGTTTGCCATGATCGACAATAAATAATCTATGTGAGCATTGCTGTGTTTCTATTTACAAAATCGCAGTACGTGAAATTGTTAATCTTTTGTTAAGTACTTCTACTGTTAATACGTCCACAGATTACGTGTTATTTGAAATTTTAATGAACTCCATCTAAACAGTCGTGCTCTTATCGACGAGATAGCCTCTTTAGCTTAAAATTATTATGTAATTTTCTAGAATTAAAACGTCTAGACTGCGGTCTTGGATCTCTATCAGGGTAAACGTGGAAAATGGCTACGTAGTCAACATTTAGGGCGAGTTATTTCAACAAAATATGTAATATTTATAATGATCTCGTGTGAATTTAACTCCTAAAGAAACTCATGATGAAGGGGGGGGGGGGCATTAATAACCCCTTCACCACTACTCTTACTTACGGATTAAGCAAATCATTATATGTAATGTCATTTTTAGAGCAGGGCATTTAGAGAGCAGTGGTGGCTTAGCGGTTTAGGCCCCGTCTTACGTACTGCAGTTGTGTTCGAACGCAGGCAGGCGTTTACTTTGTGTAATTCATTTCATCACCACTGCTCCAAAACCGGTAAAGGAAAACATCGTGAGGAAACCGGCGTGTTCTTAGAACCACCAAATTCGAACACATGTGACATCCACCAATCCGCACTGGGGCAGCGTGGTGGATTATGGCCCCTTCCCTCTCTCGGAGAGGAGGGCTGTGTCCCTGCAGTGGGGAACATTCTAGAAAAAGGCTGATTTATTATAATATTATAATGTTATTTTTAAAACAATGCAAAATCTATAATTGTCAGCTGTAGAGATAAAAGAAAATTCATTCCAAATTGCAGCGTATACAAGATATACGGTTTCGAGCATTTTGTACGCATGCAAGGAAATGATACGGACAATGGCATTTGACTTTTCGATGTTATTTATAGGAGAGGTAGAAAGTCACCGGACATCAGTTCATTACTATTTGAACGACTCAATAGCTCATCATAGGGATATAGGGTTTCTTATATTCCGAACAAAAATCTTCCCAAGACAATAACGACTTGTTGCCCATTACGAATAATTTCAAGTTATTATACACATGGGAGCCCAAGCGTAGATTTCTGTACATCCTCGAGCGCGTGAGATTTTCATATCGGGGTACCTTGGACTCTGTTGGATACTTAACACACACCACTGATCAGTCATCTATGTGCAGCCGCGCGCTTAGGGCAGCGCATTAAATTTGTAAAAAAAATGATCTAAAAATCGACGCTTGAGCATGTACAAGCTTAGCATCGTCGACTCCCGTACTATTAGTCGTTTTTAGTTTCATCATCTTCCACACATGATGGTAATTGTACTAGCTGAAAAGGTTATACAACAAAGACTAATTAATTTCCATCTAAAATATTGAAAACAATAATATTATGAGAAATGCTTACTGTAATAAATTGCCTTTTACTTCTGTTGACGTCGAGAATTACTTTGGGACCTTACGGAAGTTCAGTTTAGTTGTGGAATTAATTCAAATTTGTAATTGGCTTAACTCAGTAACGATGGGAGTACCTCTAAGAGAGATGATTGTGTTTTCCTTGCTTTAATTATTTCAATTACCTTTATATTAAGCTAAGACATTATGTATAAGGTTTGTAAGAGACGGGATTCTTACCACGATTAGACTTTTTGAGCTCCCGATATTTCGGCACAGTTGTCGACAACAAAAAAATCGAGTGCGGACTTAGCGTGCAGTGAGAAATCGCACAATAGTAGTGGTCGCAGAATTAGAAAGAAGGTAGACCGATACGGCTACCTACAAAAAAAATTCGCACTACCGCATAACTCCAGTCAGACCGTGAACATGGCGCATGCAACTGTGCCGAAATATCGGGAGCTCAAAAAGCCTAATCGTGGTAAGAATCCCGTCTCTTACAAACCTTATACAAGTAAAAACCACGAAAGTTTAGAGTTATAAGACATTATCATATTCTAAAAAAATATTTTAGCTGAACGTTTCAAATATGGTTTAACAGAAGTCCCCTCACACCATTTCTCTTGTACGGTTTGCACCTATGAATAAATTGATATAAAATTAAATTCTTTTCTAAAGTTATTTACCAATCGTATTGACAATTCTATACAACATTGTACTTACACGATTTTATGTATTCCTTTTATGACGGAAATAAACTGCCCCAGAGGGATAAGAAACAAACATAAATCTTTTATATTAAGTATCGGTTGCCATAGTAATAATATATGTTTTGACAATAATAACTTTTTGACATATGTTACCCATAATTCAAAGTAATGTGGAATAAAATTACCAAAACTTCCTGCTTGAAAAATAACAAATTTGTCTCATGTGCGAAGCCGCAGGCAACAATTAGTATACGATAAAAGGAAGTACTGGCGGTAGGAGATGTACATTACTATGCTCCGTAATCGTTTTTTCTTAAAACTTATTCCACATAATTAACATTAAAATTATACTTTAAATGACCAAGTACAAAATACAGTACGGTCGATAATCATTCACCAGTCCCCTGTAATGGGACGCATGGCATTCCCATCACATCTTTTTCTCCATACTATTTTGTATTGTGTATTGCGTTTTCACTCTTATTTAATGTAATAAAGCCACCTTATAAATCGAATAAGAATTTCTTGCGTAGTGAATAATACGGAATAAATTCTTGATACTTGTCGGTACGTACGTTGACGATTTGAGCGCCGGCTCTGCGCATGCTGTCACTCCTGGCAGATCGCCAGATACACAGAGCCAACTTCCCAATATATAAGGATCCATGGTTATTGGACCTTTGCCTTATATAACCTGATAAAGAGAATAATTGAAATGTAAATTTCAACATTGCCGACTTCGTAAGCAATTTGTTTAGTTAGGTTAGGTTTTTAATATACACTCATATGAATCGAGTTTTATTGAATATAAGTTCTTCATGAAGATCTGGTGCCGTTAAAACGTTAAAATTCTAATTATGAAAAATAATAAGAAGAGGGAACGAAGGGAAACAACAAGTGTAGTAGAAACAATTTAAGTAAAATAAAGTGAAATACTGTGAAGTGACTGTGTGTAAGTGCCCTGGACCAAAACTCTATTAGGTCAGAAGTGGGATAAACGAAAAAGTGTCTTCTTTTCGTGGCAAGAAGCTCACAAGCCCGGAAAACGTAAGTAGCTATATTTTTTATTGTAATAGTGTAAGGAAATTGAATAGAAATTGGAACTATCTTTGAGTTAAGGTTTAAATTGATTTTTTTTATTACAAAGACCAACCGATAACGCTTATCGAATAATGGAGTATTTTCTTCCTATTCTTGTTTTTGGTTATTTAAAAATTTGACGGTATAATATTACTTTATCTTTCTGTTGATTTACTTATGGGAATGATCAGCTTTTCATTCCTTATTTTCCATTTTTTTATATATATTTCAATATTATCATATTCTACTTTGTGTGGTTACTCTTTGCCTCGCCTACGCTTAAATAAAGATATAACCTAAACCTTTTAGTATTAGTAGTATATAGAAATAAGGAATTAAATAAATTATTCGGCCATACCACATTATAATAAATCTGTATAGATATAAAACTCTTATCACTCCGCATGGTCTTTTGACATTGTGACTACTTGTTTCATATTCGAAGAAATGATATCTTGGCTGGAGGGTCAAATTCATGGTAAAGTACCTACATATAAAAAAGCGATGGGACTCGCTTAGTAGATGGCCGAACTGTTAGGTTTTACCGAAATGAGATAGGTATTGTAGTTTACGTAACTCTTGATTACAAATTAACCCATATATCTTATTTGTATATATGTTTAAAATGGAAAAGAAGAAACTAACTGACATTTGACATTGACATTTGATTTGACTGAAATTTTGCACAGATATCTCTGTTATTCGTAAGTCATCATCTCCTTGCCCTTTTCCCACTCATGTGGGGTCGGCACAGTATGATTCTAGTCCATACTGTATACGTTTTGGCTATAGTTTTTACGGCCGGCCGCCTGCCTGACGCCAACCCTCCTTGGGAATAATTAGTTGTACTTAAGTCTTATTTTGTCAGTGTAATTAAAAATGATTCGGGCGCATCCCTTCTTCGTCAGGTTCGTCATTAGCTGATCGGCATTAATTTATCTCTTCTGTGATAATAATTCCGCGCTACTTTCCATTTCTGTAGAACCAGCGCCCTCTTCCGTCTTCATGGAACTCCACCAGTATATTTTCTGTGTCGTAATACATCTGCGTTGATTTGGAAACATTCGTATTCAGGGTGAGAAGGCAGAATGCGGTAGAAATTCAACATAACTTATATCACATTTTCTGGTTGGTAGCATCGTCCAGTCATTGTCAACAAATGAGCCATTTGATAATGCGCACACGCACACTGCCTTTAGAAGCTTCCTGATCACTGGTAACTTTTTTCTAAGTTTTTTTTAAAGACATTTGCATATTATTAACAAACTAACAATATTACTTAGACTTGGCTCACGAGATTACCGCCATGTGGGGTATGAAATATCTATTAAATATAAATAAATGACTTAAAAATACATCCTGCGCAATAAATACATTCAAATGTTCAAATTCACCCCCTAAAGGTATAAAGTGGGGGCTGAAAGCTTTTAAGTCGGGGTGGGTCAATAGTATATTTATAAACTTTGTATTTTAACGGTAGTGAATTATATTGTTCCTATAAATGCAACTGCAGCAGGCGTCCTAGTTTGAAGTAACATACACTAAGGCCAATCCTTCGTTGAATGGTAATGAATGGAACGCGTCGTTTTGTTGACAATCGAATCGCACTGAATAGAACAGCCCGTACATAGATAAAATACCATTTCAAATCGTGGAATTTTCCAGTACCAGTGTATAGTTTATTTTTACGATTATTGCCTACTACAATCGTGTGGTCCGATGTGGAAAATGTTACAATATTTTAAGGTTTCCATTAATAAAGTGTTTATTCATTTTTAAAAAACACATACATGATTGTTGCTTCTTTCAAATTATGCACTAGACGGGTTCTGAACTTTCTAGAATCCTTACGCCAATGAATTCGAAATTAGCGTTAACCAATCAATAAATTAGCCAATGGTGGTAAGTATGAGAAATTAAACGAATCGAAAACAGAATCAGGTAAAAGTTTGATGAATTAAGCCTTTTGTTTATTGAGATTTGGGTTGTAATTAATTTGCTTAACACATTTATATACACTTGTGTAGACAGGACTAGAGAAATCTAAAGAGTCGACGCATTACATGCACACTTTATTAGTTTCAAATTTAGTAATTTGTATTTTTAGATAAATACAAGAACACAACAAAAGTTATTTCAATGACAGTCACAAAGTTTTATTTCAATCAGCCTGTTTAGTGTTTATTATTTCAATTGACAGGATTCATCCTAGTTAAAATTAGCCGTTTCGTTATAGTTATTTTTATTTAAGATAATAGAATAGTCCCATTTCTTCAGGCATTATCAAACAAACTGTTTCCAAATTAGAAACAAAAATATTAGCACCGTTTAGAGCAGTGGTGGCTCAGCGGTTTCGGCGCTGACTTACGTACTGTAGGTCGCGGGTTCGAACCCAGGCAGGCGCTTTACTTTGTGTAATTTATTTCATCACCACTGCTCAAAACGGTGAAGGAAAACATCGTGAGGAAACCGGCATGTCCTAGAACCACCCATTCGAAGACATGTGACATCCGCCAACCCGCAATGGGCCAGCGTGGTGGATTATGGCTCATTCCCTCTCTCTGAGAGGAGGCTTGTGTCCCTACAGTGGGAACATTCTAAAAATGGACGATTTATTATTTATTTATTAAACACCTTGAGGTAAGTTATACTGATACATTTACTTATACTTAGCGGCGAAGGTATATTTCTTATTATCGATATTTCTTTATCACACAAATAAACTTCAAAGCGAAATAAATAATTTTAATTAAAAAAACAACGTCTCCATTACTTTTCTTGTTCGAAAGTGTAGCAACCTATGCACCCATGTTATAGACTACGGCTGCCGAAATAAAACTCGGCGTATCGAATAATCGCTTCACGCTAAAACCGTTGGATCGTTTATTCGGTACGATACTCACACGTGTAGTAGCTTATACTTTTTTCAATCAAATAAATTGCATCTACGTATCAATACTTTAGAAACATTCCAGTTTCAACAACGAACTGCCGTTTATTTTTAGCAATAAATAAATTGCCCTTTACACTGCATGATAATACGTTAGTTGTAGGTGTACGACAATAGCTGTAGGTCTTATGAAGACAGGCTCATAGTAAACCAACGATTCTTGTTCATGTTTTTTTTGCAATAGTTTTTCTTAATAGTGGTAGCAACAATATCAGTTCCACGACTGGGCCAGCTTGACCACCACGACCTCACAAAGGACAGGCGTGAAGAGGTATTCTGTGTTTTGTCCTTCTCTTAATTGTACTTCTCTTCATTTCATCCCCTTTTTATAAGGAAGGGATGTAAAAGGGAAGGGAAGGGACAGGAAGATGACATATTCTTTTGTTATTTTAACTGTCTAGGAAGGCAACTCATTACCTTGTTGATTCCTATGGGTAGAGGTCACTTGATATCGCTTGACAATACTTTTAGGAAAGTTTAGTTTTAATGATGCAACAAGATGGACCGAGAGGGTCAGGTGGAAGCTGTATGCTGTAGATGAGAGCCGGTAAGGGACGATGGCGATACTTGAGGACTCCGTCCAACGACAGTCCAATGTTAACCAATTTTTTATGAGACATATGTTTCTATTTATTCATACGAGAAAATCTGCATACCAGCAAGTTAAATCACATAAAAAAAACAAGTTGAGTATAATTTATTTCCCTGCTTGAAACTTTCGTGTACAATTTTTCAGAGTTTTAACACATAAATTTCACCGTACACATTCGCTTACAGCACCCAAGTGTAAAGCATTAACAAATTAATGAGCTTTGCTCTACTGATATTTATTGAGATATTAAAAAATAACATACTTGTTCTAGATGGGTAAGCAGAGACTATGTTGCACATTTAGCACACCTAGTTTCTCTCATTCTATTCATTTCAGCACAAATATTCTGGTCTGTTACGTATATCGTTAATGTCGCCGTATTAGTACGTTACGAATCTGTCTTATAAAGGATTCTTGGTATCCTTACCGTTAATTGATTAAGTGACGTGTGAATCAAAGAAAAAGCAATTATAACAGAGGTAGAGTCCGCAACAACAACATATTTTGCACGAATGGGCCGGCTCGACCGGTGAAATACCATGACGTCACAGAAGACAGGCGTGAAGTAGAAGTATTCTGTTATTCGTCTGATGAATGACGTGCCGGAGGCCTAATTGTAGTCCTCTTCCACTTCCCTTCCTTTTCTAATAAAGGATAGGAAGGAGAAAAGGATTGGACGGATGAGGAGGACAGGACAGGAAATGGAAATATCCTTTTTTCTGTTTGTCCCCTCCTTGTTAGGCAACGCATCTGCAACTTGTTGCCTGTTGCGGATGCCTGTGGGTAGCGGTACTTATATTTATTTAGGTGCCGCTTGCTCGTTTGCCACTTTATTGTATAAAAAAAGGTTGTTTACCAGCTTGGAGAGGAAAAAGGAAGATTGTATGATACAGGCCGACGTAGCGTAGGTAAGCCTCCCACAAGATGGACCGATCTAAGTTGCGGCAGGCCATTGGAGGTCAGGGAACCGATCTCTGGCGTATACCGAATGCCTACTTCCAGGAGTAGACGATGGTCGGCTAAAATGACGGTATGGTGTGGAGGAGAGGGTAATTCGGGTATTATTTATTTTCATGTCAGTACTGTATTAAAATCTGTGATCATTTTCCGGTTAATAAATTCTTGCAACACCTTCCGCTGGTGACCAGCATCAAATATTTATAAAGATACAGCCAATAGGTGATGATACTAAAAAGGGTATGTCCCTAATGAGCTTGAATTCGTCTTTTATTGAATTTATTAAATTTTACACCAAAAAAATCCCGAAAATTACTTGTACATTGTATCGTCAGGTTTATAGTTATATACATGATTTGACATTTGGCAATGGCTTTTGAAATGCATTGAAATGCAAATGGTTACTGAAATGCAGATAGCAAATTGTCCTATACAGAACAACTTATTTCTTTATTAATTAATCATAGGGACTGAAGACGAAAAACGATGTCAGCAGTTGGCGAGTATCCAATGAGCTCAGCTGACGAAAATTGTTTCATTTGAGTGTGGATTTTACACTTACAAAATATATATTGTTTATAAAATGAGTATTGAATAGTGTGAAGGAACTTAACATTACCAATGTTATGTAGTGAGGAACACTATTCTTAGGTATGCTGCATACAATAGGTAATACTGTGTAAAGTAAAATGTTCCAATGTAGTCCAGTACTTACGTTAGAATCTAAGAATTCCACCGGTTTACGGAACTGGAACCTGGCCAGCCTTTTTGTTCGGGAATAACAAATGTGTTCGGGCTTTTTTTTAAAACTTTTTCCTTTTGGCTCTCTGTTAAACTTGTATTTAATGTTCTGTACATCAGCGTTTCGTTAATTTTAATAATAAATTTACGCCTTCAAATCCTATCTCCGTACCAAATAATGCTTCTTCATCGGTTAAGTGACTCGTTCATTGTATTCAGTTCAACAAATTGCTTCCGACAATGTTTCCGTTCGGCATTAGCATTTGTGCATTTGATTGAAGTATATAGATTTTTAGTTCGCGTTAAGGTAAACTGTCTAAGTCTATTATGTACGCGTATCGGATGAAATAAGTAGGTGGCAATAGCATTTAATTAAATCCCAGCTTTTAATTCGATAATAGTATCTCGTTGTTGTGTATTATAATTAAGGGATATCCTTCAACGGTTGTTGTTGCATGTTCTTCCACTGATATAGGTATTAGTCTGTTCTACAAAGGTTTTTAATGGGTACAAAAATCCATTATCATTACAGGATCCAGGTTCTGGTCTTATAATTATTTATGTATGTAACATTTTTTGTTTTGAAGCCAAAACTTCTTTAGGAATGCTTGCCTTGTGGAGTAAGCTGGTGAAGTGTGATCGGGCGAGGCGATCAGAAATTGTTTGGATTTGCAACGGTTTCCATGTTAAGATTCAAGGGCTTTTTGTTCATTTATTATTAAACTATTGTCGAGCCAGTTTCGAGTTTTCACTTGTGTCGGCAGTCCTTGCCTGTGTTTTTTTTTAATATGACTATTACTCATTTTACAGGCATGTTGCTTTTAGTATATTACTGCTATATTATATAAATATGCACCAGTATGTGGTACAATGATAGAAACACCAACAAACATGCAATGAAAATATAGTGGAACATTCGGATATGTAATATTTCCATTTAAGGTGTAACCCAACTAGATCCTCTGAGAATTGGTAGCACTTAAGTTGTTTGGAGAAATGCCAGATGCCGTATTAACCTGGGAAGATGTAGGTTTCGATCTGGGAATCCAGAAATTGGTACGTATTAAAAGTAATTAGACGATAGCTAAGATAATGGGATTGTATAAAATAGTGAATAGTATTTCTTTGAATTACTTTTGATATTTATCAATGGCAACACTTTAGTTTTATTTTCCTTGACAAATCATACGTGTTCTTTTCTTATTCATTATTTGGTTTAATTGAAATTTAAGATTGTATTACTGGTAAACCTCTTAGCTTGGTTAACTCTCTTATAATTAATTCCTTTACCCTATATGCTAATTTCGGATAGTGTTTTGGACAGCGTTTTTAGAGCGGGCAACACTGCATTTCATTTTGATAAACGGCTTACCGAAGTCGTATTTTATTTATTCTAGCTTTTGTTGTTTTGATTCATTGCAATTTTATTTGCAGCGAACAATATTCGAATATGATAAACGATTTATTTTTCTCTCCTCTATTGATCATTCCAGTATTATATTGTGTATCTCTTAACAAGCTCATAGTCTAACAGTTAAAATGTAGACCTGTTACCCTATGGGTCTTAGGTACAGTTCATAGCCATATCGAATTACATATATTTGAGGCATTATCAAAACAAAATTTCTTATATCAAAGTACACACGTATAAAAAGCTTAATGAGCGAAGCGATCTCGGAGATTTAGAAGCTGGTATATTTCTAGACCTAGTCTGTGCCTGTGCATCGGACAAGCCTTTACATCCCTACTTATATTATAAATGTGAATGTAAGTTTGATTGTTACGCTTCCACGTGGAAACTACTAAACCGATCATCATGAAACTTTGTACACATATTCTTGGATGTATTAGAAGTAACATAGGATACTTCAAAAAAAAATAGTATATAAAAAGCGAATTATGTATGTTTCCTATAGACGTATAGACTCGGAAACGGCTGGACCGATTTCGATGAAATTTACGAGGATTACCCAGATTTGGCACATTACGGTGTTTGGTAGCGTTCGGATCAACATAATTAGTGGTACCCGGGCGAAGCCAGGGCGAGTCACTAGTAATACCTAAATAAGTGAAAGTAGGTATAACAGACAGTGAAACAATATTGCAATAAAGTGTGCAGCATAAATACTGCCTTCTAACCACAGTTTGTAGACGTATGCTTTAGAATCTAAAGCATTGAGTGCTTGCATAACTAAAGGCTTTCACTCGTCGATGTGCAAAGGAACAACAGAAGTTCAGTCGTAAGAACAGTCGGAAGGTGGATAAACTTGTACTAACTTGCGTGCGCTTCAGAGAGTGCCCGGTAGAATGGTATTACGTTATTTCTCATTCCCTTTCAGGCATCTGAATCTCGACGTACGGTTTGTCATGCTTTCGTTGTTCAAATACTTCATATACGAATTGTTTGGCTTGTCGTTCGTAGAACGGCCCTAAGTCGACAGATGCCACTTCAGTTTATTGACTTTAAAAACTAATACGAATACTTGTTGCCTGACAGATCCAGAAAGAGGGTAATGTTCTTTGCAGGTGTGTAAACATAGCTTAAACGGCTTGGCAGATTTTATACAGTGAGTCATTAGATTTGTACATTTCCCCGGAGTGTCATAGCGGATATGACGTCAGCATAAAACCCATATAGTGGAAATAAACTACTAAAATGTTGATAATCATACTGACAGCTGGTTATTTTGATTTTTAAACTAAATACCTGTGTTTGAGATGTTATTGAAATAAACTTCCTACTTTATATTTATTAATTTATTCCATTTTCTTACCTTCAGGCTGTTTGCGTCTTTAATAAGGTATATAGTATAGTATAGTATGTATAGTTTTTGGATTTCTGCCAAATCTTGATATTGTTACATTTTTTTTTAATAATGACTTAAAAGCATCTTAATATTTCTCATACTTCGTAATACCTTGTTTCACAGAGAAATGGAATTTTAGTAAACAAAGGATTTTACATTAAAATTCGTAACATAGTATGTATTAGTAACATGTAGCTATCCATATTGTACAACAGTGGGGTAAATGACGTTTGTTTGTTTACAAAAATTCTATCTTTGCTGTGAAACGAGGTATATATTTTTTAAATAAGTATATTCTTTGTTCATTACTTATTTTAATTAAAATAAGTAAAATATATATATTTTTTGAGAAACTATTCTGTTTTAATATTTTACTCCATACTTTTTAAGAAATTGGAATATTCAGTAATGTTCACATTTCGGGAGTCCCTTGACAGCCATTTTATAATCTTTACAACACAATAGAACTATGTTTTTTGAGTCATCGGTTGTACAACATATATTTACTATTTACAATTCACTTTATAGCGTGACCATTAACATATACGTGTTAATGGTCTACTAAACAAGGTTCTCGCTTCAACTGGAAGCTCGCAAGTAGGAAGCGAGTTTAATAACCGGCATCACGTGCGGACTCGTAAACTACTCGCAACATTGTAAGCTGTGCATCTCAAGTAGTCTACAGTAAAGCACGTCCGAGTTCTGTTTCCTGCTAAGTCATTATTGCTATATGCAATTGGTTTTATTGTTTCTTAATTATCTTAGCGAAGCTAAGTTTGACGACTAGAATTACTCCACTGCTAAGTTTAGTAAATTTTTGCCGAATAACTTTATAGCAACCTTACCATAGACAATCAACTGACATTCGATTCATGTTCTTTTTTCTTATGCTATTCAATTTTTTATGTAAATAGTGGTGCCCACAAGCAGGATAGTGCCAAATTTGAAATCTATGATCTCTGTCTACTCCTCTTGTTTACGGGCGTGAGCGCATGTGTTTATTTTTATATAAATACTAGCTCTTAGTTTCTGGATGAAGCACATGAGCTTCTAATACATTATGATACGAACAATAAGAAAGTTTGAACGGTGTTGGTCAGCGAACCACTTGCCGCAAAAGCAATTATATACGTAACTAGATGACCCTAAACAAAGTGTTACGGACATAGTCTGAGTGCACGTGCACTTAAGTTGCACCGTTTATATCGCAGCGGACAGTTTACGGCCCGCTCGTGATCTTAGTTATAGCGGACACAACCTTGTTAGTCCCGCAGTGGACCATTATAAATATATTACACATTCCAAGTTATATACTCTTTATGATATATTTCTTCTGTATCTGTCTGCGACTGAATTCCTCGGAAAGGATGTTTGAGTGGATCCAAGGATAGCTTAAATTCACAGTTGAACCTGATAGGTGGCGCTGCCATCGGGCTTTAGGAGATTTTCCAACTTCACAACGAATAACGAAAAAATCTGACCCGTTTACCCGATCTGCTAGTAATGTGCAGCGAAGCTTTTGGCAATATTTTAAAAGCATTACGAGCACGGCGGTATGTGAGTTTTGGTATATTTAAAGTTTACATGCAAGAAATGTGCAGAGACTAAAACTAAACTGTTACGAATACACCAAATAAAATAATACATGTAACGCACTACGCAGCGCACACCTTACGTTCACACCCGTAGGGTTAAGTTCGCCTAGCAACAGCGCGCGCGACGGATTGGCTAGCGAGCCGCTACCTTTTGTGTTGTTTAACACGACCGCCCGCGCGCGAGTAGCGACACTATCGCTTCGAGGCAAGTACGCCGTCTTCTGCCGCTCGGTCATATTGTTTTGTTAAAGTCTCACATACCTCCATTGATTATTTATCTTTTACCAAAGGAAGTAACTAATTGAGTTATGGTCGTATTTCAGACCATTAGGTCAATATCTGTGAGCAAGACCTGTTATTAGACAAAAACGGGACTGAATTTTAGAAGCAAAACCATCTTGTAATAAAGGAGCTGTTGTAGTTTAGTCATTACACATATAAAAATACTGTAAGAGCCCCTTTTAACTGAACGGATTCTGACGAGGATGCTTGCGGTGTTCTAGCTTCGTTGCGGTTGCTGTACGCACTTGCGGATGCTGAAGCGTTTTGCCGTTAGGGCATAACGCGCGTAAAAAAAACTTAGCGCGGTAGGTTAGCTACGAAGCTAACCTACCGCGCTAAGTTTTTTTTTTATTTCAATAACCTAATACATTGAAGATCAATTTTGTTGATTATCTAATAGTTTTGTGAAATTACTAGAGTACAATTTTCATACGTAACGATTTTAATAGATACAGTAATGTTTGGTTATCAAAATATTCCCCTCTTCGCTTTCGAAAATTGTATTTATATATCTGATAATATTCTGTTTTCGTCTGAGTTTCTTGATAAGTAGTCTAACTAGAGTGGCGTGGTCACCTTAAGTGGGCCTTGGTCTCCGACAACCACTCCAATCCGGTCCCGCGCCGTCTCGCCAGTTTTAAAAGGTGAAGCAGGTGCTCCACCTCATCTTTCCAGCGATACCTGAGATAAAGAAGTCTAGTATTTTATAATCTGTAAGAAGTAGTAAGCTGATTTCAAAGTTTTATTCCTTAGAGCATTTGAACTGGGTGAATAGGGTGTACACATATTTGGTGCGAGAAATAACTACATGCCTATGCAGTTATTTGAGCGAGCAGTAAACTGTTTAGGGTCATCGTTATTTGTGTTCACAATAAATTACGACGTTTCTAAAGCCTCCAGCTCACGCTCTAACGGCAGCATTCAACACCGTAAATAAAACTTAACATTCTAATGTCCTTTGCATTTAGCAGTGAAAACTTTATAGAAATGCTGTTACTGAAATCCACCAAACATGGAAGCAAAATAATGTTGTTTTCCTGATGTTTAGAAACAGAAGGAATGTCTAGCATAAAAGGAAAAAGGTACTTAAAAGGTAAAGGAAAAAACGGGGAAAAGATGCTACTACTTCACAGTTGATTATGTATTTAGAAAGTAGTATTTCAGTTAACTGGTTTCCATAGTACAAGCTCTGCTTAGTTTGGGATTAGATGGAATTGTGTGAATAATATTCAGCCTTTTTTAGAATGTTCCCACTGCAGGGACACAGGCCTCCTCTCTGAGAGGGAATGAACCGTAATCAACCACGCTGGCACAGTGCGGGCTGGTGGATGTCGTCATATGTCTTCGAATTTGATGGTCCTAAGAACACGCCGGTTTCCTCACGATGTTTTCCTGTGTTGTGCGAATAATGTCCCAGAAATATTAATATTACTACAAAAAGTAGTTAAGGAGACAAACAAGAAATCTACTCCTCTAATGTTTACTGAACGCTATCTATCAACACCCATAACCATCAGAAGAGCTAAAGCTTTGTTTGAGTAAGTAGAAGGCGTAAATGAGGAAGCAATGGAAAGATGTTGGGAATTGTCGAATAACTATATTTTGCTCAGTAGCCTATGAGGTTGTGTTACTTCTACGGGATGTCGATCGACATTTGGGCAATGCATGACTCATGTATAGTAGACTATAAACTACGAATTACTCGTACTTCTTTGTATGTGACCGTGACGTGAGCGTGGTCTTTTGTTGTCGTTCGTTTAGTTAACAATTTGCCGACAGTTTATAATGTGACTAGTATGAATTTTACAATACGACGGTAATTTAATATATTTTAGTAGAGTACTGCGAAATTATCTGTTTTCTCTTGTGACTCATATTTAGTTGCAACATGGCATAATACTGTTATTAACTCCGCAACTTAAAAAGGGAACGAACTAAAAATGGAGTGAAAATACCGCGCCGAGATACAACCGCTGGAGCGGAGCCAATCTTGCGAGACTTTTAATTTAAACTGCGAACTTATAACGAGGTCTGCCATAAATGAAAACATCATATACAAAACTCGTGCGCCCAAGAAAAGTTTATTTGAGACGAGCTCGGAGATATTAGACCAGCTAATTTCACAACCTATGTGGGTCATACTGAAGTTCTCTTATTAAATTTTGCTTCCGCGAAATCGAGAAGCATTAATGATACTAGTGATATAGATGTTCACTATTATAAATAAAGATGCGCTCAAGCCCGTAACCCAGAGGCGTAGGCAGAGATAATAGATTGCCCTTTGGCGCGATCCTTGCACACCTCTCTCGCTGCCTCTACATCCATATATCTACGCGTACAAGCTCGGCAGTTACGGTGATCCTTATATCGGTCTTTAGTAAGTCGCTTCACTATTACTCGTACTAATTTAGTAATGTTACATGGTAACATGTATGTTTCATGCAAGCATTCTTACAAAGTTATTCATAAATCATTTGTTGGAATTTTAAATGCCGGAGATTAAAATAAAGACGTAGAAGAAATAACTTTACATTTAATTTCCAAGATACAAATATAATGAGAAGCTATTTCATTAGCTAACATAATCCCTACTAATATTATAAATGTTAATGTAAGTTTGTTTGTTACGCTTTCACCCGAAAACTGCTCAACCGATCATCATGAAACTTGTTCACGTATTCTTGGAGGTATTAGAAGTAACATAGGATACTTTTTATAATATATATATATATATAAAACGCGAAGTATGTATGCTCCCTTTAGACCTATAAACACCGAAATGGCTGGACCGATTTCGATGAAATTTACAGGGATCGTCCAGATTGGCACATTCCTGTGTTTGGCAGCGATCGGATCAACATAATTAGTTGTACCCGGGTGAAGCCGGGGCGTGTCACTAGTTAATGATGAAATAAAAAGCCAGGGTATTAAAATTGCTACATCCCCGCCCTATTAGGCTCCTACGTTCCAATGGTTTTATTGATAAAATTCGTCTGTTGTATTTTTGACAAGTCATAAGAGAGCAATAAGAGATAAGTTGTTGCGATAGAAATAAGGGGCGCACTCGACACGTTGTGATGAACTCTGCAATTTTAATTACTTCGTTCTTCACGTACAAATTGATGATTGTGCCTTTTTACAAGAAAAAAAAACATTCAACAGCTGTTCGTGAGGGAGTTGTTACTGTGTAACTTTTTACAGGATTTGAAATTAGAAGGAATGACTTGCAAGAACATTGCCATAACGTGATCATAAATAGTAAAAACTTGTATGTTAAATTACAAAAATATTTTCCTCTCTAATTACAAAGTGTATAATTATGCTATCTTATACATACGTGATTAAAAGTACTCGATATCACTCGAACAAAATCGTGTAAACTAATAAATATGCCTTAAAGCCCTCTCTTTCGCTTCTTCTACATCCATACATCTGCGCGTACAAGCTCATCGGTTGAGTACTCCTTATATCGCCCTTCTTTAGTATGTTACTAATCTGATCCATAAAAGTTCTCTTTGAATGTCCTGCCAACGCTGCCACTCACTTTTTGCAAACATAAATTTGTTATGTTTAGTGTTAAAATGTGAGATGATTTTTCTAGTTGTCAGTTAAGGGTAAAAATATAGTAAATCGTATTGTCGTATCGCCCACAGAGCGACAAATGTCATTAGTCAAATGCTAATGATTAAGGGGTCTGTTAATGATTGTTCAGACAGTTTGAATGTGTGAACTAATGATTGATTGAATTAATCATTAAACAGACAACTTGTCAGAACACTACAGAATTGAGGTTGAATATTGTTATTGACATTTTGTTATAAATACGCATGATATGAAATCGAGTATTTGTTAAATATGCCTTCACGTCCGTTATCTAGACGGGTGGATAGAGATTATGGGTCTTCTATTTAGACCAGTCCTAGCATAGCATTTCTTCCATGATATTAAAAATGAAATAAAATAGTAAGACTTCATTGCTGGTTATAATTACAAATAAGTGCCGTTTAGTTATAAATTTAGATGTACATTTCAATTCTAATCCTATATTTCTAAATTAGGCTTTTAAATACGTTTTGAAGAAAAATTTACTAAATCTACAACTAGATGTCCTTTATTATACAAGCGGCATCTGCCTTTGTGAAACAGCTTGTGTTTCAAATAGTTATTTCTTATATTTACGGGAATACACAGAAATAACACTAGTTTTACGGATATTATCGCGTAAAACCGTACCGTTCAAAAATGTTTGAACGCCCCCCGCCATTATATAAGATTTGATAAACCACGAGTCCTCGCCAAAGAACACCGCTTCCTACCCAGGATTATAAGATTTACAGGTAACTGGGTACCATTTGCTTGGAACTTGGTTAATAAAATTAAATCACAAACAAAATATACAACTGCAATATCTCAAGAAACTATGAGCATAGATCGGAACACAAAAATAATTGAAAATTAGAGAGTACTTCGCCAACAACTTTGAAATAGGTACGTTAAGCACCTCAGTCCCACCGTGACCATGAGCGTTGCATAGTACTCGAAACGTCGGGAACCGAAACAACAAATATACGCTATTAAGTCGGTAAAATAAGTTTGCTTCCAAAACTCTTTCGACAAAGGCCTCCTCCAAAAAGGTCCGCTCCTGTCTATGTCTCTGTTTTTAAAAATTGTCCTTCAATTTCTTCCACATTTAGTTATTGTTAATAAGAATATTTATTGTTCATTAATGTTTTTTTTAATTTACAACAATATTCAATACTTCTTATACTTTATTCTTTACATGTATAGATTTCAAATGAAAAATATGAAGCGCGTGATATGCTAAATAAATTGCAATTTTTATAATCAATTTTAATATATATCTTTATTTAAAATCTAATTGCGAATCTACGTCTTAACTTTTATTAATTAATCGTTAAAGCTTTATCTTCGGAGCTTGTTAGTTGAAGTTATTCGCAGACTGTAAGAAACTTAGCGAGTTAGTCGAGTCAATAATGTACGCTTAATGTATGTAATAACTGTGTTATCTTGTTTCACATGTTTAATTTGTAATAATAGTATGCAAAATATATGAAACGCATACGATATACTTAGAATCAGAATATTTTAGAATCACAAATGGAAATTATACAAATCACGTCAACCCAGAGGTGTAGGCTGAGTTACGGATTTCGGTGTCGGATGTCACCATTTTGTCAGATCCAATTTTTGTCGTGACAACGTTTTATAAATCGGTATACCCTAGCAGGCATTCGGAAAAAAGTTTAACTCAATGTCCTGTTACCTGAATTATCCGTTACCTATGACTCATCGCTCCGTTCGATCGGCTGGGAGGTGTGACGCATCGTTTGATTGGCTTATATACACATTATAAGATAGTAAATATTATATATGTAATATTATTCAATGTATAAAATTAAATTTTTTATGTACTAAATTGTATATTTATTGTTGTTCTGTAATACATTACATTATTCCGTGCCGAGTGCTCTTTGTTTTAGGATTCGTTGTCACGAATTTAACGTCCGAGCGCCTTGAGCCAGACACCTAGGTTTTTTTTTGGGAGGTGTCGCGAGTGACCAAGCGGCTTACCTTCTGCGTTCTACCTATAATACTGCGTTTAGCATCTGCAATAAACAAAGGAATTGCGTACTCGTTTTAACAGTGGTAGAGTCCGCAACAACAACATCTGTTGCACGAATTGGCCGGCTCGACCGATGAAATACCACGACCTCACAGAAAACAGGCGCGAAGTAGAAGTACTCTGCATTTCGTGTGACGAGTGAGGTGACGGAGGCCTAATTTCAGTCCTCTTCCCCTTCCCACCCGTTCCTTATATCTCCTTATAAGGGGGATAGGACGGGAATGGGAAGAGGATTGGACGGGGAGGGTGTTAACGGGGAAAAGGCAATATCCTTTTTCCTGTCTATGCCCTCCTCTGTCCATTAAAGGTAGGCAACGCATCTGCAACACATTTGCTTGTGGCGGATGTCTATGGGTAGCGATCACTTCACTTTACATCGGGTGATCCGCTTGCTCGTTTGCCACCTTGTCACATATAAAAATAAACTACTTGGACGAAGAAAGCGATCAACATAGAAAAGGATTCCTCTCTTATCCATCCTCTTCCACGTCAAACCCTCTTTTGTGTAAGATGTTCCCAACTAACGCTACACACTTTTGCAATATAAATTACCTTGTAATTTTTTATGCTATTCATAACTAAAACCTACGTGTATTTAAAAGTGTTTTAAAATCACAATATAAAATGAAACGTAACGATTTTTGATCGAATTCAGATCGCCAGGTACTGAAGCGTGTTAAGCGTTGCAAATGACAACGTCTACGCGATCCGTAGCACTTCGTAGCACAATGAATAGAGAAAAATATCACTTGTTACGAAGTAAATTGTTTCTACATAAAAAATATGTTTGTCAAGATAATATATATATATATATATATATATATATATATATATATATATATATATATATATAAATAAATAAGGATAATAATAAGGAAATTAAGGTAGTATATGTGTACAAAGTTTCATGATGATCGGTTGAGTAGTTTTGGCGTGAAAGCGTAAGCTGTTTCACACGTTTTAACGTTTACTGTTCCTATAAGGACTTTGCGTACAAAATTAATATGTTACACAGGCGCGTACCTTAAGAGGTCCCAGTGCTAATTCCCTTCAAACTCGACGTTGGGTTTTTTTGAATACAACTACAGCCCAGTCTTTCTTCCAGAAGTAGTGTATGTGTTGGCGGAGTGGCGACCGACGGAATCGCATTACTGCGTCTTGACCTTATTTTTGCCAAACTCTCGTGGTGGCGTTAGCGTTGATCGCTTCTCTCTTGGAACGCCTTGCAGGTGCTGAGGCGGCACATCAAACAGTCTCGCGCGCGTTCAATCGGCAGGTCAAAGAGTGAGTGAGATGTGGACACGTGTAAGGACTTACACGTGCTCTGTGTACGCGGACGGTGTGGAGCGATAGTAGCATGAGGCGTATTATCCTGAATTATTGTTAATATTGGTAGTAATCCGATAACAGCTAACGATCGAGCCGAGGCTCGGCCCTCTCGGCATCATCGAATCCGTCCCCTCTCGGGACTGTGCCTAGTGACTTCATGGAGTCTCCGCCAAAGGGACCTAAGAGCCTAAGTTGAGGTCCGGAGCTAGTACCCTGCCACCTCTAGCTCGGTGTAGCTGTAGATGCCTCCTCTAGGCAAACAGTGACAAGTTAAATCGCAAAATAAAAATACAAGTGTCTAAATCTGCGCTTGAAATCATTAGCAGTTCACTTCAGCACCTTATGAAGTTTTCCTTCTCAATAAAAACCTTTAAAATTAATATACAAATGTATGTTAATGAGAGCTAATAATAATTCTAAAAGCTTAAATTTTTTTGGTACAAATCAAATTCAAATGATAAAGTATCAAGATTAGTTTTTATAGTCTATTTCGCCCGAAGCACAGCTTATAAAAGTTCCGTATGTGAAAACTATAAAGTTACCAATATTTAAGTTCTGGGCCACGTTTGTAACAATAAAGCACTTAGTTTATACAAGGTTATGAACCATAAAAGGCTTGCGTAAACTATCTTCAAAGTTATTAACTTTAAATTGCAATAAAGCCGAGTGCGCCATACTTTTATGACGGAATTAGGAGACAGCACGGAGCACGTAATAACAATTTCATCCTCAGCACTCCATATTATTTGCTTTCAAGTAAATAAGAAAGTTATGAAGTTCTCAAGAAATATAATTTGACTATATAAATATATTCTAGTACGAAGTTTAGATTTTGTTTTGTAAATTCAAATCATTTGACACTGGTAAAAAGAAATTTTTAAATTCTGCCCTTTTCGAACTTAAGAATTTTTCTGCTGTGCATAGACCATTCCGGTGGCTGATAGACAACGGATGTGCTATAGTACCGCTAGGTAATAAAGATCACTAGGTATCCGCCCCTGCTTCGCCTGGGTTTCATTAATTATGTTGCTCTAGAGCCGATTTAATCGTTTCCTGAAAGTTTCATTAGTTGGTCTAGCCATTTCAGAGTATATAGGATATATATATATATATATATATATATATATATATGAAACTGTGTATGGAGAAATTACGATTACGAAAGAAGCCGGGACGGGTCGCTAGTTGTGTTATAATTGTGTACATAAATGGAATTATAAAAAGCGCAACATTTTTAAAAGTGTATATCTTAATTAAGCGCGTTTAAGCGAATCATGTGAGTATAAGTTATTAGTCAAGTGAACGTTACATGCGAGTGGCACACGCGATTCAATTTACGTACTTAATGGTGACTAAGTTACAAATTGCGTGAAGTTTTTACTTAAAATGTTGTCATGCAATGTTTCCAATGTCAGTCACTTTGGTCTAAGGCTCGCGCTTGGTGAAGTCAAGAGTGCTCTTTGCTCATTGTTTCTCTAATTAGATTTGGAAATGAGGCTAAGTAACAAGTGTGTGGCGGCTTCCTTCTAGATGGATCCACCTTATATGGACGACGGGAAATAGTTGATAACGGAAAACGTGTACTGTGGAAGAGATTAGGGATAGCCCTATGTGTAGCAGTGGCCTGATATGGGCTTTTAATTTTTATTTGAGCCACTGTTAAATTTGCTTAATGTAATTTAGGTTTTCAGAATTCCATTAATAAAAATTATTGCATACTGCCTCCTCGATGGCAAATGTTTCTTTGAAATTACGATACTAATATTATCATTTTACTCATAGTATTTTTTGAAACACCGCTTAAATACTCCTACAGATAAGTATTATTCTTAAAAATTCGAAAGTATTTTTTTAATATGTTAAGCGTATTACCCATTTTAGGTCACGGCAAAAATCTGGCGTCACTTTTGAATGTTGAATTTGTACGGAACGCGTTATCTGGATGTATATAAATCTATGAATACATACATATTGGGAATCGAATCTTTGAATTATGTATCAAAAACTAGACACCTCCTCCGAACTTTTAACATTTCCTTATAAATGTTTTAAACAAATACTAAAATGTATTTTAATTTTCATTATGCAGTACAGATACAGTATGTAGATTTAATTAACATGTTAATTGTTTAGATTAAGCTAATTGTATTCAGAAATTAATTATATATAATTAATACAAAATTCGCAACGAGTATGCGATAGAAACAATAAAAGTAATACGAGAGCTTAGCGCTACTACCAGTAGTGGAACGTATATCGCAAAATAAGGCAATACGAAGTCCGGACACGTCGCTGAAAACTTAACGATTTTCAAGAGTAAGTTCGCTCGCGTTGAAGTCGGCACGCTTTCAAAATTTTCGAAAAATGAAATAATGGTTTTAAGTAACACTTTTGTTATATCATAATATATTTATCTTCGCTAAATAAAATGTATATACTGAATAGTATACGTAAAATGGCGAAAAACTTCGACAACAAGAACCACCCAATTGATATAAAAACAGTTAGTCAGTCAGTACTCTTCATTTGTGAAAAAAAATGCAATTGCTAACATTTAATTAAATAACTGTATAATTGTATGTTTTGTTACTTAAAAATAATTATTGGTAGCCATGGTAACCGAAATAAAGACATTAAATGCATTTGGTAATGGATGAATTAGCTATTTTGGAATTATTGGTAAATGTCGTAAAAACCCACTCTCATCGTTTTTCCCAAACGCGCCAAAAGAAGGATACCAGCAATAAGAAAACACAAGTGAAAATATAAAGAAAACGCAATAGAGCTGGGTTGATGAACTTTTAATTGATCTTACGTAAAAGTTAACTAAATTTTACCATATAATATGGACAATCAAAAAAAAACAAGGACAATCTGAGAAGGCTCCGGGAGTTCACATGCAAGGCAAGGGAGCCGATCTTTGTGTACATTCACAGTATTCATGTGGAAGACTTACGTCCAAGTCATTCGTTCTTTCGATGTCAAATTGTCCAACTATATTAATCTCAAAATAATAAAAGAAAATGTAGGGTTCCGTAGCAAAAGGATAAAACGAGAACCCAATCATTAAGCCTCCACTGTCCGTCTGTCTGTCTTCATGATCTGTGATAGACAGTTTTTATAGACAATGGAACGGAACCCTTAGTGCGTGAGCCAGACTCGGACTTGGTCGTTTTTTTGTATTATACGAAAGCTTTTACATAGTTCCTTTGAATAATGTAGTTTAAAACTGTTATGAAAATAACGTTACCAGAGGATATAATAGTTACATATAATATATGTAGTAAATGTATTCAAACAATGCGACGATAGCTTGGTTTTTAAATGAAAACTCTCCATTGTTCGAGCTCCCGGCAGCACTTCGCAACCGTTGTAACTAAACTACCTTACAATGGTGTTGCTGTTTTATCTGTAATGCCTTCCATTTAACTTTTACTACGCGACTCGTTCCTAGAGCTCTACTGCTACCTTCTATTAACCGGCACTTTAAATTTCAGGCTTATATATAAAGTCAGTCAGATATCTTATCAACATAAGATAATATAAACAAATTGGTTGTCTGTAAAGTTAGTTTACGATTTAAGAAATAACCTCATGAGAAAACATTGATGAAAATTGAATGAATTGAATTAAATGTTAATCACTGAATTATCATTATCCCTACAAATATTATAAATGTGAATGTAAGTTTGTTTGTTACGCTTTCACGCGAAAACTACTCAACCGATCATCATGAAACTTTGTACAAATATTCTTGGAGGTATTAGAAGTAACATAGGATACTTTTAATGAAAGAAAACTAGTATATAAAAAGCGAAGCATGTATGTGCCCTATAGACTCCGAAACAGCTGGACCAATTCCGATGAAATTTACAGGGATTGTCCAGATTGGCACATTCATGTGTTTAGTAGCGATCGGATCAACATAATTAGTGGGGCGAAACAAGGGCGAGTCACTAGTTTTGTATAATAGAAAGAAGGACTTAATTGATTTTTTTTTCAATAAACCAGCATTTATTTCCACGCGTTTAATTGGATATACTTCACAACCCGAAAGCTTAGACCGATCGTGCCTCTCTGTCGCTTGTACCGCGCTCTCGCTTGCACGCTCGGTTCATGTGGAACGTGACAATGAGTCATGCTTTTTCGTGCGTGCCAACAGTCATAACTTATGCGAATTTTGTCATATATTTTTTCCTCTTAATAAATTTATATAAATAAACCTATATATTAATCTGATGAACAGTGTTTACTACAGTAATTGCCGTTTAGATATTTTAGCAAAAATCGATACGCGAACACTCGGCTGCCGCGTGACGTGTCTCTAGAGTTTAGTACATTTTGATCTCAAAAATGTCCATCGTGCGTGTATAAGTTCTCAGTTCAATTTATTTAAATTACACTTCATGATTTGAAAACAATTATTATAATATTGATATCGATACGAACACTTTTGTATTGTTGTCGCGGGAGCTGTCGGCCATCTTGCTAACTAAAGCATAGTACAAACTCTATTTTAATACGGAAAAAGCTCTCAGAAAATCCGTAGGCGAAAGTCGTTCGTTAAAGCAGTATTAAAAATTATTAAGTTACTTTCATCTGGTAAATGAAATTTTATTTTTCAAGTACAAATGTAAATTTGTTATGAAGTTAGATAACTTGTATGTATAAAGTCGAGGGAAAAAGAATAAAATTAATAAATATTCACTAACGCCCGTAACCCAGAGGGGTAGATAGAGATCATAGATTTCCATTTGGCGCGATCCTGGCACACTTCCCTCGCTTCTTCTACATTCATACATGCTCGTCGGTTATGGGTGCTCCTTATATCGCCCTTTGTTAGCAAACCACTAATCTGATCGATATAAGTTCTCCGAAAGCGTCTCCTGCCAACACTTTCATTCACTTTTGCAACATAAATTTCGTTATTCTCTCTTCATTTATCTTATCAACATGCCTAAACCACCGAAGCATACCTTTCTCAATTCTAGTCACAACATCCACTTTTAAGCCACACTTTTCCCTTATAACGCTATTTTTAATCCTATTATTGAACGTCACGTCTAACATAAGTTAGTATTAAATTTAAAAATATTAATTCTTTTATATTAATTTTTATACGTCAAGTAATAGGTTTAAATTTGTTCAACAAGATATGGAAAGAATTATAAAAACATACACACCGGGGTCCATACAACTTGTCTTTAAATTTCACTTTAATTTATGTAAACTGAAAAAAAATATATTGCTTATTTTCAACGTTGTTGTTTTTTGCAACTTACACGCAGAGCCAAAATTCAAATGTGTATAATATATTCCACAAGCCGATTAGCATAACCTCGTTTGTACTTTTGGTGTGAGATAAATTCCCCAGGCGCTAGAGCAAAAAACCCGGTTTTGTCCTTTATGTTTGGTGAGAGATTTACGTAGCTGAACGGCAGATGAACAAGCGACTGCATTATACAATCGCCTTAACTTTCGAAATACTAAAGATGTTACAGTTGGACTGGTGGCTTGTCAAATGTTTAAAATAGATTTTCGCGGTTCGTTATGAGGTATTTTAGTTCTACAGTCTTCAGTTTACAAAACCCTTTCTCGGGCCCAAATGAGTTAGAAGACATAAAATCAAAATGGTTTGTTGAAGACATCTACGTTTAAAGATATGAAGCGAAGTTCACGAGGAAAATAATTAACATTCATTGTTTAACGCGATGGTAATCTTTTGATTTACAAAGCACTGCAACCTGTTGGCGGCAACCCTCGTGAATAATTTAAACGCTGAGTAAATTCAATATTAAAATTGATAATACCATTGCGTGAAGAAAACATGCTTTTATCGCTACTAATAATGCGAAAAAGTGGTAGAGCCCGCAACATCTGTTGCACGAATTGGTCGGCTCGACCGGTGAAATACCACGACCTCACAGAAAACAGGTGTGAAGTAAGGTACTCTGCGTTTCGTCTGATGAATGCCGAGAGGTGCCGGAGGCCTAATTCTAGTCCACTTCCCATGCCCATCTTTTGATAATGAGAAAAGGTTGGGAAGGGGAAGAGGACTTATCGGTGGAGGGGATGAATAGAAAGGGGTTTTTTTTATAGTACTAGATGGCAAACGAGCAAGCGGTTCACTCGATGTCCAGTGATCGCTACCCATAGACATCTGCAACTAACTAATGAGTTGCAGATGCGTTGCCCACCTTTAATGGACAGCGGAGGGAACACACAGAAAATGGTTGTTTCCAATTCATATACATCCCATCCTTTCCTTATAAGAAAAGGGTGGGAAGGGGGAGATAACTAGAGTTAGGCTTCCGGCACCTCACTCATCAGACGAAACGCAGAATACTCTACTTCACGCCTGTCTTCTGTGAGGTCGTGGTATTTCACCGGTCGAGCCGGCCCATTCGTGCAACAGATGTTGTTGTTGCGGACTCTACCACTGTTAATAAAATAGTTATTTTCTGTTTATTACAGGTAGGTAACACACCTGCACCTCATTAGCTTGTTGCAGATGTTTATGGGTAGCGATCACTTGATATCAGGAGAACCGCTTGCTCGTTTGCCAACTTTTACTATAAAAAAGCCAAAAATACTAACCCCATAACGTCATCACAACAATTATGACATCATTATGACTCTATTACAACGCTGTCATGGCGGCTTGATGACTCCCGTCGCTGATAACATGATTTAGAAAATACATTTTAAATATATACGATTTGCAGTGCTCATAGTCATTAGACAGTGATAGCACGAAGCTTGAGTTAAACAAGGCACACGTTTCCCGTTTCCACTTTTAGTCATTCCAAGCCCAAGAAATTCAAAACTGTATTTTTTATAGAAGAGTGGCGGGCTATACCATTGTTATTTTTTCCTTTAGTGCCTTCCATAATTTTGTTTGGCGCTGTTTTGACGAATTAAATAATTTTGAATTTTATTGTTTCTTCCCCAACTGTTTGTGTTTTCACTTCTATCGACAGTCCTTATCAGTCCTTCCAGACTGACTGACGATGAGATGCACGCAATTTTTAAGTATAAAATAACGAGGGGCAATGTTGCTTTTTCTTGAATTACTTTAAGGTCCAAGTTAAAATTTTACACCACCTGAAAACTAGTGCTACTCTAAAACTAATTATCCACCTAGGCAGCCTATGGATGATTGTAACTAAAATAATTTTGTTGTTGAACTCTTAGCTTTTCGTAAAGTCTTATTATTTCGACTTAATAAATTTTATAGTAAAGAAAACTCGCTCGCGAAATTCGTTAAGGTAATTATAATGTTAAATTTATTCGAGTCGAGATTTACTGGTCGCTACTTCATTGTAAATTTAAATGGTAGCTGGTTTATTCGTTTAAGGGCTTGAACAGAGTCAAGAATGCTGTTAAACTATTTAAAGTGTAAATATTTAAAGCATTACATTCAGAGTTTGAGAGGCGAATTAATTCAAAGACAAGAGGGGCGTGTAATGCGTTGCTCTCAGCTATCTGTGTGTTATTTAAAATTAATATTTTGTAATGTTGTTTCAAGGTTTAATGAACACGCGGTTGCTGTCTTCATTTTATTTCTTTATCATCATACATCTCTTTGTAAAAGAGTCGCTGTGACGTCATCTCAGTCAAGAGTTATGTTATTGTACACGAATAGTAATTGAAATTCGCATGAAAAGAGATTATGCTTAGAAATCTACGCCAATATATAATAATAATATAAAACACTTTTAAGTTCGACATCTTTTTATGGCAGCACATTGAATATGTGAATTGTATGCCATCTGCATCTAATGACTGAAATTTCTAACTTCGAATGAAAATTTCAACATAAATCTCACACATTAGAATGATTTTATAGTTTATAAAGGTACTTCAAATGTTGAACTCTAATTTTGGCTGCGATAACTGTAAAGTTTATACAATCTAGTGATTGTGACCATAGTTTAAATATTTTTTGATTTATTTACGGTAACGTCAAGGTAGACGAACGTTAATTTTCCACTTGGGATCTTGTCGTATCTATGTCAATATATATATTACTACAAAAACAAGATATGTACCCGACGAGCATGTATGCATCGATGTATAAACGTAGATGAAGCCAGGAAGGAGTACCAGGATCTGGAAAATACGTGATCTCTGTCTACCCCTATGAGTTACAGGAGTGAGGACATATTCATTAATATTATGATAATTCATTAGTGACACTTCTCTCGCTACGGTACTCTGTATAGTAACGAATGTAGAAGCCGTGTATTTATTTTAGTAACCCTCAAAAATGATGTACTTATCACTAAATTTTACCCTCTTGTATTAAAACGAATTAAAATATTAAACCACGTATAGAATCAATTTTATTCAACCTCTGTTAGTGGTAGAGTCCGCAAAAAAAACATCTGTGGCACGAATTGACATTGACAGAAAGAGAAGCGTGAAGTAGAAGTATACAACGTTTCGTCTGACAAGTGAGGTGTCTGAGGCCCAAATCTCGTCCTCTTCTAGGACTTTTTGGGCAAGGGTATAGAAAAGAAATATTAACCTTTTTCCTGACTAGTCTCCCCTGTGTCCATTAAAGGTAGGCAATGATCAGCAACTTATTAACTTGTTGCAGATGCCTATGGGTAGCGGTCACTTGATATCAGGTGCTACCTTCTTCCATAAAAAAGTGAAATACTAAAATAAACTTGATAAAATACTCATGAAGATCATGACCTAAAACTCAGGCCTTTTTCCTATGTACAAGTTTACAGTAGTTCATAGTTGTAAGTATATATTAACATAAGAATTTAATTTGTCTCAGTACGGGGGTTTAGTACCCCTATCGGTCATTATGTCCTGCGTGACGTCACACGGCCCGCAGAGCGTTACGATGTTACAGCTCATATAAACAAGGATCTAGTTTAATGCCAATAAACTAAGACAAGGTTTCAACTGTTCTTTACTTTTCATGTTTATAGAACTTTGTAAATTTTGATATCTTCCATTCATTGAATGCCAAGAAAGATTTTCAAAGTGCGGTTAAACCTTTAACTAGTCAGATCAGTCAAAAATAGCATAGGGACAATACAAACAGGATTTTTTTTTCTTCTGGCATGTCTGTTCGTAGAAGAAAAAAAAACTCAAGAGATACCTAGAAATGTATGATTCAGAAGTGATTTTATTATAGCTTGGTGCATTAGACGATTAAAGAAATACTTATAAAATAAACAACTACAGGTGTAAATCTACCACTAGCTTTTAAGTATATTGTGATTCAATTTTATCACGTATGACCGTATCCTCTGCCTACCCCATTAGATCACGAGGACGAATATTTGTGTATCCTAACAGAAACAAATTGTAATTACCAATGATATTTTATACTGTAGATATACGTATACAGAATTACAAAATGTCGATTGGTCTAAAAAGGATTCAATAATTAAAATAATCAGAAATAAATAAATGTAATGTAATATAGAAAAAAAAACGTCCCAATCGGCACATTTTTGAGTCTTCACTTTTCGCCCGCTAATTACGTATCTGCTACATTTTTGGTTATACCTGAATAGTATTTGAAGTAGACATTAGAATATTCAATATAAATTCACAGAGACAGGCATATTTAAGACGTAGAATTAAAAGTTGTACCCATTCAAAACAGACCAGATATTTCAGCTGTTCAATGTACCGTGCAAGAAAGTTGTGGTATGTTAAGGACATTGATGGTTCATAATTCTGAATAGAAAATTGAGTGTAAATCTAAAAATGCATTTTATTACTTTTCCACGAGTTGTAAAGGCGAGGTTCCAAAAGGTAACAGAAGGAAAATTATAAGTTTAAAAAGCAGAATTTCTATTCAATGAAGTGTTCGTATGTATATAATACTAAGAGGAAAGTACGCCGTCCCCGTTAACGAATAGTAAGTACCTAACTACAGTGTCCGCACGGAACAAAAGACCCCATGTCTTCAGAAGGTATTTCCTCAGTGCCCAAAAAAACTGCAGTAGCCTGCGGCGTAGATCCTGAATTCGATTTACAGTTTTTTTTTGTAATTCACATGCTCTCTCACCTTTTTAATTTACCGGGATCGCCAGAGGCACAATTTATTTCACATTTAAAATAAGATATTCTGTGATGAGCCTACCACCACACTCTACTACATCATTTTGATTTACGCCTTCCTTCTACTCTTGGTATCTCTTTTCTCTCGTGACGCGACCTTATAAATCTTATAGATCTTATATAAGATCATTTTAAATAGGGTTCAGCTTAGACTAGACAAGCGTCGGTTAAATTAAATTGCACGGCGGTTGAAACCGCGGGGCACAGCTTGTTTATTATAAAAGTATATGCTCGTTATAATTTTATCTCTAGTTTATTCAACCTTCAGAGATTGCAATCTTTTTTCTATCTTGAGCACACAATCTGATTGCTTATTACTCTGTGAGGGTAAAGATAGCAACATTAATATATTAATAACATTTTGTGAAAAATTAATTATACGATAAACGAGTAAATATAGTTTGTCAAAGACAATATTTACTCCGCGATCATACATTTCTGCATCAAATTCGTCATTCAAAGATTTGTTTAGAATTAAGGTGAAACTTTGGCAATTGGTCAATTATGTTTTACAATAAATCTACGATATTTCGCTAAAATTTTTCGCTCATTGCGATCTCTGATTTTTGACAGACTGACTTTTATGCGTTCATTTTGTTGCCTTCCTTCTGTGAAGGATGAGGATTGGACGGGAGGGAGTTAACGGGGAAAAGGAAATATCCTTTTTCCTGTCTATGCCCGCCCTCCTCTGTCCATTAAAGGTAGGCAACGCATCTACAACACATTTGTTTGTTGCGGATGTCTATGGTTAGCGCTGAGTAAACATCAGGTGATCCGCTTGCTCGTTTGCCACCTTCTTCCATAAAAAAGGTTGGACTCGCGAACGAAGGGTCCTATATCATTATCTATAAAAACTCACGTTTGTTGTATGACAGCCCCTTAGATATTTATTTTAGTATTTGTTTTTATAGCTGTAACAGAAATACATCATCTGTGAAAATTTCTACTGTCTAAGTGTCATTAGCTACAACCTGGTGACAGATGGACATACAGACAGACAGACGGACAGCGAAGTCTTAGTAATAGGGTCCCGTTTTACCCTTTAGGTACGGAACCCTAAAAAGATAGATGTAAAAATCAGTTGTCCTATGAAATGATATGTTGATATGATTTAATCCTCTTTTAAGACTTCTGTATATCATCTGCAATTTTATGAATCATCAATATTAATGTTGTTTTTGATAGATTCAATACTAAGCGCTATTATTATAGGTTTTCTTTATAAATAACTAGTGACCCGACCCCGGCTTCGCCCGGGTATCACTTATTATTTTTATTTACATACTTCGCTTTTTATATAATATTTTTTTTCATAAAAAGTATCCTATGTTACTTCTATTACCTCCAAGAATATGTGTACAAAGTTTCATGATGATCGCTTGAGTAGTTTTCGCATGAAAGCGACAAACAAACTTACATTCACATTTATAATATTAGTAGGGATTTTTTTTATTGAGACAATGCCTTAACTGCGACCATAATAACTGATAACAGCTTTCTCTCATGAGTCGCGTAAATATCTTAGAACTGGAGATCTTAAAAGTATTAAATACATACATAGGCTTATGTTTAGATAAGATACGGTACATGAAACGGTGTGGAGAATGTAAGCTGTTCACACTAAGGATTAACTAGAAAAATATAATACACTTCTGGCTACTTGTCACTGTTTGTCTGAAGGAATTTACAGCTACACTGGGCTAGAGGCGGCAGATCGCAGAGGGTGCCTAGCTTAAATCTCGTTTTTAAGAGTAACTAAGCTGGAGGTTCCCTCGGGAGCCTCGGCTCAAGCTGTTACTTTATTATTATAACTAGATTGGAGCTATTTGGTCGCATCGGTGGACTCTCCATGGATTGACCGAATTCAAGTGCCCCTACGGGGGGGGGGGGGGCTTAGGACTCATTACGAGTTTAGTATTTTGATTCTGATTCTGGGTGCCCGGGAGAGCCGAGTCTCGCCTCGAAAGAAGCTATTATCGGATTACAAGAATTTCCAAAGCAAACATTGATACAACTTCGGAAAGCGTTGTAGTAAAGTTTGCTTTAGAAATACTAGTAGTTCTCGGAAGAGATTCCAGTTACGCTTCTATCATTAATAGGGGAGAAGATCCTGACACCTCTGGTTGCATTGGGAATAATATTGCTGTCTTGAAATCCTACATTAATAATGCAACTGATAAAGATCGTAATAACTGAACGTATGCTATTAGGTGACATATTAAAGAAAGGCGGTATTAAGAGTACCCGTAACCGACGAGCATGCAAGAAGACAAGAAGCGTAGTGATTTGATACATTGCTCATTGTTATTGATTTTATTGCCAAAATAAAATAATTTTGCGCACAAGCCTGGAACCAAGAGGGGTAGGCATTCAAGGAAATTATAGATTTCCATTTCAATCTTCTATCGCTTCTTCTACATCCATACTTAGACACATACAGCTTCGTCGGTTACCGGTGCTCCTAATATCGGAATTCCTTGGTTTGTCATAAGTCTTATCGATATTAGAAGTTCTTGGACGTCCCCGCCAACGCTGCTATACACTTTTGCGTCATTTTGTTTCGCTACTGTCCTTTAATTCATTCTTTTAACACGCTTGAACTATCGAAGCATGCCTTTTCAATTCTTTTCCCTTATAACTCTATTTTTAACCCTTTTATTCAACAGTGGTAGAGCCCGCAACCACAACACCTGTTGCACGAATGGGCCGGCTCGACCGGTGAAATACCACGACCTCACAGAAGACAGGCGTGAAGTAGATTATTCTGCGTTTCGTCTGATGAGTGAGGTGCCGGAGGCCTAAATCTGGTCCTCTTCCCCTTCCCACTTTTGTATAACAAGGAAAGGATGGGAAGGGGAAGAGGACTTGACGGTGGAGGGGGTGAATAGGAAAGGGATAGAACTATTTTCTGTTCATCCCTTCCTCTGTCCATTAAAGGTAGGCAACGCATCTGCAATTCTTGTTGTAGGTGTCTATGGGTAGCGATCACTTGATACCAGGTGAACCGCGTGCTCGTTTGCCACCATCTACTATAAAAAAAAACGTCACGCCTAACATGCTTCTTAAGGATCGCATCTCAACGGCAGTAACTCCACTAATATACCTTTACTTCCATACGTTGAAGCGGAGACTAGAACAGCAATGTCTACTGCTTGAGCATAACCATATCTCCTACACATACATCCTAAATACACAAACTCTTCCTGTTTCACTTTGCTGTGAACATTTGTATCAATTACTGTCTTACTTTGTTCTCTTTCAAACATTATTTTATACTTTCGTTTTGTCTACATTAATCTTGATATTTTTAAACATAACCGATTCTCTCACTTAGAAATTCACTATTCACATTCAATCAAAATTTTGAATACCATCATTTAATTCCTTATCTAGATCGGAATGATTTTTATTCGTATAATGTTATACGTAGTTATCTTATCTGACGTGTACTGTATCATAAAATTTCGTTAGCATCCAGTTGAGCATAAGTGAAATTACTATTTAATTGTTCGCAATATGTTCCTGATATTTTTGTTCAATTAAAATTATTTCGCAGTCGAATGATACCGTTAGACTGTTCAACAGGTAACTTATTACGTTCTTTTGTTTGTTTTAATTCTTCTTTTAGATGTACAGTGGGAGTGATTAATTAAGAGGGGGTATTTGTTCCAGTATAATGTTTGAAATTGAACATGGAGACAAGACAAGTCTTAACAATCATAGTAACGATGTGAATGAGATAGCTACTCTGGTTCCTGGAGTATATCGTCCTGTCAGCCGTAAGTTTTGTTCTAAATGTTTATTTTTATCCTTATTATTTACTAATATTATAAATCCGAATTCGAGTTTGTTTGTTTGTTAGGATTTAACTCCTTGTTAAGGACGACCATCATTATGACCATATTGTCATGGGTACAGATGAACATGGGGAGACAAAAACAAAAATATATAAAACTTTCATTTACAATATCGGTTGCCATGGTAATATTTTATGTTCTGAGAATAACAAACTTTTGACACACGTTCCCTGTAATTTGAACATACGTGAATCATTTTACAACAATGTTCGGACTGGACATAAGAAACAAATGTGTACAAAGCCACAGACAAAATCTAGTTTTAAGTAATACAAATAAATTAATTACTATTTCAGGATCAATCAGTTATTGTCAGAAAAATTTGCGACATGAAAGAGCTGTACATAAAAGTGGAGAGATTAATGTACACCGCAAGCATGGTGCAAACTTTTTCTCAAACAGTTTCCTTGTTCTCGTTGAAGCAAGATGGAAGTGGACGTTACTTTCATTCTTCTTAGCTTTTACTGCCAATTGGCTTCTTTTCGGTGTGATATATTGGTGTATTTCTTATGCGCACGGAGATTTCCTAGAAACGCATCTTCCGCAGAATATCAATGACACCGAATTCACGCCTTGCATTGAAAACATTTATGGATTCACATCGACGTTCTTGTTCAGTATAGAAGTTCACACAACTGTTGCGTATGGCCGGAGAGCTATCACATTAGAGTGTCCGCAGACTATCACCGCAATGTGCCTACAATGCATTGTTAGTTCCGCATTTCAATCAGTTATGATGGGAACATTGTTTGCTAAATTGACCAGACCGAGAAGTAGAACAGGGACAATATTATTCAGCAAATACTCAGTGATAACATTACGGGATGGAAAATATTGTTTTATTTTTAGAGTTGGTGATATAAGGAAATCTAGAATACTTAATATTAAACCAACTGCTTATCTATTGAAATGTATAACGGATTGTGATAATGTATTGAACGCCGACCAAATAGAACTAAAAGTTGAAACAATTGAGTGTGAGCCAGTGTTTTTTCTGTGGCCAGTACATGTTGTTCATGTAATAGACGAACATAGTCCATTTTATAATATGTCTGCTGCAGACTTACTTTGTTGTAAACTGGAAGTATTGGCGGTCTTTGAAGGTATCATAGAATCGACTGGACAATCTATACAAGCGAGGACCAGTTTTACTGAAACTGATATTTTATGGGGACATAATTTTGTATCGATGGTTTCTTTTAATAATGATAAAAGTGAATATAATGTAGATTTTTCTAAAATGTCCGTTGTGGCACAAGTTGAAGCTCCACTGTGTTCAGCGAATGAATACAAATCTATAGTGTCCGCACTATCGTCATCCTTGGAAACTGCTTCTAATAACAGGTGAAAGAGTTATTTAATGTCAGTTATTTAATATTTAAATACATTACTTATACTCAATTTTAGAACTTTTTTATGCTTGTTGCAATTGTTGATTTTGCCATCAATCCCTACTTATCTTATAAATGTGAATGTAAGTTTGTTTGTTACGCTTTCACGCGAAAACTACTCAACCGATCATCATGAAACTTTGTACACATATTCTTGGAGGTACTAGAAGTAACATAGGATACTTTTAATAAAATAAATTGTATATAAAAAGCAAAGTATGTATGTTCCTTATAGACCCCCGGGCGACGCCGGGGCGAGTCACTAATATTATTATAATGTAAGTAATGGCTTTTTCGAACTTTTTTATTTTAGTTTAATTTGCGAATATCGTAACTCACATGTAAATTATTAGTCAACCTGTATGCTTGCGACTGTAACCAAAATTTGATCCTTGAACGTTGATCACCGCGATCATGACGTCATCATCGGAGCAAGGGTTGGCCGCTGGTGAAAAAATAACAATGCACCAATTAAATGCGTTATCAATTGCCAACAATTGCATCGATTAAGAAAATTAAGCATAAAAGTTTGTAAATGCACAGACTCTTTTATCTCGCACCTCGCTCGGTAGCACATATATTAAAAGTGGTGTAAAAGTCTATTGTAAACATTAAATTCGTTAATCGAGAAGCCATATCATCCAGATGATGGAACCAGAAGCCATTGACAACACACATATGCTATCCTCTTCTTTTCATTATCCGCTCCCTCTCTTCCCGCAAAAAGCCTGACGTAATAGCCAAGTAGACAAATGAAGCCAGTAGTGGTAAAAAAAGGTAATATTTGCAATGAAGTCATTACGTCTTTTTTATGTAAATTAAAATTTTATACAACTTACTAATACTCATTACTGAGACATGTAACGGGTCACGCCACACAAAAATTATGCTCCCCCGATGTTTGTGGACTTAAGTTTCAGATTGCGTGAAAACACTGAAAGTCGTGTTTGCTTACCTCTTTATCGTAGAATCATTTCAATATTTAGAAATGTTCCTTGGCTTACATTGTAATTAGTGGGCTTTTTTAAAGAGGCGGAGTAATTCAATCAATGAAAATTAATGCCACGAAAATTAGTGGTACCCAGACGAAGTCGGCGCGGTTGACTAGTTTATATTATAATATAAATGCAAATTTTTTGTGTCTGGATGTTTGTTAATCTTTCACGCAGAAACTATTGAATGGATTTTAATGAAACTTAACAATAATATAGCTTATACGATACAATAAAACATAGGCTATAATTTATAAGGATATTGTATGAATTGACCAAAATATAACGATAAATTTCAAGTAAGTAAGTCAAGCTTCGACTATATGCGAGGTATTCTGGAGTGCGCTACAAGAACCGTTACAGTTACACGTAGATAATGTATAATGGAAATGTATACCTTGAAAAGCCCGACAGCATATATCTATCTTTTATTTTTCTTTGACTGGCCGGTTGGCGGGGTTAGTAAGACGCTTGCTTTTCACGCCGCAGGTTGTGGGTTCGATTCCCACCCAGACATTTGTGTGCATGAACGTGTCTGTTTGTCCTGAGTCTGGGTGTAATAATCTATTTAAGTATGTATTTACAAAAGGAATGTAGTATATGTTGTGTATTAGTTATCAGGTTGCCATAGCATAAGCTCTGCTTATTTTGGAATCAGGTGGCCGTGTGTGAATATGTCCTAGGATATTATTATTATTATTTTTGTGTGAGCCATCATCGCCAAAATAGTGAAATTTCTATTAATAATAGGGTGGAACGAAGTTTGCCGGGCGATAACAAGCGTTTCCGTTTTCCTTTTAACTTTTGTCCGTACTTTTTAGATTTATGGAACTTTAACGCGCACAGTTGTTTCAGAAAACTTTAAACTATATGAAGCTAAGTTAAGAACGGAGCGCATTCTGGCGAGCGCGAGCCTGAGACGCTATTGTTGGATGCATTTATAATAATATTTAATAAACAAATACCGGTTTCATTTACCTGTCTAACGTATTACTTCAAATTACTGACACCTTTAATGGACAGGGGAGAGAACGAAATGAAAAAACTTCCTTATTAGAAGTGGGTGGGAAAGGGAGAAGCAGAATTGGGCCTGCGGTACCCACTTGCGGGCTCTACTACTATAAAAAATAATATTTTCTTTACACATTATTAATGTTTTCGATGGATATGTAATCCAGTAGTAGATAACGTAAAACCATGGTTCTCTGGGTAAAATCACAAGTCAGGTTGGGTGGCCTTGAGCCCGGGTTCTTTGGCTTTGGCTGGGTACTATTGAAGGATGCCAAGGCAAACAAAATCTAACAGTCATAAAAAATACAATATTTCAAAGCTCCAAGTTAAAAAATATATTCAAATTTACAAGCAAACACCAATAAGTTATGTTGATCTTTGAATGTTTAACATGCTGAATCAATGTATTAAAGTTAAGGATTAACAGGAAGGCTCGAGGGCTAAGTGTACCGGAAGTTGTTGTACACCGGACGCACTATAAGTCGCGTAACTTGGGCTACTGGTCAACAACTATTTTCCAGGTCTTAGATTGTATGTATAAATAAAATATTTAACTGACTGATCTGACCTGGACAGTATATGAACTGTCCAAATACATTTTTAGAGCCCCCAACAACAACATCTGTTGGACGAATGGGCCGACTCAGCCGGTGAAATACCACGACCTTACAGTAAAGGGGTGTGAAGTAGAAGTACTCTGAGTTTAACTGCAACTGTCACTCACCTGTGTTGTTAACAAAAATACAAGGCAATCCAATGTTTGTATGAATGAACTTTTGTTTCTTTGTTGTTCAATAGGTCGATACATCCGAAGTCGTTTTAATCAATTTATTGCTTTTCAGTTTAATTCAATGGATTAAATTCAAAGGATGACTTAAGGTCTTACGTCACTAATATCGAAAATTCGTCATATAATTGTTATTTAATATGTTTTCTTAAACTCCAATGAAAACACCTATCAGGGTAAACATACGATATAATATGGATATGACCAAATTGCACTAATCTGTAAAATTCTATTCAACAGTTCATAAGTTTTTCAAATTAAACAAAAATGGCAGGCAGATCAGCGATGGCCCAGTGCCAGCCCGGTCTCAGGTTTGAACCCAGGCAGGCACTTTAATTTGTGCAACTTATTTCATCGGCACTGCTCCGAAAATAGCCAAGGAAAACATCGTGAATAAATATGTCTTAAAACCACCAAATTCGAAGACTTGTGACTTTCACCAAACCGCACTGAGCCAGAGTGTGAGAGTGGATTACGTTGCTTCTCTCGTACAGGAGTCCTGTGTCCCTGCAGTGGGGAATCATACTATAAAAGGCTGAATTATGTCTGGTCTCAATCGCTTCGTATTAGAATCTAAGCTTTGTATGAGTTTTTCTGTCCTTCGTCCGCCTGTCAAGATCTTGTTTATTTAACTCCTTAACAAAGCGTACATTTATTTTTAATAGCTTAAAATTGTAGGAGATAATAAAACGTTCATTGCTTCTTCCGTCGTCTTAACTTACAGTTTGTTGTACTATACTAATAATAATATAATAATAAAATAATAAATAATAATAATAGTATTTTTATTGTGAATACCAACAAACAAATATCGCAAAAGCGATACGTATTAGTTAGTATTACTTATTCACAGTGAAGGAACTTATTGGATGTGTTTTGGCCGCAGTCCAAGACGACTGTACCCCTTTATAAAAACTACAGCTTTCATGGTTTGTATTTAAATGTCTTTTGTGTCATCTAAATAAAACCATTATTTATAAGATTTCTAATATTACCAGTGGATCAGATACCGTTGTAGAAACTGCCAAGCTTTTGAAATTCAAAATCATACTTATAAAATAAATATGACACAAAATTTAATATGTGAATGGATCGTCTAGTCTGTAACGCTTTCAAGCAACGCACAAATGCACGTATTTTGAAGAAACTTTAGTTTATGTGGCGCAACGAGTTCCAACTTCGTCCATATTAGTCTGTCGTAAGTACGTTACGTTGACGTAGCGCATTGTGTCTACACTGTGGTCATTATTATGTAAAACGACGCAACGCGGCGTGTGGACAGACGTAAGAATGTCGAGAAAAACAGCGTTGCATGTTATAGAACGCCTTAATGCCATCAAATGCAGTCATTGTGGGTCACAAGAAACTTTTCATATAACGCCCATATATTCAACGCCTGAATCCGTTCAGTCCGCGTCTATATTTCAAGCGGACCGCAGAGCGGCGTTCCCGGCCATTATTTATGGCTTATGCACTGCGGAGCGGTACCGCTGCAATGACAAATCTTACCAAAATGTTTTAGACTTCAATTATTATTTTTATTAGACATATATTTACATCTGTCTGTATTAACCTTTAGTAAACGTGCGCAGTTCACGTTGCATCGACCAGCTTGACCATGATGTCATACAAAACAGGTGGGGAAGTATAGATATTTTATGCTTCTGCGCTTCATCTGATGAATGACACGTAGAAGACCCAATCGTCTTTCCCCTTCTCATGATTATTCTTTTCCTTAACAATCTAACTATTTCTTCTTTGCAATATAATTTGATTGTCTATGATAAACGGAAGCTATTGAAACAATCGTGTAGAGAGAGATTCGACACAAGTTTCGTTACTGGAGTGAACAATATCTTTATGAGCAAATTCTTCGCTAAACGATAACATAACAATCTCGTAAAACCCCTCAGTGTACAAAAGTTTTCTTGTTAACGTTGCCGTAACTTTATAGCAAAAGGTTTACACAGACTTGCAGTAAACTGAGGAGCGCCGTAGCCGAATAAGAAAAGATTGATGTCTATATGAAAGCTAATATAGAATTTTTATTATCTGTACATTAGGTACCATCAACACCATCTGGATGGCTGGCATTCCTCAACAGTGCGGTTCTCTCGACATTTCCTGCCACGCACAGCCGCGTTGTGGAATGGTCTATCCTCGGCGGTATTTCCAAACCAGTACGACTTGGGGTCCTTCAAGAAGCGAGCCTTTCTTTTTCTAAAAGGCCGGCAACGCATCTGCAGTTCCTCTGGTGTTGCGGGTGTCCATGGGCGTCGTTGATCACCTGGGTGTTCCCGCCGCTCGTTTGCCCCCTTCTCTTATAAAAAAAAGTTAAAGGTTGTACAAAAGATACATATCATCACTTTCAAATTTTTATGACCTACTTTAGGTTAAGGGGTAAAGGCAAGATAAAAATTCTTTCGCCTACACGATATTTGCTAGGGCAAAATCTTATAGGTTCGCGTGAACAAGATGTTCAACGTGATTTTTTTAATTTGGAACAGTTTCGAAGAATACATTTTGTAAATTTGAATTTGGAACAGTTTCGAAGAATACTTTTGTAAATTTGAATTTGTACCAGTTTCAAAGAATACATTTTGTAAATTTGAATTTGGAACAGTTTCGAAGAATACATTTTGTAAATTTGAATTTGGAACAGTTTCAAAGAATACATTTTGTAAATTTGAATTTGGAACAGTTTCGAAGAATACATTTTGTAAATTTGAATTTGGAACAGTTTCGAAGAATACTTTTGTAAATTTGAATTTGGACCAGTTTCAAAGAATACATTTTGTAAATTTGAATTTGGAACAGTTTCGAAGAATACATTTTGTAAATTTGAATTTGGAACAGTTTCGAAGAATACATTTTGTAAATTTGAATTTGGAACAGTTTCGAAGAATACTTTTGTAAATTTGAATTTGGACCAGTTTCAAAGAATACATTTTGTAAATTTGAATTTGGAACAGTTTCGAAGAATACATTTTGTAAATTTGAATTTGGAACAGTTTCAAAGAATACATTTTGTAAATTTGAATTTGGAATAGTTTCGAAGAATATATTTTGTAAATTTGAATTTGGACCAGTTTCAAAGAATACATTTTGTAAATTTGAATTTGGAACAGTTTCGAAGAATACATTTTGTAAATTTGAATTTGGAACAGTTTCGAAGAATACATTTTGTAAATTTGAATTTGGAACAGTTTCGAAGAATACTTTTGTAAATTTGAATTTGGACCAGTTTCAAAGAATACATTTTGTAAATTTGAATTTGGAACAGTTTCGAAGAATACATTTTGTAAATTTGAATTTGGAACAGTTTCAAAGAATACATTTTGTAAATTTGAATTTGGAATAGTTTCGAAGAATACATTTTGTAAATTTGAATTTGGAACAGTTTCGAAGAATACATTTTGTAAATTTGAATTTGGAACAGTTTCGAAGAATACTTTTGTAAATTTGAATTTGGACCAGTTTCAAAGAATACATTTTGTAAATTTGAATTTGGAACAGTTTCGAAGAATACATTTTGTAAATTTGAATTTGGAACAGTTTCAAAGAATACATTTTGTAAATTTGAATTTGGAATAGTTTCGAAGAATATATTTTGTAAATTTGAATTTGGACCAGTTTCAAAGAATACATTTTGTAAATTTGAATTTGGAACAGTTTCGAAGAATACATTTTGTAAATTTGAATTTGGAACAGTTTCGAAGAATACATTTTGTAAATTTGAATTTGGAACAGTTTCGAAGAATATATTTTGTAAATTTGAATTTGGAACAGTTTCGAAGAATATATTTTGTAAATTTGAATTTGGAACAGTTTCGAAGAATACTTTTGTAAATTTGAATTTGGACCAGTTTCAAAGAATACATTTTGTAAATTTGAATTTGGAACAGTTTCGAAGAATATATTTTGTAAATTTGAATTTGGAACAGTTTCGAAGAATACTTTTGTAAATTTGAATTTGGACCAGTTTCAAAGAATACATTTTGTAAATTTGAATTTGGAACAGTTTCGAAGAATATATTTTGTAAATTTGAATTTGGACCAGTTTCAAAGAATACATTTTGTAAATTTGAATTTGGAACAGTTTCGAAGAATACATTTTGTAAATTTGAATTTGGAACAGTTTCAAAGAATACATTTTGTAAATTTGAATTTGGAACAGTTTCGAAGAATACATTTTGTAAATTTGAATTTGGAACAGTTTCGAAGAATATATTTTGTAAATTTGAATTTGGAACAGTTTCGAAGAATACTTTTGTAAATTTGAATTTGGACCAGTTTCAAAGAATACATTTTGTAAATTTGAATTTGGAACAGTTTCGAAGAATATATTTTGTAAATTTGAATTTGGAACAGTTTCGAAGAATACTTTTGTAAATTTGAATTTGGAACAGTTTCAAAGAATACATTTTGTAAATTTGAATTTGGAACAGTTTCGAAGAATACATTTTGTAAATTTGAATTTGGAACAGTTTCAAAGAATACATTTTGTAAATTTGAATTTGGAACAGTTTCAAAGAATACATTTTGTAAATTTGAATTTGGAACAGTTTCGAAAAATATATTTTGTAAATTTGAATTTGGAACAGTTTCAAATAATACATTTTGTAAATTTGAATTTGGAACAGTTTCGAAGAATATATTTTGTAAATTTGAATTTGGAACAGTTTCAAAGAATACATTTTTTAAATTTGAATTTGGAACAGTTTCGAAGAATACTTTTGTAAATTTGAATTTGGAACAGTTTCGAAGAATATATTTTGTAAATTTGAATTTGGACCAGTTTCGAAGAATACATTTTGTAAATTTGAATTTGGAACAGTTTCAAAGAATACATTTTGTAAATTTGAATTTGGAACAGTTTCGAAGAATACATTTTGTAAATTTGAATTTGGAACAGTTTCCACAATTATTTTTTTATTTGTTTCTTGAAATTTTTAAAATTTGAAATCGGAACAGTTTCGACGATTTTTTTTTTATTCAATTTCAATTTGAATTTTATTGTTATAAGGGTTTATTTTTTGGTTATTTATTTGTTTTTGAACCATTGTCGCGTCTTCCTACCTGTTTTAAATTTTACACTTCTGTCAGCAGTCCTTATGACTGCCTGTATTTTTTTATTCCACTCAAAAGAAAAGAAATCAAACCAACCAGTATTAACTCTGCTATGGTATTAACAGTTAACTTCCTGTAATCACTTTGTGCGGTATTTTGAAATTGTAAGCTAGCTTTTAGTTTTATCTATCATACCTTTTCATTTACGAAAAAACGAAAATACCAGTTCGTTATATGTTACATAAATAAATAGTTATAAGACAACGGGCGGGTGTTGACGTGTAATTAATTACACATTGTTAGATTGAAAGATTCATAGTATCTAAAAGTGACAAAGTTTGCGAGCTTTAAGCTCACACACAATGAAGTTCCAGCGAAGAAGTTGTGAAGATAAAGCTTCTTCAATTAATTGCAAAAACTTTAGTCATGATTATGTGATGTTCCTCACAGACTCCAAATTAATTTTCATAAGGCGTTTCCAGACACTCTGTTTTAAATTCATCTTGAAATTTAAGAAAATTCATATAATATATATGTATTCATAATTATATATTTTTAAACGAATCAACAAGCCAATATCGAGGTTCCAAACGAACACGTTTTTGATTTTTTTGCATTCAGACACGCGAACATTGGGTAGTAATACTACTAGTTAGTAACTATGTAAGTAGAGTGGCGGAGTGACCCACAGTGGGCCATGGTCTCCGACAACAAGCGTATCCACTCTCACCGATCCCGCGCCATCTTTCACCAGTTTCGAATTTAAAGGTGAAGTAGGTCCTCTACCTCATCTTTATATACCTGGGACCGCCGACTATTGTGTAGTGATAGTATTTACTCATAAAAACATACTAGTGACCCGCCCTGGCTTTACACGCATACCACTAATTATCTTACCATCTTACCAAACACAGAATGAATCTATAGGCCAATCTGAAGATTTCCTACATTATTGAAATCGATCCCGCCGTTTCGGAGTCTATAGGGAACATACCCACATACGTACATTGTCTTTTATACATATAGATTTATTTAAAATTAAAATCGTATTGAAAAAATATTATTGTTAGAATTTTTTGGAGATTACCTGTTCTGCATGAGGAGGTACTTGGACCACGAATAAATCTCATTTATCAAAATTTCGACGCGAACAAAAACCACTGGACGCATTACATAATGATCAATACGACAGATTAAATCTGGATTAGCGCAGTTTGTAGTTGAGCTTTATTGAGAATTGGTCGGATGTGACGATATCGCATACCGCAAGCCACTGCGATCCGAATGCAAAATGATATTTCAAAACGCAATTTATATGAACGATATACGTTACGTTACGTTACGTTTAAGTGACGACGAAAGTAGTGATTCCTAGGGCGTGCTTTTACGGAAATAGAAAGCTTAAGAACCATCACGAAGCATACAATTGTCAATCATACATTTGGAACTTTCTGTGTTTGGAATTACCGGAATTTTTAGGTAACATAGGTGACTTTCCTTTACACAAGCAAGATGAGGAAATACATCAGGAAGCGTAATCTCCCTGTAAACTGAACTTGCCTTTCTTATCGATATAAGTGGCAAATGAACAAGCGGATCACCTGATGTTAAGTGAGCGCTACCGATAGACATCCGCAACAAGCAATGTGTTGCAGATGCCTTGCCTACCTATAATGGACAGAGGTGGGCATTGACAGGAAAAAAGATACTTACTTCTTCCCGTCAATCCTCTTCCCGTTCCCATCCTATCTTTATGAGTAAAGGATGGGAAGGGGAAGAGGACCAGAATTAGGGCTCCGGCACCTCACTCATCAGACGAAACGCAGAAGAATCTGCCTCACGCCTGTCTTCCGTGAGGTCATGGTATTTCACCGGTCGAGCCGGCCTATTCGTGCAACATATGTTGTTGCGGACTCTACTCTGTGAGTTACTAAGCTTATGAGTTACTATTCGATATACGCAAACCAAGTAAACAAAAAGGCCGGCATAAATTGTTAAATACTAAAAAAAGGTTAAAATATATCCATGCGTAAGCCCTGTCATTCTTACATCATAAAAAGGGATATTATCCTACTAAACATTGCCATAAACACAACACCCTTCCTCTAACAAGCAACAGCAATATTACCCTAAAAACCAAAGCGTTAAGGCATCTAATGGCGTGCGTAATATTGAAATTGTTTTGTACACTGTATAACGTCTCCTAATACCACTGTAAAAGCACGGCGCTATTCAGTTTATTGCAATCTAAAGTTAATAACTTTGGAGACGGTTTACGCGATCCCGTTGATCGTTTATGGTTCATCATGGAGCCTGTAGCCCTTAGCTTTATGGTTTCAACCTTCTTAGAATAAAAAGTATGCAAATTTCAATCTTATTTATCTTTTTTGGTAATGACAATTGAGACTGTACCGCTGATCGGTAGTTCCAACTTACGATGTAAAACTATTACGAAGTGGTGCTTGACAAGAGTGAACAGGCTGTCACTAAACTAGTTCGTACCATCGTTCGACTACATCACCACTTAACTTAATGGGATTGTAGTTTGGACTAGCACTGTTTCCATACTTAAGGAATGAATGAAATGAATTCTAAGTTAATAAGGAACGGTAAGAGCTTTTACCTTACATTACATTAAAATTGTTACGACAAGAAATAACCAAGAACATAAACTGAAGTGGACAGTAAAACCTTATTTGAATAATTAATTTGTTTAACGCTATACAACAAAGTTAAAAGATTGTTTTAGTTTAGTAAGCAAGATGACGTGTTATTTCACACGCAAAATTACTTTCATTACAATAGAATTATTAATTATTCCGCAACCCATACATGTATAAGTCATATTACGTTAAAACATACTTAGACCAACATAAAATGTGCTGATGTGATTATTAAATTGAATAATAAAAAAATAGTAAATACATACATGTAATAACGTTCAAAACTACTACCAGAGTGCGTGGCTGTAGTCAATTCGATTGATTTTACATTAAGATATAACTGTTACATAAGAAACAGACCGACTGATGATTTGTAATCATTTTTTAAAATCGATTAATTAATTCAATTAATAAGTGCTAGTAATTATTTAATTTGTTGGCGTTTATAACAGGAATCGATCTTAAGAATTCATATAGAATCGTGTTTTGACTTGCAGCGCCATCTATTAACCAAGCGTGTAAACCACTACATCGCACTATATATATAAATTATTTCCGTTATTATCAATTCAATTTAGTTCAGTTGTAATGTAATAGTTAAATTATCTGGACTTAGAATTCACGATTTTATAGAATGCAATAAGCTAGAATAATGCTAGTGCTCTCACTTCAATGATCATGTACTTGTACTGATCTATGTCTCGTAATGGCCCGGGGTCCAGATCGCTCGGAGTGCATTCCTCGGTCCAGCAAACGGGGCGGCACAATACGTGTGCATTTTATATGGACGATAAAATGCGTTTTCAAGTATAGTGTTCAATAATAAAACCAACAACGAAATACTTTAAAAGAAAACCCTATTATTTTATTGCTTCCCTTCTTTAGCCTTGATCGGTACTGTAAATTATTTATTTATATAATAATAAATCAGCCTTTTTTAGTATGTTTCCACTGCAGGGCCACAGGCCTCCTCTCCGATAGAGGGAAGGGGCCGTAATCCACCACGATGGCCCAGTGCAGTTTGGTGGATTCGAATTAAGTGGTTCTAAAGACTAGCCGGTTTCCTCACGATGTTTTCCTTCATCGTTTTCGAAGCAGTGGCGATGACATAAATTACACAAAGTAAAGCGCCTGCCTGGGTTCGAACCTGAGATCTACAGTAAGTCCGGGTCTATACCACTGGGTCACCACTGCTCCGTTTATTTATTTATTTATATATTCCTAAACTAATGTTAATGTACATACATACATATGCATACTTCTAAACTTTGTGTATAGGTAAAGAACTTAAAAAGCTTAGACTATTAATTTCAAAGCTGTTATAAATTTAAGAAAATGAGTGGGAATATACAATACGTAAGCCTTATACAGTTCTCATGTTATAAATATTAACTTCTGAAAACAAAATAGCTTGGTGTAAAATACGGAATCGAAGTAACTGCTAATCTAAGTTGCAAAAAAATACTCACTTAAAAGCTTAATTACTGGACTTAAGTGTAGGGTCGTTGAATTAAATATTCAAATATTCCCGAAGCAGAACACTGATAGCGTTTTACAGGCAGTTTCAGCGTCCCCTCTCCATTCACTCTTATCTTACAGTTTTAATGTAAGGGAAGAAAACCGCGTTGGTTTGCGCGTAGCGAATCAACGAAAGAAAATAATGTTGTTATAATTTCAAATTATGTTGACATGTTTATCAGATTAGTGACATACCTACTAAAGAAAGGCGATATAAGGAGTACACGTATTAAACTTTAATTGTTTTTAAATTAAAATTGAGTTAAATCGAAGTCGCCCATCGTACTAGAATCAAAGTAGGGAAGAAATAAAAAATACAATACTATAAAAAAATTAAAAAGTAAGCAATTTAAACTATTAGTTTTTACAAGAAACCAAAACAAAATGTAATACGATAGTTGAGTAACGCACGCGCTCATTGTTTTAGGAAACGTGACGAATTTAACGCCAGAGCACCTTGCGCCCAGACACCTGGAATTTCTTGGGATACCTGAAAATTGTGTTAAGAAAAGTATTTTTCCTACTGGTTGTCGTCGAGATAGATACATATTTCTATGACGATGTTATCGAGTGGAATATATAAGTTGGTATTAGTTTAGCGAAAGCGATGGGAAACGTGTCGTATCTCTGCGAGAGATCCTCTCCGAGTAAGTCTCGTTGCGATAACTTTTCCCTCGCGTGTAATGTACGTTTGTCCACTTGTTGACACGACTGTACGTCGTTTTTCATTCTATGTCTTGGTATAAAATATTCAATACTGGAATAAAATATCATCAAAAATAATATTTTTTTGTGAGAAGGTGGCAAACGAGCAAGCGGTGATGTAAAGTGAGCGCTACCCATAGACATCCGCAAGAAGCAAATGTGTTGCGGATGCGTTGCCTAGCTTTAATGGACAGAGGCGGGCATAAACAGGAAAAAGGGTATTTCCTTTTCCCCGTTAACCCCCTCCCCGTTCAATCCTCTTCCCTTTCCCATCCTATCCCCCTTATGAGGAATGGGTGAGAAGGGGAAGAGGACCGAAATTAGGCCTCCGGCACCTCACTCCTCGGACGAAACGCAGAGTACTACTACTTCACGCCTAATATTCCTTTAAACAACAACTAAATATTATAAATCGATATTGACGCAGTCTCTTCATAGTTTTCTGGTAATAGAGATGTAGGTGTAGCAACTACTTACTATCTGGATACTAATGAGGTTTCGAAGGGATGAAACGCGTGGTAAAATGACGTCGTTTAAGCTAAGAGGATAGTTATTTTTATATTTTAGTACACTTACAAAAATATCGGCTAGTGGTAACCAAAATACACAGTACCGAAAGGATATGAAAAAACATAACTGACATATTACCCATAATTCCATATAGTATTTTTACAAATATTATAAATGTGAATGTAAGTTTGTTCGTTACGCTTTCACTCGAAAACTATTCAACCGATCATTATGAAACTTTGTACACGTATTCTTGGACATGGAGTAACAAAGGATACTTTTTATGAAAAAAAATAGTATACAAAAAGCGAAGTATGTATGTTCCCTATATACCTATATACTCCAAAACAGCTGGACCAATTTCGATGAAAGTTACAGGGATTGTTCAGATTGGCACATTCCCGTGTTTGGTAGCGATCGGATCAACATAATTAGCGGTACCCGGGCGAAGCCGGGGCGGGTCACTTCTTTCAGTTCTTTTAATCACTGTTGGAAGCCATTCTGTGATATAATACCTGGAATAAATTTCTAAAAATTTCCAGCGAAGAAAATAAGATAATGCGTATGAAGCCACAGGCAACATCTAGTACATTTTTATAAATAAAGGATACATCCTAATTACTATTAAGCCATCTTGACTCCATCGCTACAAGTTAGACAATAACTAATGAATCTTGCTTACAAACTAACCGCAACAAACCTTATAACGAAAGGGTCGTGTTGACGCAACTTGAAGCGGGGCGACTGTCGGCGGCATGTGTGTCCCCTTCGGGTTCATCGCAGACCCTGAGTTAGGGTACAAGCTGCCACGTTAAAGTGACACACCTTGTTTCGGATTTTGATATCTGTCCTTTGACAGGACTAACTCTTAAAGTGTTAAATAACACACAATCCTTACAATACATTTCGTTTCTGGTTGCTTGTTTTGACAGAGCTCCATTGTCACACGAGTTTTGCTTCCGTGTTTCGGAGGTCCCGCATCTAGGTTAGTGGATGAGTTAGCGGTGGCAATCACCTTGTGATTATTAAGTCAATAATGTCTCAAGAGAGTTTTAATAAAAAAAAATTATAATAGAAGGTACCAAACGAGCAAGTGATCGCAACCCATAGGCATCTGCAACAAGCTAATGAGGTACAGATGCGTTGCCTACCTTTAATGGCTGTCCATTTAGGTTAAACAGTAAATGACTATTTCCGTTTTCCCCCTTCACCGTCAAGTGCTCGACCCCTTCCCATCTTTTCCTTACCAGAAAATGATAGGAAGGGGAAGAGGAGTAGAATAAGGCCACCGTAAGCTCACTCATTTCTATCTCTACTTCATACCTGTCTTCTGCGAGGTCGTAGTATTCCACCGGTCGAGCCGGCAGATTCGTGCAAAATTTCTTATCTTTTAATGCTTGATCCAGAACGTGGTAGTAAGATAAACAGAATTGATGATTTCGGGGGTTGAGGGGCTTAGTGTCTCTTACTCACTGACGTGTACTCCATCGCTTCTATAAAAATTGGGAGCACATTAGTAGCCTCAATTACTGTTGCGTGTGCTTTGTTAAGTCGCTTGTGTCTTTGTTGGTTGTATGAAATAAATAGATACACGAAAACATCTTATTTAAAATGGTAGCAGCAGGGAAAACGTCTTAAGAATTAACTTATCAGAGTTGGACGCGGAAATAAATTTCCTGTTCTCTGAAAAGAAAACGTTATCATGTTCTGACAAATTCAATTACAAGTTACGATTAAATTACGTTTTCGAAAGAAAATTAAATTGTTTGATAAGGTGGATTATTACTCTCTGTCTGTTGTTGAATTTCAGATAAGATTACTTAATGAAGTCTTGGAACCTATGATATTTAATAGATTACAACGTAACAATGCAAATTCCATAATGATATACAAGGATTTTTAATTCTCTCGCGCCTTTACTATTTTCTGCAAGAATTTGGGCAATGAATTTATTTCTGTATTTGGATTCTGGTTAGATCTATCTGGTATCTATTTCTGGTTAGATATATCTGGACTTGTCATGGACTTTTTCTCGTCATTGTCTTCGGCACTTAAGTATACAAATTTCAAATCAGAAATCGTAAAATCAGTAAAGATTACGTCGAGAGTTTCGGTTATGTAAACAGGTCAATCTTTATTTTAAAACTCATTCGACCTGAGATCCCCTAAAAGAGCATACTGCATTCTTAAAGATTGGGATTGCATCTCCAGCTCATCTGCTATTGTGGATGTTAGTAGGTAGATATATACATAGTTTTTGTTCGTTAACATAAAATTCACAATAAACTTGTGAAACGACAATTTTCTTGCTCCATTTTTGATTATCCGTGTTCAGGAAAGGGCCGGGGGCTAAATATTCGAAGGTCTGAAGTAATCATCCTTCTTAAATATTTACACGGACCTCATAAAAATGTTTCATGTTATATTTGCATTGTTTTATACGGTTTCGTGCTTAGGGAAATTGACAAGATATACATATATCCAGAGCTATAGAACCGATGACTTGGATTACAATATAATACTTTTCTTACATCTAATATAATACATAATACTATGCAATATCTAAATAAAATATAATACTAATATATATTTAGATCATTAGCAGTTAAAAAAATTTAAAATCATAAACTCTGTATTAAGTAGTAATAGGCTACATATTGCACGTAGAACTGATTGTCGATGGTGTCAAAAGATTTTAGAACAGGCATGTAGAGGACGACTCAGCGTGCGTAAACCTGCTTCAATAGATCGACGATCTGATCATGATTTCGGGAGTTCAATGAATTAATGCAATGTTTTTGGGGATTCCTGGAGAATCTGCGTCTAATAGTCAAGTTCTGTCGCCCGACGATGATGATGACATTTTGGCTACCACTGCAAACGAAAATTGCATTTTATATAATATGGCTTACGGTGCATTTATTATTTTAAAATATAATATTCCTCAATATACCTCATAAATGACCTTTTGTTTTTATCAGAGATTGATTTTACTCTGAGAACCTCGCGAGATGACGCCGCTTTAAAATGCAAAGCCACGTTCAAATTTATGTACAGTCTGCTCTCGCTACAAAGTATCTCGCAAAGTGAAATAATAAATGGCTTCATCTAAATACAATCAACTATTTTGCTTTATAACGAAAATGCCATGCTGTCGCCGAGGAGCTCGGGAAGTTAATTAAATTTTATTCAAACCTTTAATATGAGGATGATCGATGCAGAAATCATGTCCGTGATTCTTCTTTTGTAAGTTGAAACATGTATTGAAATGAGGATTGTGACTTGGACATTTTGTAAGGTTTTAACATAAAGTATAGAATTTGTTGTAAGTCATAAATTTGGAAGTAAAAAAGTTAGTAAAATATTTCGTAAACCTAAGGTTAGCTAAAGGTTTAAAAATTTAAATAATCATATAACCGAACATTTCTTATCCTCATTTCTAGTAAAAAAATATCCAATAGTAGACTTAGATCTCCCCAAAAGACCGCCATTAGGATCCACCTCCTAGTAGACTCCTTAAATTCTTCCTAGAGATCATTATTGAACGAGCCTTTGAATTATAAAAGTAAAATAATGATAATATGACGTCAATTAGTATGTTGTTATTATCTTTGATGGAGAAATATTTTCCTAATAACAGTTCCTGTAACAAGAACTTAGCCTACGACGCCGGACAAAGTATCGAACAATTTACGCAATACTTTCGCGATAAATCTGATGGGAAACAGAAATTACCCGCCTCGACAACTTTCGAGGAATCGTAGATTTATTGTGGACGTATTCAAAGAGAATCAAGTTGCGGGTCACGCTTACGCAACGCTTTTATTTTTTACGAAGAAAAGGTAAAAAATGAGTACAGATCTTATGTAATGGCAAGAAAAATCATTGCCAGAAGATTCTAGCACCATCGATCATGCGTCCTAAGAGCAATTTGCGTCGCACAAACGAACACTGCAAGGTAAATATCATTACATATAAACCAGTGTCTCATTTTGTTTCGTTTCGTTTTATGGAATTTGTGGAGTCGTAATACGGCGAATTACTAGCGGTCCCTTCACATGGGTTCTTTACAATTTCTTCTTAGAATATTTCGTAATTTCTCTAGAAGAAGAAATCATATTGTTTCGTGCTGTCAGCACATCACGGAACTAAAAATGCAATCTCGCCTACTGTCTGTCGATAATGCTCTAGAAATGGGTCGTTGAATAAAAATTCTTCGACAGATCAGAGAGTGACATAAATATTTGAAATATTGCTCGTTGTGTCTGAGAGTGTTTCATTTCCCGTCCAGCTCCGAATCATTTCACTTTGAGGACGAACGAAGAGTTTACTTCGACTCTTTTACGTAACACGATTTATATTCTGCGTTATACACCAACTCGTTCTTGTGTTCGATAAAAATGTTTTTTAAAATCCTATTGTAGTTTAAAATGTAATGTAGATCCGACTAAAAGATGAAGGAATGAAAATGGTAACGTAAATAAATAAAGTGGGGTTTGAATTTGAGCTTCGTGTTGTTAAAAAGGGAAATGCAGTAATAAAGAAGCGAACAAAGCGAAAAATGCAGAAATAAACATTCACCTGTATTCTATGAAATCTTGATACTTTCCCGGTCGAACCGAGCTAGTGTAGCAATGATGAAGTACCAACATATCGACAAGCGAATATCAAGATTTAGGCCACTAATATGAGTTCATTGAGTCCTTGCAGTCTAGACGCAATAAAAGTCTAGATATTATTGTCAGGTCGTAGCTGATGTATATATCACTAGTGATCCGCCCCGGCTTCGCCCGGGTACCACTATCTATGTTGATACGATCACTACACAGGAACACCCCCCGCTGTGCCAATCTGGACAATCCCTGTGAGTTTCATCGAAATCGGTCCAGCCGTTTCGGAGTCTATTTTTGTTTCATAAAAAGTATCCTGTGTTACCTCTAGTACCTCCAAGAATATGTGTACAAAATTTCTTGATGATCGGTTTAGTAGTTTTCGCGTGAAAGCCAAACTTACATTCACATTTATAATATTAGTAGGGATTAGACATATGGATGTGAACAAATAATAAGCGTGTGTGAACGACATCTCTGTAGTTGTATCGTATGTACTTTCAGGTAATAAATCTGTGATTGGCAAGTTGTAATGCCAGTTACTTAAAGATTGATGTGTAAGGTAGTGGTACTTAGACATTGAGTTTCTTTGTATAAGTGACATGACACAGTCCTCATTAGCCTCCTTCCCCATCTTTATCTTCTTTTCTTCATGTCATATTCTGAATGGTTGCTTTAATAAATAAACATTTAGTTTTAAGAGCAAGCGAACTGTGTACTTTATTTATTGTCTATGCCACACTTAATTTAATCCTATCATATTTTCCCCACAAAAGCTAGGTAACGTTTTTTTTTCGCAATTCTTCTGTTTATTGCGTTATAACTTCAATAAGAAAATATGAGTTTTATTAATTAATTTAAGTCCTTTCCTAAGCTTTGTACATAGAATCGAATCTGTTCTGCGAGCGTCATATAAATATTTAAACAACCTGATTACTTCGGACCCGTATCTTCAGTATTTCTATCCCCGGGGCGTATCTAAAACGGAATCCAGGTAGTCTTGAATAAAGAAAGATGTAATCATTTTTGGTAATAAGTTTTTGTTATTGTTTTAGTTTTCATTTGAATTCCATTTTTTTATTTCTTTTACTTTCTGTGAATCAAGATTTTATCGGTTCCGAGATTTGTTTACTAGTCATACTTAAATATTGGACACAATACAATTTTAAACCATTTTTAATGTTCCTGGGAAAATATACATAAATATAAATGGAATGACGGCGTCGCCATATCAAAAAAAGCTCGCAGGACTCTACATCGTGTTTTAAAATGCAACTAGCGCCATCTAGCAATAGTTTTATAACGTAATACAATTTTAATTACATAAATTGTATATAACGCACAAGGTGGAGAAACTGCGAGTCAAAGCAAGCTTCAAAATAACAAGGTTCACAAAATCGACTAATCTTTTGTTTTAATAAATTTCCCAATTAATGTCGAATAGAACTGGTTAAAGGTTATTTGAACTGAATTTAACATGACATGACAATGCTTTGTTTAAATTTCAAAGAGAATCCTAATGCTGCGGCTTCAGTTTGCATAAACGTCAAATTTATATTCCACACGCCGAATTTTCATACTTGAGAGATATAACATAAGAATACCAAAACGCTACGCTGCACCGCATTCGCTTCATGCATGTCGCTTCTTCTGACCATAAACTGTACAAATAAAGCCATTGTTTTATTTTGCTTTAGTAAATCAAAGCTAACCTCTTCTTTCCACTGAATCATCCGAATTATATCCTTTAATTGGGAATCGCTATAGTGAAACTCGCCAGACAAAATTGATATCTAATGTGGAATGGAATGAAAAAACCTAGCTTAAGAAATATCCATTTCCTTTTGATCTGCTTTGACCTTGTCGTGGTTAACATCAATCGGATGGATAAGATAATTTTAGTCTTTTACTGTATAATGATAATAAATCGAAGCTAGCGCTAACTAAATAATAGAAAGCGCTTGCTTTTTCAATGGAGAGGGACTGCCCTAGTTTGGTGAAAGATATTCTTTATGTTAATTTCATATGTGTGACGGCGCTGTCTGGTATTATCTATGGTTAGGTACATTCAATTTAGTGAGTGAACGGTCTAGCGGAACGTTGTTATGTTGGTAGCGGGCGGTTGTCAGGCAGTCTTTAAGTGACCAGCTGACAAGCGCCAGCGCACCATGCTTACGACGGATCGCTAACGGACCTGTGTAAAATGTTCAATGGTCGATAACTGATAGTTAAGTAATGTTATGGTGTCGATAAGTACATTAAGAATTACGTTCTTCTCTTAAATAATTTTTAAGTGAAAAAAAACAGATAAAGAATACTAAAACTTCAAGCAATCAACAGATCTTACTCTATTTGAATCCGTGGTCTGCTATATATAAGTATGTCTATCTGTATGTCTACGGCAAATGCGGTTGTCTCATTTCTGTTACACTCAAGTGACGGCCGACGTTTTCCAGCCTCTATGTACTTCACGCTAACTTGCCAGTTGATAAATAAACTTTAACGTGTTACCGAGGGAAGCAGTAAAAGTTGTGTTTACATTGAATTTTGTGGTTTAACATCGTACACAAAAACTCTGGATACAGTCAACTGAGAGATATACGTACAAAGATATAGAATAAACTAAAGATCTTTAGAAGAGACAATTTTTAATCTATGAAGGCGGTAAAGGACCAAACATATCACGATAATAAATGACTGATGTCTTTCGGTATCTGCAACAAGCTAATGATTTGATAAACCGAAAAAAGACGTTATCCAAAAAAGTGAAATTCATTTTGCGAAAAAGGCGGCAAACACTGCGGATCATCTGATGTTAGGTACCGACCAGCAACAAGATGAGTTGCAGATGTTTTACCAATCTGAAAATTAAACGATGTTCCGGGGGGACATGAGGATTAGGGTATTATGCTAGATATTATTACGTATATTACATTCGTACCCACGTACCAAGCGTCTGTCTAATTATCGTAGTAATTTACAGTATTAAAAACCTTTCCTGTTATCTATTGGTTAAGAAAGTTTACTCCCACGATGTGTACACACTCAACAAACATAGTTGCTTTGCAAGTATGGAAACTTTTAGTAATCATCTGTAAAAGTACTCTAAGATAATGCTAAATGTAATCATTTCTACTCGACTTCTGCCCAATTGACGCCTAAGTAAATATTTGTCAATGAGATCGCCTACCTCTACAATACATCTACATCCACAATCACACTAAATGTGCTTAGACTGAACTACCAACGTTTTATAATTGCTATTAACTTGAACGTGTTTTGTTTTCATCAACTTCTTGATGACTCGAGCGCTATTGACGTCACTAGCAGCCTAATCACTCTTCTCTTAAAGATACGTTTACTTATTCGATGGAAATACAGATGCTGGCCGTCTTCCAATCATTTGGCGTAAAATATTATTAAAAAATAACATATAAAGACTAAATTAGGTTTTTATAAAAGGTTGATTTCTTCGTGTACCCCACAAGATCGTAGCGCGATTAAAGTCATCATTTTATTTTGTGTGAATGCAAATAAAGCTCTTGTACCAGAAACGTAACGCCTCAAAGGATTTGTTCCGTCAAAACGAGTCTTACTTTGTATTTGCTTCTCGAATGGAACATTTTACGGGTTTCAACTGAAAGCCGCTGTAAATCCCGAGACAGTGGCGCCGTTGGCATTAGCTGTATAAATGGTGAAGGCTACGAACCAACAATTGTTGCATTTATCCAAGACGGGCTGGATACGATTTGGATTTGCAAGAAGTTTCCAATTTAAAATAAATACATAAGCTCGTTCTGGTAATTGGGTGTCAAGGAGTAGATAGCCGCAATCCTTAATTTCAAGTAATCATGTTTTTAATTTCGGTCTAAGTTTTAAATAATACGTAGAAAATCACATATATTTTCAGTATACAGATTTACAAGGCAATTCTTTTATACCCGGATTATTTGCGCTTAAATGTGACAGACTTGGAGCTTGTATAACGGAAACCAAGTAGACTTAATAAGGGGTATTTGTGCTTTTAAAAATAATCACACTAACTTTAACTGCAAAAAGATTATGGGTCTGATGTGAAATCAATTAATATATGTTTATGTAATTCTTTATATGTTTCTCTGTATTTAAATCATTCATTCCTTAAATAAAATAAATAAATAATAAAATAACATAGCCTTTATTGCTGTTTCTTTCTTACAATTTATACATGCCTACTTACTAAAACTTAATTTATTTATAAATTCAACTTGCATTTGAAGCGGCAACCGGATGTTAATGTGGAACAGCTTGTCTGTCGACAGAGGCCTCCTCTAAAGATTTCCACGCATTCCTGTCTTTTGCTAACCAGGTCCATATCGGACCAGCTTTCTTGAGGTCATCTTCTCATCTTTTGGTTTGTCTGCCTCTATTTCTTTTACTATCTCTTGGATACCATTCCGTTACTAGCTTACTCCATTTCTCTTTACTTTCTCTTAGCATATGTCCTGTCCAACGCCATTTAAGCTGCCTGTACGCTGTGTGTGCATTTTTAGATTTTGTTTTTCTTTTAATTTCTTGTAATTTCACTCTATCCCTTCTTTTTATACCTAAAATACTCCTTTCTATAGCATTTTGGCAGACTTTCAATTTACATTCTTGTATTGCTGTTAAAGAGTCATTCCTTAAATACCTAAGTTTGATTGAATACAACATAATTAATGCCTCTTACTTGAATCAATTGAAAAGCCCACTCGCGATAACTTACGCGCACCGACTAATTTTTAGTTAGATCGCGTTTGTTTTCTACATCGTGATCCATTACTTAACTTATACTTTCGTGGAGGAATCCGTTAATAATGAAAGTTGTAATTTACTTAGGCCCGAATCCGTTTCGTTATTGATCAGGTGAAATTTTCAGTGACATTGACAAATTGCTTGGATTCCACAATTTTACACGGCGTTGTTACTGCGGGATTACTAGAATTAAGGTAGATTATTTCAATGTAATTTGTTTTAACGTATCTTGTAATCGTATTGATCATTTATAATTGTATTTCTTGATTAATTTCTTCTCAAAAAAATTGGTAAGAGTAAAATACAATATCGATTATTAATTAATGTTATCGTAATTCATGTAAATAACAAAATTTACTGCATAATATAGAAGATTTTTTATCAAGACTGTTGAAGACACACACAACTGAGTCAGTTTAATCCAAAGTAAATTGACGCAGATATAGAATGATGATGCAAGATAACTGAAATAGTCGTAACTAGTAGAAAATTAGAAGATGGTGGCACGATATATGATCATTTTAAAGCAAATCCTAAAGTAGCCGATTATTACATGTCTGACGAAATAACCACAATACGAGGAAACAATACATTTTTTGTTACTTCATGTTTCTTTAAGAGTATAAAATTCATCAGATTTGCTCCCCACCTCACTGTCTACCTTTTCCTTTCTCGTCCTATCGATTTATTGTGTAAACGGAATCAGTATTTATTTCAGCGCGAACGTTATTGGCGCGCGGATAGTCTGAACGTGTATGTCATTTTCACCTCATTAACTGTTTCTACCAAGGGAAATAAACGAAATGAATATCGCTCTTGCTTAATGGGGGATCCCCTTCAACCGAACTAAGATCTTGATTAATATATTGTTAATGTATTTTTTGTTATTTGTGCCGAGACAAAAGCGCGAAAACATCACAGAGAAAAAGTTGATGTACCAATGTCATTGTATCATGGATATTTCCTACGACTACAACAGCTCCACGACCTAGTAGTTAAAGTTCCACGTTTCATCTGATAGGGAAGTATCCCACTATTCTCATTTCCTATATGATCTCCGATTCTTTTGGTCGTTTTGACTGATACCAATACTTAACATTAGGTGATCCAAAGAAAAGTATTGGTCGATCAAGATATTTATCCGGGCTATACGCAACGGAATTCCTAACGCCATTAGCCGTTACGTGTTTTTCTGTTTTATCTTTCTTCACCTATTCCATTCTTTCTTTATTTGTTCTAATCACGCGAGTACACAAACGTAACTAAGCACGGTCGCAGGACGCGTTATATCGAGTCAGTCCGGCGGACAATTTGCGCCTAAATAAATATTGGAAACTATGTTTGGTAACTCGTTTCACGACCCGCGGTAGATGGTTGGAAATTTGACATTGTATGACTGGCGTATACAATAATATGACATAGTAATGTTTTCAAGTTTTTACATCTATATATAATCGTCTAGTTTATTTAAGCATTCACCTAATCTCTGATATGATTTACATGTAATAGCAAATTTTGCTTCATGTTTCCGTCTTCACTGGCACTCTTTACTAGAAGAGAAAGAGAAGGGCCTCCACCCGGACCGCTTACAACCTTTGCGATCAGTTTAGTACGTTATAAATTTTAGAAACAGTTATTCCAAATGTAATAAGTTATACTGCATTTATTATTATTACATATACAAAATCACATCTAGTAGTTTCATTTCACGAATACGTTTATTTTCATCGCCGAGTAAAAATTGCCGTAATAAATAGCAATAAATTGTAAACTGCATACCAAACTAAGTTAAATTACTCGCGAAGCGCTTTAACGGCATAATTTTTCATTTAGTGCTGATTCAGTGGACCATTTTGAGATATTTATTGTCGTTATTTGCTGAATTAATTTTCGTTCAGTTTCTTATTCAACATTTTAATCAACAAGTATAAATACTCTCTGATTGACACCTTACAGAGGTATGATATTTTTCCACTGGAACCGGCCCACTAGTGCAACTAGTGCTCACTCTATATCTGTAACATGTTATACTTCCTTTCTTCGACTTCTCAAGCATTCGTTTCTTATTTTCTTGAATGGATATTTTTGTATTTTGATTCCGCGTATAATAACTTCTAATCATAGGTGATCTGTATCAAAAATGTAAATGATAATTTTACGTATTGTCATACCGCTTCGACCAGTTTGTTTTCGGAAAAGAACTTCAGGAGTTTTACGCTTTTTAACAAACGAACATTAAAAGTTTATATAAGTTAACAATGTATTAGATATAGAAAGTTTTAAATCGTTTACAGCTTAGTTCAGTGTTATCGCAAACGTTTCGATTGGATAAGGTTGCCAGCGACACTGATGCATCACCCAGCCCATCGATTTCACCTTTCAGTTGTTGTCAAACGAGTTATCGAAGTTAGTTAACTTGCAGAAAGAGACACAGAGCAAGTCACTTGAAGCTGAGTGATCACCTACACGTGCAAGCAGTCCACCTGCTAAACGACACTGTAACCATCAATATTCACTTAAAACTGAGATTTGGTTTTAAAATAAGTTGTGACCAACGAAAGTAAAAAAATATTATGTACTGTTTAGCCTCATCTCAAGTAGTTCTGACAATGTGATATGCGTCTAGCCGCCTAGATTGTACAATAAAAAAAATAAAACTGGAAACAAATCAACTGGGAATCGAATAAAGATTTACCATAAAAATAAATATGGCGCATTACACCTTTGACCTATTACATGTAGAAACAAAAGCCATGATTACCTGGCGAAATGGATTCCATGTCAAGGCCGTAGCTAAGTTTTGATAGCGCTGAGTAAATTGACTTCACTTAAGCACTCGTCGGCTGTACAAATATTTTTCTGTTGGGGAAACGCGTTCGAGTTAGACAAGTCCGTCGCTTCTGTTTACTCAGTTCTTTATAATTCTGTAGACGCGTTGAAATGGTGTCGGATGACAGGCAGTATTTGCGTTGGATAGTTGGACAATCTTATTTGACAATAAGTTATCAATTAAGAAAAAAAATTTTTGGGCCTTACATCTGGTTAAATGGGGACAAAAATCTGATTAATTATAACCATTTAAATTGTTTCGTCTGGCAATCGCTTAATCGACGGAACGTTCAATATTTTACTATATGCGTAAGTGTATTAATATTGACATTAAAAGGTCCATATCCACTCAAGTGCACGGTCGCATTCTTAAACTCTTTGGGCATGTTAGTCGACGTGGAAACGACTCCATAGAACGTATTGTCGTACGAGGGAAAGTAGAAGGTATAATACCACGCGGGAGATCCCCGATGAGATGGACGGATCAAGTGAAAGCTGCGGTGCCCGATTAACAGCCAACAAGCAGGGGTGGCGGAACAGGAGCGTGATAATCACGACCACTCTGTCAGGAGTGAAGCGACCAAGAAGAAGATAAGTGTATTCTGTAAGACAATACTACTCGTGTTGAGACGGCCCCACCCATAAAATATCTATCATTATAAAATTTTTCCAAAAGGAAAAGGACATGACGACAACTTTTTCTTTTTCTGAACTGTTCCTTTCTTAGGCTTTCATCTATTCCGGTGAAGCTTTCAAAAGCTAATATTAATAGGAAGAGAGAATAACAAAACAAATTTATGTTGCAAAAGTGAGTGGCAGTGTTGGTAGGGGACGCCCTAGGAATACTTATATCGATCAGATTAGTGACTTACTAAAAAAGGGCGATATACATATGCTGCACCCATAACCGACGAGCATGCGTAGATGTATGAAAGAAGAAGCGGGAGAGGTGTGCCAGGATCGCGCCATTTGGAAATCCATGATCTCTGCCTACCCCTCTGGGTTACGGGAAAAAATATGCGCTTAATATTTTTTTTATTAATATGCAGACATAAATTATAAACATTTCCTTTATTATTTTCACGTGATATCAAGTGGTAGGTAGTGTGTGTTCGTGCATTGTAATAAAATATTCATGAAGCCAAGTGTTATAGAGCAACTAAACGTTAGAATAAAGAAAGAACATAATTAAAGAATAAAAAAAGTTAATAAACAGCAACACTGAACGACGCTACCATGCGACATCAAAAGAGCAAAAAATTAAACAGCAGTTTGTTCCGTTCCGCGTGGATTGTAGACCAATTGAAATTATTGTGTTTACCTCTATTTCATTCGCTTTGATAAAAAATATATCTCTAGTGTTTAGAGTAGATATTTTTTTTTTCTGGAACAGAATTAGAAAGGGAATTACCTTATCTTCAGAGGCCACAGCTACTAACTCGTATTAGAAAAGAAAAGACGATCTTTCGTGTCTTCTGTCTTCTTCTTTTCATTCCGAATTTTCAAATTTTTCAAATCTAGTTTATTATCTAAAACAAAATTTGGAACTTGGATATTAAATTAGGCTTTTTTAAAAATTAAGTTTTTTTATAGTACTAGGTGGCAAACGATGTCAAGTGATCGCTACCCATAGACATCTGCAACTAACTAATGAGTTGCAGATGCGTTGCTCACCAGATTGAAAATGGTTATTTCCAATTCCTATGCATCCCCTCCACCGTCAAGTTCTCTTCCCCTTCCCATACTTTCCTTTCCTTATTGTTTTATAGAAGTGGTAAATCTTTATAAATTCCAAATTTAATAATATTTGTAGAGCCCGCAACAACAACATCTGTAGCACGAATGGGCCGGCTCGACCAGTCAAATAACAAGATCTCACAGAAGACAGACGTGAAGTAGAGTATTTTGCGTTCCGCCTGAAGAGTGAGATGCGGGAGGCCTAATTCTTGTTCTGTCCCCCTTCCCATCCTTTTCTTATAAGGAAAGGATGGGAAAGGGAAAAAAACCTTGATGGAGGGGATGTATAGGAATTGGAAATAAACATTTTCTGTTTGTCCCCTCCTCTGTCCATTAAAGGTGGGCAACGCATCTGCAACTCATTAGGTAGTTGCAGATGTCTATGGGTAGCGATCACTTGACATCGGGTGAACCGCTTGCTCGTTTACCACCTAGTAATAAAAAAAACCAGTGATCACTTTATTAACACTTATATGTTCATTTTCTAGCAATAAATAAATAAAAATTACGAAAAACCTATGCAAAAACTGTACAGCACGTGAAGATATAGCTTTAAATTATCCCCTAGACGTATGTGTCTGCGGTTGTGTGCGTGCCGATGCAGGTATTGGACGCTCTCAGTTCCCTTCGGGCCGTTGAGCTTTGAAGACGTGTCGAAAGCTTATGTTGCTCTGAACAGTACGAGTCGCGTTATTGCGGTAAAACGTAAAAACAATTCTGGTTCACTTAAACCGGCAACAAAAAGGACTTGTGACAATTTTATTTTATTTATTATTGATGTTTTTATATCGTAATATTGAATGTATTTTTTGTATAATTAAAATAAATATAAGAGATAAGATTTAGGAAGTGCCGGCGCAAAAGGCGCAGTGATGTTGAGTGTTTCAGTGCGAAAGTCGACGTAAATTGAATCAATTAGTGAAAAGGATGTAAGGAGTTGTGATTTTGTGTCAGTTTATTAGACGTTAACTAGAAGTGTTTATTGTAAAAGTGATATTTGATACTCTCAACAATTAAGGTAAGTTTTTTCGTACATTTGAAAAGCTTTTTTTATTTGATGAATTTAGGAATTCAGTAACATTATTATTAAATTAATATTGTATTACAATTTTTTTTCCTTTTTCTACGACATTTATAAGAATTTATTATTGTAAGAAATATTATCACTTTACCATATTTACAGCATTTATATTTCTACTTTATATTACTTTAAATTTATATTTTTCGTAACTGTTTGAAAAATTAGTTATAATATAAATAAAATAAGTTTTTTTTGCGGTCACGAGGTGAACACTTATCGCCTTGATATTTTTCTATGAATGGAAACTCCGTGCTTTTTTTAAATTCTAAATTGGCTATTGTAGCAATTGATTACAAGATAACCTTTTGAAATGTCAATTATAGTTGCTATCAAAGTTATATATCTTGTAAAGCAACACGATTCGAAAAAAAAACTTACAACTCGTATTTTTTTTATAAATTGTTAGAAATTCAATTTATGAAAAAAATACAAATGTCTTCTTCTAAGGTATCTAGTATTTTTTATTCTTTTACCAAACTTTTTTGGCCCTAAGAAAAAAACAATTAATAATTGACATTTAAAAAAATGATTTTCGAATGACAAACGATATTACTCGGTTACTGGGAATTGAACCCGGGACCGTATGGCATAAGAGCTATGTAATGTGATTAATCTACGAAGTGAAATAATGGAAGTAAAATTGGAAAAATATGACAAGTACATACAAACATTATGATTTTGAATACTAAAGCAATTATAAAAATACCATATAAATTTCCCCCCTTTTTATGTAATAAATAAATAATTATATTGTTCAATTATAAATAGAAGTTAATTTTGAGTATATTTAAAAACAATAAAATTACTTATACATATGATTATTATTTAATAATATATATTATTAATTATTAATAGATTTTCATTTTTTTATATTATAATACCTCGGCTTGTCTAAGGTTTGATGTATGTATATGACCCCGTTTGAATAAAAACCGAAAATAAAATGGCAATAGTACTATTCCATCACGAATTAGTAAATTCTTTTTGACTCGAATCTAGTTGTTTCTTATACGATACCATTCTCAACTTTGCTGTAAAGTTTGTTGAACATAGAATATTCAACTCGATAGAGATAATTTCAAATAGATAAGCACTCACGCCCGTAATCCAGAGGGGTGGGCAGAGACTACGAATTTCCACTTGCCGACTGTCACACCTCACTCGCTTCTACATTCATAGCTATGCTCGCCGGTTGCGACTAATTTAGAAAAATATGTTTTTTTTAATTCTAAAATATTTTTTTACGTATATTCAGGGGCGCCTTTTTTTCAGGATAGGCCAATTAATTGTTGTGAACTATACATCCTGAGGTTTAGTGATAACGAAAATGTTGACGGGTCCATCTACATTTAACTTATTAACTTAGTCTAACTTAACATAACTTAAAATGTATATAAAGCAATTTCAGCTTTTTAAAAACGAATTCGAACGTTTAAACGCAAAAGTCCGATTTTAAATTGTTTTAATACTACTTTAAAATTAAAAAAACGTAATAAAGACAATTGTAGGGTTCCGTACCCTAAGGTTAAAACGGGACCCTATTACTAAGCCTCCTAATATCAACGTGCAGCCCAAACTCCTGATCCTAGAGACAAGAAAATTTGCACAGAAAGACTAACAGACAGACGCTAAGAAAGGAGTTTTCTAAATTCACCCCTTAAGGGTCTAATGTAGGGGGCTCTAATGAAAGTTTGTATGAAAAAATAATTATTATCCAATGTAAGTTGACCTCAGATCTCTACGATCAATAGTTTTCAGCTTAGGTTGGACAATTGTCGGTTTCATTAATTGCGCGACGAGTGGAACCGCGGGGCTTAGCTTGTATTATTATAAGTTTGTATGTACTTTATACATCACCCGATCTCTTATTTCAAACCTGCGAACATGGCTCCATTACATTGTTAAAGTATGAACGGACAAAGCGACACCTTGTCTAAGAGCAAAATTTTAAAAGCAAACCGAGCGAAAAATCTGGACACAGTTTCACCTGAAGATTTTCTTTCGGTAGATGGAGGAGGGTAGAATAAGGAGTTATTTTGCGAAAATCTTTTAAGAAAATTAAGAAACAAATAATTAACTTATATAAAGAAAATGGGAGTTAGTATTTTAAAAGAGTAGATACTTAAGTTGAAAAAAAAATGTTAATTTGTGATTATTGGCAGTTTTGACGTCCATCCAGTTGTTTATTAAGCACTAAGTATGCTTCTAAGTTTCGTCTATTAAGTTAGGTGGCGGTGGCCCCCTTCCCCTTCCAACTCTTTCCTAATAACGATGGAAAGACCTGCAACTCACTTCCTTGTTGAAAGCGATCACTTAACATCAGGTAAACCGCCTGCTTGTGTACCACTATCTTCCATGAAAGAAAACTGTCCGGAGTTAGTAGTATCTAGCTTCGTATAGACTTTGTTCGGTGACGTTCATTGCTTGCAATAATATAATATAATAATAATAAATCAGCCTTTTCCTAGAATGTTCCCCACTGCAGGGTTACAGGCCTCCGAGAGTGGGAATGAGCCGTAATCCACTACGCTGGCTGGCGGGTTGGTAGATGTCACATGTCTTCGAATTTGGTGGTTCTAAGAACATGTCGGTTTCCTCACGATGTTTTCCTTCACCGTTTTTGAGCAGTGATCATGAAATGAATTACACAAAGTAAACGCCTGCATGGGTTCGAACCGGCAACCTACAGTACGTAATTCAAGGCCTATACCGCTGAGCCACCTCTGCTCCTTGCAATAAACGATTGCCAATAGTCATGGTTGATGCACAAATATCAGAATATTCTCAGTATCGGGAATAGACAATATCTATCTAGAACAACATTTAAAATCAAATAATTAAATGTCTATGGATTCAGTTCCCCAAATTTTAATAACTAGTTAGTAGCTACATTCATAATGAAATTAATATAAAACATGTATCGTTTTAGTAACTATTAATAATGTAGAGATTTGTTTCCTTAAAAATACGGTTTTTTTTTCGAGATTTTTCATTAGTGAGGTTTTCATATTATTATTCTATAAGTAATTGAAATTCTATAAAAAAAAACTCTTTTTGGTAATAAATGTGTGAGAATTACATACACACATTATAACTCAGAAGTGTCAATTGAAAACAATTTCGTGGTAGACTTTAAATAATGAAATAAACGTATTCTACGTAATTTTGAAAATATTAACACGCTAGCAATCCGCCCCGGCTTCGCACGCACGCAAAAACAGAAAAAAACGCCATCCTACCTTTTGAGTTGGACGAAATTACACATAGTGGCCAAATTTCAAATTAAATAACATTTTAGGTAATTTTTTACACCTCGGGTAACATTATTGGACTTTTAGTAAGGATCCCCATTTTTCGGGAAAATATTTTATAGTCTATATCACCCGGGAATACTGTAGCTTACCAACAGTGAAAGAATTCGGTCGGAAAGAAATCGGTTTTGTAGCTTCGGAGCCTATTCAATGTCAACAAATAAACTATCAAATCTTACCTCTTTATAATATTAGTATAGATGTATAAAAATATTTTTACAATAGAAAGACCGAAGATTCCAGGAGTGAGGAAGGACCAGGAGCGATAACCAATGTGAACACTAAAAACCAGAACTTGTAAAGGTGCTGTGGTATGTAAAACGCTGTTTATTTCTCACTTAGACCGTAGATTTTTTTTTCAATATTAATACGGCCAATTCAAATATGACCGGCGATAACAAAACGCTATAATTTTTTACGTGGGCATAATTATGCAAATTAATCAGAAATTTTTAAAAATACGTTGCAATTATAACAATTGTTTTTCATGACTAATCGATTCATGTAATAACAATATAAGGTATTCGAGCTTTCGTGTCGATAATGTTTAGCCCGAATTACCCAAATCCAACCGAAATCGGGTAAGCCACCGAAACTTTCTCACGTAAAAACCCAATGTTACCATTAGTGAACACAAAACAATACCTAATACAAGTTTAATCGCTGCACAAACTCTGTCAGCGTTACAAATGGTGCCAGAAGGAACCACAAAACATAATCATAATTGTTGATTGCGCAGACAGAGGCAATAATAATTCGCCCCTTGTAGAACTTGCCAGCAATGGATATGAAACTTTATAATCAGATCTTTTAAGCACAACAATAAAGACGGCTATACCTAGATAAGGCTGAATGTAACGCCTAAGAAATATAAATGTGAATGTAAGTATGTTTGTTACGCTTTCACGCGAAAACTACTCAACCGATCATCATGAAACTTTGTACGCATATTCTTGGAGGTACTAGAAGGAACATAGGATTTATAAAAAAAATATTATATAAAAAGCGAAGTATGTATGTTCCCTATAGACCTATAAACTCTGAAACGGCTGGACCGATTTCAATGAAATTTACAGGGATTGTTCAGATTGGCACACCGGGTTTTCCTGTGTTTGGTAGCGATCGGATCAATATAATAAGTGGTATCCGGGGGAAGCCGGGGCGGGTCACTAGTATTAAATAAATTTAGATCTATATCTTTTAACTACTCCGTATTTTTTGTTATCGCTAGATCTGTTTTGTAAATATAAATAAGTTCTGGTCGAGAATGGATTCAGATGATTTATGTTTGTACTAATTCTGCTAACTCCGGTACAAGTATATTTATTTTCGCGTCTGTCGTGTAGATTTGATTTGGTGTGCGCTTGTGTCCCCGTTTTACACTACATATCTACCGGTATTAATTCATCTTAGTAAACTGTTAACCGCACTTTAGCTAACAGGCGTCAATATTTATGATGCTTACAAGAGCAATAAATTAAAAGATATTAAAATGTGTTGCAACTAACTTGTTATAAATAGGTTTATGGTCTCGATATGAAATAAAAAAATCAAAGCGAATGATCAACAGTAGTTGTTGAGTAATACACTTTCAAGAATCATATTATGGCATGTTTCATTAGGATAAGAGTAGCATTATCGTGCTGTTGTAGCCTAAACGGGGTAGTCAGATGCTAAAACTTGTTAACACCATTATTAATCAAACCCTTTTACGTATATTATTGGTAGTACACATAGGTGCTCGCCGGCAATGATTACCCTTAATACAGTCTTTATTTAATTTATTAAATAAAAGAATATAAAATGATTTAATAAATGAACACTTAAAATATTTATGTCCTCTCCAGTAGACTTCCCTCCACAACATTTTAATAAAACTTTTAATTGAATCTCTGCTAAATAGGAATCATTTTGCTCATATATTCTTTTGCCTAAATTCGCTTATATCTGCAGCCTACTCATAGTAATTAATAAGTCTTTCAATTTCTCGAATTTATCTGGATGTTACGTCTATATTTAAAAAAAACCTTTTTCTTTTAAAAATCAAATTACATAATTGTGTCAAAATTAGATCGTTGGCGGAAACGCGAAATCTTATTTGCTCACGTGTAAAATGATAGAACGTAACGGAGCTTCAAAAATAGATTATGAAGGTACCTGATAAAAGCATAATTTAAGAGAAACACTTGAGAATTTCTTTACTGAAGGCCAGCCAGATGTTTTCGCTCGTCGATCCGGTGCGATTATAAAAACGTAATTAGCACCACTCCTCAAAGGTAATCTCGACAGATTAATCGTCTAAATTGCCAGCTCTCCCGGTAATGAACATTCGGGCTCTGGCAATTTTTATATTTTCTTTATTGTACGCGTTGCCTTCACTAAGGAATTTTATAGCCAAATAACTTCGTCCCCAGTTAAATAAGAGTGCCTTCTAAATCATCGTGTACGGCTTTTATTCTAAAATCAATGATAAATCTATTATTAGAAGAAGGTAGCAAATGAGTTACTGACGCGTTTCCTACCCTTAACGGACAGATAGACAGGAAATCGATATTTCTTATTCCTAGAATCCTAGAATGGGATGGGAAGGGTTGGTTGCGTTGAACGTGAGTTTGATTCACAATTTACTTACAGTATATAATATGTTCAGTCTGATTGTAAACTGTCTGACTTCTCAATAGGTCGGTGACATTTCTGCGGTTTAGTCAGTGCCATAGGCGACATACCCTTACCATACCTTCCTAAAGGACTACCATGTAAAGCTAGTCGTTTTCTTTTATAAATAGAGCTCATTACGATTGAAGATTTAATTGAATATTCAGTTTATTTCTGCTTATAATGTATTGCATAATTCATCTTGAAGGGTCGTCAACTGTGCGGGAAGGCAACGTAAAATTGATACGTAAACGTCGAGAGTTATTAATTTCTGGCAAACCTTTTATTCGGTCACATGTGCTAAGAGTAAAAGTTACATTTTTATAAACGTAATACCATATTTGACGGGCTGATGGTGTTAGTAAAATAATTGGTATTAAAAGCCGCAGGTCATGGGTTCGATTCCCACCCAGGTCAGACATTTGGGTGCATTAACATGTCTGTTTATCCTGAGTCTGGGTGTAATTAAATTGTATTTACACAAGAAATGTAGTATATCAGTTCATCATAGTACAAGCTCTGTTTAGTTTGGTATCAGGCCGTGTGTGAATAATGTCCCAGGATATTATTATTATGTTTCTATTTTTGCCGTTTGTTTTATTAAATTTTAGTCTAGAAGTAAGGTCTTCTATGTAAGACATCAAACGGGCTTCTAGTTTAGAAGCATAGCTTCAAGTTCCTTGTTTATTATAAATAATCGATATTTTTATCAAGGTTCCGATCAGTACATTATTGGTTCACTAATAAAGATCATGATGATGGATCGACTATAGATTGAATAAAGACACTGCGTCGCACGCTCAAACAGGGAAATACACAGAATACAGGCGAAATGGATACGTCGATTCTTCTGACCCATTCCCATCGATTCTTCCTCTATTTTTCCTTTTCCCGTTTCGTACTCTGTAGACATATCTCTTCTGTTTGTTCGGATCTTGATGGTAGCGATAGTCACCTAACATCAAGTAAGATTGCTCAAGTCGCATTGACTTAAAACTAAACTTCCAAATCGTACGTAAATTTTCACTGTCACTTTTCACGTGCTCTTATTTCAAGCTTCCTCAATATCGTCTATCAAATTTAATCTCCACGCAATATAATTGACCTTTACGAAGGACCTTTCTCGACGACGCGCCACGAGGCAAGCGTTATTTATGTCTCGGTCCGCTAGGTTTTATGATGTCGCGGAAAACTTGAATAAGCTATAATAATGAAGCTTGAATAAACGAATATTTGCGTCGGTCTTCACACGATTTGATCCATTTCTTACTTGAATAATATTTAACTATAAAAAAATAGACAATATGGCATCGGTGTCGAGCTCGTCGTCATCATGTCGAACTTTGCGAGCTCGGGCCGCAGTGCGATGCGGGGCGCGACCGCGAATTAATCCCACTCACCATGAAGAAAGACCTCCGACAGGTACGAAACTTGTCTGTACCTACGCGAACGTGACTAAACCGTATTATAAGCATTTAGTAAATAATGTCTCACAAAAGCTTTAATCATTTAAGTTCGGATTAATAAAAAGGTTTGTTTAACAAGGTGGTAAACGCAAATGAGTGGCCTACCTGTGATGGACAGATGAGGGGATAGATACATAGACAGGAAGTACGATATTCCTTTTCCCCATTTACCTGTCCAATCCTCTTCCCCTTTCCATCCTTTCCTAAAGCATCCGGCACATAACTTATCAGACGAAACGCAGAAATCACGCCTGTATCCTGTGAGGTCGTGGTATTTCACCGGTTGAGCCGACGACTGTCTGTCAAAATAATCATATGACTGGTATGCGTAGGTATAGAACTTAAACACTTTAGCCATTATATCACCTCTAGAAATTATAAAACCAATGACATTACGTGGTTTTTAATTTATTTTCTCTGCATTTCTATGTGTGTTAGTTTGGAAAGCTCGTGAGTATATTTTTCATAAAATTTATTTCGCCATCTTTCGTTTTTGTTATCGTTTAAAATGCATGAGATATTTTCTTCAAGGATATGTTTGATATTATGTCATACTAATCTCATTGCTTGCCTCAGGCGAGTTCGCGGCCCGTATCTCGGCAGCTCGGCAATGTTTTGATGTAAAACACGCAGACACACTCGCGCGTCTCTTACCCGGAGATTGAAGCGCGCACAGCGGGAATGCGTTGAAATATTAATAAAGCTTGCAAACACAATACACGTGAGACTCGCAACGAGATTTGACGGCCTCTTGCGTTGTTAGCCGGCAGTCTTGAAAAGCATAATCGTAAATTAGATTTTTCAATTTTGGATAAGGCAGCAAAAGAAAGAAGGAGGGATCCTAGGTCAGATTGGTTTGGAAATACCGTTAGAGGGATTGTTCACGAGACATTTGTTTCGATACAATACCGAAATCCATACGTTTGTGTGCTATTAAATACCAGCCAAGATGATGTCAATGGTACATCAGATTAACGTTTCTCCCAAACAGTTTTTCCCAACAATCCCCGTATTATGGAAAACACAAAGGGACAAGACGTCTACTCCCGAGACAGAGGATCAAGACGAAATGAAAGAGAGCAATGCTATGCTTTCCGTTATATGCAATAAATAGCTGGTATTGAAAAGCTCACATATGTACGACTATTTAAAATTATTGATAGAAATTGTCCCAGATAAGAAGGTGTGGTCTTTTCTGTTTAAATATTCCATTAGCTTGGAACAATCTGAGAGATGGTGAACCCTTCAATCTTGGAAAACGGACCACTTTAACATTGAGCTATCTTCACTCCGTTAACAATTAAACGCGTTATATAGAGCAGAGTTAATTGAAACATAAAATGACCCGTTATTATTAGACTCGTTAATATTCATGCAGCTTGAGTATATTTGATAACGTTCATATAACAGCGGTAGAAACGGCGACCGGCTAAATGTATGAGTGATACACCAATGGAGATGTTCTGGGGAGTGGGCAGGAATTTAATGATTTAATCCATACGGCCAGTCCCCATTATGGATGTTTTGAATATGACATTTTGGAACTGGATACGGATATAGGAATAATAATATGTTGATTTCGGATTCCGAATTCCGTGAATTGTTCCCCAACGATTTGGAACTCAATACAATGACTTATACAGTCCATTTTATATGACCCTTATTTTGAAGCGGCTAAAACGAGCTGCCTCATTTCATGAATGATACAACGTGTATGGGAACAAATTTGAACGAGTAACTGTGGTGTTGCCGTTCGCTAACTGGATAAAAACCCCAGAAAATAGATTAATAAAATAGGTATTAGCTTTGATTTTATTTTTTGCTTATTATTTGCTACAATTAGTGATATAAATACTACATTATTAATAGCCGCTTATTCTTAAGTGTTGTATCTAAATTAAATCAAAAAATTATTAAAATAAATAAAAACAATGTTACTTTTTGTCACATTTCGTAATATTATCTGGTTATTCCAACATATCAATCAGTCGTTTCAAGAGTTATTGCGCCAACAAAAACATGTCTCATCAAGACTCCTTCCTTTTTTTGTTCTCCGCACCTATCTGAAACTATTATTTCGGTTACGGATAAATTTATAAACTTTCCAAAACATTCCTGATCTCCATTCGTTTTTTGTTGATTTATCTCGCGTTGGTGCGAAGATGAACAATCATTTGTGTGTACAGAAACCTTTTCTTTGACATCTTCACATCAAGTGGGATTGCAATTGTAACCATCCTTTTTTCCTCTAGGGATTATAAGGAGTATATTAATGAAATCGACTCGGAAACATAAAATGTCTCCAAGTCGAAACACCACCAAGATCATCTCTTTTATATTATATTAGGCCAATGATATATTTATATGTGATCGTCTAGTTGTAGAACTTTGTTCTACTTTGTGAGTTGTAATAACTAGTTCTTCTAGGAATTATAGAGGAAGAAAGATTCGCCAAGCTTATTGAAGCCGTAGGATGCTTATTATTAAAGTCCTTAAACTCTATATAAAATTTGCCAAAATAATAATTTAAATTTATCGATCAATTGCAATTTCCAAAATATTTCATTAAAATTTGACTTGTAAAGGGTTTACATGCTTTAATCTCAAATACCCGATACAACCCTACTATCGCAACATATATTTTTGTCTTTAAAAATATATGGAGGTACACAGCTCCAGCGGAAATCCCCGCTGTGTACGGTGAGTGCCGTCCACCGGTGGCACTCCCCCCGACTTCAAGGGACAACAGATCGGCCACCGTATATCGCAGAAAAATACTGGTAAACCAGTAAGAGTTTTTAGCTCATTATTGGTGAATAAACACCATTCAGTCGTTTCTCGCATATCAATGCGTTACACCGTCAAGTGTATAATAAGGCGTCACCACCAAGACATTGTCAGTATAGGTATCGACCTACGGAGCGCATTAGGAGTATAAAACTCGCCTCAGGGGATGGCTAATTCCCTCGTTGTGCGGTGTCAGCGCGAGCCTTGAGAGCATAGCTCCCTCCAGCTACCATCTTCGCAAGAGACAAATGCACAGGCTCCACCAACTAATGCCAGGGCAGTTTCGGCCACATTAATAACTTTTAGTATAATTCTCGAACATCATATAATTGTGTTATACACCAACTTTTCGCATAATGCGAGTCTCGATCAAATTTGCATCACCCACCAATAATTTGCCTTCGTTTATATACATGGGTATTTTACAGGCCACTTAATTGATTTGTAAATCATGGAGGGCAAACAGTCTGCAATCCCGTATAGAGGGACCCGACTTGGGCAAATCTAATTAAGACAAGCGTCATACTACAATACAGAATACCATAGCAAACGACAATATCTTATCCTCAATCTATCCGAATAATACAAATGAGCATATTAGCCACGAACCACTTATATACCCGTCACAGGAAGACTCGTTGATCCCATCAATGATCCATCAAAAGATGTACCAAAGACCAAACATAAGCAGCATATCAGGTGCAGTAATGTCGAATTGCAACTCTACACACTCCACGACAGGCGATAGAGATATTACTCTAGGCGAAGCCGCTTCAGAGCAGAAATTTGCAATCAACACCCCGCAACCATCAATGACGCATTATGAACACAATAAACACCCGTGTAATGTTATTGTAGCGAGCATGTATAATCGCGCTTGCGAGACATGCTTGCGAACCAACAAGAAATCAAGCTTAGGCAACAAGTATCCGCTACCTCTATTTTCATCCGTATAGACAGATTCAATTTCGGTACAAAAGTTAGTTGGCAAATCATATAAACTCGACGTATCATAGAAGCAAGCCTCTAAGACGCCAAGTACCCATTATCAAAAAGCCGAAGCTCTAAGACATGGTTCTGAGCACATTTAATACACCGAAGTGCAAAAACACACTCTTCCCAAACCAAAGCATAATTAGTGAATAACTCACCAACTACACCCTAGCCGGTATAGGTTTATAGACATTTATTCATCGTCAGAACATGTCTATGCGATTTCCAGCATAATTTCACAACGCAACATTTTACGGAAATTGGACCCTGTATACCGCTTGTATACGATCCGTATTCCAAAACAACCACCACATAGTAATCGGCATTATTCATTTTATATATTTCCCCTCAAATATATTTTTCATCAAAATAAATAAATTATTTCAATAGTTCGACGTCCAACGCTTCACGCCGGCCGCATTACTCATATATGTAAGGTCATGGGTGTGTATCTACGTACAGGCCATTTTGCTGTCCGTTCGCGTAGGATTTTTCACTTTCGTATTTTAAAATAATTTTATTATAAACGTTCATTATAAGTGTATACAATACCTATTACCCTATTTTTGGATTTAAATTCAATAAAAAAAATCAATGCACGAACTCACTCCTTAGACTTAGTATGATTTTCACGAAAAATCAATACGAGAACACACGTAATTCTTATGCCCCTATTTTCCTCAATGTATTGATTCGATATCAATAGTAATATGTATTTATATTACTTATAAGTGTTTTATAGGTCTTTAAGTTCCTTTAATCACGATTTATATCTTCATTAGACCAAATAATGTAACTTTATATTTTAATTTAAATATCAATATTTTGTAATGATACTCTAATATGTTATGCATATAACTATTATTAGCATATTTTTATATTATTAAAAATCATCTTTTAATGATTTAATAATGATAGTTACACAATCAATGACTAGTTTTACCAGCTCAAAAATACTTATGTTTACAAACGAGGTTTAGTTATCTGGTAGTCTAAATAGATAATCTAAATGTAAGATCTTCTTAAGTCTCTCATTTTCAACAGCAAATCAATCGTTAATAATCTAATTATCTTGTTTAATTAGTGTCTGTGGTTTATAACTTAATTAATTCGCCGATCCATCAGGCTCGCAGCGCGTCTCGGGACGGTGTCAGTGTTTTATTGAGTTATTTGTTTCATACATTTACACTGTTGGATTATCGACTGTCGATACCACCAAATTAACTGACGTGTGTAATTTATAAATTACTGATTTACTTTGACTTGTAACTTTAATAACCATTTATATGTTATTTAATAAATCATTATTTACTTTCACATCTTGAGTTTTTCTTTCACATAATGTGCGCGTTAACAAATTATATCTGGTTGGAAATCTTTGAGGTCGCCTCACTTCTCCGGTCGAGCTGGCCCGCTGTGTCTTTCGCAACGTCTGGTTTCGGATGTATCCATTCTACAGGCACTGCTAGTGTTTAATCGAATGGCCGGCTCGACCGGTGAAATACCACGACGTCACAGAAGACAGGCGTGAAGTAGAAGTATTCTGCGTTTCGTCTGATGAGTGACGTGCCGGAGGCCTAATTGTAGTCCTCTTCCCCCTCCTACCCTTTTCTAATAAGGAAAGGATGGGAAGAGGAAGAGGATTTGACGGATGAGGAGGGGATGGACAGGGAATGGAATTATCCTTTTTTCTGTTTGTCTCCTCCTCCGTCCATGAAGGTAGGCAACGCATCTGCAACTCATTATCTTGTTGCGGATGCCTATGGGTAGCGGTACTTATTTCCAGGGGCCGCTTGCTCGTTTGCCACTTTGTAATATAAAAAAAAAAATAATAATTTTACTCCTTTCGTGAATATTGAAAAGAAAATATCTTATATATGTGTACAAACATACAAGTATATCTAGTATTTAAATATTAACAGACTCAGAAATTTCATATCGAAGTCACCTTTTCACATTTACTTTCTCAGTCAAACAGATGAGGGTATCGTCTGACATCGACATAAAGGAATCTCTCGGGAATAAAAGAAACGCTATATGAGCTCGACTACACAAGTGACAGCTTACTTAATGATATCCTTGCTGGAATGGAAATGGCATTGTTTTAAATTCGTCACAATGTAATATCACATTGGTTAGCAACATTGTAAGATCTCCGAACCCACAAATATGAAACCATGTAGACATTGTTATGCTGATCAATGAATTAAAATAAAGTTAAATTACTTTTACATTCTGAAATCTTTTCTTGGAATTTTGATACCCAACAACAACTAGGCCATTATGACAACGACTATAGTAACGTTGTACACCAAGTACCAGCATAAATGCAAAAAAAATCAGGTGTCATAAATGCGGTATCAAGTGAGTTTCTTTTCTTCGGATTTACTTCATTTACAGTAGCTAAACATGTAACCCGGGCTCCAGAAGTAAGGTTTACGAAGCTGCGACGGTATGCGGTAATTCCAAGGAATTTTCCTTTATCGTTAAAGAAAAAAGCAAATAAATAAGCATAAGAAGAAAAGTTAAGTTTAACCACTTCCGAAAATCAACCATCGATGGCATACATTTTTACAATTGAGAGTAATGCTTTGAAAGTGTGAAAATTTGATTGCAAAATCTATTAATGTGTAAACATGTGATAGTGAAATTGTTTAATTAGCACAACACTAAATGCAGTTAAGATTAATTGGTGCGATGTGATAATTTGTAATGGCGCAATTTGCACTGAATCAAACGACCAAACGAAAATAGAAGCACAACAGCGTTATTACTGCGGTAATGGAGTTAGATTATTTTATTTGTACAAACTTGATTGCTAAATAATTATTTTATTCTACATTATCAGCTTGTATCGTAACATTGCAGGGGATAGGCAATCCCCAAAGCTTTCCAATACACAGAAAACACGTGCAGGAATCATTTTAAAATGAATTTGACGCCTATATTTTAGTCTCTGTATTTGTGATTCATTGTATTATTTTCAAAAATAATTGGAGTTTTACTGTTACAAGCCAGCTAGGCTTGAAATTGAAACATGGCTCTTATTAAATTATGCCAAATTTCCAAAACAAATCGTTCGTCACTTTAAATCGAATTTGCAATAGCATCGTTAATTGTTTACAAGATTATGAAACTCTTCATAAGTCTTCATTATAGATAGTCATTATGAAGATAAAGTGTTGCCAGCATTGCAAAGTAATATATTAACGCTTAAGGTATAAACCTTGCTATTTTGACTCCCAAGCGATGCAGCGAGCAGCATTTTGCCACTAGTCAAGTGATCTATCTACTTGAATTGTTCCTCATATCGTGGTTCTAAAGTATTTTACGTAATACAATCAATTTCTGCGTCGATTGTATGTCCTTCGTTGAATCTATTAGAAAAAATTGACAGTCGCTTTATGGTCATTTTTGAAAGTAAAGTATTAACTCTAACAGAAAGTTATCATTCCGTTATTGACTTTCCACTAAGAATTTAATTTATCCAGTTTAACGCAGCGGCCTGCGGAAAGTCAACAAACAAAACTCTAATACAATCATTAAGGCAAAAATCACTGACAGCGTTCAACGCAAACACATTACGGGAAAGTTTCGGACCGGATATGGTTCCGCCGCCTTTTGTACTCCCTCACTCGGATTATGCTAATTTAGGGTCCAAAATATTTCGTGCTCATTTCAAATAATTTCCGTTGAGTCGAAATGTATAATGGAGCAACTTTAAATCTGCCTAACGACGTTTGCCGTGTAGTTAGCTAGCGCCGGAGAGGTAAACCGTTTAATCTCTTTGGGTGCGATGGTTAGTGGAAAGATTTACGATGCATTTTACGTCTTTTGTGCAAGTTCGAATAATCCTGTTAAATTTGCAACAGCAGTACGGGACATTTTCTGAATTATTTAGCGATTAAAGAAACGTAATAATGTTTTAATGGAAGATGGGACTTATTTACGCCATAATTGCTGAGCTCATTAAAATTACATAAACTGTATAGATATTGTATAAATTGGACAAATTGTATCGATAGATAAAATATCTGATTCTATCGTGTCTTGCCTTACTAGATCAACTTTCAACTGTGACAAACAATAATTTATGAAAGGTTGTAATAATTCGGTATCTAGTATTGTGACAATTGTTTTTTATTTATCCTTCCACACAGAACTCACGCAGTTTCTGATGAGCTTCGTGACGACGATGTTACATCACTGTGTAAGATCAAAGGAGAACAAAGTGAAGGCTATAGAATGAATAACAGCACATTTGAATGCTCCGAGCGCAACATATGACTGATCTAAGCTTGGATTATTCTAATTTATATGCAAGAGACTTGCTTGTATATACATTTGACACATGCACACAGTCAAGGAAATGATTCTGAGCTTCCATAATTATATATATTCTTACTAATTAATTCAAACTTTTGATGTTTCAATGCAAATCTTCTAGTGTCAGTGAACATAAGATTTCTACTCATAAATTGTATAAACTTCTTCAAGTAGACTGTAATGTTTTGTCAATCTATCCCTCGACTTTAGATTATGAGGAACGGGTGGAAAGGGGAAGAGTACTGAAATTAGGCCTCCGGCACCTCACTCATCAGACGAAACGCAGAGTACTTCTACTTCACGCCTGTTTTCTGTGAGGTCTTGGTATCAACAGATGGTGTTGTTGTGGACTCTACCACTGTTTTCTGATCAACTTTATTGATTAGAGAAACATCTGAAGTACGAGTATTGCAATTCGATTCATTTGTGCTACTTTGCACGTACTTGTATGGAATATAAAAGTCAAGAGTCATCACATACGGTGTGTGTAATGATGTCTCGATCTACGCAATATCTGAGCTCTTGCGGAACACCGTGTCGAATGTATTCTGGCTGTCGCAAATGTTGACATTAGTAAGGTTTTTTGTGGGCTTAACAATTTGTGCGTTGTATTCTTCTTTTTTTAGCGTCTTTCTGCCTTGTGCGGTCTACATATCCGTGGGTAAAACAATTTCATTCAACGTTAAACTGACGCAAAATGCCTTTAAATAATCTCAAATTTGCTAGAAGTGACCATGTTGGTACTCGTTGGTACAACGATTCGTAGTCGACTGTCAGGTGACAATAATACTTTCTCTAATTACTTAGAATTCCTTGCATTTTAATTATTTTTCAATTACTTATTCATAATATTTATTAAAACATTATTCGAGCGCCAGAATTTCCCTGAAAGCACATACACCATCCTTCGAACCGTTACCAACAAGAAATGAAAAATTTACATAAATTTTAATAAAGTTATTTTTCCCTCTTAATTTCATTATACATTTTCTTGCTTCAGTTTTCAACGGACTGTATTTAAGATTGCTTTTACCAATTTTTTCTTAATTAATTTCTTTAAGGATTTTACCTATTCAGCAATGGCTGAAGCTTTGTTACAATTTACTCTTTTTCTCCAAAATAAAAGGGAAAAGTGTGGCTTAAAGTGGATGTTGTGACTAGAATTGAGAAAGGTATGCTTCGGTGGTTCGGGCATGTTGAAAGAATGAATGAAGAGAGAGTAACGAAACAGAATTATGTTGCAAAAGTCAGTGGTAGGGGACACCCTAGAAGAACTTATATCTATCAAATTAGTGGCTTAATAAAAAAGAGCGATATAAGGAGCACGCACAAGCCACAAGCATGTATGCGTAGATGTATGAATGTAGAAGAAGTGAGAGAGGTGTGCCAGGATCGCGCCAAATGGAAATCCATGATTTCTGCTGATTTTCTGATTATTTATAATTTTGTAGATTAATTCACTTACCATCTAAAAAGGTAGGGAAGACGAGACTAGAAGAATTATAGTTTTCTTTCCTGAATTTTAATTCAACGTTTTAGAACTAAAGTTCATCGACAACCGCTGTATGTTATTTTATTAACACCAATCGGTGATTAGCAGACATACAAGACTGTAGGTAACAGCGAGGGGTAGCTAAGAGAGAAGAAGAATGTATGAGTAGGGGATGATTCATCCACGAAGCAGAATGCAGAAGTAAACTTTTATTTTACGCTGCTTTTCCATTAGGTTGTGCCATTTGCTCGTACGAATAGACCCAATTCTACAGAATCTAATTCTTCACGGCTTTACAAGAGATATTCGTACGGTAGTCTAGTTTTAAGTCACTTCTACAGACTTGACAATTTAGTCCCCTATTGCTCCTTGTGGCATTCCCCGTTAAGCAACAATCATACATGTAAATCTCAATGTTGTTAAGGATCTTAGTCTTTGAGTCGAATCATTTCCTTCTTCTAGAAGCTAATCCTGTAAATTTAATTGGATAATAAAGCTATTTTTTCTGCCTATTTATAAATATGTACATGACATCGAATCCTCTACTGCCTATTTATTAAATCACGGTTAAATCGGCCTGGAGTCGAGCGCTGCCCAGGGGTGGGGCGTGATATGAATGCCGATACAGTGGTGAATTTAATTAAGCCGACAGCGTAAACATCGTTCATGTTTTTTATCGGTTTCGAATTAAAAAGCCATTGTTTTTGTAATGACTGTAATTTCGCCATTGATATTTGCGATTGTACGTAAACGGGGCTGTTCCAATGTTACGTGACGCTAGACCTGTATGCATACATATGTTGATTTATTTATTCTATTTATTAATGTCAACATGTTTGTAATTAATTTACATTTGTGGGGAACTAATTTAATTTGATGTACAACCACACAGAAGCCTTTCTATATACGATGCTACACTAGTATCAAGATCAGAAAGGGGATTGTATCTTTACTTAACCACACTACTATCTTTTATATATAATTTAAAAATAAACTGACTGACTAAACTACTGAGACTAGATACATGAAAAATTTCTGTTAAACACTCAGATTTCTGGTATTATGAAGGTAACCACTAAAATATTTTTTTCTAAGCCCATACTTTAAGCACTACGCTTTTTGCGCGCGCTGACGACGCGCGTTGAACGAGATTACGACGTGTCATGACGTGTTGTGAATTTGTATGGCTATAGAGGGGCAAATAACGTGCAGAGGAAGCGCTTGTAAAAAACGCGCGTCTTCTGCGCACGAAGGCTCTACTTAGGTGCTGAAAGTGCCGAGAAACTAATTGTGCGAAAGAGGTGCGGGTCGCTATTCCCACATAAAGAATGGTTTTTTTATAGTATAAAGTGGCAAACTAGCAAAGGGAACACTTGATAAGTGACCGCTACTCATGGACATCCGGAACAAGCAAACGAGTCACAGATGCGTTGCCTACCTTTAATAGAAAAAGGAGGTGATAGGCAGGAAGAAAACAAATGTCTTATTTTCCTACCCATCCCCTCCCAGTCCAGTCCTCTTCCCTTTGCAACCCTATCCTTATTACGAAAGAGAAAGGGATGAGGACTAAAATTGGGCCTCCGGAACCTTACTCATCAGACGAAACGCAGAAGTATACTACTGCTTCACGCCTGCCTTCTGTGAGGTCGTGGTATTTTTATCGGTCGATCTGACCCATAGAATGCGAATGCTTTTACAACTTTAATTAGTTAACTTAATATACGAAATAAAAGACTAAGCAATGGGTCTTGAGGGAGTCCTTCAGCTTAGTAACTGTAACTTAGTAGGTTAAGAAGAATCTGCTATCCTAAGCATAACCGACTATCCTTAGTTGTAAATGTAGACGCATTTTCAAGGCCACATACAACTAGTGATCCGCCCCGGCTTCGCCCGGGTAGCCGTTTCGGAATCTATACGGAACAAAAAACAAAACGTATATTTTTTATAAAAAGTATCCTATGTTACTTCTAATACCTGCAAGAATGTGTACAAAGTTTCATGATGATCGGTTGAGTAGTTTTCGCGTGAAAGCGTAACAAACAAACTTACATTACATTTATAATATTAGTAGGGAAGGGATATATAATGGTCATCGCTAGAGATAAGTTAAGAGCTAGCACGTTTGCCTTTCTCATAAAAAAATATTACTAGCAGTAACACAGTAACAGTTTAAAAAATTCAATGTATGCCTTCTTGTTGTGTTTTTATCTACTTTGGCGAGTGCTTGTTTGTTTATTTTATGTGGTAGATGTAACGCCGCAGTAGTGACTGGTAAAGTGGCACGCTCTATCTCGACCGAAGTAAGAACGGAAACGAGCAGGAATGGACTAATTGAAGGCGACGCTCGGAAAAAGGCGCCTCCCACGCCACCGGGATGATTTACTGCGATGCGCGAGTGTCCGGATAAACCGGGCTAAATGGGCCGACCATTAGTCCCGGATCCCTTTTCGGGTTATATAGTTTCTTTATTTTTATTTTATTTGGTCCCCTCTTCGCGGACATAATTCATTTCGGCTTTCTTCTATTTGCTCAGCTAGCTAACCCTTCTTACTTGAAATAATTGTTGACTAGCAATTAACGATTAACTTATTTAACCACACACCGTCTCTACAACCCTTTGTCTCCACACTTCACATATAATAACAATGGAAAGAAATAAATTTGAATGGTATTTACAAAATATCAAAGTGATTTGCTTGAACTTTAAATAGAACCCGGGACGAGTGTTATAACAATTAGATATTATAAATGCTTTGTTTCGTCTACGAGTACAATAATTAACGGTTCGTAATAAATGGTGTATTAATTACTCGATAGAGGAGCGCAATGACGTCATAGTCTCGTAATCCAACAGCGTACCGCGCACTTAATGACCGCCTGTATACCACTGTTATTATTTCTATTTGACAAACGATATTAATTGTGAGACCGGGCATCGGTAAACATTTACTAAAAATAGTATCATATTCGTAAAATAATTTTAAGCATTACGCCTTCGACCTAGAGCGATAGGCAGAAGAAAGAATATTTTCCTTTTACGTCCTTACCGCACGTTCTGATCGTAAGCATTATGTTGTGGGTTCAACTCGATTTGACTATTGTCTTCAATCGCTAGCCCTAGCTTTATATTGCATTTCGTGATCTCTGCCTACCACTCTGGGTTATAGGCGTGAGCGCATATTATTATTATGAATAAACTATTTTATAAAAACGGTTTTACTCACGTTCGCGATCACGATGCCTGAAGGCCCATGACGGACTGATGATCTGGTCAACATTGCAAGACCTCACTACTAGCAGGGGACCGATCCTTATAGCGAATACCAGTTCAATGGTCAATAACTTTGTTTTTATGGAAGAAGGTGGCAAATGAAAAAGCGGAAACCTGATGTTAAGTGAACGCTTCCCATAGGCATCTAAATCATATCCTTATGAAGAACGGGTGGAAAGGGGAAGAGAACTAAAATTAGGCCTCCGGCACCTCACTCATCAGACGAAACTTCTACGTCACGTGTGTTTTCTGTAAGGTCGTGGTATTTCACCGGTCGAGCTGGCCAGTAAACCGTGCAACAGATATTGTTGTTGTGGGCTCTACCACTGTTGAAAAACTACGGCGATTATCTTTAAACTAGTTGACAAGTTGTCTTGTTGTCGAAAATGTCTTAAACAATATTTGAGGTTTTTTAACATCGCGCGAACGAAGTCACAGGATTTTTTTGTGTATATACATATATCCTTGTTCAACTTTATAAGCTTCAAGATGGTCGTACTGAATGAAAATGTCTCGCAAAATGATAAACAGGGATCTAATAGCTACCGAATTTTGATGGGACCCTTTTGTATGGTGTCTTGTTTCAAAGTGGGCTTATCCGCTCGAGAAATAATAGTGAAACTGTTTAGATTGTATCGGATAGTTGGACGACGTCGAAGTCCTAACTAGACGGTTCTGTGCTTCGAATTCATTACGCGAACGCCGTCTTATTTACCTCGTTAGCGTCTACATTGTGAGGCATCCGTTCACTATTGTCTTTCAATTCTTTTAACCAAGTCCAGGATTAATAAATTGAACACGATTGATCTGGTTATTTTGTAACTAAATAATTAACTGTACTGTAACTTATACTTCATAGACGTTCACAATCTGTTTTTGTCTATGTATTTTTTAACATCGTACTTTAACTATCAGCAAGTGGTAATTCGTCAATTCAGTTTAGACAATATTAACAATAAAACGCGAAAGCTATAAATAAAAGAGCAATACATTACTTCACAGGCCATTAAATTTTGAATAGTGTCCGGAGATCGGTTTAGTCTCCCACCAGACCATAGCCTGTAGTCATTTTGCTTTCCAATTTATTGCTTTGATTTGGCAAATTGTCCCTTCCGAGCGTTATTGGTCTATAAAAGCCGGCGAACCTTCGTTTACGCTTTAACTTAACGATATCAGCCCTAAAAACAAACGCCCCAGGGCTTGTTATCTAGAACATTGTGAAAATATCGTTTAATTAAGAATTTTACTTATGGAGTTTTTTTTAATATTTTTAAAAAAATAAAAAACTTCTATTTTAATATGAATTATTCTTCGATAAATTTTATCTAGATATTCACATATACTTATTTAAAAAATATAAACACTCACGCCCGTAACCTAATGGGTAGGTAGACATCACGGTTTTCCCTTAAGTGCGATCCTGGCACACCTTTCTCTCTACATCCATACATCTACGCATACACACTTGTTAGTTATGGGTACTCTTCAGGAGATATACGGATAAATAATGATATTTTTTGATGTTCTAATTGGTAGGTCTTTACTTAATTCCTAATGGAAATCCGTAACTGCTTCTGGCGAATTGTGTAAAACTTAATATATATTTAAAGAGAATTTGATATTCAATTGTTAGTCGTGGTAGGGAAAATTCCTTAATCCTGAACACCCGTGACTTTGCGCTGCGGAGTCTGTAAGTCAGTTTGTTGAGTCCGATAGAATAATCAATAAGCTGGTGGCTTTACGCCTATAAGCTTTTAAGTCCGGCCGCACTTGGCTTTACTTACAGAAAGCTTTACTTTCTCTATACTGGTTTACAGAATCTACGAATTTATAGGTTGAAGATGTCAACAGGAATTTTCCCGAATCTCAAATCTCAGTGAAAACGACGAACGAAGTCTTTTCTTTAGTGCAATTAATAAACGTTTGCGTGTGTACTATAAGCAATGTCTTTAAATCTTATATACAGGAAAAACTTACACGACTCCCTACATTTTTATTTTATTTTTTACTAGCTATCCGCCCTAGCTTCGCGTTTAAGTCGGACCTAATTACATATTGTGACTAAATTTCAAACTAACGAATAGTTTAGGTAATCTTTTTACATCTTCGCTTACATTATTGGAGTTTTAGTACGGATCCCTAATTTTTTTTGTAATTATAATATAGCCTATGTCACCCGGGGATAGTGTATCTTCCGAACAGTGAAAGAATTTTTCAAATTGGTTCAGTAGGTTCAGAGCATATTCAATGCAAACAAACAAACAAAATGAAATCTTTTCTCCTTATACCTTTATTAGTATAGATTACACTGCCTCGGAGTACTTTCATTACACAGTCTAGGAGCAAATAAACATTGCCTTAATTGATGTAATGCTGATGGAAACTCAAATAAGCTTTTCCGAGTTCTTAAAAGAAAAAAAAGCCAGAATATTAGAAGCTATTTAAGAAGGGTCGCTTGACCGTTAGCTCTGCCGAGATAAGAGTACTTTTAGCAACACCTAATGCGGATAAAACTTGAGTAAGTACATTTTCGCTGGCGCTCTCGTTACTTGAAAGGATTGCGAACAAATGAATTATTAAAAAAGCTCGAAATAAGATTTCATCATTAATGTAATGACAAAGACGTACGACAGAAGTAACGCAGTGAATGGACTTTTATAACCCGACTGACCTGACCTGACCTCATTTTCGGTAATTTTTTCGCGGGTATATATATCTATGTATGTTAGACCACCCCAGAATCATTGCCCATATGATAAAGCGACTAGCGATAAAAATCATACACGATTTTGAAACAGAATGAAATTAGGATATCTTGCAAATGATCCGGATTTGATTATAACGTTAAATTGTTTAGTGGCGATGTTCCCGCAACATCTAATTAGTCACTTTCTTCTTTATTACTGCTATAAGCATCCCGTTCTTACTCAACCTTGGATGTGCTATAGATCTAGTCATTTTTTACATCTACTTTTTTATGTAATAAGGTGACAAGAGAGCAAGCGGATCACCTGATTTAAAGTGAACGCTGCCCACAGACATCCGCAATAAGGTTGTAGATGCAATGTTGCAGATGTATTGCCTACGTTTAATGGACAGAGGAAGGCATCGACAGGAAAAACGATATCGTCTTTTTCCCCTTTAACACCCTCCCCTTCCAATCCTCTTCGCGTTCCCAACCTATCCTCAGGAAAGGGTGGGAAGGGGAAGAGGACTCAAAATAGGCCTCTGGAACCTCACTCATCAGTAACACACACACAACTTCCTGTATGATGCCACTTTGAGGAGGAATGCAAAAATCTAATCACAGCTCACTCTTTAAAATAGGTCAAGCCGCTTAGGCTACCGGAGGTCATAATGGTATGACCACGCCACACATACATAAATGCATAACATATACGAGTATGCTCGTACATACATTACCTTCCAGTCAGCCAGGCAAAAAGGCTTTTACACAAGTACTGACGTTATACGTCTCATGAAACGTTAAATATTATCTTGTGCGAGGAAAATTAGCAAGTATGCATAATATCAGGTTATCCCTTAACGTCCCCTTCAACCGGCTCCCGGAGTAACACTTCAAAGTGGACTCCCTCCTTCTAAATCTGACATCAAAGAACACGATATTAAAGAACCACTACTCCATCGGATAATCTAGCCATTATATCTCCAATCTAGGGCTGTCAAATCTCATTTATAATCACTGGAACAAAATAAGCCTTCTAATTTTCATAGTCTATTTGTATGGATGTGGTGTACATCAGGCATTCTTCAGTCTTTCTAGTTGGCAGGGATATCTTAAATTAAATCAACTTTAAAGTAATTCGACATGTATATTTTTATATCACATAACGAGATTTTGCAAATGTCATTCGTAGCAATTCGTAGATGTGTCCAAATTCTTTATAAATCGTGATACAACTTTAAACAATAATCTCTTGGAGATTTGATTTTTGGAGCAATCCAAATATCCTTTCAACTTCCTGACTATTAATCCTTCAATATCAAATCAATCAAACTTACAAGATTTTAAGATAAAAGATGAATTTCTCTCGCTCGCTCGCTCACGGTTCAGTCATATTTGTAGTTGTAATGTGTATGGCTTGTGTGTGACAAGCGCTGTTTTTATGTGAATAACCACTTCATCAGTTTTGATATTCTGTTCTGTATAAAAATTATTAACGTGCACAGAATTTACAATTTCTTGTTTTGTCATTCATACTGTTTGCACGTTGTAGATATTTTGTACTTCAGTTTAACTTTATTTATTATAGTGACATAAAATAGGAATAATCATTTCGTTAACAGGGATTTGTTTGCATGGAAGAGGCATCTACAGTTTCACCGAGTTTGACGCGGCAGAGCGCAGAAAGGCTTAGTTTAAATTTTACTAACCTAGAGGGCTCCCTAAGGAATCTTGTTTCGGGTTATATTATATTTATATTACCAGATTGGGAGTCCATCGAGCTCTTAGGTCGCTCGGCGGACGGTCCATAGAGAGACTGGGCTTAAGGGCCCCCGAAAGGGGACCTCGGCTTATAATCAATAAGTGCTTAGCATTCCGAATAGGGTGCCTGAGAGAGCCGAACTCGTCTCGGCACACATTGGTACTAAAAGTACCTAATACTGTTGTAACTAAAATACTACCGAAGGGTCCAAGGTAAGCATTCATAGTTTCAAAACAGGTTGGTTAAATTTATAAATACATGACCCATCCACGTAGTGACTTATTTATTGCTATTAATATTAAAATTAATGGAAATAAAATAAATTACATGTTTTCAGATACGTACATTTCTTTAGCGTTTCATTATAATATTCGGTTTGATTAAGTAGTTCTTTTAAAGTCGGTAACCCTGTGCGAGTAACGAAATACAGGGCCTGTGTAAATGTAGGAGGCATTATACTAGCGTAGTCCGGTCCTCCATTGAATCTGAAGATTTTAAAGGGAGCCGGAACATTATGAAAATTGAGCGGTGGGCTGTATTCCGTACAATATTACGATAATCGAAACTTTAACATGCGACGCGGCGAGAATACACTCAGGTCTCGCTGACAAACACTAATGGACGAAAATTTGCACCTTTTGTTTACTAAGACAAATGTATACGGATTGTTAATCCTTATTCATTATTATTTTTAAATGCAGATTTATTTAGATTTTAGTGCAGGAGCCAGGTAGGTTATTCACAAATTAAATAGATAAGATACTAAATTTGGACATTTATCAGTTCTTAGCCCGGGTGTAGTTTTTTATTGATTGGATAGACTAATAACACGAGATGAGAACACCAATTGTCACTTTGATAAATAATTTTTTATTGTTTTTTTTATCGTGTCGAAATGTAGTCCGACAACTTTAAAGGTGTTTGTAGTTACACAACTCTGCCTACTCCGTTTGGATAATTCTCAATAACTTGAAGATTCGTAGAATTGTCTATATATATATAAGAAAAAACTAACTGACTGAATGATATATCGAAACTTCTGGGTCTAGAGAATTAAAATTTTGCACAGAGATTATTCAAAATTTATTTCCTAAGGTCTAAAGTAGGGGATGGTTAGTATGGAGAAACTGCTGTCTCTTATATAAGAAAATCGTGTCAGGAAAGAATAGGTTACCTACTAGGAAAATTTATGTAGCGAAATATCGAGGGCAAAACAAACTAATTTCAAAACGAAACAACCAAAGTTCAAGATAACGGTTGGAAAACAAATGACACGAGACTAGTGTTTACCCTCGACTTGACCCATCGCGGGCGTCCAACCTGACGCTCGTCAATGATGTGCAAACACCAACGGACTCGTGATATTTATCAAAACACTTAGGTTTCAGAGTAGAATTATTTGTAGAGAAAGTTACATATGTAATGTTATTCCTGCTCATTTACTTTAACAACAGACCTAACTATTTCCAAGAATATTCTCAGGAGATTACCCGAATAATAAAAATTACTACATGTTTTCTTAATATAATTCCGTCAGACTGAAAGTTTACCACCGCGGAAAATGTGACAGCGCTTGCCATAGTAATAAGGCAACTAGTCCCTACTAATATTATAAAAGTTAATGTAAGTTTGTTTGTTACGCTTTCACGCGAAAACTACTTAACCGATCGTCATGAAACTTTGTACACATATTCTTGGAGGAACTAGAAGTAACATAGGATACTTTTTATGAAAAAAAACAGTATATAAAAAGCGAAGTATGTATGTTCCCTACAGACCTATAGACTCCGAAACGGCTGGACCGATTTCAATGTAATTTACAGGGATTGTCCAGATTGGCACATTCCTGTGCTTGGTAGCGATCGGATCAACATAATTAGTGGTACCCGGGCGAAGCCGGGGCGGGTCACTAGTAAATAATACATTAAGCAAGGCATTCTCACCGCGATATGCCTTTTAAATCATTTGTACATATTACTTATAGGAAAAGGGCTTATTAACTCAAAATATCAGTAACGCATTATTTAAGGATTTATTGAGAAATAATGAATTCACTAGTTCTATGCAATGTGCATTGTAAATACATTTTACATATCTTAAATGTATTTATTGTTCGCTTATAATCAGCCCGGCTTCGCTTTATGCGGATACAATCGCTTCCAAACTTAACTAAGTCACTAGTATTCCGGTCTAGTTACCCATGTCCCGGTTGCTGTCACTGCAACCAATCTTCTGATCGCAGTCGAAGGACTAAAGAATCGAATTAATATCATACATCAAATCCGAGTAATTACGGAATAAAAAAAAAACTTCAAATTACTGTGACGAACTGTCTAAACTAATAAATATCGAGTCCAATCAATTATCTTCGCATCGCAAGTCTTTTCCTTATTTGTTTTACTGTTCCTTTTATACTTTATTCCGTACGCATAAAGCTGACAATTGCGGTATTTCTCTTCGAAGTAACTTCGCCAACTGTAAAGTTACAATGGTACGTGCAACGCAATGAAGTGAGACTCCGTTTGACCGAGCAGTGTCAATTGGTTTGATAGAGTGCTTGAATGCTGTTACTGGACGAATGAAAAGTAAATTGGGAACCTCATCAGTTCAACTTGTAAGTAATCCGTTCTACATTTTTACACGAGAAGAATGTAGATGAGTGAAACTTCAATCGACTAAAATGCCAAATAACAGTAGTGTTGCACTGCTTTATATTTTGTTGTTAGAATCTCTGTACACATAACGTCTACGCTCCATTTTAATCCTCAGTACAAGCACATCCTACCCACCTAAAGGATTGAGAGATTTGCAATTTATTCCTTTGTTAAATCGTAGACGCGTACTAAAATTAAAGCACTTACCAGACAGCAGCCTTGTGCTTTAGTTTAAAAAAATACTTGATATGACAACAAGGTTCAAAATAGTAAAACAACTAGTAAATATGAAGTTCAATTATGGATATGTACTGTTTAATTGTCAGTGTGTTTCGTGTACCTGATGCAAGCAAATGTCGACTTCAAGGTGACGAACCTTTTTTTATACCGACTGAACATAGATACGGATTGACGCTGCCATAATTAACATTAAGAACTTAGAAGAGAACAGAATTCAGAACATTATGGAAGTCAAAATCAAGATCGGTTAGTAAGGGTATATGGTGCATGACCATCCAGCCGAACCCTCTCCATCATGCGTAGATAGACGAAGGATCTGTAGGTCAGATATAATTATAGCCTTTCGGCTTCGTTCTAGACACATCGCCCTTAATAGCTTTGGACACTTGATAAATTTGGACATTACATCAATCGGGAAGTTTCGAGGTATCTTCTCGTTACAAAACTTTCCGTAGTGTCTCAAGACGAAAGACTTCATCCAATGTGCTGCCAGTGATTACTTATGGCACAGAAACGTGGTCTCTCACTGTGGAAACCAGTAGACGGCCTATGGCAATGGACTGGATACATTACTAACATCACGCCAATGGGCCGAAATAAGGACCTGATTAAGGTTGCGGGCAAAGATGTGGGCAACTGGGGACCGATATTTGTAGCAAAAAAGAAGAAGATATAAGTAATACGATATCTACACATTTAGAATTGCTGTAAGTCCCCAGGCCTAAAACTCCTTCGAGTTTATCATCAAATTACCCTAAAAGTGTCTTTACGACGAACATTCCCTAATCTTTATGTTAAACCAATACAAAGAGTGCGATATGAAAAAATTCATGAGCCATCCAGGATTTTCGTATACTCCGGACACCGGCGAAAATTTATTGCTACAGCCTACACTTTAACGGGACTTAAAAGCCGTTGCGACGAGGTCCGTTAAGAAAGGCCTAATGGATCTCAAGATATAAGCAAACATTTGAAGATGGAAGATTATTTTTTAAATTGGTGTAATACAGAACAGTTATTGGGAAAGGCACGCGTTAAGAACATTTTGAGGGGAATAGAAGTTTTGTGTATTTAAAGTAGAATAAAGATTTCTATGCCGGAACTTATTAAATACATTTGGACTCTTGTACTTTTCTAAAGTAGCTGCAGAAATTATTACTTTATCGAATTAATGCATCGAATCTAATGCAATATGTTAAGAAAACAAATGCAGAATTTTCAACACTAATCCTATGAATCACCGCAAATTACCTGTCTCATCTAATGGTTATTTTAGTGTCCCTCGTCGTATAATGAATATCATCTCACTTACTTCTGTAGTATCTCACTTTATGGAACAAATGTCGATTTGCTTTGTTCGCACTACGTGCGCACTCTCTGGCTAACATAACACAACTCCCCTTTCGCACAACATTATCCCCTCCTCTATAAGCATGCTATGCTCCCCGCGCAGTGCTCATTCGACTGTGGATAGTCAATATGTAAGATATAAATATATACATTGCAATATTCTACATTTACCGACAACCTGGATCAGATCTTCGGTCCATAGTGTGGATAAATAAGATATTGGTGGTGTAACTACATCGCAAAGTATACGGACACAAGGCCTTTGTTCGTTAATCAATGTAAGGGCTCAAGTGAAAGGAGTTATCTAAGTTGTGTATGGAAGTTAAGCTGGTTATGCTTTGGTTAAGTGTTAATAATGCTTAGAGAAAATCTAACTGTAGCGTTTTTAATTAAATCTTAAAAGGCGAAATTATTTTAATACTGATGAATTTACAACACTTGTTCTGTGTTCTTTTAGTTTTGTATAATTTATTTTCATAACTTAACGTGGTATATTGTTCCTTAATTAAATTATTTCTATTTTGGAAATGGTAAGAATATTGATTGCTAATCTATAGAATAACTAAACGTGTTCTTTGCGTAGAAGTTTGTAAACATTATTGCATTTTTATTATCTTTATCATTCAATGCAGTGTATATTCAATACGCAATAACATTTTTAGATGTATGTTTTGTTTACGCTTCTGTATTTAAGAGGTTTCTTCTATTGTTGTTAAATGATGTGAAAAATAAAGTTTCTTGTCATAAAATTTAAAATATATAGACATTAAAATAATAATTAAGCAAATGTCGGCCACAAAAGTGGTTAATTCTTGTACTAGTTTCACCGCTTTACATCAATGTGGTGTAGAAGGTAATTTAGTGTTATTACTTTCTCTTAAAATGTCGAAGCTCATAAAACTGGTATAATCAGAATCTGTGGGTAGTGCTCTTGTCTCCGCAAATGGATTTCCTTTATGCAGACGTTTATAAATCACCTCTAACGCGCTTTTGAAATTCCAAGCAGACGATATTGCCTGAAAACTAATAACTGAAGGATAACAGGCTCCATACTTCAACGAGAAATCATTTTAGCGTCATTGAATTTTCATAGGATTTTATAAAATTAAGTTCTTAACCCGCAGCGAATAACAGAAGAGTGGTGGTAGTTTGGTCTCTTTTACTATCGCGAAGTAATGCTTGGACCTGTTGGCAATGGTCATCGCTTATTGGCTAAGTAGCACATAGTAATGAAGCATTATTGGTGCGTTAACTGATCACGTGCGACAATCTGCGCACTTACACCTATCAGCTGTCATGAAAGAACGAAAAGCGGTACAGTTTCTAAGCCCCGCCCATCACGGTACAGTTTTTGTACATTTTGAAGAGATAAGAATGCAACTCATGATAGAAGCGTTGCTGGAGTTTCTTCCGCCACTTCTTCTCCCAGCGCTAACGCTTTCCGAAGTGGTAGTAATGTTAGTTGTAATAATACTTGTAATCAGATAATGGCTACCGATCGAGCCGAGGCTCGGCCCTCTCGGGCACCCTCGAATCGGAATGCTAAACGCGTAATGAGTGACAGCCGAGGTCCCCTCTCGGGGGCCCTTGAGCCGAGTCACTCCATGGAGCGTCCACCGAAGCGACCTAAGAGCTCGGTGGCCTCCCAATCCGGTAATAATATTAAAGTAACGGCCCGAGCCGAGGTTCCCTCTACGGAGGGAGCCCTCGAGCTTAGTTACTCTTAAAAGAGGCTTAGGCTAGGCGCCCTCTGCGCCCTGCCGCCTCGAGCCCGGTGTAGCTGTAAATGCCTCCTCAAGGCAAACAGTGACCTTTCAGTCACAAAAAAAAAAAAAAAAATATTCGTTCACTGTTACTATGCTAGTAAACTACAAGTCATGAAATTCATTTTAAATTGTCTAAATAGATTTTGCCTTCAAACCCATGATATTATATAGCATAGCGGATCATTGCCAAATCATCCTTCATCAATTGTTGATTTCTCTTGTGATAGTACATAGCAACGGTTTCTCTACTGCATTTCTTTTCGCTTCGACCTGTGGTACCAGGAACGCATAAAAAACTTGCGTTAACAAAATGTTTACTTGTATGACATTTCTATCATTGTTTGAAAAAAATATACTTCTAATGCTTCAAATTGAACCAAAAGAACAAATATTTATTTTGAAATATTTATGCCAAGCGCATGCCTTCGTGCTTGTGATTCGGAGCGCAGTCAGCGTGTTTGTTTGATTGTTTGCTCTCAACCCTCGGTAACTCAACGATTGTGTGCTTAGGGCGCTGTTCTGCCCATTGTTTAGCAAAATCATCCTTCAAAGTGTTTCTAGGATACAGAAATCGAATTGTACGGAGGTGTTGTCTTCAGACAGGAGAGATTTATAGAAAATGATATCAAATTAATCTTCAAAACATATTTCAATTTTGAAATTCAAATGTCTTCGGAAAACTGTAATCAATGAATCTACTCAGAGCAGACATTTCGGGAGAGCGTAACCTACACGGTCGACCCTTGGGATCTCCCCCTCTCCTCTCCCCCTCCTCTCCCCTCCCCTAATCTGTAAATGAATTGCACAGTCAATAATTAAATAGAAGTGTAACACTAGCTAATCAACGGTGTAAAACGCAAATGACCATCACCTCCGACATTACAAATTTCGCGAGAAGCACCGGCTTGCGAAGCTTTGTGCGGCGTCTGATTGCTTTGTTCCCGCGGGAATCGAGATTTGAATTTATCATTAGCACGCTTCTACAAGCTTCGATTCATTCCGCACCGAACAGCTCAAATATTCAATAGGTTTTTGTTTTTCCGGGCCTTGAGGGGTATCTTAGCGGTGTGAGGGAATATTTATCGTGTAAGCCAAGATTTTATGTAGCAGAAAGACGATAAACGAGAAATGATGCTGAGAGCTATGCGTTCAATCATTTAACACGAGTTGATAAGATGTACTAAAGTAGTGAAAAATTTATGACATCACTTTTTTTAATTTAAGTATGGCCAGAAGTAGATATGAAATATATAATACTTATTTCTAATATCTATAATACCAAACTTAAATGCCAGAAGGTATGCATTAATACAGTACATGGTCATGGAAGAGGCAAATAACTTATGATTACATGTAAAAAGTATGAAATCACACATTGTATCTAATGACTCATTTTTAGTACCGATCGAATACTGCTTTCAGATGATTAATCTCACGCTCTATCTTTGATAAGAAAACTGTGAATTATTTAGGCCAATATACAAAAGCAAACAAACTAGGGGCGTACGTTTGAACGTGGAGACGGCGCGCACATTCCGACTAACAAGGGGCGTTCAGTGCATTCAGTTCACATGTACTCAAACATGAGACGCGCTCAGTGCGTTCAGTGCAAATGCACTCAAACGTGAGACGAGCACAGTGCGTTCAGTGGACATGTACTCACACGTGAGACGCGCTCAGTGCGTTCAGTGCAAATGTACTCAAACGTGAGACGTGCTCAGTGCGTTCAGTGCAAATGTACTCAAACGTGAGACGCACTCAGTGCGTTCAGTGGACATGTACTCAAACGTGACACGCGCTCAGTGCGTTCAGTGAACATGCACTCAAACACGAGACGCGCTCAGTGCGTTCAGTGCAAATGTACTCAAACGTGAGACGCACTCAGAGCGTTCAGTGGACATGTAATCAAACGTGAGACGCGCTCAGTGCGTTCAGTGCACAAGTAATCAAACACGAAACGCACTCACAATAAATGTGGTCATCATCTTCAATATGCTTCTAATAAGTGACAATTTGTTTTAAAATTTAAACACCACATTATAAGGCGGTAGTAGTCTGTTATGTAACGTTTTAACAACTGTACAGTAACTTTGGTAACTTGTAACTTAACTTAGTAACTAGTGACTTCAGTACTTTTAACAACAGTACCTCCCCAGTGTACGAGACGGTTTGATTATATTATGTCGACATATTTCCTGCATCAATATCCTCGTTCCACGCGGAGGCACTGCCAATTTCCCATTCAGAGATCGAAGGTTAAACGAAGCGTTTAGGCACTTCCTGACGTTGTACAGTTGTGGCCAAGAAAAAAGCGATTTTCAATTTGTAGAAGAATATGTATACGAATACATATTTTTCTACAAATAATACGCAGCTAGGTTCAAAGCAAATTTTGTCACTTTTCTTATAGTTTTTGAAGTTATTCTTAAGCCGCGGAAGATGATATTTGGTAGGGGAAAATATTGTATATCGCGCGAATAAGAAAAACTTCACTTCTATCGGTACTCATGACTGTCTTTTTTTTTTTTTATAGTACTAGGTGGCAAACGAGCAAGCGGTTCACCCGATCTCAAGTGATCGCTACCCATAGACATCTGCAACTAACTAATGAGTTGCAGATGCGTTGCCAACCTTAAATGGACAGAGGAGGGGACAAATAGAAAATGGTTATTTCCAATTCCTATATATCCCCTCCACCGTCATGTTCTCTTCCTCTTCCCATCCTTTCCTTACAAGAAAATGGTGGGAAGGGGGAGAGAACTAGAATTGGGCCTCCGGCACCTCACTCGTCAGACGAAACGCAGAATACTCTGCTTCACGCCTGTCTTCTGTGAGGTCGTGGTATTTCACCGGTCGAGCCGGTCCATTCGTGCAACAGATGTTGTTGCGGGCTCTACCACTGTCTTTGATTTTAATTCATTATCCATAGGTATAAGAAATTATATGTCATGTTTATGAACGCTTTCAAATAGGTCAAACAATCATCCGTTTACATTGTCCAAATTACGCAAGCTAATTAATTTGGAAATCAACTTTGCGTATTTATCGACCCTTATATAGGTTTTATAAGCGATAGCGTGATCACGACATAGTGTTGTGGCCCTAAAACAATTCTTATCTGTGAAATTTGTCCTATAATTCCCCAGCACGACGCGGGTCGAGGTAATCTTCGCGTGGTGAATCTTGAACCTCGGTGATTGGGCGGCGTTTCTTTATGGCATTTTTGTTGGAATTTATCTCGAACAGCCGGCTTTCGAACGATCCGATCTTGAACGAGCGTCACAAATTTAAGGACCTGTTGATTAGGGAATAATAGAGATACTATGTTAAAAAAATTTAATGTTTTTCAATTCTTCGTCAGTTTTGTGGATGTTTACTGAAATCGATTTCGTGTGAAGTTTCAACTCAACTAGACGACTCTTATACAAAATTTATAGGTTATGTTTGAAACTATTGGCTTAGTTTTTTTATTTGTTGAAATTAGTATAAAGTTGTGAACATAGAGGAAATGAATGACCTCACAGAAGACAGACGTGAAATAGAGTATTCTGCGTTTCGTCTGATGAGTGAGGGGCCGGACGGCTAATTCTAGTAGTCCCTTCCACCCTTTTCTTATGGAAAGGGGAAGAAAACTTGACGATGGAGGGGACGTATAGGAATTGGAAATAACCATTTTCTGTTTGTCCTCTGTCCATCAAAAGTGGTCAACGCATCCGTAACTCATTAGTTGCCATCTGCATGCATCTATGGGTAGCGATCACTTGACATCGGGTGAACCGCTTGCTCGTTTGCCGCCTAGTACTGTAAAGAAAATGAAATTTGCGAAGACTCTATAATAGAAAATATGTTAAATTACACAAAAATACAACAAAAATTCATTGGTTCCGTATTCATAGTGCTGTATATTTACTGTATTATTTTGTGTACACCATAATTTTTAAGTTAATAGTCGCGTATATACAAAGCTTCCCATCTACAATATTTAAGATACTTCGCCTGGATGTGGCGTCAGCGCGGGACACCTGTACAGTTAATCCGGTACTTCTAGTGTATGATCGTATACATTTCGATATTAGTATTCATAGCAATCTTATTTGAACCGTAATCAATTGTAAATGAACTGAACTGCGTTTCTAACGTGATGCATTCTTTTATAAATCGATTTATGTATAACTTATTTATAAATTACAATTTAAAATTGTTATCGATTAATATCGCTTCATTTTCTACATTCTTAAATCATTCATTACTAAACTAAATGAAATCGATATGCACCTAACAAATTGCGATACAGTTATCGTCTGGTTACATCTCGTTTTTTTTTAAGTTTCACAGCCTGTTAATCAAATTGAACTCTATACTAATGGCATAAAGTCGATAATGCTATATTTTGGTCTACGTATCCACTTCGATAATGAATTGCTTTAAACAAAAAAACATCGAGTTGACGCGATGGATCCCATTTGTCGAATTTAATCGGACTAATAAAAAACAATTAGAAGTTGGAAGGTTCGTACGATACGTTCAATTGTTAATTTTGTATCTAATCTATATGCTTTCGTCGTTTTATTTACGGCAACGAGATTGGTACTAACGTGGGACAATAAATTTGGTGCGCTCCACTTAGTCCCGGATCCAAACTGGCTGAATGTAAGTTTGAATTAAAACTTTTTCGATTACGTTATCTAGACTTGTTTTCTATTTTTAAATTATGTGAGAATTATGGGTACTGATAGATCACAGTTTTCCTGTCAAAACTTCTTTACATTGTTTTTATTTTGTAGAATGATTTTCTAAACGACATTCCACACTTTTTTACCGTTCAAATCTGTCTCTCTCATTGTGACAAAAGTCGTGAGTGCTTGTAATTATAATGTAGACTACATTGTTAACGCTAATTAACGCGAAGTAATTAATCAGATGAATGGGCCACGTCACCGCTCGTCCGTTATTTTCTCTAAATTGCTACACGTTATTGATATTTCAACGCGTTGTATTGACAGGTTAATGACGGAGCGTCATTATGTTTCAATGAAAGGCGTGTGTTTGTTTTGATTGTGTCTTTGTGTATGCGTGTGTGTATTTGTATCAGATTGTCATTTGTTTCCTATTGTAATACCTGATTATGTGTTATGATAATGTATAAATTCGGATTTTGAAAGTGACGTAGACAATGGTTTCTTTTGACATATTTTAGACATTTGAACGATTAGTTAGTGTCATAATGAAATATTGAAATAAAACTAATTTAGCGGATTTTATCGTGTTTATTTGTCGTTTCTTGATTCCCGACGTTTCACGGTGGGGGGTGGGGGGCTGAGGTGTCAGACAAACCTTTCAGAAACAGGATGCAAAACAGTACAATTATCAATTCCAACTCGCACAACAATGAGGTATCTTCGGCGATTTCTAAATAGCTTATCGGTTTGAAAACTTTAACATCTTCCTCCTTGAAGGCTGTCATCGCACATACAGTAATCTGTTGTAAATATTTATGGAAGAATGTGATTACTTGACATGACCTTTTTCTGTTTGTCCCCTCCTTCGTCCATGAAGGTAGGCAACGCATCTGCAACTCTTTGGCTTGTTGCGGATGCCTATGGGTAGCGGTACTTATTTCCAGGGGCCGCTTGCTCGTTTGCCACTTTGTAATATAAAAAAGGGACATTTGAATCTGCCTTCGCATTTTAACTGACTAACTTAATTTGAACTTTATTTCATCAGGTACATAATTTATTGGAAAGCAGTGAATGGTAATTAAAAAGTGTTACTTTTATCATAATTGTAGCAAATACGAAATATGACTTCACGCCTTGTAACTGTAGAAGAGTTGCAGAGGTTAGAAAACAGTGGAAATCGTTAGAGGAAGCCTTTGCCAGGAGGAACACAGAACTCCGAGACATGTACAAGAATGAAATATAACACACAAAATGAAGAGGTTCGCGATCTAAGGGCGTACACATGCGTCGATAATAATATATAATAACCTTGTCAAGGTCAACTATGTGGACAAGGTCAATACTTTTAACATATTCAAATTTAATCACAACATCGAAAATTAAAATTACGCATCGCTTAAATAACTACTAGAAGATATGTATCGGAAGTGTCGGCCGTTTACGATTTAACGTGTAGTAGAACTGCGAGGCATAAAAACCCTGAATTAGTTAACGCACCGGTTAATAAAACTGTGAGTATAAAGAACCAAGTAGTTATCTTGTATTTGGATGTTTACTTTTACAACGTCCACGGTGATTATTTAAACTTTAAATGAACTATTTCGACGAAACTTTTCGATAGAAAAATTGTTGATATACAAGTTTATTTTTAATTTAAATTAATTATTACTTCATTTGAATACCTGTTTAGCTGGAATTTCATATATTTAACTGTACAAATAAACTTAATATGGGTTTAATAGTTAAACTATATGAGATTGAACGCGATACCAAATGAGTTTTGGGATATTTTGTTGTAAATTAATTGCTTTATATACTTACTAGTTGTTGTACGCGGCTTCGAAGGCATTCATTTTTAGCGTTCCGTACACAAAATGGTAAAAAGGGACCCTATTACTAAGATTCCACTGTCTGTCTGTCCGTCTGTTCGTCTGTAACCAAGCTGCACGTCATGAATCGTGACAGTTAGAGAGTTGAAATTTTCACAGATGATGTATTTCTGTTACAAAAACACAGAATAATATAAATACTTAAGGGGGCTCCCGTAACGATCCCGATGTAACGTTGTCGGCAACGGGGTTGTAAGTGAACGTTTTGTGAATTTGCCTGTCCCTCGGGACAGTTTTATTTTCGGGATAAACGGTACCCCTGATAATATGTGTGCAAAATTGAATGATGACCGCTTAAGTCGTTTAGTAGTTAATGTGTAACCAACAAACAATTAAACGAATAAAAATATGTGTTTAATTAATAACATAAAATAAATAAAACAGAAACCACAAGAGACACGTGCAGTGTTAATGTTTTAAACGGAAACTTTAAAGTTGACAAAGAAGTAATTTTTGCTGCAATCCCGCAGCCTGAACACTGCAGAGAGTACGTGCAGCGGCGGCCTCCTGCACTCGTCTGCACGCTGCATGCTGTGGACAGTTACTCAGCGAACTGTTTACAATTGCGCACAGACGTGCTTTCTTTAATAATCATGATATTAAATTGCTTTACCGAATGTTAGTAAATAGTCGTCAAAGCGTGGACAATGAGGGAGGAAATAACTTATAGTGTTTAGTGTGTTTAGAAATGGGATTTGAATGTCACAAAATAACCGGTCCAAACTGGTTTTATAATTACTTAAACTGCCTCGAATTCTAAATGGGAACACATTTGGTGGAATTCTATCGAATGCTCTAAAACTAGGTTATTAGATTAATGTGGTAATTGTATAGCATTATATTAACATATTAAATGATCAAGCGATTCATTTAATGAAAAATGGTCGTGATCTCAAACGAACTCCTTAATAACGTGGATGTACGCAGCCAGCCAGCTTGCCAGCTTCATGAAGATAATAGATTATTCTTGAAGGTGTTGAATAGCTGGTATCAGACGGACCGCTGTTTGAATACGGACCGCGAAATGTGAACATTTGAACAGACAAACAATGTTAAATTTAGCTACATACATATTAGTTTTAACAATATTCTGATATATTTACATATAGCTCTATTTTCATATGTTGAAATGTTTTACTTTTCTGTGACATTTTTAACATTATTGGACCTTAATTACAACCACTTGCCGACCCCTGCTTTAGACGGTAGATTGCTGTCTACTATAGGCTAAACATAAATGACTACACAGAATTGATATACGAATATTTGAAATAAGCTTACTTTAAGTTAAAATATGGAGAATTGGTCGTTTCATTTTCGTTATTTATTTCTGTGTTTTCCCCTTTTTTATTCCTCTTCCTTCTAACTTCTTTCTAGTGCTACTAATTTATAATAATTAATATTTAGTGCTGCTAATTTAACTGCTGGTTCTTGAGTATTTGAAGCCGTTTTATTTTTTTAATTTTACATTCTGGTGAACAACTTGTAGTTGATTCTATTTGCATATCAGCGCACTTTTCTTGTTTATTTCGTCTCAATAATTTCGTGGGTAGGTGATAGGAATTCCTACTATGTAGGTGCTAGCCTTCCATCCCAGTAAACGAGTACACAATCATTCAAATGGGTAAACTTCATTTTAAGGTCAATCTAGTGTCCTGGTAGCTTTTATCAAATTTGTGTATATTTGAATGCATGGGATAAGCTATTTCCGATTTAACTACAATGCCGGATCAATTGTTAGCGGAGGCGGGTCGTGGGAACAATGCTAGTCAGTCAACGTCTACAGACGGACAGATTTAATTGTCACTCTAAATACGTCCGCGTGGCCGTGATAGGCAGCAGATATAGACGGGACTTCAGTATTGATTTTCGCTTTATTTCCTCTCAGTTGCTTCCGAAGTATACAATATTACATCCCTACTAATATTATAAAACTATTCTTCTGATCATCATGAAACTTTGTACACATATTGTTGGAATTAGGAGAAGTAACATTTTATGAAAGAAAAAAAATACGTAAAATAAAAAAAAATTGACAAAATATAAACCGATCATCATGAAACTTTGTACACATATTCTTAGAGGTATTAGAAAAAAATAGGATACTTTTTATGAAAAAAAGTATATAAAAAGCGAAGTATGTATGCTCTCTACAGACCCATAGCCCTATATAGTGGTAACCGGGCGAAGCTGGGCGGGTCACTAGTATTTAATGAGTCTACAAAATAGCCCATTGATAGGGGACCAGACATTTGGTGAAGTTCTATAAAGGTGATTATGTATTCAACAGTGGTACTTGTTGCACGAATTGGCCAGCTCCGATGAGTGAGGTGCCGGAGGCTCATTCTAGTCTCTTTAGTCTAGCCTATTTCGTATTAAAAAGGATAGGAAGGTGAAGAGGACTTAGCTTACGTAGGGAATGAATATAGAACGGAAATAAGGATTTTCTGTTGTTTCGTGTCCCTTAAAGGTGGACGCAAACGCATCTGCAGCGCATTACCTTGTTGCAGATGTCTACGGGTAGCGAGTACTTCTGGTGAACCGTTTGCTCGTTTGCCACCTTATGCTATAAAAAAACTACGACGACCCGACTATCTGATCCAGGTTACGGCAGTCCTCTGGATGAGGGCAGCACTCATTAAGGGTGTGGGGGGCAGTCCAGCAGTGGACGAATGTCAGCTGATGATAAAGAAGAGGCTTTAAGTCTAAGAATTTTAATCAAAATGAATCAATTTGTTTTTCATCTAAAACGTCTATTTTATATTCTAAAAACAGATATGTGAGTGTATGCGGCTGCGCATGTAATGTAAGTCTGTGAGGTTTTTGTACAGTAGTGTTATTTTTTAACAAGTCATAATATTGTAGAATTTTCAATACATTGTTTAGTGTTGGTAACAATTAAAATTTTAATGTTTGTTCCCTAATGTAACGTTGAGTTATTGTTGGTAGTTAATTAAGGAGTAGTTTGCGGTTATTCAGGCGCCGGAGTTAAAATAATAATATAGGGGCTTAAGGTTTGTTGCCGGCGCAATTAGACGCCGCAGCAAGATTTACAATTTCGGAATTTAATGAGGTATTCGTACGCGCGGCGGTCGCGTATCGTGTACGTAGTGACGTGAGTTAATTGTATAATTTGGGAGGGTTAACCCTTACATAATGATAACTTATTTCCCTTCGGTTTATGAGGTCATGGACTGAGGAAGAGCACTCACATAGAAGCTTTAGCTAACATTAGAAGTTCAAATTTAAATGTATAGTTATGTATAGTTTTCTACCAAAATAAAGTAACAAGTTCTTTTCTTTAGGGTCCAGAAGTAGAATAGTAAGTATTATTTCTGTGTGCGTGGACGTGAGTTACTTATTGTTTAAAATTATAAACACTCATGCCCACAACCCAGAGCGGTAGGCAGAGATTATTGATTTCCATACATCTACGTATACATGCTCGTCGGTTACGGGTACTCCTTACAACGCCCTTCTTTAGTATGTCACTAATCTGGTCGATATAAGTTATTTAAAATGATAGTACATTATATGGTGGTAAAGGATTATCATAATGTGCATATATTTAGTGTAACCAAAGTATTTAAGTTAATAAAGAATAATATTCAAAACTTACTACTTATCAATCTTCCCCTTGAATCGCTCTATCTATTAAAAAAAACCGTTGCGTAGTTTCAAAAATCTATGCATACAGACAGACAGCGGGAAGTGACTTTATTTTATACTATGTACTGATATTTCTTTTAATATTCCCGTATCCCAATAAATATGAAATTATTCTCTTGTGGGATTGATGTAAAACGGCACATTATCAATTAAACATCAACGTAAGCACGGTACAGTTTCCGCAACAGCTATGAGTGTGCACTTTTTGACATCGATTCCACTTTCGATTTTATTCGAATGCAGTAAGGTTCAGTTTATAATGTTCAGTTGAACTGTGTACGCGGAACTGGTGCGGATAGCGTACATGGTACAGACAAGATCATTAACAGGGATTCGAACGTTGCTGTCACTAATTTGTACCAGCCCGTGACAGACGGACAAATGGACTGATTGACAAGCCTTCATTAGTGGACGCGCACGCTTTTGTGCTGTAAATAAATTCTAATGTATTCACTATTATGCTATGTATACATTTTTTAATATTTTCTGGTCAATTCTTTGCATAGAAAAGAAGAAACTTATGGGAAAAAGACACAATGAACAATTCTCAAATCCGGTTATCAGTTTTGAAATATCCCCAGGTAAATAATTATCTCTATTGTGGCAGAGCCCGTAATAACAACCACCACGGGCACCACCGATGAAATAACCTCACAGAAGACGGACGTGATTTAGTTTTCTGCGTTTCGGCTGATGAGTGCGGCGTCGGAGGCCTAATTCTAGTCTTTATCCCTTTCTAATCTTACGATAACAAATTCTATCCTAGAAAGGAGAAAAGGATTTGACGAGGGAGGGGATGAAAAGAAAAAGAACATATCCTTTTTTCAATTTATCCCTCCTCTGTTCATATTGTGAGACAACGCATCTGCAACTCATTAGCTTATTGTAGATGTCTATGGGTAGCAGTTACCTGATACCAGGTGAAACGCTTGTTCGTTTTCCACCTTAGAGAGTATTTTCTGACCAATATTGCAAAAAAGCAACTATTAACTCGCATCGAAATTAGAAGCACGTTTTAGAACTTGACATTGACTTGACTTGACGTCTATTTATTAATTTACACCAAAAGACTATTAAATAATAGATTTGTATTGAATAGAGAAAAGAATAATACATAATTAATTTTAACATTTAAATTACGTTGTTATTTAAATACTAAAAATCAAAAATTATTTAGTACTAGTGACCCGCCCCGGCTTCGCCCGGGTACCACTAATTATGTTGATCCGATCCCTACTAAAAACATGAATGTGCCAATCTGGTCAATCCCTGTAAATTTCATCGAAATCGATCAAGACGTTTCGGAGTCTATAGATCTATAGGGGTTATACATACAAAAAAGTATCCTATGTTACTTCTAATACCTCCAAGAATATGTGTACAAGGTTTCATGATGATTGCTTGAGTAGTTTCCGCGTGAAAGCGTAACTAACAAACTTACATTTACATTTATAATATTAGTACGGTTATGAATTACGAATCCTTTAGGTTATTATGTTAAATAACCAGATGTAACTGATTACTTAAATGAGTTATTATCTAATCGTCACTCTCTAATTACTTTATTTCAATCGATATTCTTTAATTTAAATTATCTTATACGGCTCGTAAAGTTCAAACTCTTTAATATGTAAACACGATTTCATTACATCCTGTTCCCAATCCTGTACTAATATTTGTTTAAGACGTACTTTGAAAACTGCTGAGTGTGTTCTTAGCTTATATAAATGTTCAAATTTCGAATAATTAAACACGATAACGTCCAACCAAGAGTTCAGTTATAAAGTGCTTACAATTTAACATTAATTGCGGTTACTGTTGATTTAGTTAAATATGATTCTCAGACTAAATTTTGATTGTTGCCATTTCACAATTTCCTGCCGAACCACAACGCACAATTATCTTGCAATGATCAAGCCCCTGCGGTATTTGAAAACGGATACGAGGGTCCGTCAAGAAAGGTCCTATTCCCTAATATTGGCGACGCACCTATAGCAACTGTGTGCAGTAGTCATTTTGTCATTCATGGCTTGTACGCTTCCTTATGAAAAATATATCCAATACGTCCTAGGACTTTTGTTAATGTTGTGTTGTTGTCTTGTTATTTTATGCTTGAGGATAACTGTTCAACATTTTAATAATAAAGGTTTGAAAACTTGAAATCGACACGTTGTATTGTTCCTTTTCAATAGCTAAATAAATAAACGTATCGTGAAATGTTGTCCCTATAATTGTTCAATACACCGCCCCAGTGTTTGCAGCAAAAGCCAATTAGAGTGCGGTGGGCAAACATCGACCGCAATGCCTAATGATTATAGCAATTATTGATGGGTCGCCGCGGACCTAGGAACAGGGACAGACAGAATTGAGTAGGACATTCTATCTTTGTCAGTTTGTATACGAAGGAACACGGTAATATTGATCCCCCTGCCCAGAAATTTAATATAATAAAGTACATTTATTACCATGAAAAACAATTTTTTTTCTCGGCGTTTATAGTAGCATTGGAGCTGATGATGCTGGACTTGTACATCGAGCGTCATGGGGACCTATTGAATTTTGAAGTTTAGGTGGTAAAATAAAGGTCCTATGACATTTTTACTTTTAGCGGCGCGTAAAGGGCGTACAGTCTTTACTTACGATTCTTCTTACTTCGGCTTGTTGCAATCGTCAGATTATCTTATCACGTTATCCTTGAACTTCCGTCAGAATAAAAATGAAAATTGACCTCTCTCGATGGTTTTGCTTAACAAATTTGTGCGCCTGAGTATGTCCGATGATCATTTTTTTTACAAATTTAATTGGCTACCCTAAATGCATGCCTTTACATTGATAACTGATTTGTGGTGCAACAGGGTCCAAGATACCCCTGATATGTAAATCTGAGGTGCTCAGAGATGTTCAGAAACTCCCGCTTCGGCTACGGTCATCGAAGTGTTTAAGCTATTGAGTAAATTTATTTTAAATCCAATCTCTTGTTACTGCTACAACTGAACAAAAGAAAGAATGATTTGTCTGAGTGAATCCCGCTCGAATAATTTCAGTGGCAAAAATTACTTGGTAAATATTGTTATAAATCGTATAAAGAAATACGATCCGTGTTATCACGCTCCCTGTAAATACACAGCGCTGGAAAAATGTGATTCGTCATTAATCGCATTTCGAGGCTCCGATCCTACGACCGATACGAAATGTGGCCAGAAATAAAGCAAAGGTGGAGATTTGTATCGAAGCTTTTGCGTTAATATCCGTAAACCTAACGGCACTCACGTCAGAAACGCATTTATGACGTGTTGGCCTCTTTGATCTGACCAGTAGTATGCCACGGACCACGCCTCCAGCGGATAGCAACGAATTCCCAAATAAAGCGAACATTGATTAAAATTCTTTTCAAGGTTTTTTATTTAAATCGGCGATGTAGATGTTCACCTGGTGTTATTTGATCAGTTATGTAGATGGGCCAATGTTTGCTCTTAAGAAAAGATCAGGCGGGGATGGGAAGGAATAGGGTCAGCGGTACCTAACTTATCCGACGAAACGCCAAAGCCGAAGGACCAACCATATTCTGAAGAGTCCCGGTACTTACCGGATCGAGTTATTATTCTGGTCGTAGTTTTACTTCAGAAAAATCTATTTAAGATAAATTTTTTTTCTATTCCAGTTGACCAAATGGTAAGTGGCATATGTCGTAGACACGCCGGTGGACATTACTACGTTTTTTTTGCAGCGTCATACTCTAAACGGTACTAACGATCGAAAAGGTTTTGAATTACACAGATTTTTGATGACTAGACTATTTACTAGGTACTAAAACATTCAAATCGGTGCTGTCATTTAGTACAATCAATTTCTAAAACACATATAACCCCTGTGTGATTGCTAACACCTTTTCATGACAGGTTAATGTAATATTTCGACAAAACCACGCAATATTAACTTTAATTCACCACACGAAATTGTACTCTAACAGTATTGTATTAGAGTTGAAATTAATTTAACATTCAACTAATTACAATACGTCCGAACATGACAGAGTTGAAGTGTCACCGTGGGGAAAATATAATCGAATTCGCGCTTCCCTTATCGATTGTATCGACGTATGATTAGTTCTGTGTACAGTGCGGACAAACAACGGCAGTGGTGGTGTGCGGTATAAGCCCCCCTTAATTGTTGTCCCGTGAATAAACTTTGCGGTAATCATTTTCTGTTATTACATATTTAAAATGACAAACATTGATGTATGCATGTAGACGCCGATATAGATTTTGGTGTCTATTATAAATTATAATTTATACCTAGTGGCCTCGAAATAGTTCTAGTGAAAAACAATACTACAGTCGGTTTCATTATTAGGATCTAGTGATCACCGTCCCATGAAGACATTTTACGGCATGTTAATCGATTACGATACGAAATCTTAGGAGTATTTTTAATGTGTTATAGGGCGCTAGTAGCCTCAAAAATCAAGGATTATTATAATTCTTGTTTTTATATTAACTTATTTAGTTTAGTGTCTTACGGAGAGATAATAACTTAACAAATTTATGTAAAAGTTAGTGGTTTTATTGGTTGGGAACGCCTCAGCAGAACTAATATCGATATAGTGGCGTACTAAAAAAGGGCGTACGGAGCACAATAACCGACGCGCTTGTATGTGGAGATGTATTAATGTAGAAGAAACGAGAGAGGTGTGCCAGGATTTTGTATTTTAAAGATATTTAAATTAATTTTAGAATCAAAATATTACTTTTATTTATTATTTTATATAATGAAGTAGGTCTGGCAGTTTGGAATGCTATGTGCATAATTTTATTGATATTACAAAAAGCTGACGATCGTTTTGGTGTCGCTGACAGCTTTAAAATGTTTTTTTTAATGAATTTACGTTATGAAGAATGCTCCTGGATAACAATTTGCGTAATGATACAAGATTTATTAAAATTAAAATAAAATTATATGCAAGCTAGACAACTTTCGTTAAAGTAAGACACAAGCGCCATCTATTGTCTACATCATATATTCGCTCACGCGAACCCATAAGTTCAACGCGGCTAAATAAATTTATACTTTTAAAAAAATCAATGGATGTTAATGTCTATCGATATAACAGGCAGGTTGCTATTTCCACGAAGTGCTAATTGACTTTGAAATCGACGTTTGCATGTTTGATGAGCAACTGCATTATGATTTACTGGCGACAGGGCAGGTGGCGAGTCATTTTGTTGTTCAATTCCAAAAGCATTTTGAATTATACCTAAAAAGTGATAGATGTGAAATGTAATCACTAACGCGATTTGTATTTCTGTGTAACAGTTCATCACATGTTCTCTTTTATGTAACTGCAGAACTTGCTTAATTAAAGAAAAATTAACACGTTTGTGTAAATGTGTTGTGCTGTGTTACCATACACTTATACTTCATTTATTAATCATTTTAATGATCCCAGATTTAACGTGAATCGAATAATCCGTGGACGTCATTACTTGCCTAGTCATTTTTTGTAAATTATTGTAACCCCGGAAACGTGTAATAAGTGAATAAGATGGCGCCACTAGTGTTTTAGAACGCGATATAGAAGTGTTATGTAAAGTAGGATGAGTTCTCAGATAATTTATGTCTCTGCACACTTAGGCTAGGCGCCTTCTGCAGCCTGCCGTCTCGAGCCCGGTGTAGCTGTAAATGCCTCCTAGGCAAACAGTGAATTTTCAGTCACGAAAAAAATGTCTCTGCACAATTGGGGTTAAAAATAGCGTTATAAGGGAAAAGTGTGGCTTAAAAGTGGATGTTGTGACTAGAATTGAGAAAGGTATGCTTCGGTGGTTCGGGCATGTTGAAAGGATGAATGAAGAGAGAATAACAAAACAAATTTATGTTGCAAAAGTGAGTGGCAGTGTTGGTAGGGGACGCCCTAGGAGAACTTATATCGATCAGATTAATGACTTACTAAAAAAGGGCGATATAAGGAGCACCCATAACCGACGAGCATGCATGCATAGATGTATGAATGTGGAAGAAGCGAGAGAGGTGTGCCAGGATCGCGCCAAATGGAAATCCATGATCTCTGCCTACCTCTCTGGGTTACGGGCGTGAGCACAAGTACCCATTAGTAACATTAAGCTGATTGTTCAACAGGGGTTTTCCGAGCTATCGAGTTACTGCTTCCACATTTATGAGACAGTACATTTGATAGAAAATTAAGGATTTACTCATAATTGATAAAAATTACGGTCAAGTACTTGCTTCCGCCTTTGTGGGACGGGGTCAGTTGTATCGCTTGTTAGATGTAAGTGGTATTGGTTGCTAACTTGTACTCTGTTATAATAAATCTTTGTTGTTTTCGAAGTCAGTCTCACTTCACACGTCACGCCACGAAGAAACGCATTACAAGTGTACGTTAAAAGTAATGAAACATGCAGATGCGATTATCTTCACATGTACAATATGAAAGTAATTAATAGTTAATTACTATTCATTCCATGACAATTAATATCTAACCAGAGTAAAAAAATATCGCCGAACTGAAGTCTGCACTCCGCTTAATTCGTTTCCAGAATTTCGTAATGAAAAATTACTTTAACTTTCCACTCGTTTACGAGACGCGTTGGCAATAATGTAAGTAGGCAGAAACTGAGATATTTAAATGAGATTAACAGAGCTCAGCTTAATCTGGTTAATGAATTGTAGTCTGTTTTAATTTTATCTCGGCTGGTGTAGTATTTTTCTGTTCAGCATCATTCAAAGCTTTGACCCAGATACTGGCGCTCTGCTCGGAGATAGTAATATTGACATTGGGTTTTCTGACATATATTTTTCAATCTGCTATTGCAATCCCAACAACGAATTTCATAGATCTATACGTGGTATCATGTTCCGTATATTTATATTGTAATATTATTACAAGGAGATATTTGTGTGTTTGTAGTGGTTAAAGTAAACTAACTACTGGGTCGATTTTAATAAGCATTTTGACATTAGAAAACTGCAATACAGAAAATCGAATCGTAACGGATTATATTTTGATTTCTAATCTAGAATTGTGATATTAGAAAGCTTCAGGACATTCGGGAATTAAAGAAAATGACTGAAATAGTAAATATCCTAAATTGGAGAAAGACGTGCCAAAGTTGATGTAGAGCTAATGAATGGAATAACATACAATTGCTCCGGGAAAAGAAAGCGTCGGAGATAAAACAAGAGGAAAAAGGGTTATATTAAATAATTTCAGACCTGATATAACACAGAGTAAGAAATGGGTAGAAAAAAGTGGAAGAGGCCTATTCCTGATTTAAAGATAAGCTAGAATCGGCGACGTGAAATATGTATTATATTATTTTATTTAAATAATGAGATTCGTCTAATACCTGAATAAATATTTTAAATAACTCACATATCTTTAACCTTACTTAATATTTTTTCTATGTATTTTTTTATGAGCTTTATTTGAAAAATGTTGCCAATGCATTGGACAAAACATTTTTCGAAATGTCTACAGTTAAATCGAAGTGCAGCTTTTCCACGGGTCGATGTCTCGTTGAATTGGTGAAATTAGAAGAAAACGAAATAGTGCAGGTCGCGCGTGCCGTGCGATTGTTCCAACAGTTTAAACTTTCCTGATATGAATCTAGATACTTTCCGATCGAATCTTCGATTGAACTGGATTTAGTTGCTTTGGTTTTTTGTTTTTTATTCACTGAAATGAGAATAGAATTGAAACTGTTAATTGCATTTTTGAGTTTTGGATAGACCTGTGCACGTATTTAAGTATTTTTGATTATCCATTATGCCAATTTTCTTAGCATCTTCAGTCCTTCTTTGTATTTTGACTCTTTATTCATTTTTATTATTATAGGTACGAAAATGTTGTAAATAACACACATTCGCCAAATGATACGTTGGTGAGTTTCCAGTCACTTATAGATCAAAACTATGGTAATCCACGTCATTATCATCAGCCTGTAGCAGTCCACAGCTGAACATAAATTCCTTCCCCAATGACCTCAACAGCACGTGGTCCTCGAAAAAGGTTATGGTAAGCGTTTCTCGGTCAATTGTTTCCCGCAGTCTTCACTAGATTAACTGGGACTCTCCCACCCTACACTTTTTCCCATACGTGGCCTACATTCAAAGAATTTCCGTGGCCCATTTTCTAATAAAGAAATTCATGTAATTAAGGTGAAAATTGCCTACACCAAAGGTACGGTATAATATATTCATTTCTATTACACGGGTGCGTAATTTCGTAACCCTGCCCTTAAATGTGAAAGGTAATAAATAATTTTCACGTATGACCCAACAATTTCCCCCACTGACCGCGGCCGCCGCAATCTGACCGCGTTTGATCCGTGCGGTGTCGCGGCGAACCGCATTCTATCCAAGGGTTGATTTATGGGTGTCGTGCTGTAATAACATCGAGTTCAAAGATCTTACTACCTGAAATTATACGTTGTGCAAATTAAAAAAAGAAAAAGTGGTTTCATTGATAGAAAAAAACGTCTTAAAAATGAATTTATCTAAAAAGAATGTCATTCCAATATTCATTGTTTTTGTGACACACATATACATAAAAATGTGTTGTACCTTTTTATGGTGTCTAGACTAAACTTAAGACATTAAATTTGTTGTCAAAGAGCAAGCTTAGCTGTAAAGTAACTACGACCTTCCACCAAGACTTGCTACAATCAGAAACTTGACGGAAACATATTCTTGGAACGACGAGAAAAATCATTGAAAGGAAGAGAAAAAGGGGGAGAGTGGTCGAAGGAAGGGCGGAACTTAAAGCCTTTATCACATACGTTATCATTAATAAATTTACTTCTCTAACATTGTTGCACTCGCCTGGTTAAACCGGCCCTTTTGTGCAATAGCCATTTTGGCTGCTGGTTCAACCACTGTTGGTTTTTTTTAAATTGCGATCCTACAGTGTTTATTACATTGTGGTATCGCCTTTCATCATTCTAGTCACAACTACTTTTTTTCGAGTAGGCGTTCTTTTATATTCAAATCACATGCCAGCTTCTGAACTGATTGACCATTAATAAAATTTTATGCATTTACCACACGAAAACGGAAATTGGAAATTAGTGAGGTGCTATGGACAGCACAATCAAAGTATTATATTTTTCTCTTTGTCAGTAATACGTTTAATAAATTTACTTACTTTGAATTGGATTCATAACTGTATTTAGTTAATTTAATCAAAAATAACTCGGAACAGTGGATTATGAGCAAGTGAAATTCGAAACATCGGTGTATGAGTGGTCTTACAACACAAAATAGGTTCAAAATTTAGGCAAGGTTCTTATGAGAGAAACAATTTAAAAAGTTGCGGGGAAAATTAGAAAATTTAATAAAATTTAAAGATCAACTTTTCTAACGTTACCTTAGGGCTTTTGACAAATCTGTCAATCGTTTGACAGTTGACGCGAATATAGAATAATGTTTTTTATAAGTATATTGTTTTTTTTAAATCATTAGAATAATAAACAGTATGTTTTTAGTTTTTTTTATTAATACCAATTCCAATTCAATATTTATAGTTAAGACAGAATTAGTCGGGTCAGCTAATTACTTATAATTATGGGACGAGCATACATTCAAACAAACGTAAAAACATTTTAAAATCGGTCTTCTTATAAGGGGAAATTTAAAAAAAATCCCAGGTGTCTAGGCGCATGGCGCTCGTACATTAAATTTGTGACAACGTTTCCTAATACAATGAGCATTATCTATCGGCGCTACTATCTCTCTCTCTTATGTCGCGCTCTCGCTCACACATTCAAACACGCTGCACATCGATCGGTTACTCTCGGCTCAAGCGCAGAGGGACCCGACAACGCTACATTATTAGTGAATGCCACACGCTGTCATCAATTTATAAGACGTTGTCACGTTAAAAGTTAGAATTAATTAGTAATATTATCAAATGAGTGACTAGCAGTGATATTAAACCTTGCCTTGGGTTTACATCACTGTTTCATACCGATTATGTTTTAGTATTTTTAATGGTGTAAATTAAGAAAGAAAAAATTTAAAAGTCATAAAATTTAGTAACAATTTATTGTTACATCATTTACTTGTTTTCTTATTATGAAATACCTGATATATTAAAAAGAAGTAGGTACCGACTACCCTTAAACAAATTAGCCCGAGACGTACAAAGCGTTAAGGTGAACCGAGTTTGTTGCGTAACGATTTGTTTACGCTACGGTCTGTATATTGACTAATTTTCGGCCTACGCAAACATGGGAACAATAACAAATAGGCACGGGACCTCTAAGAAATAGCGTGGGTTGGCATAAATCGTCTGGCTATTTCTCAAAGCATATTTCATATGTTTACGTTGACGTAAGGGTAATAGAAATATTTACTTGTAAAGTTGTCTCGTGTTTGAAAATTCACATCTATTAATGCGTAAGAAAATGAAATATGACTCATGATCATACGCACCGCATTTAGGACGTTGTTTTTTTTAATATATTAAGGGAATTGATTTGCCTTGCGAAGCTAAAATAAATTGCACATTAAATAGTATTTCCTCGTCTGTCGATGGCAGTTTAGACTTGCATATATTGTACGTAAATTGCCACATATGTGCGCATTTTGAAATTCACTTTACCCGCAAATTCATCACTATGTAGGTGGCGACTCATTACTGAATGTCTATCAAATGGATTGCGTTCCAACGGCTCGTGAGGATTGACGGTTTAATTTTATTTATATTACTGCAAACGGAATTCAATAAAACCCCCGCTCGGCTTTATTCGGTGATTAAAAAAAGAACAGAAAATTAAAACAGTTACGGCTTTTGTGTGTGTTAACTTTTTATTCATTAATAAACCTCAAACGTATTATAAGTATAATATATTACGCCTACGTTTATATGTGCTAAAAATACTCTGTTATATACTGGGGGAGCCTTTTTATCGTGGGGATTGCCTTCGCATATCGGCTCTTTGAAGATGGAGAGACCGGACCCTAACGAGGGATCACCTAGCTCATTAGTAAGATTGGGTCACCAACCTCCAAGTCTGAGCCCTAAGCACCCGTGACCCCATTTAAAGGGAAGCAATTTCCGATGTGCCGTGATTTGGCGTGGTTGCGTCTCGTCGGTGTCTCCTCCATATATGGGGGAGCATAGTGGCACTGATTGATACATGATACACAATGAGGATTGTTCCGAACAACTGTTTGAAACAAGTCCTGCCGCTGTGTTCCTTCATCGCTCAACATCTCCAGAGATCCAGCTACCATCCACACCGTCTTGGTGGTTGGCTCCGACAACCGCGTTGTGAAATGATCTGTCGCCAGCGATATTTCCAAACAAGGAGAACTTAGCGTCCTTCAAGAAGCGGGTGTACTCCTTCCTTAAAGGTTGGCAACGCGTCTGCCGTCCCTCTAGTGTTGCGGATGTCCACAGGCGTCTAGTTACGAAGTCTAGTTATAAGGCATGTACACATAAATGCCTACATAGCAAGTGCTTAACAAGTGCTTAAGCTTGTTTTATTTAAAACACTTAGAATAAATGTGATAAATTCAAAGTTAATGGCTGATGATGTATGTATTTCATCATCCCTAGAATGTGTCGTTCAAATGAATCTTTATTTTCCTTAAAGTCTGTCGAGCATGAAATGCGTAAGAAGCGACGTGGTTTATTTATGACACGCCGACGGCACTAAAAAGGGGAAAAACAATAAAAGCTTTAGTTTTAGTGCCGTTTTATATCCAGCTATGACAGGTGAGCTTTAAGAGAGTCACTTTAGTGACGTTGCGGGTAGAACTACCGGGTACAAGCGACTGACCCGGATTTTCATTTTTTTTTATAAATTCAATGAGAAAAATGTATCACTCGAGCAACTCTCTTTGCATAATTCAAAAAATTACAGCTTCTATACTGCCGAAACACAAGCACTCTCTTGTAGTGAAAGCCTGGACGAGTACGTACTCAACTCTGAGTTGTTGAAAATTATTCATGCCTCAAAAAATATTCTCAAGTGCTCACATTTACTGTTAATTTTATTCTTCCCCCTCATATTGTACTAGTTTTCTTTAAAATGTTTGACCTTTGACCTATTAATTCACATCATCAGGCACGACATCGTCTTCGGTCAGTCGCTGCACAGCCGCCTCGAGGAATGATCAAATGATCCTTAACTAAAAAATAAATGAAGTTGTGGTAGGAATCAGAAATCGGTGTTTAGTGTTTTAACAGTGGTAGAGCCCGCAACAACAACATGCGTTGCACAAATAAGCTGGCTCGACCGGTGAAATACCACGACCTCACAGAAGACAGGCGTGAGGTAGAAGTATTCTGCGTTTCGTCTGATCAGTGAGATGCCGGAGGCCTAATACTATATTTCTTTTCCCATCCATTTCTAATAAGAAAATGATTCTTGCTCGTTTGCACATACATAAAAATATGTTAATAATCCCTTATTTTATTGGTTTGTCACTGTCTACGCACTAAATTTAGAATAAGTTTTGTGCAAAAGAAGTTTTACATTCACCAGCAGCGGTGCGAGGTAGTAAACCGTTCTCTGTACCTGTTTATTTGCATGCGCGCTACACTGTCGCGGGATATAAAAACCTTTAGTACTCGAGAAAACATGTTATGTTATTTCACCAACTACGCCAATTTTATTACTTTTATATTTTTTCCTTTTACGTTTGCTTTCACATTCGCAAGATTACTATAGGTTTTACAACAAACAGTTTTTACAATCGTTGTGCTGGAGTTCTTATGAATGTTAAGACGCGAATATTGAAGTCTGTTGCAAGAAGTAGACAATTCTATTTATTTTTCGACATCAACGTGTTACCGGGCAGTCAAATATGATATACAATTAACTAATTTATCAAAAATAGTCCGGCTCGAAGGACCACATCAGTTTGGTCCTTTAAATAAAATTAATAAACAGAGAATTTAATTAAAAAAGGCACAATTCATTTTAATGTGTTGACGAGAAAGGAAACAGTATTGACATTATACAGAACCAACAAAAATTTAAAATTGTGTGAGCATTACATTCAACTTGCAAAAATGTCCACGGTATGTAAGACTTATAAACGTATGTACACATGTAAAAAAATCAAAACAGGGGTGTGCCAATAAATAAAGATCCATTGGCAGTTGCAGGAAGGTTTAAATAGGATAAAGATATTCGGTATCAGTGCAAGTGGATCGCGATGTGCGGGGAATTTATTTTGAACCGATTGACTGGCGCTGAATCCTGATTGTGGCAGTTCGGGAGAAACTTACGAGTTTCTTCTGCCTTTCAAACAGATGAAGTAAATTACGAGATTCCATGGATATGTTCATACTATTGCTCTTGTCTTCGAGTTCAGTGAAATCTTTTTTATATAGAATCTGTGTTTCATTGTTTCTTAAAACAGGAGCTGTTAGTAAAAGTTGTAGTACTATGAAAAGCACCTTCTATATTTTCTGGGCATCACCGTCATTCTTGATGTTTGATAAATCGAGACTATTTCTATGTCTTAGACGCTTGTTAATGAGCTGGTGACTTCAATAGATGCTTAGCAGCACTACCTGAGTAGGTAGGTCTTTGAAGTTTCCTTTTAATTGTCTTTTACCGGATGGAGAAGGTGAATGGAAATCGGCCTTATTTTAATCGTAATTAGTAACATTATGTAATAGGATGAGACTGGGTAGGTTCACCATTAGTCTTGAAGTCTCGTTACTTTGGGAATAAACAACCCTGATACTTTAATGCTATTAAAAATAATGTTTTAAAATAAAGCTAAAACATCAACACGTATAGTTGGGCTTACATCAAAAATACACACTCGTGTACAGGAATTAATTTGTTTAGTTACAATTTTACCTACGTTGCTTTCCCTAGAACAGTTGTAAGTATGGTCTGGTATACACTAGAGTGGTGTGACAAGCACGTGAGGGAAATTAAGGAACAGTAGGCGTCAATGATAAAATTAAAGAGAGCGTTAATAGAAGAGCATTGAAAGGTAACGACCGGACTAACGAAGCAGTAGGCACGGTGTAAGCTAGGGAAATTATTACCATTAAGAGCGGGTATCCTAAGCGTATTGAAGCTCGCGCTTTGGTAACGCGCGTTTTAAGAACCAACGGGTCACATAAAGTCGGTTGTATACTTACACCAGACGGAGCGCGCGTTAGCATGTGTACTGATGCATGTCTGTATCAAAACGCATAGACTGTACCCGCTGGCAGTCTGTGTGAGGGTTTATGAAATGATTTAAAATTGATATTATTTACTTCCGTGGTTAGTGATACTATATTTGGGGTAAGAAGACATTTCTGCCGTCCAGCACTAGATCTTCAGTCCAGTTGCTATTTTTCCACGTTAATCTGTAACGTTGTATTTTTTCGCCTTAATTTTACGCGGAAGTGCAGCTTCGTGTCTTCGCTTCTTTTAACCGAACGTGTTACTAGTACTTCTTACTTGTGTATATAATACTTCTTTTTTTTCTGCTTCATTTAGCTTTTGTGTACGGGCGTAATGCTGAAAGTTTATTCGAGATATACCCGCGAGCCGGTGCCAGCCTGTTTGTACTGTATATCAAACAAGCCGGTTTAAATTACAAAATACGCATAAATGTTATCTTTTAATTGAAGAAAGTTTGACGAACGAAATGGCACGTTAACGAGAAAATTTCTATCGTATCATGTCTCTCATAGGTGTATAGGAGACCTTAAAAATGTATACAGTAGTAAAAAACTATACAGTACGGACTACGGTCATACTGTGCCAACCCCTGTGAAGTGGGAAAAGGTCGAAGAGATAGCGATGTATGAGCATACCCATTAATGTCTGTCTACACCAGTAGAAATAAAAGACGTGAGCTTCGTTCTCTAAGAGTCCGCCAGGCCGTATGTCCGTACGCTGCGTGTGGTCACGATCGGACATCGTGTCTGCCCGACCGATTAGAATTGGGCCTCGGGCGATAATCGATTATACGAATTAAACGGAAGCCCGATCGGATAACTTATTGGACATTAATAGACTGCGTTTCTTTTGTTTTATTGGCGGGGACGACCCTCGTCCAATATGTTCTTAATTTAATTGATATACGTCTTCGTAACGTTAGTAAATTTATTATGGAGTTAGGTTTTTTTAAATAACTACCAGTAGCCAGCGGCGTCGCATGCATTTCTTTATTTTCTTCTTCGCTAGAAAATTTTGGAATTAGATTTCGAATATAATACTTGTTATTATAGGCAAATGTCAAAAAGTTTGTGTTGCCGCGTCGTACGTTTTAACGATTACTGTAGCTTAAACTTCCAACATACCTATCAAAATGGCAACACAATTAGTTTCCCCTTTACACTGAGGTAGTAATATAAAACCTCTATGGTGAATGGCTTAATAAACATTTTCTTTTTAAGAATGTAATGACAATCAGCCCTCGCTTGTCAGCTACCGAACAGTACAGTACGGTCGCGAGCCACCTTCAAGAGATGTCTCATATCAAGTGTCAAAGTAAATCAAGACTCTTATTTCAAAAGTGACTTCACATAAACAGCATAGAATACACATTTGGAAATGCTTGTAACATACTTTACGTTACCATGGCAACAAATTTTATTATCCAATTCCTCGGGAAGTTTTCTTTTCGGGGTAGAAGGCACCCTATGTAACTTTCTGTACAATGTGTCTGCAAATATTCAAGAAGAGCAGTTGAGTCGTTAAGAAGTCATCAAAAACAAATATTTTTTTGTCCATTTAAAGTAATGTTTTTATAATACAATAGATTGTCATCATTATATTAATGTCATCATTAGCCGTTAAAAAGTGAAGAATATAAAGTGTCCTAATTAGGGCGCCTTTTCAATAGCTTGTGTTTACATTTATGCTTAAGTGACAAACACTAGCTGTCCTCTTTTTTCTTATTATTATAATTACGCTGTCCTTTTCACACCATTTGAAATTTTTTTTATAGTACTAGAAGGCAAACGAGCAAGCGGTTCACTCGATGTCAAGTGGTCGCTACCCATAGACATCTGCAATTAACTAATGAGTTGCAGATACGTTGCCCACCTTTAATGGACATCGGAGGGAACACATAGAAAATGGTTGTTTCCAATTCCTATACATCCCCTCCACCGTCAATTTTTCTTCCCCTTCCCATCCTTTCCTTATAAGAAAAGGGTGGGAAGGGGGAGATAACTAGAGTTATGCTTCCGGCACCTCACTCATCAGACGAAACGCAGAATACTCTACTTCAAGCCTGTTTTCTGCGAGGTCGTGGTATTTCACCGGTCGAGCCGGCCCATTCGTGCAACAGATGTTGTTGTTGCGGGCTCTACCACTGTTAAAGTGTGAATGTTGCTGTCACTGTCTTGAACACTTTTATTGGGTGATTTTATACGAGTATAACATATCTATGTATATTATAAATTAGCATTAATCTAAGTAAATTAGCATTAAGGTATCGGTGATGATATCAAGTAAAGAAATATAAAATTGTGAATTTCGAAATTCATTACAGCTTACATATAAATTATGTCTTTTTCTCCCATTGGTATGAGTAGGGGAAGCATACCCCGACAATGTCTAATAGATTGTAACTATAGAATTACCTTCTAATTGATACACATTTAATTACACAACACAATTTGATTGTATTTCGTTGACTGGACTCCCATAAAGCCTACATTACTCAGTTGTCTACGAGGCGTGTGACCTACATTCAGCGTTGGTGATGCGTCCGATTTTTAAACTGTGGACAGCTTCACGTAAACGCAAGTCTGCAATCTTTACTGAGGATCTGACTTCATATAGAATCAGTAGAGATGTAAGGAAAGTTTTACGGGTTGGTTATTTGAAAACGTACTTACGTTTTAATTTTTTATTTAATCCAGCTTAGTCTTAAAGTCATGTTTTACATTTCATTCATCCATTCGTTCAACAGATGTTACTGTTGTAGCCTCTACCACTGTTAAGATAAAAACTCCTTTTTTAACTTTTATGTACTGGGGAAGAGTATGTTAAGAGAGTTTTGAGGCGTAAGGTCCTGCAGGCGATATTTAAGTCGTATCCCATAATTCTCTTCTTTTCCTTCTTGTCTCTAAAAAGCACAAGGTATCAGTAGCTCTTGTGATAGTGAAAGATGGTGATGCTTGGAGGTGGTCAATGTCATCTGGTTATATCTGGTCTGGTCTGGTCACCTTTACCTCCAACTAACTACACGTCAGTTGAATTGCTTCTACAATAATTAATTGCAAGAGAGTGACAATATTACTCAACCTTGCAATGAATTGGTGCAAACTTCAATTAGTCTCTTGAAGGCTTATTTTTTGGTAAACTAAGTAAAAAATAAGTTAAGCTCAAGGATATAAAATCTCTTGGAAACTTTACCACTTAAGTATGAAGCAAGACACCGGTCTACTTGTTTAAGATTAAGAAACATCTGTGAACAACGCGTAAGGGAGAGAGGGTCGTGATTTTATGAATAAATGGATGACGGTTTCAAGTTTTTCCATCGTTTAAATTACTTATTGCTGTCGCCCCATTATACGGCTCCTGTGGGAGCGAAGTGGCGCTCGCTGTTCTTTGTCCCCGTTTACTTTGACCGTACGGGAAATATGCTTGTTTAAAAAATAAACAGACAGTATTTTGTCGGGCGCGCTCGCGACTCGACGAACTGACGGAAATGAAAAAATATATCTATATAGTGCTACGCTAGATGATTAAAATAATAGCACAGTAAAGCATAATATTTTATGGTTTCTTTGCAAAATCACATAAAACATGAATGTAACTTTAACAACAATAAAACCTTTCGGTTCGTTGATTTATTGATTTGATAATTTCGGTCATCGGACGAGAACTGGTCTATCTGGTGAACAGTAAAACGACATTGTTCCCGTTGCTTTACTAAAGTATTATGGTATGGCAAAGGCCTGTGCACATCCAGGTGCGGATAACCATAACGGTCCATAAAGAGATCGCTGAGCGGGAGTGGTAGAAGGCCGACCCGTCATGGAGACGAAGGAGTCGGGACGCTTACTTGGGACGCTCTGGTCTACATGTCCTATAGTCCCGGGCGACAATAAAGGGTAGCCCCATTGTCCCTTTTGTCACAGCGCGACAAAAAGGGACCCTCGGGATCGTAGGTCATTAGAATGGCGGATCTGGTAGTCTAGCAAAACGGTTACGGAGTATGGCGGCATGGCTGGTCCATATCACGGAGAAGAGCACAGAGCACAGGGTTCCAGTGCGTTTCTTTAGAGATCCCGGAACCTCTCGTCGCATTCGATGAAGCCACCGAGGGTGTGTGTAATATAGGCAAAATCCCAAGTAATCTTGTCTTTCTCACAGAGGACTGTTTAGTACGAAAAAAGAAGTGAGAAAGAAGAAAGTGCGGATTTTATAGAATTTTGCACATACTAAAATATGCAGAAGCCTTTATATTTATTCTAAGACTAGATATAGGCCTTTACTTTGTTGTTTTACACACATTCACGTATCTGAATTGTTTTTTATCGCAGACAAATTGGCGAATGCACGTTGTAGGTTGCGGTGATACACTTTTTACTCATATAATTATATAAGTCTTGTCATGCAATTACCAAAAGTAGAAAGTTTTCAATACGGAGACTCTTGTATTAAATAATGCTATATGAGCATTTGAAACTTACATAATAAGTGATAATGATACGGGAAGTAAGCTATGACCCTCAAACTCTTTTACATAATAATAATAATATAATATATAAGCCTTTTCTAGAATGTTACCCACTGCAGGGACACAGGCCTCCTCTCCGAGAGAGGGAATGAGCCGTAATACACCACGCTGGCCCGGTGCGGGTTGGTGGATGTCACATGTCTTCGAATTTGGTGGTTCTAAGAACATGCCGGTTTCCTCAGGATGTATTCCTTCACCGTTTCTGGGGCAGTAGCGATGAAATAATTTACACAAAGTAAAGCGCCTGCCTGGATTCGAACCCGCAACCTACAATGCGTAAGTCGGGGCCTAAACCGCTGAGCCACCACTGCTCCTACTCTTTTACAAGTCTATAACAATTGGTAGAAAATGTTTGATATCGTTAACTTCGGTCCTAAGGCAATTTGATTTTTTTAAACTCGGCCTAAGTAAAGAGAACACAAAAGCAGGGGAAAGTGGAATTAGGTTATATTTATAGGCGGCAACCCTCGTCGACGGCGTCTTTGTACCAATAATCAAGTAAAAAAGTTGCTTCCGAACTCCCTTAACTAATTTAAACTTAATTCGGTTATCCACTGACGCGACGGCAGGCTAATTCCGTGAGTTGCGGCGAACTTGGCGAGTAAGGGAATACCGGTTTACTTAGTAATAGCTCCGTGCTGTTATCTGGTGAATTGCACTACGGCCTTTCAATTTCAACGCTCATAGGTACAGTGCTTGTTATTTGATGTATTGAATCAGTGTTTGTTTTACGTAGCTCTTACTTTATTAATCCTAAACGAAACGAATTGATTGAATACTTCTAAAGCATTTAAATGAACTATTATTTTTACATTTCCATTATAAGCGAACCTTGAAAATGATAAAGCATTTTATATATTAGTATATGTATACAGTATATATCATACTATGATAATTTGAGCAAGCAGAGCTTAAAATGACTCCATATCACTTTTGAATATGTTATTATTAGAGTTATTATTATTATTTTCTTATTTTTGTGTGTTTTTTAATTAATGTCATTCTTTCTATTTCTAGTTTTAATCTTATTTTTTGATTTTCACACGTGATGTGTACAACTTAAAAAAACATCTTTAAGTAATATAATTAAAATTAATAATATTGTTAAATACATGTGTGTGAATATGATGGTGATAATACGACTTAATTAGGTGAGATAAAACTTTTAGCGGTCTATATCGGAAGTTAGCACTGTTTGTGTTCATAGGACGCTACTCCAGTAAGAGTTCTATTAGTTTATCTAATGTTGGTAGCTTGTTTTCATAGGTGGACGTCACCGCCGCATATCATTTGTATGTAGTGTACGCTTACTTTAATATTTGCAATAGTCACGTATGATTCTGTTAACCAGTGACAATACATTAATGATGTCGAAATAAAACTGTTACCGAGCTGTGTATTTTAAGGTTGTACATTATATTGCTACGTCGTAGGCGTTTGAATGACAATCAATTGAAAACCCTGTTAGTCTAGACTATTGGTTATAAAGAAAAGCTACTCATTTCTTTTCTTTTTAATAGTTGGAAAAACTATTTATATTTTTAAGCTGTGTATGGAGCGGCTAGTTTCCATTTTATTTATATTTTAATTAATTAATTCTACGAATTCTTTTCGTTTCGTATTTACCTTGTTTGTGAATTGTTTGGTTTTATTCAAATACGTATAACTACTGGACGGTTGGTACTGATACTGTGTACTATGCGGGTACATTTCACTAGCCTTGCAAGAATCGTTTACTCAGTCTAGTTCAGTCCTTACAAGGCTAGTGAAATGGACCCGCATATCATTTGTAAAGCTTGGTAAGTTTTTAATAATGTGATTGACCCTAACAAGTTTCGTCTAAATCAACGTATTTACTGCAGTACTTTTCGATAAAATTAGTGGCATTTGTTTAAGAGAGGGAACACTTTTGTTAAACACTACTTTTCATAACAAAGGGTCTTTAAAAACTAACACCTGAAGCCTAGTGATAACTGTGTACAATGCTAATACGAATTGGGTCGTTCCACTGTTACCTTCAAGTCTCTTTACAACATTTTCATTGTTGTTTTTATTCAATTTCATTTCGAAAATGTGCTGCGTATGACAAATATTATTGTTACACATTAAAGTTTTAATACTAATCGAGATAAGTACATAAAGATTATTTAATAGCTGGCTTACGAAAGCAAACAGCTATGCATTCAACCAATAAAAAATTTTGAATTTTGAGAAAAAAACTAAGCAATATTTCACCTGTACTGATCATACCATGTACCTTTTGATTAACTAATTGCTAGCTAGGTTGAGGTATAAAATAATAATACATCAGTATTTTTAGTATGTTCCCCCTTGCAAGGACACAGGTCTCCTCTTCGAGAGTGGGAAGGTGCCGTAACCACGCTGGCCCAGTGCGGTTTGGTGGATGTCACATGTGTTCAAATTTGGCAGTTCTAAGACAATCCAGGTTCCTCACGAAGTTTTTCCTTCACCATCTGTGGAGCAGTGTGATGAAATAAATTACAAAAATTAAGTCCCTGCCTGGGTTCCAACCCGCGGCCTATAGTACTTAAGTCAGGACCTTAACCACTGGGCCACCACTTCATGCAATAGAATGAAACAATGTTAGACCATTATTCATTACCTTACCGTTATACAAGTGTTTTCAGTTCAGGAAAATGGCTGTCTTTTCTTACACAATATATCGCCACATATTGCTTGATCGTTTAAAGTAAACTAAGAAAATATCTTTAAGAAAATAGTTGGATAAGATGACAAAAGCAATTTGGAGGTTTGACTTTAGTCAGAGCTGACGCCAAGGCCGGGGCTTACCCGTCAACTTTATGCGCCATATTTATAATAAAACTTAATGCCTCCCTCTATCTCACCGTCCGTCTGCTCTGGCCTACTTAAACTTCACTTAAATCCGTCGGATAGTTCTTAAGTTATTACGAGCGTACCGTAGCTCATTTGTAAATATAAACTAAGTTATACAACTAAGATTTGCACTTTTGATAACAATGTTTCGATTGATATCCTACATTTGTTTCGTTTTAAATAAACCAAAGCCGGGGACATGATTTTTGTATAGAAAGAAAAATGTCATGAAAATAAAGACAGTTCCGTTTCTTTAGCATTCCCCGATAGCGTGGAAAGGATTTACATTGACATATGCCGGTCGCTCACCGGTGGCTCAGCGGTTAAGGCCCTGACTTACGCATTGTTGGGTTGCGGGTTCGAACTCAGGCAGACGCTTAACTTTGTGTAATTTATTTCATAACAAAATCAAAAATAGTATTACAATATTATAGATAATTTTTACAGTGCATTATTAATCTATATATAAAAATTAATTCTGATTACTCTTGGTGACGTCATCACGCGTGAACGGCTGGACCAATTCGGCTAATTATAACTGTGTATTGGTTATTGTTTGCAGATGGTTCTTATGAAAGAGAAAATTGAGTAAGTTATGCAAAATCTTAGCAATTTATACAGAGAGAATACGTGCTGTAATTCATTTAAATTAAATGAAACCGCGGGGCACAGCTAGTGTTATATTTGTCACATAAAACAAATCATATTAGAGTGTGTGTGGGTAAAGAGAAAGTGCGGAGATAAAAATCAGCAAAGGACGTAAGTACACATCGCTGAAAAACGAATGGCCCGGCCCCGACGCCTCGCAGGGAAAGCGACCAATAAGTTTGCTCCGCTCTCGAAGCGTAGAATTATGAATTGCTGGAAACTTCGAAACGTCTAAGATATTTTATCAATGAAAAATGTTTCTCGCGTTCGCTGCTTTATTTTATGATAGTTTACATAACATGAAGAATGTTGTAGCGTATAAATTTTCTGTCATATATTGCATCCCTTTTCATTCTCATAAAATATAACTTGGTTCTATTTTATATATTGTATAAATAGATACATCGCCTGTTACCATCCTGACATATTATTTATTTGTTATTGTAGTTAACAGACCTTTAGAGCAATGCGTTAACTTTTTTTAATTTGAAAGATTTGCCGCGACGTGTTACTGGCCTTATTGGCCGTGGTCCCCTATGTTGGTCATAACGCACACACGTTTACGAATTAAAGCCTTGATAGAGTTGAATATAGTACATTTTGAAATATTTTATTCAAAAATGTACAACGAACTCTACCAAATCTTTCATTTATTAATATAAATGGAAAGGAAAGATTTGAACGATAACCTCTGAAGCCATAAATGTTAATACAGTAAATATTGGAATAGAAAATAATGTCCAAACACACAGGTTACAGGTAAAACTATTACTTACATCAGGAAATTAACTGAAGATGTAACAAGAATAAACGTGATTTTGCGTGCATTAACTGTCCTAAATAACTGTACTTTAAATATTCTTATTAAAACAAAATGTTGTAACCTAATGATATATCTGCATATAAAACACATGTCACTTCCGATAGCACAATGATCTATGCTCCAATAACGTAAATGCTTTTTTTTTCGTTTCGAAAATACCAAATCCCGAATAAATCATACGCGACACGCATTCGTGTCAATGTCGGAGCGAGCTCTATTGTGCAGAGAGTCGTGTCGGAACGGGGGCTTAACGCGAGTAGATGAGTTTTTAGGAAATGTATTTATCAATTGCGATGGCGATATTTACTTTAAAGCTATTAATTTTTAGTACTTGTATACAACTTTACAAGTAATATTGTTGTATTTTTTCCAGTTAGTGAGATGGCTATAAAAAAGCTAGTCGACAATATCAGAATGCCCAAAACCTAACTAACAATAAAAACAGTAAAATTATTAACATTTTTTTTCTTTTCCAGATTCACGTATCTTCTTAATCGTGATATTATAATGTAAGTATAATATAAGACATATAGTAAATCAGCTTGTAGAGTGTGGCTTAAGAAAAAACAGTTTTAATTTAGGTCAACCTTAACTATGAGGTGGTTATATCTTTTAAGGAATCATATTCGAGCGATTCGGAAAAACGTAAACGTATAGTAAAAAATTCTACGTAGTTTTTTTTTCTTTTCTTCAAACATGAGTACGAGTGCACCAAGCACAGTATGGAAAACATTTTTGAATTAGTTTTTTATTCTAAGTTTTCTGTTAATGATTTTTTATTATTTAACTAGCGGCCCGCCCCGGCTTCACCCAGGTACCACAAATTATTCGATCGCTACCAAACTAATCTGGATAAGCCCTGTAAATTTCATCGAAATCGTTCCAGCCGTTTCGGAGTCTTAAATTCAACAGGGAACATACATATTCCACTTTTTATATACTATTTTTTTTATTAAAAAGTATTCTATGTTACTTATAATACCTCCATGAATATGTGTACAAAGTTCCATGATGATCTGTTGAGTAGTTTTCGCGTAAAAGCGTTACAAACAAACATTCACATTTATAATATTAGTAGAGATAGAAAGATAAAAACCTATTCTCAGACATCGGTTAAGCCGTTTCGGAGGAGTATGGCGACTTACACTGTGACAGGAGAATTTTATATATATATAATTAATTTCGATATAATTTTACTTAGCGTCAACTTGCGCCACACCTAAACAATCGAGCGTAAGCCCATAACTTCGTTTCCTTTGGCCGCCCATTTCTTTGTGCGGCGGCAAAATTAAATAAATAAATAAAGCGTGGCCGTAGCCGGCGTTAATGAATCCTTGACAGAACACGCTTGTCAGTTCTACGTCGGAGCGCTTTTTTTTCGACAACGCTTTTCCCGTTTCCATTCTTTTTCCCACGCATTGTTGTTTTTCAGACAGTTTGCGTGGAAATGCGGGTCGATTGAGTGTTTTTGGTTGGATGCACGCTTGATTTTCGTGTCTGGCTTAGGAGTATTTTTAAGCGGTTCTTACATATATACTTAAACATGGTATAATCTGACTATATCCTACTAATATTATAAACGCAAAAGTAAGTATGGATGTTTGTTATTCTTTCACGCAAAAACCGCTGAACATATCAGGGTGAAATTGAGCACAGAGATAGATTACAAGCTGGAATAACATATAGGCTACTTTTTATCCCGAAAATATGTACGATTCCCGTGTGATATTTTTTTGTTTTTTTCTACGTATATAAAAGTCGATGTTCCCTATGGATTCCAAAACGGCTACCCGTGCGAAACCGGGTAGATCACTAGTCTGATTAAAGTTAGGATTATTCCAGTAGGACCAGGTTTTGTTTGTTTGTCAAGAAGTTGTTTGTTGAGAATGTAAGAAAGTATCGTACTTTTACAACCAAGAACAAGTAAATCATCAGAAATATTTTCAAAGTATGCCAATTATCAATATTTACGCGATAATAGCGGCAATCTTCGAAACTTGTTGATTAAGATGGGGCTGAAGTTTTTTTATTTATTACTATTCCTACCAAAGAAAAGAAAGATTTAGGAACAATACAAATGGTTTTCAAGACTTTGTTTCATTTAAGATGAAGGACCTTGACGATCGAAGTATTTTTTTCTAAATACTTAATATCTTATAATATTAAATATTCAAATAATGCCTTGTATTGTTTTTTAAATCAATCAATCACAAATCAAATTCGGACTTTTGCATATTAATGATTTTCAAAAGGCTAAATTTGATATTTAAAAGATTGAATTTAAGCTAAAAATGTATAGGAGAATAAAATAAAGTGTGATACTAGTAGATTATCATATTTGACGATAGTGCAAGTTTCAAGAAAGATGGCGCTGTTCATAATGCTCTAATAATTAGTTACAAACTGTTTATTTCCATAAATTTGTCTTTTATATTCTGGAAAAACCCTGTAAACTTTAAAAAAAACCTATCTAAACACAATAATTAATGCATTTAGACCATTTCTCAAGATACATGCATCAAATATGTTTGCAAAACTCGTCTTCTATTGGGCATTGATCTCTTGCCGCTATCATATAGCGCTCCTGCAATCTTGACCAGATCGTCGTTCATTGTGGGAGGCCTATCTACAATGTTAGTCGAGCGAAAAAGTTTTTACATATAAAATTCTAACGTAGCAATAGTAGTAATTCAAATATGTAAGCAAGATTGCTATTTAAACACATATCAGTGTATAAAATGTTATGTAGGAGAATGAGAATTCTCACAGCAATACCACGTCACATGTCGTACGCTAACATGAAATACATCGTGTGATGAATTACACGCACTAACAATAATATTCTAAAGTTTGTAGTGCGAGGAGGATTCATTACATCTCATAATGAATTTTAGCAAGCCTTATTTTTTTGCACTCACATTTTTTATTCGAATTAGAACAATCAATGTTTTGGACATCGATAAAAAACGCTGATTTTCTATAAATGTTAATTTTACATATATATTCAACATATTCCTCCTTTAGTATGTTTAATGATATTATGTTAACACTGTCATTACCTTAAACTTTATTTTCTAGTACGGCTATGTAATACTAACACACCAATATTAAGTTTGAACGTGACCACGTGAGTTGAGCGAACCAAGCGTGCGTGCCGCGGCCGCGGCCGGGGAGTGCCAAGAGATCTAAGGTATTTGAAATAAGGACGTAATGCTTAAGTAATTCTTTCAGGACCAGTGCGTTTTCTTTAAATGGGAGTTGTTTTGGGAAGAAGCGAGAATATCCCCTTCAAATCCCTCCCCCTAAAACCATCCCCCGAGACATAAAAGTCTAACTTCACTTTGTTTCTTGTTGTCTCACAAAAGTAAAATTGTCATCAAACGTTTGACACAATCGCACGTTACAAAATTAATTATAAATTCACAAACCACCAATTTGTTTTGTGCGGAACATAAACATGCTTGTGTCGACCCACGGAACTTCAGTAGGTAAAAATTACTTCCTAATTCTCTCTTACACATTTCACAAAGGAAATTGGAAAATTAAAATACAAAAGAAATTAGCTTATTTCCATTCAAAAGAAAATGTCCGCGTTGTTAAATTATTCTGCGGTACAGCGAATTAATAAGCAAATCACTTTTCCTTCGAAAAGCTGGAGTTTCACTGAATAACTTTAGAATACTTATTAGATATTATTACATAATTACTTTTAATTAAGTCAACCATTTAAGTGGGTCAAACAAATGCGATGAAAACATAGGTAGAGTTAACACGTGAATTGGCCCCATTCCTTACTCTTACCCCCCCCCCCCCCTCTTTTCCAAAACTCATCTGGGTACCGATGGGCAGGTTCTTTTGCCTTTTATCACAAAAAAATCTGATACTGACCATTATAGTTGAAAATAATACTTTGTAAAGCCGCAGTATTTCGTTTGAATAACGCGGTACAATAAATTATATAATACAACACACCTACAATTGACCGATTCGTGCAGATCGTAGATTTACATCCGTAATCACTATGAATCTGCGAGCAATTTGTGATTGGGGACAAATCGTTGTGTTAATCGAGAGCTCAATATTGGAAACGTGTAATTTTATTAAACCGATTGGTGCCATCAGGGCCGTTGCCGTTGCTGTCAAAATGTCAAACATCGTCATGTACTTTAATAGGCCAATTTCAATGAACACTGAGATGCAATAAAACTACTGGAAATAATTGCTATGACAACGTGTTATTTACAGCTCAAGCTACACCAAAATTAAAATAAGAGGCGAGACTTAAAGACAGACTTCGTGACTTGTTAGGACGGTTTAATTTAGATAACATTTATTAGACATAACTAAAGTAACATTTTGAATTGACTCCAATATTATATTTATCTTCTGACTTTATCTATAGCTTCTGTTTCTGCAGTCACATTTCAAAAGTGTAGGTCACCTTCGGACTAGTACTTTTACGATGTCTAAGATCTGGTCCATAGGAGCCACTATCGTCCAAAGTTTTGATGACATGGGCGTGAACCTTGGATTTATTCATTACTTATTAATATCAAAATCTAGATCGATGGAACGAATGCATGTTCTTTTATTCGAATATGTTTCTGAGAAAACAAAGGGTTTGAAACAATCTAATACGAACTGTTCCTTAGGCGGCTTAATACATTTTAATATTCATAGAGAGAGAGCTGTATTTTCTTATTAAACTTTCATGTTATCTTATAAATAATATAGCGGTTACTCTGCGACCCGAGGGCCTTGCTTTTTCTTTATTAAACCTGATACTGTTTTTGAAAACTGTTTCTATTGAACTATTATCGGAGCGCTTTGGCTATAACAATGTCTCATCGAATTTTTATACTCTTCGAAAATTCACGTGCTATTGATAAATAGAATGAGAGATTTCAAATAGAATATGACAAAGATATACATTGTAACTTTAATATTATTTGAAGTGTTGTGTGAAATATGCCAAAAATGAAGCACAATGCAAAAACTTTAAAATGCAAACATGTTTCGCCGACTACGTGGCCCTGCCCTTCTCTCGACCCGGCCATTTTGTTCATTTAAATTCTCAATCGCTATTCTCTTTTGAAATTTCTTTGCGGTGGAATATTAAGTTTTCATAACTGAATTGAATTGTTGAAGGACCTCAAGTGCTTACCATTGATTAAGGTTTTTGCTTTACCGTTGATAGTTTTAAATACATCTTTAATTAAATATAGGTTCCAAGGTTGGCTATCGTTGGGATAAAAGTGATACGAGATATCAGACAATATTAAAGTCTTATCAATATTTATTTAGAAGTGCATACACCGTACAATTGTTACACGCGGTATACTTTATAAAAGCAGCTCCTTTGAAATTCATTGAATTTTCTCGCACAAATCCGCTTCCGAGGCGGCATGTGGGAAGCACGGTTTTCAACTTTCAATGAGACCAGTTTGAATTCTTATCAAAAGAAGCCATTAAGTATCATGCTTCATTGCTCAAAGTAATAAACGTAGTTGATTTGGACCGCTGTGCAACTCCGGGGACGTTGTTTTGATTAAATTTTTATGTTCTCGCAAAGAGTTGGAGGAGACTGGCGATGTTCGATTTCCGCTTTCTTTGTACGATTTATCGTCTTTATTGTAGTCACAGTACATGTATTGTATTTGTTTTACCTTTCTGTTCTTTGTTTTGAGCATGTTTTAATTTATAGTTGCAATGTATACAACATTACTGCCTCAATACCGATATTAATTTCACTCTACCTACAACTTGCGCCTCCTTGCGGCATTGTGCACACAATAAAGCATTTTTGATTAAAAATAAACACTTAACTACGATTCTGTAATTTAAAATACTTTATCAATTGTTAGGCGTGACGTTGAATAAAAGAATAAAAAATAGCGCTTAAGCGCTATTTTTTATCCACACTTTTCTCTTATAAGAGAAAAGTGTGGATTAAAAGTGGATGTTGTGACTAGAATTGAGAAAGGTATGCTTCGGTGGTTCGGGCATGTTGAAAGGATTAATGAAGAGGGAATAACGAAATAAAATGATGTTGCAAAAGTGAGTCTTAGTGTTGGCAGTGGACGTCCAACGAGAACTTATATCCATTAGATTAGCAACTTACTAAAGAATGGCGATATAAAGAGTACCAGTAACCAACGAGCTTGTACGCGCCGATGTATGGATGCCAAATGGAAATCCATAATCTCTGCATAGCCCGGTGGGTTACGGGCGTGAGCGTATATTTATTTATTGAATTTTTTAGCAACTATAACGTAAAAATCAAGCATGAAGTCTCAGTGGAAAATGAACGTCGAGCGTATAATTACACAAAGCGCCTGCGACCCGACATTTTTGCGTCACAAATTCTTTGTCATTCGCCTTTATGAAATCTTTTGTCGCATCATACTGTTAGCACTCAACCTTCGACATAAAGCCCAGATGAATTTCAACTCGGCGTTTGTCGACTTGAAATTATATTTAGTGACAAAGCTGAAGTTTTCTTAATGTTGGCTGTAACCGCTGGGTCTCAACTCCGGGACAAACTCTGGCAAGTTTATTAGAGATGTCTTTGTTACAAGCATTAATCGCCAGTCGCAAATAACTCCGTCTTAAGTATCTACTTAGTGAAAAGCATTTAAATTTTAAGACCGATTTTTGTTAATTTATCTTTTTTTCTACACACTTCACAAACTAACAGGGGTACGGAAAATGACATAGACATTTATCCCCAAATTAAAAGTGATACCGAGGAATAGGAAAATACATTAAGCTTTCATTTGCAACATCGGTTGCCATGGTAATGTTACAACTTTTTGACACATGTTACCTATTTATTCATTTTTAAAATTTCCAGCGTGAAAAATAAGAGCTATGAACTATTGCAATATAAAGGAATATTTATAAGTCTGTCATTTTATATTATACCATAGTCATATAGTTATGTATTTATAAAACAAAATACCACATCATAACGTTATTAGGTTATTCTTATTTATTTTAGCTAAAAGTAAAACCATGATGTTTGTCCATATGAGGCCCAAGAAATTATTTATGTATTAGGAAAATTATGGAGCGTAAGTCCCTCAGAAGTAATCTCTAAAAACCTACCGGGATCAAAAGATCAAGAGGGTTTTTTCTATGAAACATTTATTGATACGTTACTTCATAATATTTATTTGAAGTTTGTCATAATAAATGTAGATTAAAGATCAAACGTTACAGAATACGGCAGCGACCGTCAAAGAAAATATATTAAATAGAATTTCTCCAGCCTATTTTATGGAGAAACTATTTTTTTATTAAAATTTAATGAAGACTTAGTAGATTCGTTTAATATTCAGTTAATCTCGGACTCAATGAAAGGAAATCTTATCTGTTAATAAAGTTATAGATGGCTAGAAACGACACACGGTTGCACAACAACCGAAGACTAATAATCGCAGAGTGTAACTGATCGTAATAAGTACTATAAGCAGTACTGACTGTAGTTAAAAACTCGTGTCATTATTTATGCCCACTATTGGACTGCCATATAATAAAAAGAAAAATCTCACGCAACATTTACTGCAGTGTCTAAAGACGAAAATCTTTGACCAGTGTGTTGCCAGCGATAACATAGTCAGTGTGTCAAAGGCCAATGAAGAGGGCAAAGATCGTAGTCTCTCTGCGTGATCGCATTAGAAATGACGTGATCCGCAGTAGAAACCAAAGTAACAATGCTAAATAATTGCAAACCTCGAGTGGCAATGGACAGCCATTGCTTGCAGACCTGATGGCCGAATGGCCCTAGAATGGCAGCCACGTATAGGTCGACGCAAGTAGACCTCCCACAAGATAGACCGAAGTATGGTCAAAGTTTAGTTAGAACACGATAAAAGTGTATCTATTTATGTATAAGAAGAAATTTTACTGGCTGATCTATCAACGCCCAGCCCAAACTACTGGGCCTAAGGACATGATTTTTTGTTCAAAGGCTTAATAAAAAAGCAAGGCACTAATAAAAAATTTTTCTAAATCCATTCTCTAATGTAGACATAGTCAAATGTCTGAATTGTAATATAATCATAAGTGAGCTGTTAGCATTTGTACAAAATAAATGTGACGTGAAAATGTGTATTTACTCGTTTTCGGAACAAGAAATCGAAATATCCAAAACTCTATTGTTTGAGTCGATGTCAAAACGTAAGACCACCAGAAGAAGAGGTGGCAAATCCCAAAGGAGCTTGGACGATATCATTAGCCTTATAAAAGAGTCCGACCTTGAAGATTTACCCATATTTGTAGCGAGAGACCTACAAAAGCTACCGCCGGTAACTTTTGACCACATAGACATAACAAGATTGCTAAAAGACATAATAATTATCCAAAAAGAGTTGCGATGCTTAAAAGAAAAATCAGAGCCGAATAAGGATAAAGAATATGCTACTGCGCAGCAACATGAGGAGTTAAAATTGGAAATTCAACATCTAAAAGAAACCCAAAATCTTAATTTATGTGAGGCTGCAAATCACAAATACGAACAAACTGCCATGGACAAAAAAAATACAATCCTTTTTTTTGACACAGACAGACGACACTTTTGAATATAGTGAACATATGGTTTCATTATTAACGAAGGGCAATGACTCCTCAAATCTCGAGGAATGTCATAAAAGTGCAAGCATATCACAACCTACTATATCATCCATAGTCAATCATGTTGTCCCAAATGATCCACAAAACAATATGTCGCAAAATGAAGCTTTAACCAATAAGCAAGAAGAACAAATGTCTTTCTCATCATGCTTACAGAATTTTCCACCGCTGCTGCAAGATATAAATAAATTTATGGATACTGACAACGAAAGACGTGAAAATCAGAATAAATGGATCCAAGTCACAAGAAAGACAAGACAGAAGAAAAATAATATTTCCCAATTAAAGGGAAAAGCAGTAACATGCTGCCGCTTTAAGGCAGCTGAAATGAAAACACCTCTATTTATAAATCATGTGGACAAACAAACTACTGAACAAGATATTAAAGAATACATACAACAAAAAACCCAGTTGTTGGTCGATGTTAAAATGATAAAGATGCAAAAGGAGCGTAATTATAATGCCTTTAAAATATATGTCCCAAGCTCGAGGATATGTATATTCTTAAGTGATACACTTTGGCCTGAAGGAATCTCGTTTAGGCGTTTTATCAACTTTAATAGAATTGATCCATTGTTCGATAATGCAAATTACAACGAAAACAAGAATTTATTTGTTATCTTTCAATTGTAAATCATTGAAACGATCAATGACTTGTGTGAATCAATTATGTAACAATGCAGATATTATTGCCCTCCAAGAGCACTGGCTAATCCCACAGGACATACCCATGCATGTTAAAAGGAACACCATATGGAGGAGTAGCTATCTTAAGGAGATCATCCTTATTTAATGAGTCAACAGAGGTGAAATGTAACAGCGACCGAATGACAGCTATTACACTACAAACTGCCGATCGATCTATCACGTTCATATTATATGCATATATATGCCTACGAATAGTGAAGAGAACCTAGTAGAATTTAGCGAATGCATGAGTGAGATAACTTCAATTGTAGAAAATAGTAACTCAGCATATGTATACATTCTTGGAGATTAAACATTTTAAAAGCTTCTGGAAAAATACTAACAAAAAAAATCCTAAAACTAGCATTCCTAATTGCGTGGCTGGTGTCTCTGACCCGAAACAGATAGCTGATATATTCAAAAATCATTTTACAACATCACCCATAATGGAGGAAGGCCAGCAAACGCTCTTTAATGATACACTAACATGTGACCCACCGCTTAGATTTTCAGTAAAAGAGGTAGCTAATGTTATAAGAAAAATGAACAGCGGAAAATGACCGGGACATGACGGCCTCAGTGTGGAGCACCTTCAGCATGCCGGGTGCACGTGCGCAGGGTGCTAGCTATGTTCTATACATTGTGTGTCAGACACAGTTACATACCTCCGCAAATGGTAAAATCAGTAGTGGTACCAGTCGCTAAAAATAAAACGGGAGATTTAGGTGATGTAAATAATTACCGCCCTATATCGCTGGCTACAATATTATCCAAAGTACTCGACGGTCTGCTCGAGTCTCGCCTTAAACAATATGTTATACTGAATGATGCACAGTTTGGTTTTAGAGAAGGACTATCCACTGAAAGCGCAATCTTGGCACTCAAACACACTGTTGGCTACTATACACAAAAAAAACACCTGTATATGCTGCCTTTCTGCATCTGTCCAAGGCGTTTGACTTAGTTTCTTATGATAAGCTGGGGAATAAACTAAAACATCTTAATGTTCCCATAGGTTTAATCCAATTGTTCAAATTTTGGTACCAAAACCAAACCAACAATGTGAAGTGGGCCGACACATTTTCTGATGTATTTGTTTTAAAATGTGGGGTGCGGCAAGGGGCACTGACGTCTCCAACATTTTTCAACCTCTATATTGACCAGCTGCTAGTCGAGTTAACCCAGAGTAGAATCGGTTGCCACGTCGATGGCGTTGCTATAAACAACATAAGTTACGCGGACGACATGGTACTACTGAGCCCCTCTGTTAGTGCATTAAGAAAGCTGCTTCTTATATGTGAAATGTATGCCAAAGATCATGGCTTAAAGTATAACATTAATAAAAGTGAGTTGCTTGTCTTTCGGGCTAGTAAAAGAACTCTCTCTTCCATTCCGTCAGTATCCCTTGATGGTATTGCGTTGCGAAGGGTAACTCAATTTAAATACTTGGGCCATATAGTTAACGAGGACCTTTCCGATGACTTGGATATAGACCGGGAGCGTAGAGCATTGTCTGTGAGGTGTATAGCCAACAGGCTCGCAGGTTTTCAGGATGTTTTAAAGACGTAAAAGTGACATTGTTTAAAGCATTTTGTCAAACACTATACACCTGCAGCTTGTGGGTCAACTATTCACGAAAAGCATACAATGCTCTGCGCGTTCAATATCATAACGGGTTCAGGACGCTACTACGGTTACCACGTTTTTGTAGTGCATCTGGCATGTTCATGGACATGGGTACAGATGGCTTTAAAACTATCATACGCAGAAGAACAGCATCCCTGATGCACCGATTGAGAAAATGTGGAGACAGTAATGGTCTCCTGAGCACCGTGGCGTGCAGATGGAGCTCACCATTCTGGCGGCACTGCGTAGCTCTGCATATAAAATAAATATAATTTATGTTTATATTTATTTTACATGTATATTAATTAATTTTACATATTTAAGTTTCTCTTTGTACATTTCTTAAACTATATGTATGGACTCATGGTCTGATAATAAACAGATTATTATTATTATTATTAATGTCTAAAGTAGGGAATGACAGTATATATATAGAGTACCAATGTTAGTTAAAAATTAAATTGCGCGGCGAGTGAAACCGCGGGCCTAAGCTTGAATTTGTATATAGTAAAGGGATGAAGCTAAGCCGATGTATAAACGTCCGATGAAAGAATGGTAGGTAGGAATGAAAATAACGCGTCAGCAATATTACCGATATAAATTACGACTACTGTCCTTTTGTCGTTAATTAAAACAGAAATTCATTTGTTAATACTTTTTCATTATATTACTAAACAATGGGAGCTTGTTAATGTATTTTTTAAAACACCCAATCATTAAAATATGACTGCGACGAAAAGCGCAAAGTTTTCCCTTCTCCCTCCTAAAGTTTTCTAATTTAAAGTTAAATTGTAGCGTTTCAATCAAAAAGGGAATTGACAAGACCAAAATTGTTTTGTTTTGCTCATGAAATTAAGAATTTGTCTATGTAAATGAAAATAAACTCGAATTTCGTCCAATATGGAGCTCTAATTGTGATTAACTTAAGTAATATATGGTTTGTAAGAGACGGAATTATTACCACGATTGACCTGTTTGAGCTCCCGATATTTCGGCACAGTTGCATGCCCCATGGTCACACGCTGACTGGAGTTATGCGGTAGTGCGAAAAACGTTGGTAACCGTTGTTGAAAAGAAGTTAAAATTTTGTACATATATGTGTATACTAACCTGCTCGTCCTCGTTTGAGTGGCACTAATTACGTGCATTAACATTATTAGTGCTACTTCTAATAACATTTACAAGATATGTTATCGACATCGATCCAGCTTTTGCAGTCTATTAAGTACATACACACATCCCATTTATATATATACAATTACTAAGGAGGATAAATTTATAATTTTTCGTAGAAAATGGCTCTTTGTTCTCTTAACAATGCTTCATTTACAAAGAGTCGAATCTATGGCGGCGTAGCGGTTAACTAGAAATTTATTTGACTTTTAAATATTCACACGCAGTCGACAAGCTCACGAGCCTCAGTATGTTTCCGTGAATTTTATTAGAAAACTAGTTAGATTTGTAGAAACAGTTGTTTCTCCGACTGAAAGGTTGTTTCAACGGAAAGTATTCGAAGCGCGACCCGACGGAACAAAGGCATTCTAAACAAAAGGCTGGCCACCACTAGAATAAAGAGTCCCACGGATCTTTGCCTCCGTGCCTTTTTTTATTGTTGTACAACGTATTCCACTGAACGACTCCCGTTTATTTTTATTCTGTAAGTCGCAGGAAAAACTAATTCATTTTGTCCGTGTATCAATCTATACTGATAAATAAAATTGAAGTGTCTGTATGTAATATCAAAATAACATTACATACTCAATACTCATGATGTATATACGGTACTTATAACGAAAATACAATTTTTAAAATGTTTGTCTGTCTGTTTATTCCGGGTAATTAAACGAAACGACTGAACCGATTCGGATGGGATTTTTACTGGAAGATAGCTAATATTGTCGGGATTCAAATAGGCTAATTTAATTTAAGCAAAAATATTAAGGGTCCCGCGCAAAAAGTGAAAAACCCTCGAAATTGTTTTCTCGAATTTATTTCCACACGGACGAAGTAGCAGGAAACAGCTAGTATGATATATAAATAAATAGTTTCTGCAAAATAGTACAGATAATCTTTTCTTCTTTTAATTATATGAATAAACTGGCGCATGAACACGATCCCACCTGATGTTAAGCGTCGAAATATGGTACGCACTAGAAAAAATCTAGTACAACACTTGTTTTTGTAAAACACTTACAGTGCGTTTTAAATCTAATAAATCGAAATTGATTATTTAATACATATATACAAGACTTTCTGAACATTTAATAAATCGTTATTATTTTAGTGTATGAAAATCTGAAATATTTATAAATCTTTTTGTAAGTATGGTTGCCTATTTCCTAACACAACATAACTTGTTCATTTTAGAGTGTATTGCTTAATACTAAAAAAAAACATACCATAGGTATTTTTTGTTATATTAAAAAGTGGCAAACGAGCAAGCGGCCCCTGGAAATAAGTACCGCTATCCATAGGCATCCGCAACAAGCTAATGAGTTGCAGATGCGTTGCCTACCTTCATGGACGAAGGAGGGGACAAACAGAAAAAAGGATAATTCCATTCCCTGTCCATCCCCTCCTCATCCGTCAAGTCCTCTTCCTCTTCCCATCCTTTCCTAATTAGAAAAGGGTAGGAGGGGACTAGGACTACAATTAGGCCTCCGGCACGCCACTCATCAAACGAAACGCAGAATACTTCTACTTCACGCCTGTCTTCTGTGACGTCGTGGTATTTCACCGGTCGAGCCGGCTCATTCGTGCAAAAGATGTTGTTATTGCGGGCTCTACCACTGTTGAACGGAGAATTCAGGTAACGGGACATTGAGTCAAACTTATTTCCGAATTCCTCCGTTTTATATAAGACGTTGTCACGTCAATAGTATTATTACACTCTCTATGATCAAAACGTTTGATTGTCATAATTTAAAAGTATATAATTCGTTTATGACTGTACTACTACTAGCGACCCGCACAGGCTTCGCACGGGTAGTCTCTCCGTACAACTTTTAATTCTTCTTGAACTTCTACGTAATAACAGAAATCTCTGCAAAATTTTAAGTCTCAAGTCCCACTAGTTTGGACTGTGCGTTGATGAGTCAGTCATAAAAGAAGCTTATATATAAATTTTGAAATTTGAAACTGACGAAATTCGCATCGAAAAAGTCGGTCCAATATCCAAATCATTCTTGGACCGAGTAACAGTTTTAAACAAAGGGAACGTCTTATCGTTACAGATAAAATTATTAAAAAAAATATGTTAATGCAATACAGATAGGGATCGTGCTTCGAGCACACACATACGACTCTATTTTCATTTTAGCTGGCTTACAAAGTCGCTACCATACATACATGAAACAACAAATGAAAAGAAGAAGGAAACAAATAAGTAAACGGTACACCCAACATTAAAAAAGCACTCCTACGCGCTTTACATTACAAACAAATGGAACGGATGATTTGACAACCCTAGCGTAGAAAAGCGTAGAATCCATATAAAAAGGAGAAGATACCGGAATGTACGATGTACTTAATAATTACAATAAAATATTGTAATTAATTATGAAAACATAAAATGAGGCACGACGAGCAAACACAATACTAGGTGAAGGAAAGCTGTAAGATTTTTTTTGCCGGCGACAAACTCTGTGCTCCAGGAAAAATTAACATTAATACTCAACATGAACAGTCTTGGGTAACACAAAACTGTATGTTGTACACTGCTAATATAAATATAGGGAACTTGACAAATTTTAATATTTAATATTTTGCTAATTACTTAACGTTATTAAGCATAAATGGGAACCAAAGAAGCGACATAGCTATTAAAGCTTTGAAACCATAAAATAAGGAACGAAAGAGAGAAGAAAGAAAATACATAATTATAAATAGTTAGACCCCTCCCCCACCCCACCCCAACACACCACCGATTGTCAGTAACCTTCATACCACATGATACTTTGACGCTGTACTGTGTATGGGACACAGTGATTTATTGCAATAATGCGAAATATTTCGAACATTGCAGATTTATGTGATCGATGTAAAGTATCGTCTAATAAAGTATATGCTACTGAGAGTAGGGTGCATCTCAAGCCATCGGTGTTCCGGTTGGTATTACAAAAGCGCTAGATGCGTCATGACTTTATTATACATCCTTTGGACGGTCCATATTCAAATGACAGGCAAATTCATTTACATAATTTAATAAAAGATTTTATCTCCATAACCAATTTACTGGTTCCGCGGAAGATAAATGGCGTAATCTCTTTTGTCGCGAAAAAAGTTACAACGGTAACAAAGAAAAAGGAATTTAAAAGGCCATAATTTACTGGATCCCCTTGCCCCCTTCGCGTTTCTTATAAAACCCTTTCAAGTAAACGAATTTCGGACGAAAATATTGCGGGGCAAGAGTGAGCGGGCTAAGGTATAAATCATGCCGTTTCAATTATGGCCCACTTACCTATTCCTGTGAAGAGAAATACGCTTTGTTTCTTCGTGTCTAATATCAGAATAAATCATGAAAAATGATGTTATTGGTCCCTCTATCTTCTGGCCGATTTACACCAAAACACTCTCACCTATTGTGCTATAAATAAATAGAATCGGTGGCCCGTGAGACTTTTAGTTTATAGCTGAAAGTACCATAAAACTTTATTGCGTCAATATTTATCCCTAGCTGTACTATGCCTTTATTTGTAATTTTTTCTGGACTTCACTGGTGAAGGTATCCCATGAGGTCTTTTGAGCAACATATTTCATATCACAGCGTATTGGTGTGTATACGAGGATATTATTATAAAATGTTTTAAAATTTGAATATCAAGATGTCACTAACCAAGAACTATTTTACTTCTTGTAAAAGTAATTAAGCCCGATGATCTGATAGTGTTGTCTAATTTCGTCATTGATGATTTCGATACTAAGCTATCGCCAATCGAAATCGCCAATGACGAAATGAGTCTCCAGCAAGAATTACCACTTACCAAGTTAAGAAATAAGTAGTAGTTACTATTTATTAAGAGATTGATGGTTCCTAAATAATTGATGATGATATTATAAAGTATATTTTAAGTCGATATAATTTTAAAACGACACACTTTTGGTCATTTACTAAACACATAGCTCGAAGAATAATGGTCTTATTATACGTTTGCAGTCAGCGTTGAATATAAACATTAGGAGGGCGTCTGAGGAAACGCCAACAAATTTGCAATTCCAGCTTTCAATTCATCCTAAAGACGAAGCGATCCGGGCCTCTATAAAAACGTCCTAAGTCGTGTTCCGTCGTGCGACCAACACTCGAGTGTCCTAGCATTAGTGAGGGGAATTTACGCCCCATTTTATGTGCCACTCGAATTTCAATGAAAAGTAGGCGGCGCTCCCTCTGCCTCCGGATCTGCGGTAATAAACGGATTTACCCGCCAAATCCTTTCAGTTTCACTGCACAGTCCATTGCCGACCTTTTTTCTACAGCTTCTTCGGGTCTGTGATAATATTTGGTGCCATATTTCACCGGGAGGCAAAGAGTTGGGACCATTTATTCTGTAACCTACAATAATGCCTTTTACGTGTTCCAATATTAAGCGTTGGAATTCCTTTGCCTTTGGCTACTAGATGTTAAAAGAAAATAAAAAAAGCCGTAAAATATCAGCGCCATTTTGATCGGAGAACACAAACTGCGTTCCGTTTTGTAATATTTAATATAACGATAGTACGGTTTTATTACAAACATTTCGATCAGTGATTTATTGGGAGGGCGATAAAAAATATTTAGGGCTGCCACTTCGGCTGAACGCAATTCCGGTTCCTGACAGCCTCGTCCGCGATTAAGATTAAAAAACTTTTCCCACGAGGCTTGTGGCGAAGTGGAAAAAGAAATATTATGAAATTTCCAGAATGCCGCCGTCGATGACCAAAAGTCAAGTTCATTAAAGTATTCTCTGTTTCGGATGGGCAATTAAGGAATTCAATTTAGATGTCCTTTCACTTGGAATCTCTATTAAAACGCATTGTCGTGTTGATTGCAATTTTATTACGGGCTTGCCCATCAGCCGCTTTATTAACATTTATTAATATTCTTGTTTTCCTTTCGCCTCTATCTTATTCTGTTCTGTCATCTCGGTCAAATTGTGGTATGTACGTGTTTTGTATTTGTTCCAAGGAACTCAAAATTTGGCTTGGAGCTCTCGTAAGTAAAATTTCACAGCATCCTTCCAACAGTATTTAGGCCAATTGGGATTGCGATATACACCTTCTTGATACTATGATCCTCCTCCATTCTCAGCTAATCCAGCGGAGTCTCGTGGCCTTGGTCTCTCTCATGACGTTAAGTTCGCTCACCGGCCGTTTTTATGTAAGAAGATGGCAAACGAGCAAGCGGATCACCAAAGTCACTAAGTGACCGCTTTCCGTAGACATCCGCAACAAACAAACGTAATGGACAGAGGAGGGCATAGATAGATATCTTCTTTTCCCCGTCAACCCCTCCCCGTCCAATCGTCTTCCCGTTTCCATCCTATCCGTATAAGGAAAGGGTGGGAAGGAGAAGACGACTGAACTTAGGTGTCTTGATTTCCCTGTTTTACAGGTACCACGTTGTACAAGATAGAAAGTGAACCAAACACACAACCTGAGAAACAAATAAAGCTGTAATCTTTTTTATAATAAAACAGGTACATGCAGAAGCGGGATAGCTGATGTTTAATAATCACTTCTATACATTAACATCCAAAAGGACTACAAATTACGGATGCGTTGCAATGTAAGCCAGGCCCTTCATAAAACAATATTTCTAGCAATCCGTCCAGGCTTCGCGCAAGTAGATAGACAAATAATACAATAAAATAACCAACGTTGCTCGCTGCTACAAGTGCAGTAGTGCTATTGGCGAAAGATTCGGTTCAGTTGTTTTTTAAGCTAATCCGGAATACTCATATGATTCCTTTTTATAATATTGATGTGGGTAAATAAGCAAGAATCGTTAGTTTCTAATACGTAAAATCTGAAGCTACAATTTTAATAATTATTTTATCATTACAATTTCACTTTGTCCAGAAGCATAGGCTATTTCGTATGTTTACCCAGCAATACTGGTAGCGTCAGGTAAGAGCGGTTAGTTTGAAATAAAACTTTTTAGGGAAAATATTTCAAAGACTCGGGCTCGGTCAATTGCTAAGCCAGGGGCCAATACTTTTCTGTAACAAAAAATCGCTAGCCACGAAGATTCAAGTTAAGCTGCAAAGGATACAAATGAGAATTTAGCTTTAAGTAAGGCACAACTCCCATAGGATTACCATACCTTCATTATTTACAGGAAATTGCGTTCGAACCGGAATTTATTGATACTTTAAGGAAAATCTCTTCTACAAGCAAATAGTTTGCTTCTTTTTGTGTAGTTTCAATTTTTTTATGTTATATGGTAGCAAACGAGCACGCGGATTATCTGATGTTAAGTGAGCGCTACCCATGGACATCCGCAACAAGCAAATGTGTTGCAGATGCGTTTCCTACCATTAATGGACAGCGGAGGGCATAGACAGGAAAGAGGATATTTCCTTTTCCCCGTTAATCCCCTCCCCGTCCAATCCTCTTCCCGTTCCCATCCTATCCCCCCTATGACGAACGGGTGGGAAGGGGAAGAGGACTCAAATTAGGCCTTTCACACCTCACTCATCAGACGAAACGCAGAGTACTTCTGCTTCAAGCCTGTCTTCTGTAAGGTCGCTGTATTTCACCGTTCGAGCTGACCCATTCGTGCAACATTTGTTGTTGCTGCGGGCTCTACCACTGTTGTTTCTTGTAGTTGTATGTACATTAAAATCGTTTGAATCTGGAAAGAGGACCAATAAACATAGATATTAATAAAGAACATACAAATATTTATTCTATACTTACATAAAACCCAAATATATAATAAAAGAGAATAAAATCCAATTTTCAATAACATGTCCAGAAAATCTTTACAATATTTTGGGATGCCCTTTGCAATAAGGTGTACAGAGGCTCCTTACCAAGAGTAGAATTCTTCTCTTCTCGGTTTCCTTTAGTATCCTCCACGTTTTTTCCTATAAATAGGCTAAGAACACACTGCAACTTACTTTTAGCTCTTCTTAGAATCCTCTGCACAACATTACCAACAGAGTCTCTTATAATGTTAATATAAATTTCGCTCGGCAACAGTAGCTCGAAGTTGTATCGTGAAAACAAAAGCCGCTTATTGGTAACGACCATTTTTCTTTCACTTGAACACGAAGTATTGTTTAGTGTCAATAAATACATAGTTAATACAAATTTAAAGCGCAATATTAGTGAAAAGAAAGTCAGGAATATTCAAGGCATAGATAAAATGCGTTTATTAAGTTTCCATAAAAGAAGAGTGGAAGATAGGATGGCCGAGAAGATAATTTATGCGACAAATGAAACAGAAAGCGAACGTGGGCCAAGAGGAAGGCACAATGAGAGAACGGGAGATTTCTACACTGATAAAAGCGTAAAATATCTTAAACTAAAGAACTATTATACTAAAAAAACATTCCAATTTCTATTTTTACTTTAAAAGGAGGTAAACGGGCAAGGAGTTTGCTCACCGATAAGCTATCTCTGCTATATCTACAATAGGATAAGAAAAATGGTAAGGGGATGTTGTTACGAATTTTTAGTTTACAGAGGCCAGTATTATGTGAGGTCACGTAAGGAGATAAATATATACATCAAGGTTTTCAAAGACTTTTACGTAACAACTTACTGTTCGAGTACATCTACCGTGTATCTTTTTTTTTAAATTATTCGTTAGCATAAGTAAATTAAAAAATATTTGAATTATTAATATTAAAGCTAATTTGATAAGCGTTGCTCGTTCAAATGGTTCATAAATCGCTGCTAATGAACTTCTAAATAACATTTTAATAAAGATTCACAAGCGCGTTACGACATTACAACGAATATTAAACGTGCATGCGCTGTAAAAGTCGATTGAAGCTGTATATCAAACGAAATTTGGGAAGATATTGCCCTCGGAAATTGAGAAATAAAATTTGTTGTTAAACACATTTAGATGGGAAATTTGCGTTTACTTCGTTCGAAATAAGTCAATTAAATGAAAGTGATATTGTTACGTAGTGCCTTGTTTGCTTACCAATGAGTAATCGATACCTTGAACCATGCCTTCATATTATACCAACAAGAAGTAGGCACATTTTGAGCCATTTCCAGCCAAGTTTATGTTTTATGATCCCCCAATAAAAAAATAGAAAGGGGCAGCATGAAGAAGTACATAGGTACATTTTTGCTCTGTGGGCGAAGCTGCAAGGTCGGCTGGCAACACGTTACTCTTGTGTTTACTGCTTACGTTGATAGCTTAGACGGGCGTGAAGTAGAAGTATTCTAGGCTTCGTTTGAGTGAGGCGCTGGAGGCTTAATCGTAATCCAATTCTCCTTTCTATTCTTTTCTAACTGATTGGCAGGGAAAAGGGATTTGACGGGAAAGGGGTAGGAAAAGGAAATATCCTTTTTTCGCTTCTTTGTCCATTAAAGATGCATCTACAACTCATCAGCTCGTCGCAAATGCCTATGGGTGAACCCCTTGTTCGTTAGCCACCTTCTTTTATATAAAAAAAATAACTCTAACAAAATAAATGTCATATCTAAACTTACTACGAGCTTACTACAAATCACACTACAAGCTGTGGACCGAGCGACAGAGCGCAAGAGAGTTCTTCTCTGTGATATCTTGGGACGTATCGTAGCTTATTATCCATTGACAATTGACAACAATGTAGTCATATACCTAACTACAAATAGATGGCGCTCTAGTATTCATTTTTTTTGTCGAAACTGGATACTTATGTAAATAAATTAATAGATAAAACCCGTTTCCGAGATATACAACTGCTCGCTTTAAAAAATCTCTTCTCTCAGTACACATATTTTATTCTTTAGTTTCCTACGATTAAGAGCAGGAGATAACTTAGTCTCTTTAACTAATACCGATACCATTTTTCTTTACTAAAAATAAATATTAAATGCGACGAAAACAACTCGGTAACATGTTTTCCTATTGAATAGGGTTGAAATAATATTTCACGTAAGGATTGTTGCATGGAGAAAGCGAAGCTATTTTGGAACTATGTCATTTTAATAGGACTAAGAAATGCTTCTTAAAATGTCTGCTATATATTAACTACTAACTATAACTATATTATATATATATTATACTAACTAAACCAATATGTTCTCTGAACTACTAAATTCGAAGACATGTGACATCCACCAACCCGCACTGCGCCAGCGTGGTGGATTACGGCTTATTCGCCTCTCTCGGAGAGGAGGCCTGTGTCCCTAAAAAATGCTAATTTATTATGACCCAGAATAAACCAGATTATTAATAATTTCAAAATACTTACTATATTAAAATACATTCGCATAAAAAGCTGTTCATAAAGGTATTATTGCATATTACTTGTCCTAATTTTTCAATGATAGACGTTTTATATCAGAATAAGTGCGTCGTATTCGATACTATCTCGCCAAAGATACTGGCATCACGGAGTAAATGTAAAATAGGTTGAAAGATTTTTATAGCTGTTACTTTTAATAGCAAAATTTCCGCATAGCACTACGTGTGATAAAGCCTTTATTCGCGTACAAGTAATATCAACGTGGGAAATTCGCTGGCAACGTCTGAATACAAATGAAGTTTTTGCACCTGATATACATTCAACATTGTCGCCGGCAAGAAAGTTTACTTTCTGTTTAAACGATCCATTTAAAACAAGGCCTCCCCTCCCGCCCATTTACATTTATACTGCTTTCGAAATATAACTCCTTATATTGAATTTTATATGCTATTGTTAAGTCAAAAACAAAGTTAGTTGGACGTGGGAGACGCAATCATTCCAGTCATGGAGCCCATAAAAAATTAAGACATAATCTGTTTAAATTATATTTTAAAACGACACTGACTTTTACACATTGTTTGAGGAGAGCCGCGTAACGCGACGTAACGCGATACTACGCGGCATTACGCGATCAATACATAACTTGACAATTATCGCTTGATAAATTAATCACGTATCTTTTACACGTGACGTGACGTGACTTGCTCTGTCAGGACATAAAGTCAAAAAACACAGGAAGTCTTAAGGACTGCCAACAGAAGTGAAAACACATAACAGATGGGAAGGCGCGACAATAGTTCAAAATAATACAAAATTAAACGCAAGAAAAATAAATTAATAAAGTTCGATGAAACTGTTCCAAATTCCGTTGTTGCTGTCGAAATGTTGCTGGTGCATATTGCGCACATTGTTCACACGAACCTATAAGATTTTCCCCGTAATCGTATTTTAGATTATTTTTGAAGTTACATAGTCACTTATCGTTATTCGATAACTAATTCCAAGACAAGCTCCGTCCTAAATCTATTAAGATACCAATATATGCGTAAGGGATAGCAGTTTACATCCCGAAGGGAGCCTTTTTGCACTATCCGATGGGGAAACCCTTAAAAAATATATGCGACCCTGAAGGCTGCGAGTGTGACAGACAGACGGCCAATGACAAGGGTGGACCTCGTACGTGCTCGCCGGCGCGAATACAAAGTAGGTCGGAGGTCCGCATCGTTATACTGTGCATTCATCAGCACGGATGTCGAAAGGAAATTTTATTTAAAAAGTATTTTTTTGGTATTTTTTTAAACTTCTGTTAAATGAAGTAAACATTAAAATATTTTTTATAAAGCTGTTGACACATTGCATGCGTGAAAGTTGTAAGTAAATACCTACAGTCATTACCCCACCGCTAAAAGTAATTTAATCTTCAAAATCCAATATATGGGCACCCCCATGTCGCTCGACTGTGTATAAGTTAGCATCGACGCCTCTCTTGCTATTTTCTTGTGAATTTCGAATTAGTTTTTTTTATAGTGTTAGGTGGTACAAACGAGCAAGCGATTCACCCGATGGCGCTACCCATAGACATCTGCAAATAACTAATGAGTTGCAAATGTGTTGCCCACCTTTAATGCACAGATGAGGGGACAATCAGAAAATGGTTATTTCCAATTCCTATACATCCCCTCCACCGTCAAGTTTTCTTCCCCTTCCCTTATAAGAAAAAGGTGCACCCGGCACCTCACTCATAAGAAGAAATGCAGAGTACTTCTACTTCACGTCTTTCATAATTCAAAACTGAAAACAATTGTTGCATAAAAATTCGTAGACAGTCGCAAGGGATTACGAGAAGTTAGCGTAACGAATACAGAAATAAATGTTAACAAATGAAATGTACAATACAGTTGGTAAAATGTTGAACAAAATGTATTCAGTATTTAACAGTAATCAACACTGTTCCGCCGCAGTTCAGTTAAGTTTGGCTGCTAGTTACTTAATTAACTTCAGTTCTGTTCGTGAAAATCAATGCCTGGTCGTTAACATAAAGTGGGGTTGTAGAGTTACTTTATATTATATTAGCTTTAACAGTAATCCTCTCCCTTTTCCCACTTATGTGGGGTAGGCATAGAATATGTAATAAATGTAGTCGAAGTTTTTGGCTATAGTTTTTACAGCCTACAATAACAAATATAGTTGTGATGGCAATAAACTAATATATACTATAATTTTAAAAAATCCTAATAAATTTATTCCCTAATTTATTTATTAGAGAAAGTTTCATTTAATTAATTTATTTAAACTATTCTGTATGTTACTCTTTGAGACCAAATCTAAGGGAAGCTTTTCTTGCAAACGGTTGCCTAGATATAGTAGTCAGTAGGTCTGCACAGGATGGCCAATAACGGTTTATTTCTTGTCTTGTTCAGGTCTTGTTGAACTAAAACGAGACAAAAGAATTAATCTGACATTATCACAGAGGCAACGTATTTTTAACTAGGAGAAAATACATAGAGTAAATGGAATTATGTTTTGTTTATAGAAATGTAAACATTTAAAACAATGAAGACTTATGAACAACAACTTTGCTACTGAACATTTTATAAATGGAAAAAAACCTCTTCTATTTCAGTCCACAGCAAGACAAGATGGCTTCGAGATTCGTTTTAAAACGAAAACAAGATGTCTGATTTCCTTCCTTCGCAAACTTCAAAATAATAAGAAAATGGAGTTACGAAATGGAGATTTCGTGTAAGATTTAAAATAGACTCATATTTATGTCGTCGAGTTTTTCTCGTGTTATATCGTTTATTATTTGTTTCTCCTTAAGCCGTGTTCACACTAAATGTATTCTCAGCTGCAGACTGTGAGCGAGCGTAACGCATTTTATGTTTTTTTCAATTTTCATATTAAACTTTTGTTGACGCCGGACCGACGCTATGTCATTGCGCTATACGTGGTCGCTGACCCAAAATTTACTATAGTCTGATTTCACGTTCATGCATGGGTTTTACAGTGAGCCTACTCACACTCGGCGGCTGATAGTACATTTAGTGTGGACATGTCCTTAAGCTTTGCGTTCGTACTATATGCTCGATTTACATTTTCATGTTCGATTAGATCCTTGAGAGGTATGTTAGGCGTGACTTTGAATGACAGGATAAGGGGAAAATGTAACTTAAAAGTACACGCTGTGACTAGAATTGAGAAAGGTATGCTTAGATGCTTGCCATGCCCGATTATGACAAAATGAATCGAGAGGGAATAATGAAACAAATTTACGTTGGCAGGAGCAGTAAAAAAGGGCAATGTAAGAAGTACTTGTAACAGACGAGCATGTATGTGTAGATGTATAGATATAGAAACGAGAGATCTGTGCCAGGATCGCACCAAATGGAAATCTCTGACTACTGACTACCCCTCTGGCGTGAGCACATATTTATTTATACATAAAAATAAATTAAATAATAAGTAATTTTACTATTGCGTAACTTAACTAACTAACGTCACTTAGAACTCCGTAAGGGTCATGTGACCTTTATTTCCAAGGTGTTATAGCTCCAGACAATAAAAAAAATAAATTAATATTCCGTAAATTGTTTCAGGTAAATGTCGAAACAGATCGAAGTGTTGGTAATAAAGTGTGTGTGTAGTGCGAGGGACTCTCAGTGAGGTGAGATGAACAGTTGAGGCTTGAGTGGCGCGGGGCGCGATGGGGCCGCGCGCGGGGCCCGCGCGGCTTTGGGGCTGGCTGGCCGTGCTCGCCGCGCTCGGCCGCACCACCGCCTACACCGACACCGAGGAGTTCCTCAGCGACTTGGACAAGCCAGGTAAGGTGAATATATGAATTGTAGTGTATCACCCATCTGTCCTGTATATTTATTACTCTGTGCAAAGTGAGTTGCGCGGAGAAGTTGAACACGCACGTAATTGTAACGTGACAGCACAACTATTGAAAGAGTGAAATATGAAAGAACAATACCGCTTGGAGTTGTTCTTAGCTGCAACGCTTTACAAAGCTGTTAAATTCGGTTATTTTATTCTCGTTTTATTATATTCTTGGAATCCTCCTGCTTAAGTCGTATACCTCATGTCCGAGGGTTGTGACTATAATACGTCCATCCTTGACCTTCGCTCTTACAACGTCACGCCGTCTCGCTCTATCTCCAGCCACTCGATGAGAATCATATATTGATACATGAATACAAATGTTTGACTCGTTAATAATTTTTAGAAATCACGGAAAAAATTCTCACAGTTCTTCGACCCGTCTACGACGACGCCTTTGCGCGGTAGTAAGTTGCAGTATTTTTTACAGGATAAGGGGGCAAATGTGGAAGACCTCTTCTCGAAAGACCCACAGTGTAATAGCGTTTAATATTCCCATCCAGGAATTTAGCAACATTCATGTTCACTTGAAACAGACTTGAGTTTTTAGGTGTTGTTCCAAGAATTGTGAAAAGCAAGGCTTTTAAAAAATCCTTAAAAAAATCTTAACATAGACTGCCTTTCACGCTGTAACTTTTTTAATATGTCTTGCGACTGGTGCACATGTCACGGAAAAAACGTCTAGATTTTAAAGTCCAAATGCTAAACTCGAGCGTGCGGCTTATATACCTTATTGCGTGGGAATACGATTCTCTTTCCAATGAATTTTATATATTTTGTTCATATGAACCAATATATCGTTTGTTAAAATCTTCATCAAAGTTGAACGTTTGCGTGGTTACTGCGTTTTACTCGGGAATACATCATAATTATATTTTAATTAGGATAATTGAATACGCACGAACTGATATATTGTTATTAGTTTCATTTCCAGCATGGCCGACCAGATTAATGAAATTACCAATTTAAAGTCTACGTTGTTAATTCTTGTTTCTTCTTTACCAGATCTTCTCTTGCTTCCCTGAGTATGGTCTCAAAACAATAAATTATATAAAATTTAATTCTGAAATTACAAGGCCAGTTCACAATACCACTGATTATGTCAAAATGATTTGTGATTGTGTGAAAAACGCTCCGTGTTCGCATCAATACAATACCCAGTATCAACTGGACTAAACATAGCTATATCAATGAAACTAAAATCAAACCAACGAAAATGTTTCTTGTAGATAGTTGAATAAACTGCATTTGTTCCTTCGCCTACACCAGCCTCACTGACGTCATATTTCCGAAGCCATTTTCCCGCACTCTGTCAGAAGAAAGCGCACTCCCGTTTTAATTTCCGGGTCGGCATTTGGGACTCGAATAAAAATTATTCGTTTATAAAACGCTATTTTCAAACAGGAGGTATAATAAAGTTGGCCTGTCCGTAACACTCGTTTTGCAGTAACAGACTTAACGGTCATTTAATGAACCCGTACAGCGAGACTATTAAATTCATGTTTTAATAAAAAATGTGGAGCCGTGTCCTTACAATTCTGAAATTATTTAGTCGAGGATTAAACAATTTTATCGATAAATATCATAGTAAGAAGTAGGTTGATGCTTGAAGCTTTGCTTTGATTCACCACTTTGACGAATCTCATGGACACCGGTATATATGCCGCGTAATAAAATGTACCTTGTACTCGTATACAACTTGGGGTCGTTCAAATACCAATTTGGTTGATACGCGGGCTAGGAGGTTGATCAATAACCAGGTCCTTATTGTCGCTTGATGTTGTGATTGCTCGTGGGCGTCGGATCACTTTCATTAGGCGATGCTAGTCGTTTGCGCCGTCACGGCTCATGGCTTGACAGACGGAAGGAAAAATTAATATCACTATTGTGCATAGAATATACACAATATACAACCGAACACTTTTATACTTTATGTAGCATTGCATGCCGCAAATGGCTAGTGTAGCTGATAATATATCAACGCACAACTCAATGTGCTTGGCTTAGAAACTTGAAATTTTGAAAAAGTAGGATGTAAGTTTGTATGGAGAAATAATTATAATGGAATTATCCAATGTAAGTTGACCTTAGATATGTATGATCTATCATATTAAATAGGGTTCAGCTTAGGGTGGATAATATCGGTTAAATTAAATTGCCTGAGCTTGTTTTAAGAATACGATATTAAAGCGTACAATCGGTAAATAAGTTAACAACGAAAAAAGTTAGTAAGGTAATCAATCAAAGCACGGCGTGTGCCGGCGCGGCAACTTAAATGCGTTTTGTTTGTAATCTGATATTAATGAGCCTTTGTAGATTCAGTAGCCGGCGAGACTAGTTCCTGCGTTATATCACGGCATTCCTTTGCCGTTTCTTTTGTGTTTGTAACTGCGTGGATCATCCTAATGTACAAGTATGTCTTAAAAGTGCGATAATATAAATATAAAGCATTCCTTTTCTTGTTCCTACCACTATCTTTACTAGATTACATAATTTATACATCGTCTATTATATATGTAGGATCAGGGGCCGACATTGCAAACGCTATCGCTGGTACAACGTGTGCACCGGGTGACGATCGACTGACTAATGTCCCTTCGACTTTGTTTTTGTGACTGAAAGGTCACTGTTGAGGAGGCATTTATAGCGACACCGGGCACGAGGCGGCAGGGCGCAGAGGGCGCCTAGCCTAAGCCTCTTTAATAGTAACTAAGCTCGAGGGCTCCTCCGTAGGGGGAGCCTCGGCTCGGGCCGTTACTTTATTAGTATTACCGGATTGGAAGGCCGCCGAGCTCTTAGGTCACTTCAGCGGTGGCTCCATGGAGTGACTCGGCTCAAGGGCCCCCGAGAGGGGACCTCGGCTTGGGCTGTCACTCATTACGCGTTTAGCATTCCGATTCGCGGGTGCCCGAGAGGGCCGAGCCTCGGCTCGATCGGTAGCTATTATCGGATTACAAAGGCCTTACTTCATAGGATTATTATCCCTTCGACTGGCGAACACTGCCTTTTATTCTGTTTTGTGGTGAGGTGGCTGATGACGTCACGCCCGTTGCACATGTTGTTTACAAGCAATGACCGCGGCGCCGTCATAAACACGTATTAGATACGACGGTATTGATTATTGGAATCCATAAAAAGTTTAATCTGCCGGATTTTACGTTGAAATGCATACAAGATGATAAAAGCTACTTGAATTCATTCTTGAAGAAACAGCAAACGATCGGCCGTACAGACAGACAAAGAGAAAATGTATTTACATAGGAGCTCAATTTACATACGACTTACATATCACTATATTAACTTGCAATTCAAATGCTGCATGCATCTATGTGATGTCTGGGATATCCCTAAGTTCGAATGTAGTCGAAAATATCACATTGTCACATGAGAATATTTTGACAAATGTTAGAATGTCGGTCCGTTGCGATTATGCTCTCTCCACACGATCGCAGTCGTTCATACATCCAGCCGTATGTAAGGGTTTATGGTTACAAGTCACGCTTCGTGTATGTTAAAGAAATTGTAAAGCATTCATCGATTTTCTTCTCGTGGTTCCGTATAAATTATAATAAGAATTCGTGTAAATCTCGCGTGTCTAGGTTGTCATTAGAAGTGTTCTTGAAAATACGAATGCACAAATAATGTTTAATTAATTAGCATAAATTAGCTCTAAGCTTCTTATATTAATTTAAAAACGTTTTATCCACCAGTCCAATGATACTGGTCTAGTCCAATGGTCTGGTCCATTTGTATACCATTTCAGGACTATACATGTTGTTATTGCTAGATGCTATTTATTCAAAACAATCGTAGTTTTCCTTACCTTAGTGGAATGAATAAGTGATAGGGAATATGAAATATATATTATCTGAAAGTGCCGAGGAAATGATTTTTATTAAGAGCCCGAGGAACTCTAAAATCAACGTTTGTATTCTCGGTTTTATTTCGTCAGATAATAAGCTTAACCGAGCCGAGCGATCGCACTACGATTGTAAACAGATTACAGTTGTAATTTACCGAATATGATTTTTATTCGTCATAAACATGATATTTTTGGGCATAATTCCGTATTTAATGTACGCCAGCGACGTATGGCACAGCATATGTTCGTAAATACAAGTAAAGAATAATCACGGAAACAATAAAAGTATTCCGAGTATATGTTATGTAATAAATAAATAATTTATTCGTATATTATATGACTACTAGTGACCCGCCCCGGCTTCGCCCGGGTACCACTAGTTATGTTGATCCGATCGCTACCAGGATTTTTTTATTTATACGGCTTACTGAACTTTAATCAAAATAGCCTATTTATGTTTGGATAAATATTTTATATAATCATTTATATCAATCAGATCAGTGGCTAACTAAAAATGGCGATGTAGGGAGCACCCATAACCGACGATCATGTTGCGTAGATGTATCGTGCCAAATGGATATCCATGATCTGCTTACCCATCTGCGTTACGGGTGTGTAATCATTACTTAAATTTCTTGTCATAATACTTTTTATACAGGTATTTAGTAAATTATGAAGTAGGTACGCTAATTTAATTTAAACTTTCTACAAAGTACATAAATTTAAATATGTTATATAATAACGCCTAGAAAGATAAAATTAATAAATTCAAAACGTATCAAAGCCACAGAACTATTTATAAAATTATAACTATATTAGCCATTCGTAAAATTTTAATTCGAAAACGAATTTATCACTGACGCGGCGTGAACTCAGTCGCCAATAACGAACTCCGATAACAAGACGAGAATCTAATCACTGATGTAAATGAGCAGGACTCGTTATAAAAGCAATCCGATTAAAATGAGTTTCATTGCGATGCAAGTCACAAACTATGATCCCCCCAGTCCCCTTCAAGTTATTCAAGGGGACCTCCGGCGCCGCGCTTGCACAACTTGCGACTAACTTCTTCACGGACCAGATCTAATTCAAACAGGCAACTAGTTCAGCGATTGCTGAATTTATCTTGATTAACGAATTAGTGATACTGCATACTGTCCTTCCGGCCCAGCGCAGTGCTAGTCGGTACATACACCAGACTACATATGCGTTAAATCGTTTTGAAGTGCCAGCGTCTTATAAATCGGTAACGGCATTCGCAAAAAAGTATGACTTATTGTCCCGTTACGATCGGTGTTACGCTCGAGCCGAGAGTAACCGAATTAAGCCAAGCGTGCTTAGAGGCATGACTCATTGCTGTATTAGGAAACGCGCCTTGCGCCCAGATTATTTTTTTAAACCTTTATTATCTGCCTGTACTAAAGGAAAATTTATTTCAGAATACAGAATAAATACAAAAATTGCGAGTATAACACATTCCCGAGAACAAAACAGGTGGTTTTTTTCAGGTTTCCTTGTACTAATAGTATTCAATTCAAATTGTTACGGTGTACCCTTGTACATATTGTGTAACGTCGTAGTACTTGGGACGCGTTCACACGTGCAGTTACCGAAGTTACATCCCCCTAGCTCCCCGACGACATTCCGTACCGGGAGAGAGACCTTTAAATAGGAATTTTTATTCATCCCGCAATATTATCAGTAATATTACTCTGGGAAAGTTTTGTCATTCCCGTTTATAACTCGTTTTACGATTTTCTCGGCGAACGTTGAATCTTGATACGTTATAATAGTTGGACGTTTTATATGAGTTTTAATGGACTAACGATGAAATATTTATTTTATTTTATACTATACATTAATATAAGAAATCGATCAGGCTAAGTTGAACCTGATTGGAAATGAATGAAATTGGATTTAGATTATTCCATATAAACTATCACCGTCTATTTAATAACAAAAGTCTTTAGGCCCAGTAGTCTATGTGTTGACTATCTGACAGTCAATTTCTTATTTTAAACATATATAGATAATACATCTATCTTACGTAAAAAATGTAAGATATAATTCGCCGAGTGACGCCAGGTGCGATCAGCTAGTGTGTAATATATGTAAATTATACGGTATATTCAATTAGCACTATGAAATGAAACCCTCTAATATTTCATTTCGTTACTAATTCTAGCCAATCCTTTGAAATATACAATTACTTCGTGTTTTATTTACTCCGGGTGTTCGCTGACAACGTCATGACTTTAATCCTACGCTTGAGTGCTTTAATTGCTTCCGAGGGACTAAATAATTCGACATTTTTGAGGCAACACCGGATAGGGTCCCGCGGTGGCATCTCAAATATTTGGGACGAAGTAAATCGCAGGCGTGGCACAGACTACCCTAATATTTCTTGTTTACTAATAAAATTACCCTTTCAAATGGATTTCGCATTAATTTCTCATCCTACCATTTTCACAGAAATTCCTTTATTAACTTAAACAAATATTTTAATCAGAATATCAAGTGTGACAAACAGTGCAAAACATATTTGGTGATTCTGGCTCATTGGTCGAACGTTCCTAAAGAGAAATACCAGTACAAATGTCTGGTATATGACCCCAAACATTGATACATTCATTGTATGCTTGGGCTATGACTTTCTTTGCTAAACAAGTTGTAATCCGACAATAGCTACCGATCGAGCCGGGGCTCGGCCCTCTTGCCCTCGAATCGGAATGCTAAACGCGTAATGAGTGACAGCCCAAGCCGAGGTTCATTCACGCGGGCCCTTGAGTCACTCCGTGGAGCGTCCGCCGAAGCGACCTAAGAGCTCGGCGGCCTCCCAATTATAATATTAAAGTAACGGCCCGAGCCGAGGCTCCATCTACGGTAGGAGCCCTCCAGCTTAGTTACTCTTAAAGAGGCTTGCGCCCTCTGCGCCATGCCGCCTCGAGCCCGGTGTAGCTTTAAATGCCTCCTCTAGGCAAACAGTGGTCTTTCAGTTAAGAAAAAAAATCTCTAAATAAGTTCTGACTAAACATACGTCAGATATAATAACGGGTTCAGGACGCTACTACGGTCACCACGATTTTGTAGTGCATCTGGCATGCTTATGAACATGCATATAGATGGCTTTAAAACTATCGCAGGCACTATATGGTCTCTAATGGTCCCCTGAGCACCGTGGTGTGCAGATGGAGCTCAACATTTTGGATTAGGGTAACTCTGCATATAAAATAAATATATTTTTAATTTATTTTACTATTTTCGATATACAACATTAGCTAGCACATGGCACATCGTAGTTGTAACTTCTATAAAAATGAGAGTTCAAATCATGATTCAATCTGAGCCGCACGCATACACTCAGCGGAGGCCGCACGCAACCTAACGCTTATGGCTCATATAATGCCAAAGAATATAAAACTTGCCGATAAAAAATAGAGCATAGACAATAAACCATTTGTTACGTTGTATAAGGCCTTAATGCCGCAATGGTTAGGGTCTCTGTGGTTCTCAAGTTAAAATTAAAGTTTATTTTTAAGAGTAGTTTTTGTTGAGGACAAAAATGGTTTATTAAATTAAATTTGACCTCTTATGTATATCATGGCACGATATTCGGAAGGGAATTTTTGTTGCGAAAGAATGGCAGCGTTAGCAGGACCTTACATCGATCAGATTAGTAACATACAAAAAAAGGCGATATAAGGAGTACCCGTAACCGTAGCTTGTATGCGTAGATGGATGGAGAAGAAGAGAATGAGACCGCGCTTAATGGAAAACTATAATCTCTGCCTACTCTTTGGATTACAGGCGTGAGCGTATATTTATTTATATTTAGATGGTTACGTCGCAAGTCTCAGGGTTAAGTCCTAGCCGTGGCCAATTCTTTTGCCAAAAGATTTTATAACCAAAGTATTTGTATTAGGTGTGTGTCTTCTCCCGGTACAGGGCAGTATGCAGTATGCACAATATATAATACATATGTAATTTATATCATTGTTCATACCCATTTTTATCGGGTATTTATTTTATTTTTCATTATTATGTATGGAAATTTCAGAGGTAACTACGATAGGCTTGTATTTCAAGAAAGGTAATCGGGAACTGAAGATTTGCCTTATCTTTTTTATTACTGAGGGCTAAGTACCATAGATATCAATCAAAATGAATGTAAAACAATGGTACAATCATTTTATTAGTCCGTTAACCTATTAAATATGTCCATAAAACGAGAATGCGAGACCGTACGCGCACTGTTCATAAAACAGCCTACGTTGAAATTTAGACTTAAGGTTTGCCTTTACTAGGTAACAGAGTAATCGGAGACAAACTATTTAATTTAGATTTTGAGATGATGAGAAAACCAACATCACGAGATATAGGCTTGTGACTAACTCCAAAACTACTCAACCGATAATTAACTTTGTGTAGTTTTTGCAAATTAAGAGATAGGATAGGTTTTATCTTGATAATGACTTTAATATTTGTATTGCAAATAAAATGTTATGTTTTCTTAATATACACACATGAATCAAGTTGATGGCTTGATCTTAATAATTATTGTTGTGTTGAATATAAATTCGTCATGGAGAGCCGGTGACGTTTTAACGTTCAAATTCGCCGCTTGTCGCGCCACCATGGACTCGCGCGACGTTGTCGTGGTGGTGGGGGACGAGCGATGCACTGGTGGCGGCCGGCAGTCTTGAGAGGGAACGAAGGGATACAAGTGTAGTAGAAATAATTTAATTGAAATACTGTGAATTGACCGTGCGTCCACTGGCTAATAATGTCATGGCACTAAAACTGTATTAGGTCAGAAGCGGGATATACGCGCTCACTAGCCCGGAAAACATTCGTTCCGTATTTATATTGTATATTTGTATTTGTGACGTCAAAATTAATACAATACATTACAAACAATTAAGAAATATACAGTACATTACAAAAAATCCTACTGAGGAGGGTCGAGCTGACAGGTCGAAGCGAGGCAATTGCTCGGTGGGCTCCTTCTAGTGCAAGCTGCACCGTTACCGATGACCAAGAGATGAGGGAGATACTCGGATTAACATGTACGAATTTCGAAACTGATATTTAAAAAAAAAACTTAAATTACCTTCCTTCTTTGATCTTCGAATCTCTGATACCCACCCCTATATAAAGATTTGTACCTACTATATAGCAGTAACTGCTCATAGTTTTTCCTTAATAACTCCTTTTAGTCTTGAAACGCCACCCACTGGAGTTAATAAGTCATAAAATTCAATTCAAGCGAGTCTTATAATAGCATTCCGGGCCGCCGAGCCATTTAAACGGGCGAGTAATCAAGACGCCATCTTAAAGGCGCACGCGTTATCTAAACATTATAATATTTCAACTATAACCACAAAGATAAGGGGCCCGGTTATCGATATAAAAGATACGGGATCACACACGACGATCCGTGTCGCTATTGTGCCCGGTTTACGACTGACCGATACAAGGTTGTGGGTTCGGCGCCCACTGAACTGGACACGATCAAACGCGACCCATATTTCTGATTTGGTAGGACTATAGTTATTTTGTGCTATTCCTTGATGTTTTCTATCTGTGCACTTTCATTAATTGGTCGATATACAATCAAAGTTACATCTTAAATATAGCTTTTTTAATTTTTAAACTTTATACTTGATCCATATACCAACGGAGCCATTTTTAATTGTTACAATTAGAATCTACACTGTCATATATCCCCAAGATATAAATAATGAAACAAATATAATATTAGAGGACTTCCAACTACCATGATTTTTAAATATAATGTATTAAAATGCCGGAGAAATCAACATTAAAACAAAAGTGTTCCCGGATCCAGCCAAATTGAAATCTTAATCTCTGGCTACCCCCAGTCATTACAGGCGTGACATGTCTAGAACACTCGCTAAAGCTACGTAGCACTGTATACCTTTTTATAAGTTCTTTACACCGAAGTGATATAGACATCTTGAATTCACATTTATATCACGACATCGGCAGCGTTTTAAAATATAAAGTCCGTACACAAATGTGCCCAATCAGATTGACTATAAATATATCAAAAGTGTACTAATGAAGCAGACTACAAACTGAGCTCATTAACATTACGCCCTCGTAACGGATTCTGTCGGGAAAATGTTTGTTAAGTTAGACATTAGTGATAATATTTAACCTTAAAGGGGAACGTTAAAGTTAAACGGTTATAAATTACATCAGCTTAGCAACTTTAGGTTGAGCCTTGAGTTCGAATCTTACTGAATTAACCGCAAATATGTCAACTAATCGATGTGGTACGCTTGAGGAGTTAGCTGGTGAGTGCGCGAGGAGAGCGTTACGAAAAGCGTGATCGGGCGGGGCGATCGGAAGTTTATTTGGAACAGAACTTTTTTCATTTATTTTTCTTGTATTCTGTCGGCAGTTGTTATGGCTGTGTTCTGCCTACACCAGATAGGACATGCGTATAGCATGAAGTAATTTAGAATATAACGATTCTGTACTTGACATGGATTAGTCATAAACGAAACGATTCGATGCGTAACGAAAGTAAAGCTTTCGAAACCACACTGAAGATATTAATTAAAAGTTTTTGTACGAATTGATTTCGTGTCTTGATTTATTGTATTTCAATTTAGAACGATGACTCAGTTTCTATAACCTGCCGGTTTGGTGACCTTACCTACAAGTCAGTTTGACTTTCTCGAAACTGATTTATAAAAATATAATGTACATACTGTAGCAGATCGGTGCAGTACGTAAAGTATACAAAAGTAAAGAGGAGGTGGGATTAGGTGGGATCGGGATTAGGATCCCTTCTATTCCCGTATGAGTATACGGCAATAGAAGGGAGTCCTGCAGCATCTGGGTACTACCGACTGTAGTCGATATTGTAATAGGTTTGGTTATATTTTCTTTTACACCCGACAATCTGCCGAACGCCAACACTCCTCGCGAGTATGTATGAAATATTAGTAGCTTATAGAAATAATTAATCAATATTTCTTCTAACAATTAGTAACGAAACAAATTTATGTTGCAAAAGTGAGTGGCAGTGTCGGCAGGGGACGCCCAAGGAGAACTTATATCGACCAGATTAGTGACATACTAAAGAAGGGCGATATAAGGAGTACCCAAAACCGACGAGCATGTATGCGTTGATGTATGGATGTAGAAGAAACGAGAGAGACATGCAAAGATCGCGTCAAATGGAAATCCATTATCTCTGTCTACCCCTCTGGGTTACGGGCGTGAGTGCATATTAATTGTAATTATAACAATTCCCAACCAAGCTTAAACTTGGTTAGAAATAGTTCATTGCAACACTCGAATGGCAGATTGTTTGAAACCACAGCCATATGCATGTTTCGCAATCCGTACCCTTAGCCATTAGTTATATACCAATACTTCCCATCGTTAGACTGGGTACTTACCCGTTTGAGTCAATACATAATTCATCAGCTGATAGCTTTAGATAGTGGCTCACTAGTAGTGACGCAAAAAAAACATCTGTTGCACGAATGGGCCGGCAACCTGTGAAATACCACGACCTCACAGAAGACAGGCGTGAAGTAGATTAATTTGCGTTTCGTCTGATGAGTGAGGTGCCGGAGGCCCATTTTAGTTCTCTCCCCCTTCCCACCCTTTTCTTATAGGGAAAGGATGGGAAGGGGAAGAAAACTTGACGGTGGAGGGGATGTATAGGAATTGGAAATAAGCATTTTCTGTTTGTCCCCTCCTCTGTCCATTAGAGGTCGGCAACGCATCTGCAACTCATTAGTTAGTCGCAATGTCTATGGGTAGCGATCACTTGACATCGGGTGAACCGCTTGCTCGTTTGCCACCTAGTAATATAAAAAAAACTTACATAAACACTGCCTTAATACTTTAACATGTGTTGAAATATATCTAAATACACTCGCATTATATCACAAAATTGACACTGCTTCCCCGTCGAACACTCGTTTGCAAAGTATTTCACAGTCAATAGCGCGCCCGTGTCGGTAACTTTACTGCGTTCATAAATCGTAGGTAATAAGCTTTCAAAGCACAAACAGCTGTAGAACTTAAAACAGCCGACTTCATAACCGCATTGCGTCATAATTCAAGTCCTGTTAGGAAGCCCATGAGTTTTGTACTTGAATTTTACAAAAAATTAAAAGATAGGAGTGGAAGTCTCTTTTCACCTAACAAAGAACGAATATATCTTCAGAGAATTTGTAGTTATACAGCTTTTAGTAAGAAAGATGAAAGAAATGTTTAATACAATATCGGAGACGGGTGTGCCATCTGGTATATATATCGTCATTATAAACTTCTAGCGGCCCGGAAGACTTCGTTCCGATCTATAATTAATAGATGGTTCACTATTTTGGCGATAATGGATTACACATAAACGATAGATATATGCTGTCGCGGGATTTTTTAGGACTACTTGAGGTAAACATTTCCATACATACGTGTAAAGCTCGCTTATGGCGGATTTTTATCCTCCTTCTTCCTTCCACTTATCGTTTTATTTTGGTTTATTCACACAATATATTTATAAATTATAGCCTATATGTTATTTTGATGTATAAGCTATAATATTGTAAACATTCATTAAAATCCATTCAGTAGTTTTTGCGTGAAAGGATAACAAACATCCACACAAACGTACAAACTTTCGCATTTATATTATTACTAGGATTATAATGGTAGCCAACTAAAGTACAAGGGAACACAAGTAATCAGCGTGGTATCTCAGATAGGTAGCTACTTGATAAACTATAGGAAAGTCTCTTAATTTAATACACTCATATTGAACATCATAGGTTCTGTGCGGTTGCTTACAGAGTAGTTAAATGGTAGTCGCCGGGAGTGTTACGCGACGCTTAAGGAAATGGCTTAGGGCAATGCTTATGATTAATAAACGGCAACAGTGTAATAATCGTTAGTGCTTTATGGGTGGTAATGAGCTCAACTTGAATGGAAATCCTTGGAGTAACATCCCAATGGGGAATTACGTGAATCCAGTGGAGAGTAATTATTAGATGATATTATATTTCAATACTAATAATGTATTTTACACTAACTGTGAAATAGTTTCACTCACTGCGTCAATCAGACCCTAAGGGTGCGACCAGATCTGGCGAATGAGCTCGCGCGCTGCACATTCACCAGATCTGGATGCAACCTAATGGTCGTTGAGTGACGTTAAATAAAACACAACCTTATTTAATAATTAGACTGTCAATTACAATATAATCTTCATTATATTAATATAATATCGGAGTAACAAAAGCATTTCGTATTTTTTTACGAAACGTCTCTGGTACCTGGTGTTAGCGACCTCTGTCAATCAACATTCACCACCATAGATATATATACCTCCTGATACCGCGTTTCATACAAATTCTGCATTCAAAAGTGAAGAACAATTTTTGCTGAGAATGTGTACCATCGTATCAACGATCTAGGAAATTACACACAAGCTACTGGCATTGATTTTACAAAGTCACCAATAGGCGACTTAAGGTGACTTCCCTTTTGGCTCCTGGATTCAAAATAACTACGGATATGTTACCAGTTGTTGTGTTAGAAAGGAGAGGATGGAGAGGGGATAAGATAATGTGAAGAAAAGGGAATGCGAAGGTAATGGAGTCTGAGACAGTATGTGGTTGATACAGACCAACAAGCATTTTAATGTTTTAGTTAATAATGTCTTACAAGAGTTTTATTATTAATTCGTTTATAAGTTGGCTGGGAGAAGTGAACTGAGTGGCGTGCTCACTACAATGTGCAACAAATGTGTATAAAAATTGTGGAATATTTCAATACTCTCCCCCTCGGGAGGGTGTTTTTTTTTAAATATACCCTTACTTGGAATAAAAGGAAGGTGTTTAATATAAACCTGACTATTTAAATAAGAAAGTTAATAATACGGAAATGCATTCGAAAGCTTATTTCCATTACAAAGAGAAAACATTGACTAGATAGTTCCGCGGGAGTTCCTTACGTAACAATGTAAACTTAAAGAGCATTGAGATAATGTATTTTTGTTGCTTTTTTATATCAAAAGCTTTGTCAGCATACTATTGTTATTTCACTAAAGCTTAGTTTCATAACAAAGTTTTCATCGTATCCCTTTCCGTTATTTCTTCCCCAATTATTGTGATTATACCACATTACGCAGTTAGCATTTTAAAACTAGATATTTTTCATAGAAATATTTAACATTTTTATAAAGACTCAAAACACGTCGGACTTTATCAAGTTTGAGTTATAACGAAGTAATCTAATGCTAGAAAATACATTTATAATTTGGAATACTTAAAGTTAGGTGACGTACTAATTGCCTAGAAATTCTGCATATATTAGCGCCATTGGTAAGATTTTTTTTATTTATTTTTTATATTACCAAGTGGCAAACGAACAAGCGGCCCCTGGAAATAAGTACCGCTACCCATAGGCATCCACAACAAGCTAATGAGTTGCAGATGCGTTGCCTACCTTCATGGACGAAGGAGGGGACAAACAGAAAAAAGGATAATTCCATTCCCTGTCCATCCCCTCCTCATCCGTCAAATCCTCTTCCTCTTCCCATCCTTTCCTTATTAGAAAACGGTAGGAGGGGGAAAAGGACTACAATTAGGCATCCGGCACGTCACTCATCAGACGAAACGCAGAATACTTGTACTTCACGCCTACTTCTGTGACGTCGTGGTATTTCACCGGTCGAGCCGGCCCATTCGTGCAAAAGATGTTGTTATTGCGGGCTCTACCACTGTTAAAAGATATAGCTTGTACTGGTAATCTGGGTTTATTATTAACTGTTTGTGCCCCGCGGTTTCTCACGCAATTCAATTTACTGCCGGCCTATGTTGAACCCTGTTTAATATTATTGATCACATATACATAAGTTGGCTAACATTACATTGTTACATTTTTCTCGCTTTCTATTTACCAGTCCTCTGAGAGTTTTAGAATAATTTGGCTGTTAAAGCCAAAAATATTTGAGTGAATTTTTGTATAAAGACACGATTTTTGTTTCTAATAGGTTCGCAGGAAAGGGTCAAATCCACAAAAAATAAACTTTTTATTAAAGCGCCATCTATGCGCATGGATGTTGCATTTATGAAGTTTGGCTAAACCCACCTACTTCCGCCACTAAATTATATGGTGGATAATTTGAACGGTAATTATACTCCGGTTAACCCATATACCACCGTTACAAGCTGTATTATTAACAAATCTAACCTACAATTTACTTCCCACCCGACCGTGTCCAAATAAATGTTTTTCGTGGAAAATTAACACGTTTAAATTGATATGTACAGTTCTATGAAGCCATATCTAATTAATTTACTATTAATATTGTTTAATTATTAAAAATTTTACATGATTACAGGACGTAAATATGCACGCTTGTGCATAGATCATGGATTTTCATTTAGCGAGACCCTGTCCTCTCTCGCTTCTTCTACATCCATATCCTTATATCGCTCTTTTTTAGTAAGGTACTAATCTGATCGATGTAAGTTCTCCTAGGGAGTTCCCTACCAACGCTGCCACTCATTTTTGCATTATAAATTTGTTTCGATATTCTCTCTTCATTCATCATCTTAACATGCCGGAACAAAAGTAAATTTATAAACGATTACTTCGATTTTAAGTGTTCACTGTGCCTATTCGAGGTATTCATAGTTTTACTGGGCTTATATTTAGTAATCCAAGCGCTTATTCAGCTTAGCTTGAATGCAGCAAGAACAGGGGTTATCTGGACTTATAGCAGGAGGCTTGGCCTGGACCTATCCTTATCCAAGATGCGCCAGGCCTGTGTTGTCTTAGGTCTCGGTACTTTTGCCTGTACGACCTCACACGGACATGTTTTGCAGACCGTACATTCAACCTTTAGTCTACTGCTGCTTCGTATTGAAATGGTAATTGTTTTTAAATAGCACGTAATAAAATGATCTGGTAAGCCTTTCAAAAGTTGTACAGTTTCATGCATAATTAATTCGTTAATATTCTCGAGAATATTTCATTTGTGTTTTATTTTTATTAAATTATTTACTTTGTTTATTAAAACGGGTGAAACTAATGAATTAAAGAAAATAATATTACACTCTGTTTATGTGAAAAAACAATTTTACTGACTTACTGTTGAAATAATATTAATATTTAAACAATCAATTCATTAACACGTAAATTAAAAAATGAAAGTCTTAAAGTAATCTAGAGTTCATTAACGTTATACTGTGGTTTGTACCAGTCGTCCTAGTTTAGCGACGGAACGCGAAGCGATACGACGCGACGCGGCGCAATACTATGCGACGACGATAATGCGATAGTGATTATGGCGGCGAAATTAGTCAGAAATATAGATACTGTTTGACATTTTCGCATCGCGTCGCATTACCACCTTGGACATCCACATCCAGAACAACGGATAACAAAAGACACTAGCCTAAGATTATTTAATTAAAAAAAAATCTACTTTAGTTTACTCAGCAGTTCAGAGCAGTGGTGGCCCAGTTGTTTACGCCCCGACTTACTGTACTGCGCGGGTTCAAACCCCGGCAGGCGCGTTACTGTGTGTAAGGTAAGGAAAACATCGTGAAGAAACCAGCATATCTTAGAACCGGTCAAATGGGCCAACGAGGTGGATTACAGCCCCTTCCCTCTCGGAGAGGAGGCCTGTGTCCACTGTACAGGCTGATTTATTATGATTCTGCAGTTCAGTAGTTTTAATTAAAGACTAGGTGCTTGATGATGCTTCGGAAATCAATACGCATACTTGACTTGACAAGGTCGTTCGACCAATCAGAGTAGATCGCAGGTGACCCTTATCAGGTAACCGTGTCAATCAATTTTGCAATTTCAATTACGTCACGCAAACTTAAATCTTAGTCAAGTGGTTAGATTTGTTCTACTAAAATATTTAACGTGAAAAATTATATTAAAAAGAAAAAAGATACACGCAAATGAAATCACTCATCTTTTAGTCTCCTAACAATCTCCACACGACTCTAACAGTGGTAGACCGCAACAACATCTGTTGCACGAATGGGCCGGCGACCGGTGAAATACCACGACCTCACAGAAGACAGGCTTGAAGTAGGAATATTTTTTCATTTCTGCGATTCATCTGATGAGTGAGGATTCGCAGGCCCAGTCTTCTATCTATTCACATCGTTTCCTACAAAGATTAGAATGGGAAGGGAAAGAGGAATGGCCGGGGAGGGGATGAATAGAAGAAAATATCCTTTTCCCTGGCTGTTTCTTGCGGATGCCTATGGGTACCTTATTCCATAAAAAAACTACATCCGAAATAAAATTGGAAGTATTTATATCCAAAAGTAATACCTTATCTTAAATTTGTCACGATTACGCTAAAATAAACTTCTGTTTTGACCATTTTAGAGACTTTTAACGACCATTAAGTTTGAATTACAACACATGACATTCGCTTTATCGCGACACCTGGCCTTTTTTACATAAGAAACGAGTTTTCTGTACAATTCTATTATAAAATGTAAAACCGCCATGGAGCTATGAAACGAAACGCTACTAGAGATCGAGGAATCAAGCTATGTGAAAATATGTAAGAAATTATAATAGTACTAGTGACCCGGCCCGGCTTCGCCCGGGTACCACTCATTATGTTGATCCGATCGCTACCTAACAGGAACACCCGCTGTGCCAATCTGGACATTTCCTTTAAATTTCTTCGAAATCGGTTCAGAGTTTATAGGGAACATACATACTTCGCTTTTTATAAAAAAAAGTTATAAAAAAAGTATCCTATTTTACTTCTAATACCTCAAAGAATATGTGTACAAAGTGTCATGATGATCGGTTGAGTTTAGTTTAGTTTAGTTTTCGCGTGAAAGCGTAACAAACAAACTTACATTCACATTTATAATATTATAGATAGAAGATAAATAGATAAAAACCTATTCTCAGACCTACCAAATGTATATGCAAAGTTTCATTGATATCGGTTAAGCCGTTTCAGAGGAGTATGGCGACTAACACTGTGACAGGAGAATTTTATATATGTAGATATTTCTATTTTTTCCTAGATGGCGCTCTCCAATAAGATATCTAAAGTTATATGTTAACGAGAAGATATCGTCTAGGTCGCTAAGATAACGAGAAATAAATGTTTTTAAGTAGTTTCAGAATAAAGTCTAGTGGTAGGGAAGTCATAATACTAACCATTCGTGTCAGACATCGCCTATCGTTGGTAATAATGTAAGTATTTTTTATTACATTTTCTACAAAATGAATCTAACATGCAATCAATCTCTACCAAATCTTATCTACCTTTTCAAGTCACATAAGTTATTGAAGTTATAATAAGAAACAGCTATTACAAAATGCTTAGATATCATGAAAACTTAAATCGTAATAATGTAGTTGATAGTATTTTAATATTATCTCGTAATCGCTTGTGCATGGGTTTTTCTACTTCGTGTACATTGCCTTGAATAACTCCGTGACATGTTTTCATTATGAATTTTTAAGTAGCGATGCTTGATTGAATTTATATATGTTCAAATCATACTTAATTTACCCGCAGGTGGTTCATTTAACGGATATAGTAAGTGAAGAAAAATACCGGGAAAGGAAAGATAAATAAAGTACGTCACAAGATTTAATTTTATTTCTAATAGAATTTTTTTTTTAAGAAATCATTTTCAAATCAGTATCTTTTATAACAAAGTCTGTCGTCGACAGGCGAGGACGTTGCTTTTTTATTTTCAATAGCACAACACCTCCACCCCTCGGTTTCCCTTACGTCTCCCCGACCCCCGCATTCTTATTAATTCTTAAAGCAATGTCAAAGTTTTGTAAAGGCTATTATATTAGTGTTTGCATAACAATTTTAGAATACACAAGTTATATTATTACGATAGTTTTAATGAATTAGGTGTCATTCGAATTTGAAAATATTTCTTAATGTATTTAGTACTGGCAACAGAGAAAATTAAGGGTAAGGTTGTTAAATTAAAAGGACTTTGAAACTAAATATATTTCAATTTCTAGCATGCTCGTTCATAAGAGTTCGCTCGTTTAACAGTGGTAGAGTCCGCAACAACAACATCTGTTGCACGAATGGGCCGGCTCGACCGGTGAAATACCACGACCTCACAGAAAACAGGATTGAAGCAGAAGTACTCTGCGTTTTGTCTGATGAGTGAGGTGGCCGAGGCCTAATTTGAGTCCTCTTCATCTACCCACCCTTTCCTTATAAGGATACGATGGAAACGGGAAAAGGATTCGACGGGGAAAATGAAATATCCTTTTTCTTGTCTGCACCCTCCTCCGTCCATTAAAGGTAGGCAACGCATCTGCAATACATTTGCTTGTTGCGGATGTCTACGGGTATCGTTCACTTAACATCTGGTGATCCGCTTGCTTGTTGGCCACCTTGTTGCTTAAAAAAAAGGGGAGCGAACTTACTGACATCGTTTGTCTGTACCGAATCCTAGTGTAAGATACTCAAAGTTTTTAAGTCGAAAACTAAGCTAGCGAACTTTGCGAACCGCTTTAAAAATCCTTTTAGTACTTTTTTTAAGTTTATAGACAGCAAAACAACAACAAAGATTTAGAAATGGCGGCGTTAAATTTTACGACTTCTAGAAACTGGATCGCAGCTGCGTTTTCAGAATAATTTGAACCTAAAAATCGGCAATACCTAAATTTTTGGATTTATAAAAGCAGCAAGTGGAGTAGTGTTGGCCCAGTTCTTTAGGCCCCGATTTACATAGGCACTGCAGCTCGCGGGCTCGAACAAAGGCAGGCGCTCTACCTTGTGTAATTTATTTTTTCAAAAGCGATGAAGGTGAAGAAAACATCGTGAGGAAACCAGCTTGTGTTGGAACCAACGAATTCGAAGGCATGTGACCACCACCCACCCGGACTAGGACAGCGTGGTGGATTACGGGACCTTCCCTCTCTCGGAGATGAGGCTTGTGTGGGGAAGCATACTAGAAAAGATTGATTTAAAATTATTAAAACTATCGTGAGACGTCATCAATGAACTTTTTATGAAACGGCTTTACTCACGTTCCCGTTTTTCTCAGTGTTTTGAACCGACAAGTTTCGGACCTGTCGGAGGTCCTTCTTCAGGGTGAGTGGTATTAATTCGCGGTCGCGGCCCGCCTCAGTGCGATGTCCGAAACTAGTTGGTACAAAACACCGAGAAAAACGCGAACGTGAGTAAAGCCGTTTCATAAAAAGTTTAAAGATTGATTTATTATTATTTTTTAAAATACGAAGCGCGTTTGTTCGTCTCGTGACAAGAGGTTGGTTGATGAATTGATCAAGTGTAGTCATGAAAGGAATGAAGTTGGACTTTGTATGAGGAAACATTAGGAAATAGAAGGAGAATGAGGAGTCTAGCAACTCCTAAGCTAAAGGCAGAAAAATATCACTAGTGCCTAGGCACAGGATGAAATTTAGGAAATCGAAATAAATATGCATGAAAGTTTTAGCTTGAGCGTGTAACATGTTAATGCACACACGTTCACACATTGTGCTTGGGACACACGACATCGATACCAGGTGTCCAAACATTTTGTGTTTCTCCTGAATTCAACGAGATTAATAACCTTTTCACAACACCTCAACTCAGTCGGCGATGACATTGTTTGAAGAAATTTGCCCTAACGAAGTCATTTTCCTTGCATTAAATATGAAAGAAAAAAAGTTTTTTAAGCCGAGCTCCGTTGTAAAGGGTTAGCGCCAAAGTAATCGAGTGTCATTACTCGACTATGAATAAATTACACAAGTTCCAGGCTCCACTTTGTATGCTGTCGCAAGTGATAAGCGGAAGCGATTTTAGGAATTGTACAACGGTTGAAGTTAAAAATAGCTTAGGCTATGCTGTCGCTACGATAGATAGGTTGAGTACAATTTAATCTCGAATATAAAAAAAAAATCTTTATTCAAATCAGAAAGAATAACGTGTTATTATCAGCACAGACACTTCGAAATATTATTCAACCAGACGCATTTTGAAAAAGCTGATTATCATTGACACTTTCAAAATCATATCATGTCTTGTACAATTCTTCATTTAGTAATAAATTTGTTATAGTTAAGAAAATAGACTTCAAAATGAGTAAATAAAGGACAATTATTAAGTAAGCGGCCAAATACGGAGTGTCTTCCATTCCCCCCGTGAAGCCCTTCGCCACTACTGCACCCCGTGCATCCCGCAAAGATCCACCTGCGCCTCAGGTGGAAGACTCGCCGTTCTAACATTAACTTCGTAGTAGCAGTTTGTAATTCCGCTCAACGCTTTTACCTTGTTTTTCGTCGCAGTCTTCGTATGAACCCGGAGCGGGCAAAATTCGCTATTATATAGCATTGAGTGCGCCCCGCCCAGCGCTAAAATTGTTCTGGCCGCCTGCGGCACATTTACTTTATAAGGTGCAGCTTTGAGGTCTTTTAAAATATTATTACGTGTAATATACGACGCTTGAAACCGCGCGATAATATCCTTGTACCACGGCGTAATATACTTAAAGAGGTGTAGTGATACGGCGGAAATAATAAAACGAGATGTTTTTTCTAAATTGGATACTAACGGCTTGTATCTTTCAAGGAACACAATGTTGTCAAGATTGAGTGCGTGTACTCGCTTGAATAATAGCGGTGTGGAAGCATTCGCATTAGCTTTCGCTTCATAATTTTTAAGTGAACATTAGTTAATTTTGTTAGCACAATATGATAGCATTCTAAATGAGTCTTCGGGTGTCCCAACTGGTGGTAACCGGTCGGTGGTAATAAGTATAATTGTTAGCTTGTTTTTGTTGGTTCTCTTAATAAAGAAAAAAGTCTACTTTCTATACCTTAAGAAATTTAAGACTAAGTAGAGATTAGAGTAGAATCAATGTGATTACGAACGGTTACGGAAAAATCTCTTTGAGATCATATTAGCAGTATCCGCAGCATCGTTTCCCAGCATATCGGAAGAATTTAATAAGAAGCGTATCTTATGTGGAAAGGACGTTGTTAAAGTTATGTAGGTTAGATTGCGAATTCTCCGGTGCAGGACTTGCAAGGCGTCTTCTGACAAAGCCTTGGGAATGTCTTTATATGATAGAACTTAGTTCATCTTCATACCGTTCAATGAATTGCGATGAAACCTTTTCCTTTATATTTAAATACAACAATCGTAGAAAATGTGTTTTGTACAATTTATGCTAGACAATATTTTATTGCAGTTGAAGACATTGTCTTTTATATTTTTGATCACACTAATTTGAACTGCTAGTCAAGCTACATAATTGTCTTTTCTCTAATTAGTATTTAGAGCTCTGCTTATTCTACCTGATAAACAAGCGTAAGTGTATTATTGTCATAAAGAAGCGAGACATTTATTCTATGGTATAAGTTTAAGTGATATTTCTCCTTCGCCGATTCCGAAGTGTGGCCATTTTCTTATGAACTGCGTCTCAAAAAACACTTTAATACTGTCTGAAGTCTTCCTCACTTTTATAACATTTTTATTCTCATCTTTATGACAGAAGTGGTTTTTATACCAAAGGAATACCTTTGTCTTCGACTCGAGTTCAAGACTGTTACAAAGATATGATGCAATTATTCAGCTTTGTGTTTTTATTTCACTTTCACGTTGTTAGAAGGTAAAATAATAGCGAAAGTTTTTTCCACCGCCTTTATCTGTTGGTGCCGTATTGTTTTAATGAACATTTGGAGTTTTTGTAAATGTCACCGCAGTCGAGTAGTCGTACTCACCGATTTCTAGATATCGTTTCGAACTCCCGGATGCTTCTAAAACTTTATCATTCTGACATCTAATATGACAATATTTCTCAGATATTTCACTATTTCAATTTAAACTATTTTAATTTCAAACCACTAATTTTTATCTCTTCGAAAAGGTGCAACAAAACTGTCACACAATGTAATGGAGATGTACAGCATAATGTAATACCTTTAGTAATATATTGTATTATTTTATTGTATTACATTTACCTGAAGACGATTTACATAATGTTTATGTCGCATTATCAGATAATAAAGTTCAAAGCACAGATTCAAATCCAACAAGCCAAGTAAATAATAACGCCAACGAACTTCCCCAAAGTTCCTGAATGCACGAATGAGTTCTTTTATCGAGACAATCCGTGCGCGCGAGCGGAGCGCAGATATTGTTGTGATAATCTTTCCTTAAGGACATGAATTTCTTTGATGCGCACTTGACGGAACTTCTGTCAGCTCCGGTATTACGTGGAGTTTGTTGGTGTACTGTGAAATTGAAAGATAGACGTCTTCTTACAATACGTCTTCTAGTAAACGATGCCATTAAATTCTAAACTAGCTGTTTCCTGCGACTTTGTCCGCGTGGAAATAAATTCGAGAAAACAATTTCGAGGGTTTTTCACTTTTTGCGCGGAATCCTAAATATTTTGCTTAGATTAAATTAGCCTATTTGAATCCCGAGAATATTAGCTATCTTCCATTCTTCTTCCATTTCCGTTTCGGAGATTACCCGGAATAATCAGACTGACAGACAAAAATTAAAAAAATTGTATTTTCGTTAGAAGTACCATATATACATCATGTGTATTGAGTATGACAATCTTATTTTGATATTACATACAGACACTTCGACTTTATTTATCAGTAAAGATATAGCAAATTATTTTATACGCTAGGACATTTTTATTGATTTATACATCGGTAGTATAGTACAGGGTATGATTAGAGTTTTTTTAACAACGTGCTCACGGCTTTACAAAGATAAGCCGAAAATAAACGGGACCTGGTTATAAAGAAAGCTAACACTTATATTGTTATAGAAATGCAAACTTCTTGGTAGCGTCGTGTTGCTGGTCGGCATCTGTTGGGTGTTAGATTAAATACCGGTGTTTTTATAAAGCAAGTATTTTTATGACCGAAATTTTGTTTTACAATACTGTTAGGTGGGTAAACTAAGCTTCAAAAGAATATACCTTTCACCGGTTAACATTGTTATACTGGCAGTAATTTATCAAATCATTTACCAGCTAGTAAATTAACAGAATCTATATTCGATCCTTTGTTGTTCTTATGCAACTCATTACCATGGCCAAGTTTTCAATGCGAAACTTTCTAATTTTGGACTCATATTTGTGTAGGACAGATTAAGAAAGTATAAAACAGGGCTTAAAGTCTAATATAATACCGCTTTACCAGTTACTTGCTCATGTAACACCGGACACGTAAAGGTCTCAAAGTTAACGTAAAGAAGTAAGAATAAGAAAGACTAAGCGTGAGAGAAACAGAGATAACGACGACGAGATGGAGAAAGTAGAGTATAATTCAAACTCAGCTAGCTTACACTTACACTAATTTATTTCATCACAACTGGTCCAAAAACGGTGAAGGAAAACATCGTGAGGAAACCGTCATGTTCTTAGAAACATCAAATTCGAAGACATGTGACATCCACCAACCCGCACTGGGCCAGCGTGGTGGACTACGGCTCATTCCCTCTCTCACTCTCGCATTCCACGTGGTATGTAGCTTCAGAGAAATGTTGAACAGTATTCTGAAAACAGTGAAATGCCTCAACGATTCTAATCCTGGCGCGCGTTGCCTTTCGCAAAATGACATCTACTTAATATTACCCAACCTGTTCTTCGATTGTCAACATTACTATTTTTATTTGCGGGCTATCACAACATATTTATTTTTATTTGTCAACATTACCTTGAGAATGTCAATTAATAATATTACTTGTAGTTTCAGTATTATTTTTAAGTAGTAAAGCTTACTTAGTTATAATAGTATCGGGTTAACATGTAAATTAAAATATATGTGATTAAGTGATTTTGGTAGAACAATAGCACAATTTTACATTAATATTGTAACAGGGCGAAGATTACAGACTCCAATACAAAGCAATCTGACGCTTCGCCGAGTCGAGGCGCACCGACCATAGATGCGGTCCTCCCTTCCACACGTAAATTAATTAGGAAATTGTTCTATGAATAATTTTCTGACGTCTCGTTAAGCATATGTAGTTTGCATTGTGAAAATACTTTATTAAACTTTCTCACTCTTACTCTTTTGTTACTCCTTCTTAAGTCCTTCTTCATTCATTGCTTCTAGACACTTGCTAGAGGTCTGCAGAAGCGACAGGCTTGCGGGCCTTCCTTTTCGCCTTCCTCTCCTTTTTCTTATCTACCTCCCGTCTCTGCCATACATAAAGGTTAATGCATCAGCAGCAGCGGTGGTGACTCCATATTAAATGAGCTGCTTGCTCATTAACTGTTTATTAGATTTAAAAAAAACTTATGTTGCATCTAAAAGGAGAACAAAATTCAAAATCTTCGATATGTCTGTGATATCTTTTAATTAATTGTACGGAAAATTTAGCGACATCAACCTCAATTACAACAAAGAGATATGTTGAATTCAATTATATTTCTTTAAAGTGCTCATCCGTATTGTATTCGGAAACTCCTAGTAGGCTAACAAGCGTAGGCTTCTTGTCATGAATAAATTACAAAAGTTTGTCGTCAGCCGTGACGGGAGAGACGGCGGATGCACAGGACTTTTTGAAGCGCCGTGTACTCCGCCAAATATGATGTTCCATGGGTTTTCAATTTTCTTTAAGAACTTGCTTCTCGTAAAATGATTTCTTTTGAATTAATAGTTGAATCAGTGTTATCGGCGTTGGAAAGTTTTTCTTTTTTATTCATTGGCTGACAACACGATATATATCTAATAACATATTACTACCAATGTATGTAAATACTTTATTTTTGATAACATGTCGAGACATGTCGAATGATGACTACAAAGTAGCGACTATATTGCTTGTTGTTTGCTTATGAATCTTATAAGTTTTTTTTATTGTTTTCAGTTGCATTATTTTATTGAGGTGATATTAAAATGGGGGCAACAAAGTAGCTTTCTTCTTAAGTGATTGTTAAATTAGGTTTCTCTATATCTCTGTAATCATACTGATACATTTCGTTATAAGGTTAAATATCACCAAAATATTTCCTTAAAAGATACTCAGATTCCTTAAGTGTCCTTACAAAATACTGTAAGCCGCAAACTAACAAAGTTGGGGTAACTTTCATCAGCAAATTCTTTATAACCCCAAAGCAATTTGCAAGCGACGTTATTTCGTACACGCCGAGACGAGCGGCAATCCGAGCTCTGATTAGCTATTACATTCTTTTTATCGACCTTAAGAAACTCAATCTACGATAGTTGCGTCGAATCTCATTGAAATGTATGACGATGGCGTTATAAAATCTTTAATAACATAGAGTTACAGAGAATCTGTTATTTTGAGATAGCTTTATAAATTTATGCTTGAAGAAAATATTGTCATACTAAATATTTTCATTAAAATAAATGTCTTGAAATAGACGTATAAGTAGGAAATTGATAGTTTAATATGATATGTTGTACGAACAAAATAAAAGAAATACAATACGGAGCACGGTAGTAAAATTAACGTTACAGAAACGCGCTCAATAAAAATACTATTGTGTGATTTTGATAGCATTGTGCCGAGCGTGTAGGTTGTACGATTAGAAAATAGCTCCAAGTCTTGTGTGGTTAAAGTTATAGAAAAAGGGTTATCAGAATCCAGTTTTCCTACAACAGTGAACATAAGAGAACACGATGTATCCTTGTGAACCAAATCAGTGGTTACTAGCTCGTGCTAGAAGACTAGGAGAATTAGTGCGTTACAAGTGATGATCGAAGAATTTTATGTAATTAAATTGAGTTTCCTGATCTTGATGACTGTAAATGCGTTGTCTACCTACCCCCGGGACCCAGGTAAGCTGCTACAAAGTGATTCTGCTAAGAACATTAAGAGTTTTCCGTATGTAAATGTAGATTGAATGAATAGAAATTGAAGTAATTTATTAATTTCTGATATCAAAAACAAGAAGATAAGATAAATTATTTTCCCAGCGTTTAATACGTCAAGCTACCCGCATCGCATGCTGGCTTAACAGAGATGCTGAAAGATCCTGCGAAAACAATATAACGGTTGAGAGATTTTAATCCTTTGGGGGCTTTGTCTCACGGACCGTTAAAAGACGTTTTTGCCTGATTAATCTAATCCCTCGTCCGAATGTAATTGTTCGTTCGCCACTGCTGTCTACACGTCTTTCGGAAACGAATGCCTGTCCAGAGGCTTAATATAAATTCATTGGTTCGGCTTTACGCTCGATTTCTTTTGATTCCAGTATGATTTCTACTAAGCTAAGAACTCAATCTTTTTTTATTAAGTTTTTTGTGTAATTTCAATTACTTAGTTACAATTGCAAGTTTGTCCACTTCACTGAAAATTGTCAGCCATTATGTAGTAAAGATTAAAGGAGTAGACACGGAAAGGACAAAAGGAATAAATAGGAAGGTCATAGTAATTTCGGCACCTCACTCATCATACACAGGAACCAGAAAATGTAGTAGTACTTCCCCAAACGAAGAGATAATCTGCTGACAGTTTATAATACATGTCCGACAGAGTAAAAAAAACGGACAAAGTTAATAATCGGTCAGACGTGCGGTGATAATTTCACTAAGCTGCTTCCTCGTTTGTCTTCTATAAAAATGCTAAGCATACGTATTCCTTCTTTATAATATCTTAATGGGAACATTTATATATTCGCTTCCGTTAGTGCTACATAAAGTATGGTCTACTTGAAATTCATTGTGGAACCCTCGGCAAATGTAATTACTCAACCGGGCCCATATACCCTTATAAAGCATTCCCAACATTAGCGTACAAATTCAATTGAATTTGCATAATTTATAGCGGACCTTGAAGAGTGGAGATGCAGCTCACGTGAGACGAGGGATATCGCTTTGTGTGATTTTGAAGCGATTTCAAGATGGGGCGCACTCGTAGTATGAAGACGAGAGTGTTCACAATTCTAGCAGAAAAAAAATGTGTTATGTTTTTTTAATCCACAATTTATATTTTCAATGGCATTTCATGAATGACATTTAAGTTAAAAATTATTTGACAGTTTTTTTTAAATATCAGCTAAAGATTGTAATGTATATCTGATTCTTTTAGTATTTATTTGTCTGAAAAGATAAACAACAACAACATATCAGTTATTTAACATCAGTTATTTAAGCTAGAATGTCTTTGTTCTATATTGAGAGATAATATAATATTTTAATTTTGCAACTTGATACGCCGGATCATTAGATGGGTTCAAAAGAACAAACACCAACTCGTGTAGTAGTAATCCCTGCATTCAGCAAGCGGATATTCCTAAAACTCATTAAAATACCCAAAGAACGCTTTTACATTGGATGCGCAACAACCTCCGCAAATCCCATCTGATATGCCAGGGTGTGGTCTAAGTCACCGGAGGAAAAAGTTTGGCGTATAGTTATTACACGATTTAATTTTTAATTTGCATGCATGCAAACAACACCTAAGCTCTAGATAAATGCGTATGCAACGCTGGTCACACTGCTGAAGAAAACCTGTTAAGAGTATATACGTTCTCAAAGTGGTAAAATAAAAGAAACGCGTTTATGGTGGTACAGCTACGTACAAAGACGACCATGTGGTTAAGCCCTACGAAGAAACACATGTGTAAAAGATCACCATATGACAGAAATAGTTCAAAAGTATCTAAAGAATACGCACAAGGTCGTGCTAAATGGAGTCTGAGGTGAAGAAAGGCCGGACTCAAATGATGGGGCAAAGTCTGGTTAAAGAAGAAGAATAAATGAACAAAATTAGTTTTAATTCATATATACAGAAGTAGTCGATACAGTAGCAGACATTCCAAAAATGGGTTAGGTCGTTTGACAAAACATCAATATTTGACAGAATACCAGCCACTTATTAATGTTATAAGGTCTCACCTTACTCTCCTTCACTCTACATTTTTCCATTCGAATAATGATTCTCACTTGCTTACTATCTGTTTCAAATGGGAATGCATTGGCAATGGTATTGTATCAAAACTTGACATAATATTGTCTCGTTGTAAATGTTACTTTTATCCTTGCATTTCATCAGCTGCGTGAGGTAAAGAAAGCCTAATCTCGTTATTATTAATTCATTTAGACTTAGATCATGGTAATGTTACCATACCTGAATTCTCCTTTTAGCATCGTATGTTTAATTGCGTTAAAATATAGTTATACATCCTACGTTTAAATTAGAAAAAAAGTTATTTTGTGTTAGGGTCATCGCTTGGATACCTTATTGTGCGTCTATTTTTCCTTATTTGCAGCTCCGAGCACCAAATAATCTTCTAATCTCACTCAAAGCGCTCTGCGAGACTGTGGCCTTTAATTACATTTATCGTATAAACTCAGAGTAAGGAATTGTCGATGGAGGTTAATTAGAAATACGTTCTGAAAAATTTATGTCAGATATTTATTTCGAGATAGTTTACAGAAAAAAATGTATATTTTAATTACAAAAATACTTGCTCAGTCGGGAACAAAGGAGCACGGAACCTGACATCCCCAAAAGTAAATAAATATTGGGAACAAGTAAAGATACAAACCGAAAAATATCTAGCTATCAGCTTTCTTTGGGCCTGTTCAGTGTAGAATAGCCCGTATTTTTTTTATATCATAAAGTGACGAAACTAGCAAAATTCCTGATGGTAATTGCTTCCCCTGCTTAGAATAATCAGAGTATTAAATTATCCTAGGGATTTTGCATTACTTTATACAGTACTGCATCTGCAAACAAAATGCTGCGACCTACATATATGTGGCCGCCATTATAGGTTACCTTTCGGTTTCTAGTGACTTCTTCTATTCTGGAATCACCATCATTGGATGAAAAGTTCATTCAATCTTCTATTAAAATTGCTATAAAATTGCGGCATGTGACAGCAATTGTTGCTAAGTACAGTTTGGTAAAAGAAATATACAGTCAAAGTGGTAATCATATCACACGCAGCCATTTGCAATTCAGACCTAACCAAAAGTCAAATCGTTCTCGATTGAAGCTGTTGTCTTATAAACTTTGCAACGTAACAAATTGTAACAGGACTACTATTGTTATAGTTGTACTATAATTGGAATACACTTGATACTTTGTCATAGATTTAGGTCACCATTGGATTTGTAAGACGCGTGTCAACTAGGGCAATAGGTCATATCACGTCACCTGTTTACACATAATTACACGTATGATGTTGACTTCATAGGCTAGATACAATTTGATATAGTATATCTAATCTACATGTATATGATGGAACACCACAATGATGATAACCTAATATCTCTGAATGGTTTACCAAATCGCTTTCAGATATACACATAAAATGTTGACCGAATTGACAACAATGCTTATTGCGTACTATCACTATTGCTACTCTGTCGTACTTCATTGCTTAAAAATTGATTCCTTGTCATTTATCTTGTGTATATACATACAAAAAATAAAACTGATTGACTGGTATGTCAACGCACATCCCAAATTACTGGGTATAAAGACTGGAAATTTTGCACAGAGAATTCTGTTATTACAAAAGTTGGAATTAAAAAAGTATTTTTCTAATTTTCAACCCCTAAAGGTGGCTTAAGCGAATGAAACGTTGTATGGAGTAAATGGCATCGGAGGAAAATCAAATAGCGCGCTTTTCCGTACCTTCCTGCAAAATGCTTCCGACCCTTTTCACGAAAGCACACTCACATATTACAGGAAGAGGAAAGATGTTATACATAAATAAGTCTAAGGCTAGACCTCGAATTGGAAAATAACGATTTCAAAATTTATTTGTAAATTGTAAAGATTGTGCAAGTTGGACATTGTCCGTCCGTAACGCAAGCCGGCAAGTGCCCTCACAAGAAACCGAAAACTCATTGTGACTAATCATTTCGATTCGAATCTACTACCATTACATTGTACTGCCGTGAACTAACCATAGTTAATGTTAATAATATTAAAGATTACGGTCTTATATCTTTATTACATGGATTATGATACACTTACTTGAAAGAACACTTTCTCCTTAAACGTCAAAGCTTCTGAGGGCAGATGCAAATACTATTGAACGCAATGTAGAATAATAGAACTAAGATTATGTATTGTATAAATAAGTGTTTCAAAAGTTATCTCTGGTCCAATCCATCTAATCAATCCTGGGATCCACAGGTTGATTGGCTAAGAAAAGTGGATAACTGTAGCTACAAACTAGGATGTCCTAGTGTCAACACTGTCGCGAGTTAGTGACCGTGAGGTCGTCGGGTTACGTCCTGCATTAGGACCCACACAATATTCCTAAAGCCCATAGTTTCATTGTCTCATTGAAATAATATACATAAAAGCTATAACATATATACTCGTATATATATTATTTCAAATGGCCAAAATGCGACGTTAAATGTCAAATAAGTCTTGAAAAATAGCATACATCCCTCTATACATTGCGTTTCCACTGGAGACGCGGTCAGAAAGTTGTACATCGAAATCTCCCTCGCACCGCAGGCCACTACATAATAAATGTGACGCCTAGTAGAGTCCGCTTCATTAACGGGACCCATTTCGATTTCCAAAGTAAATGGTAACAAGGTCAGTAAATCGAACGTCGCGTGATTTTCCTGAGCGGCACGCACGCCTTGATTAATTTCCAACCTAAGGAAGTGTGTTACATGAATTTAGATTCCGAGTGGAATTACTCGCCTAATACTTTTTGTGGGACTTTTGTTTGTTACGTAACGTTTTCTTTTAGTGTGTTCAGAAGTTTTCTCAGTATGTTAAAGATGACCATTAGGAAATGTTTTACTAACTATGTAATTTTTATGATCTCCAGTTGTCGTTTTTTAAAAGAGATTAACGCCGGTTTCTGAAAGGTTGATCAACGGAAAAAAATACTGTCAAATGTCCGATCAAATATCATTTGAGATCCTAGACGCATGAAATCGTATAATCGCGCCAAATGGAAATCCATAAAATTTCCCACTGGGTTACGGGCGTGAGTGCAATTTTTGTCATTGTCTACCAAGGAAATGGAACAATTTTAGGGTATGCCAATGTGAAGATTATTATTTAATCCATTATTATCTAAATATCTTAAATGCAGATTTATTCTTATAATTTATAGCGTGATTTTCTGTCGATTTCAGCGAGATTTCATGATAAAGAGACGCGATATCCTAATGATGTTTTCTAAAACTATTCTAAACTACAACACAGGTTGGTTAAATTATTTCATTAGATATATGTTTGTACATAAATGTATAATACGTTAAAGCAGTATTTATCATTTACGTAAAGCAAGATTTGTAATGTCGATGAAAGTCTATATTTTCAGTTTACTAAAATTTACACTTTGTTATTCGAAAACTACGCTACATACCAAAAGTAAAGTATTAGAAACAATAGTGAAAGTTTGTTTGTTTGTCGCAGTAATTTATGCGGATATACAGGCCGATGCATAATGTCGACCAACGTGAACTTTTCCTCAGCTGTTGTATTGACCGAGTGTAAGAATTATTTACAAAGGTCATAGACGGCCGGAACTGTTATTTTGGTTCTTTACTGAAATGTATGTGGTTTTGTTCAGAAAAAGAAACAATAATTAACATCTGAACAATCCAAAAGTTTTGATTTAGGGTGATTCTAAAAGGTAAGATTAAAAAAGAATGTAAGAACAGAACTTAAGAAAGTGAATTCTATTGTGTAAGCGAGCACCGATAAAGAATTTTTGAGAAATCAACCTGCAAAAGGGAGACAAGATTGAAATACCGTTATATGGAAAATAGAACGCGATATCAATTCTTGATAAGCAGATAAAGTGGAGGGTAACAGTTAGTTTTTAAGAATAAAATCTGCATTTAACTAGTTTCGAATCTAAATATAATTTGTTTATAGCAAGATAGAGTTTACGTAAACAAACAAATGTCATTTACGCTTTACATTACATATGCAATTTACAAATTCTAACGTAAAAAAACTTTGCTTACAAAAATTCCATCTTGCTGTGAAACTAGGCATAGAAACGTCGATTATGCCGCATGAAAAACAAATGTAGCCTGAGCGTGTCTTGATAAATGCCTGCGGTGGTCTTGCACAGTTGTGATTTGTCTACAAGAATTGTGTTCGGAACTTACTCGTAACTCGGCCCATTTCTCAAGGGCTCCGCAACCTCGTTAGTTATTGATATAATGGATTTAGGTAGCGCGCGGCCTCCGTGTTGTCTTTATACGAGTTATTGAAACATTGCCAAAACTTTAACCACGCAGTTCCAAGTTTCCTCCTAACCTTAAGGAAACTTTCTTTATTTAGATACAAAACAGCACTTACCATATTTATGAAATATTTTTTATTGAACAGAGTAATACATAAAGTAGTAGGGCCCATCGATAAAGGGGTAAGTGAGTAATTGTAGTTTTTAATTTTTGGCGTGTTACGTCTCTTGTGTCTATAACATCGGCACTAGGAACATCTGGCTTGTATAAAATTGTCAATTGATGCGATATTAACACCCGGTTTCTGAAACGTCGATCAACGGTCAAATTAGCAAGTTTGTCAAATGTCCGATCAAATATCATTTGATTCGCAAGCACAATCATAAACTATTTCTTCTTTAGAAACTGTAATTTATTTCACATGTCTGTTAACTGAGTGTTAGTTGAATGAAAATTTGAAGAACCTTTCAGAAACCTGGCGTAAGTGTTTGTAATTAACAATAAGCAACTCTTGTCTTAACAAAGCAACCAAGTTTTGAAAAGAGTTTAACTATTAAGTTATTCTGAAGTAAGTTGACATATGGAGAGAGTAGCAGGTTGAATTAAAACGTGTCGCTGGAGGGTTAACGATTGTAATGTAATTTCGCCTTGCAAATTCTTAGACACAGTCAAATAGGACAAGACATAGAGCCCTACAGCTTATACAGCACGCTATTGACAGGACATATAGACCGATTGACAGTTCGATTTTTGTCTTGCATGTATGTTTGTCCGTTCCATTGTGACCATCCAAAGCCTAAACGGCTTTACCTGATTTAAAGAGTGTGGTGTCATTCGGATTCTTCTGGAGTAACTGTCAGTCAGATTTCGGACTTATTGATGTTTTAAAAATGATGTACTGCTTATTTATATGTAAATGTGTAATGGAGATTAAATTATATTAATCAACGTAGCCTTCAACTTTGCAATGAATCGGTTATCGAAATCGATAGCTAGAAATTAACAAGTTTAGTGCGGTGGACGCGGGTTTGGAACTAAATTAAAACTTGTTACTCCTTTCTATGTGCAAAAATGAACTTTGTTACAAGACCGGTAGAGTTTAATACTACTTAACAACTTACAATGTATCACGGCACGGTTTCATTAAAACAGAAACTCTTGTTTCCGTAAAGTAATACTCGCTTGAACTCGGTCCGGTAAGAGGATACACAGACTCTCATTAAAATCGACGAAGAGCGGTTTTACAAACGCGGCGGAATGTTAGACATTGTCTGATTACTTTTGCACCGTTTGATATTTCAATATACCTTAAAATTGTCAGACTTAAACTGTGCCGTGGCAACAAAGCCGTTGCCATTACATTAATGCGACGGTTCGATTGGGATAGTATACAATGACTTAGAATACCGTAAGTATAAAAGTTAACTAATTAAAACTTTAATTTTCGTTTCGTTTGGTAAGCGAGCAGTGGAGCTATTATTGCGAACGTGGTATACGTAAGTGTATAATGTAGATCTTAAATAAAGTACTTAGACTATACCCAAAGTACGTACTCTGGCACACCTCTCCCGTTTCTTCAACATTCATACATCTACGCATACTTGCTTGGCGGTTATGGGTGCTCCTTATATCGCCCTTTTTTAGTAAGTCACTAATATGATCGACATAAGTTCTCCTAGGGCGTTCCTACCAACACTGACACTCACTTTCGCTACATAAATTTGTTTCAAAATTCTTCTAACCCAATAAAATAGTTCAATTACACGACAATATATATGTCGTGGATATTTTTGCGGCGTCGATTCTTTGCTTTGCTTTGTGTCTGATAGCCCACAAAGAGACAGTAGCGCTGTGGATGAATCTGCGACCGGCTTTAACAAACACTGACATGGAATTTTTATTCAACTTTTTTCGTTGAGCTTGTGCAATACGGTCTGAAAAATTCGTTTCGGCGACACGAGCGACGACTGCATTTAGGTTATACCGTACAAAGTCTTCTTAATTTATAAATGAGCTCCTTTCTCGAATTTAAATAAATATTTGATGGGTATAAATATAGAATTCCATAGGGGACTTCGCTTGGACTTTTTTTGTCTTAAATAAATTATTGGGTAGCACGCGCTGCGGTGAAAACGTTGACAATAAATTTCAACTTGAAAACTAGTTCTGCAATCGCCAATTTCTTATATCATTGCTTTCTTAATTCATTACGGATACACCACGTCACACGACTTTTTTTTATAAGAGAAGGGGGCAAACGAGCTACGGGAGGTGACTAACGACTCCCATGGACACCCGCAACACCAGAGGAACTGCAGATGCGTTGCCGGCCTTTAAGAAAAATATAGGCTCGCTTCTTGAAGGACCCTAAGTTGGAAATAAGGAGGACAGACCATTCCACAATACGGCTGTGCGTGGCAGGAAATTTCGCGAGAACTGCACTGTTGAGGAATGCCAGCCATCCAGGTGGTGCGGATGGTACCTGGCGGTCTGTCATGTGTCCGATGACGAAACTCGGCGGCAAGAATCGGTCCAAACAGTTCTTCGGAACACTCCCCGTAATATATGCGATAGAAAATGTATATGTAGTCATTATCTTAAACGTATAACGTAAGTCGTTTTGGGGTCTGAGCATACAGAAATAGATTTTTATAATACACAAGCTGAGTTCCGCGGTTTCCCCCGCGGTGCAATTTAAACTAACATTTGTCTAGCCTAAGCTGAACCCTATTAAGTATCATTGATCATATAGGTATGAGATCACCTTTCATTGGTTGTTTATTATTTCTCAATGCAAACTTCCCTAGTTTAGATCTTTAGGGGATGAATTTAGAAAAATATTTTGGTAATGCTCGCCTGCGTAATAACGGAAATTAATTTTATTTTATTTATTATTTTTGCAATATTTCAAGTCTCTAGGGCATGATTAGGCTGTGCGTTGATAACAGCCAGTCAATATAATAATAATGCTCCGCCCCGGCTTCGCCCGGGTACCACTAATTATGTTGATCTGATCGCTACCGAACACAGGAAAATCCCTGTAAATTTCATCGAAATCAGTCCAGCCGTTTCGGAGTCTATAGGGAACAGACATACTTTTTATATACTATTGTTTTCATGAAAAGTATCCTATGTTACTTCTAATACCTCCAAGAATATGCGTACAAAGTTTCATGATGATCGGTTGAGTAGTTTTCGTGTGAAAACAAAACAAACAACCTTACATCCACATTTATAATATTAGTAGGGATGAAAGTTAAATTGATAATAGCATGTTAAAAATTAAAGTGTTTCACGAACATTTTGTATTGATAAATATAATATTATAGTCTGCTTCGTTGCGTAATATCGCATGAATGGAGCTTTATTTATTCAGCTTTTGATAGTGTCGAGTTCCTGGGGTCTTACATAACAAGCTGTCGGCAATTTCCAAAGATTTATACTCACGAAATTTCCCTATCTCAGTCGATTACTATCCGACACGGTCGTGTACTCGACAATAACCGTAAGTTTCATCTCTCATGATCTTATTACGTTAAAAGCGATAAGCACTTAGGTAGGAGATGTGACAAACGGACAACCAGATGTCAGATTTATCCACTACCCATAAACATACGCAAATACCCAGAAGATTGTAAATGCTGTATATTTTGGGGAAAAGGAGTAGATATGAAAAAGGAGATGACAGGAAGGGTACTCAACTTGCGTCATGTCATTCATTTATGTCTAAATCTGAACCCGATAATTTGGCCTACCATTTTATTTTTGTAACTTCCATTGTTTTTAATATACATTTACAAATAAGTAAATGGATGTTGTGACTAGAATTGAGAAAGGTATGCTTCGGTGGTTCGGGCATGTTGAAAGGATGAATAAAGAGAGAGTAAAGAAGAAAGAGTATTGGTAGGGGACACCCAAGGAGAACTTATATCGACCAGATTACACAGACAGACCACAGAATCGCGCCAAATGAAAATTCATGATCTCTGCCCACCCCTCTGGGTTACGGTAGTGAGTGCATATTTATTTATTTTATTTATATAATTAAAAATAGATTAAATATAGCTTGTTCCGCACAACCTAAACCAGCTGTGGTTTCAACGAAATTAGTCAAACTAACTTACAGCACGTTTTTGTAATGTGTCCGAAGCTGTTATTCAGTCCCGCCAGCGGTTTTATTGGACGACACGAAATTCTTTACAGAAGTCGACACGTTCTCGTGAGCCGTTTTATTTATTTCACTGTTAAATTAATTTTGCAACTACACACAGCTATTATCAATGCATGTGTTTATTTATTTATTTCTTTTATAAAATTAACATCATCGCATGACAAAGGTTAGTTGATTGAACGATTGAATTTCTACTTGTAAGCTACACATGAAAATAAAGTGGCTGTACAGGCATAATTATATGTCTGTACAGTCACTTGTGGGGTATGAACTAATAACATCATGTTAGCCTTACAGGGAGTTGGACCTTCTGAAAAAATAAGGTTAATTTATATCTCAAAAACGAGTGGCATTGTTCACTTGTTGTGCACTTATATTGGCTAGATTTATAACGTACTTAAGAAAGGCAATAACCTCTGCCTACCAATCTGGACTACAGGCGTGAGTGTGTATATTTCTTTCAAATTCAATCGCGTAATAATTCGAAGATCTAATCATTTCGTATAAATTTTATTGATACGTTTACAGAAATAATATCCAACGACCGTCCCTAATTGATTTACCGGCCTGCCAGGAGGTCGAATATCTTCCGCCCAGCGGACCATTTGATTGCTCTTATCTCATCGCGTAGGTAAGTATGTCTTATTGTGAAAATGTGGGCCCGAAAATTATACGCTGCCGTAGATATCCAAGTATAACTGGAAGTTATATCCTCTTAATAATTATTCTGCTGTCTGGGATCAATGTTGTAACGACCACGGCTTTTTGATTCTTTGGAATATTGAAAGGAGATCCATTAGGACAAACACAATCGTAATTTCTATAAATTGTATACTAGGATAAGATAAACAAGCAAGAGTTTCATTTAACACTAACTGTCCCGGCAAACATCGCTCCGCCCTATAATTAATAGATAGTTCACTATTTTGGCGATAATGGCTTACACATAAAATATAATCGTTATATTTTTGTCAATTCACACAGTATCTTTATAATTTATAGCCTATATGTTATTCTGATGTATTCGCTATATTATTGTAAAGTTTCATTAAAATCCATTCAGTAGTTTTTGCTTGAAAGAACAAACATTCATACTTACAAACTTTCGCATTTATAATATTAGTAGGTTAACTGTTTTTCCTTCTGGATCAATAACTGTTGCTATCACAATCTTACACCCACTATGTTTTCATGTCGCTCTTATGTTCTGTATAGCATATAACAAGATATTTGTTGAAAGGAATTAATTACGTAAGCTAAATGTACCCAGGGATACCAGCGGCGATGATCTACAATCTACAAGTATAATTCCAACCTAAAATGGAATTTACAATTCTATATCGCTGTACCCGGTAATCGAGTAATATTGGAATCCATTTAGTTTAAGCAAGCCTTAATTACGAGAGTTGATTAATCGGCAAAACCCTTTATTGTCTGATTCATGATTTATTTTCCTGTAACACTAACAATTTTCTATTCAACTTGTTGTTACTTGTTAGATTATACTACATCTTGTTTAAAGGCCTTGACAAATTGCTTTTATTTTAAAACGCACGCACGTAACCTACAGGGGTGAGAAGAGATAATGGATTTCCATACTCACTTCTACATTCGTAGATTGGTACGCATACAAATTCGTTGACTAGTATTTCCTTTTATTGAATGAACCCTCTAAAAGCAGGTAATTCAAAAGTCCTGCAAGACATCATCTGCTGGATCAGCCAGTTTTAATTATACAATACTTATTTACATGTAAGACACAAATCTATAACTGATATGTTATAAGTTATGTATTCTGTCGTTATATCCCACGTAGGGTATGACTGAGGGCCAATTACCGGCCCGCAAATATATACAATGTGACACGTAGTGCTCTTCCTGAATAGAATGGCTTCGTTATATTTACGTCACGTCTTCATAAAGTCATATCAAAGTGCGGTAATGTACTCGAGGACTTCTAGTGATGTAATCGTGGTGTGTTAATATTTATCCATATATCGATACGATCTAAATCGCTTTAAAATATTAATTACAAGTAGTAGTCCATAAAAAACGTCTGCACTTATGTACGCACGTAAGAAGTTACACTTCTTTAGCGTAACAAAACAAAACTAACTAAAAAAATTATCCCTTGTGCCAGGAATCTTTGTTTGGGAAAAAAAGAATTTAAATGTAACGGTTGAACAAAAGAGTTTAAAATTAGAGATGAATGTCAAAATGTTTTGGTTGCTATGGAAACACCATAAAGTTGTTTGATGATGATTTGCCAATGGAAGTATAACTTCAAATTTATGCAAGACGCCATGCTTCAACTCCATCTCCGATCAGTATATCGAGAATTCCTACAGAATATTGAGTAGGAAACGTTCCTACACTCACATATCGTGTTTTTCAATCAAGTTCTTTGGATCACGAATTACCATTTCGCACGGAGTTGATGCGTCTCACTCTCTTCTCTAGACACACCAATACTGAGTTTTAGTCCATCTAAAATAATTCAAATTATAATTTCTTTGTTCATTGTTACATTTTACATACCTACAATATCATGATAGAAAATGAAGGTTTTATTGAGGTATTTTTGTCTTGGGTTATTCTTTTAAATACGTTTAAGCCAATAAATAAATTGTACGAACAACATTTAATTTCCAATATTACTTCCATTTAAGTTCAAATAAAACACAATTGTTAAATACGTAAAGCGCGTCACATCCCTAGATGCTATTTTTTTCGTTCAAAGTAGAAACACTCCGGCGAAGGGATAATGTTGTGACGTTGGAACTGGGTAGTGATATATTAAACGAGTAGAGCTGTACTCGCGAAAAGGATACGCGGAAAATTCGACATAGAATGTAACTGTATATCTCCTACTATGGTAGTTAGCAGCACGCACGGGTTGCAATGTAGATATTGTGATTATCAGGTGTTATTTGCCGTGTCCTAGAAAGGTTTACGACTTCGTGCGGTTTGTTATAGCATAATGGAGGCCATTTTGAAGTGATTTACGCCTGACAGGTTATACCGTGATCACGGGAATTCATTGCCTGTATATTATTATGTACCTAAGTCTAGTAATTTGCTTCTCGAGCTATAAAAATGTAACTTACTTCACTACGATCATTGCAGAAGCAATGTACATGTTTTAATTCAAGGTACAATCGGTTACTTTGACCGCTTTTTGTAGTTTAATATGCAGCCATAAAGTTTAACCATAAGCAAGCAACTTTACTTCGATTCCTCAGCGTTGAAAAAATGACAATTGCAATTTTAATTTTGAACTAGTGTTTTATATATCCGATCGAGTAATGGAGTGATTACTCGTATGCATTGTATTAAATTAATTTTATTTGGAATTAGATGAAGTAAATAATATAACAAAGCAATGAAATATTTAACCACTAGCTGGTGTCCGCGAATTCGCACGCATTTCCTTTCTCATTTTCCACCCTGAACATTTTTATAACATGATTACGTGTTTAATAAATTCTCAATAGGTGACATGTGTCAAAAAGTTGTTTTGAAAACATGAAACTTTACCATGGCAACCGATATTGTTAATGAACATTTTGTATAACTTGGGAACAGTTTTATTGTCGAGATAAAAGGCAATTTTCTATACGCCTGACAATGTCTGCACAATTTCATGATAGAGTTAAATTGTAACAAACAAACTAGCTCATATTCGCATTTATAATATTAGATAGTAAGGTAGGTACTAGTTGCGGCAGTTGCGGGGGTTGTGTAAACAGGGCCACGGAATGCGAACAATTACAATCGGATGTGGGATCAAATTAATCAAGCAAGAACGCCCCTTCACGGTCCGCGAAACAGAACCCATTAGGGATTAAACTCGGCCGACCGTTTTATTGTTTTCAAATATCTTTCGGCGTTTTACTTCAGCCGCATCACGTTGAGTCGTTATATTTCATGAAAGAAAATCGTGTCAAGCCATTTCATTGTATATTTTTGGTAACTCACAACTATAGTATATAAATTCCTTCTTGACCGCTTTGAATTTCTTACAGCTGCCGTCAGATCAATAGTACAAGCACCTAGATTTTAGTCAGTGTTTAATTTAAAAAAAAACATTTGCGAGTAGTATCTAACAAACGAACCGGTATTCACCGGTTACTTTGCGGCAACCTGTGTAATTTCTCTAGGGCTTTAGAACGGCATTTGTTATTGATACAATGGGAAGATTGGCTTGGAATAACATAAAGACATAAGAGTTAATAATATCACGGTAATTACAGAAATACAGATTGAACAGAACAAGTCTATATAAATTTTACATACATACAATACACATAAATTAAAAGCAAAAAATTAACAATTTATACACATAAGACAATTTTATACTTTAAAATAATATAACAAACCTCAAATGACAAACACAAATAAATAAATTAACTTTCTTTAGACATTACTACATCATAAAACACTCTATACTCATTACGCACTAGATACTCATTACATTACTAAGACATCGCAACCGTATATCGGAAGTAGAAATTATGACCAAGAGAGGTATGTGTGTGCTTATTCTAAATCTGTATACGATATCTATGTATACAGGCTTTTAGGTTATATACGATCGTAACATCGCCTTTCTTGTTTGTAAAAAAAATATCAACATGATTTCTACAACTAATTCTTGTTGTATAGAGAATTCCATGGAGACAGTGGTAGAGCCACAACAACATTACGCACGAATTGGCCGGCTCGCCCGGTGAAATACCACGACCTCACAGAAAACAGGCGTGAAGAAGTACTCTGCGTTTCGTCTGATGAGTGAGGTGCCCGAGGCCTAATTTCCGTCCTCTTCCCCTTCCCATCCGTTCCTCATAAGGTGGATGGGATGGAAATTAATAGGATTGGACTGGGAGGGGGTTAACAGGGAAAAGGAAATATCCTTTTCCTGTCTGCCCTCCTCTGACCATTAAAGGTAGGCAACGCATCTGCAACACATTTGCTTGTTGCGATATCTAAGGGTAGCGCTCACTTTACATCAGGTGATCTTGCTCGTTTGCCACCTTGTCACATAAAAAACAGATGCCACTCAGACCTGAAGTACCTACTCGTATCTTAGATATTAAATTTTGCTAAGAGGAATAGAAAGGTGAAGTCTTTATTTTGTATATAAAAAATAATTTGAAATTAATTCCAACGTTGTTACGATCAGTAAATGCTGACATTAATTTTGAAATATTGTTTTATTGCCTTCAAAATTTTAAGATAAATAGACGTAAGACTCTTTCATTTTGTTAAAAGAACCATGTCTTAGACAGAAGCTGGTAGCTAGTTTGTACGCGGAGCTACGAGGAATGTGACATTTGAAACTTGGTCATGTAAAACGTTGCAAGACGTTGACAATTGAACGGAATTGAAGTGACAAAAGTTGAATAACTCAGCAGATTACGAGGTTAAATCAATATTTTATAATAAAATTGTATTCGCTTCGGCGTTTGTTTGCCGTACGCTCGGCACTGCGAGCGCCGCACGTAGCGAATTTGTTTGTCCACTTCAGAAATCGAACAAACATTACAAAGCAAAAACTACGTTATTCTAAAAATTGAAGCCTAACGTGTAAATAAATAAACTCGCTTAGCATTTCACTTCATTTCGTAACTTAAAGTTCATAGTAAAATTTAAAAACATGTTTGTATCCAATGTGAATCAACAATACAACGCCTGAACTTTCAATTATAGAATTAGGTTATACGAATTTCCAAAAATGAAATAAAAAAATAATATAAAATAATAATCAGCCTTTATTAGTATATTCACCTACGACAGAGGCCTCCTCTCCGTAAGCGGGAAGGGGCCGTAATCCACCACGCTGGCCCGATGCGGGTTGGTGTATGTCACATACATTTGAATTTGTCGGAGACAATGCAGGTGTCCTCACGATGTTTTCTTTTACCGCTTTTGAGCAGTGGCGATGAAAGAAATAACACAAAGTTAAGCACCTGCCTGGGTTCGAACCCACGACCTACAGTACGTTAGTTGAGGCGTATACCACTGGGCCACCACTGCTAAATTAAAAGGCTAGATATAACCCAAAAACTTAAGATTAGATTCCGATGTAGCCCCGATCAAAAGAGTGAGATTGAGAAGCCCCTGTAGTTTTAGAATCATAGCCTGGGTTAAGGATGGCAAATTAAGTGATCCGAAGTTAATTAGTTATTTTTTTATTCCAATGATTTAAAGGCTTTGGATGAGGATTGCAAGGAACCGATCCTTAAGGTGATTAATGGGGGAATGTTATTTCAAGTTCAACATTTAAAATTTCAGGTAATAAAAGCTTCTTAAAAGTAAGTAAAAAAAAGATAAATGATTTCCTTACTCCAATTTTTACAATACATTACAGTAAATTAATAAATTTAACATAAAATAACTGAGTCATAACTAAACGTATTCTTCTGGCCTACATTCGTACTTAGGAAATCCAACGCTCTATTTAGCCGCTGTAACATCGAATTCAGTTAATGGTTTGACTTGAGCATTATTGCTCTATCGATCATTATAACAGCGAAGTGGTGGCTCCCGGACGTCGTCAGCTGTCGTCTTATGTATGATTGATATACTTATTATGGAGAAAAAAGGGTCTCGGCTTATTCTGCCGCTGTACATCGCGTTATTCCGCTAAGTAGTCATATATAGCGCAGCGTAACTCCAACATGTAAATCTGACGTGTTAGAGGATGTCCAGAAATCCCCGCTTCGCCGCCCCTACCATTAGTATGTCACTAATCTAGTCGATATAAGTTCGTGAACATGTACGTGCAGAATGGCATGAGACTCCTGAGGAATGCGACGGTTGCTCACTTACGTTTTACCATTTCTCATGAGTACTTGTTACAACGACCAACGAAGCTTTACTATGTTTCTTCGTCCAGTAAGATTGCTACAATACATGTTTGTACATTCCACAACTCCGTTGTGACGTCATCGGCCTCAGGTCTCATGTTATCGTGCACAAGTTACAAACACAACAAAGAACTTGTAATCTCAATCGCACTTGCGCACACAAGTACAACGCTGATCGTCCCGAAAATAAATCAATTTAGTAGTGAAAAAGTGCTTATTCAGAAACAAATCTTAGTGACAATTATTCATTCCTACCTGTGGAATCGACTTAATAATCAGAAAACACAGTTTTACAGTGGTAGAGCCCGCAACAACAACATCTGTTGCACGAATTGGCCGGCTCGACCGGTGAAATACCACGACCTCACAGAAAACAGGCGTGAAGTAGAAGTACTCTGCGTTTCGTCTGATGAGTGAGGTGCCGGAGGCCTAATTTTAGTCCTCTTCCCCTTCCCACCCTTTCCTCATTAGGATAGGACGGGAAGGGGAAAAGGATAGGATGGGGAGGGGGTTAACGGGGAAAGGAAATATCCTTTTTCCTGTCTATGCCCTTTGTCTTTTAAAGGTAGGCAACGCATCTGCAACGCATTTGTCTGTTGCGGACGTTCATGGGCGGCGCTCACTTGACATCAGGTGATCCGCTTGCTCGTTTGCCACCTTCTCACATAAAAAAAAAAAAAAAAAAAAAAAGAAAAAACTATTAGTGGAAAGTTATCATAAATATCACGAAAACCAATTAAAAATAACTAGCCGATGTAATCGCAAGTCAGTCATTAAAGTTAACGCGTAAGTGACGCGTTATTCATGGCGCTTAAGACCTTCTTACCGCAACAAAATTTATACTTCAGTATGCTTCAGCATCGGATCATGATTACGAATCATTTTTAAAGTTTGTCTACCGACTAAATAATTGCATATTTAGTAAGACAATGGCTCCGCCAATTAACAAGGCGCTAGTTGTAAAATTATTTTACCAAAGAAAGAGTTTGTGGTTTGCAGTAATTGTAAATCCAAATATGACTTTGTCTGCGCCAATATGACACAAAAACGATTTGCTTCAATGGAACGTCACAGGTCGTCTTGGAAATGTCTGGAATGCTGCAGTAATGTGCCGAAGGGGGACAACACTAGAACTCCCACACGGTCATACTCTGATGATACTTTAATAGATCATTCAAATATCACTATACGAGGTAAGCAACACAGAGAACCACCTACATTACAACAAGACTGTAATTTTGTAACGGAAGAAAACTTGCGTAAAATTCTACAGCAGGAATTATCCTCTGCACTTAAAACTAACTTAAAAGAAGATCAGCACAGAATTAAAAATAATTAATGATAAAATTGATAGTTTTCAAGAAGCTATAAATTTTATTAACATACAATATGAGGAGATAAAAAACAGTCTTCAAGAAAAATCTACAGTTATATCAACTCTTAAAACGGAAAACGATAAATTGAAAAAAGATGTTAAGGATCTCAGCAACCGTCTTAACACAATGGAATTGCACATGAGAGACTGCAACATTGAGATCAATGGCATTCCAGAAAACAGATCGGAGAATTTAGTTAGCACATTAAACCAATTAGCTCAGGCTGTAAGTCACCCGTTAGTCGCCGAGGATATTCAACATGTTACTAGGGTTGCAAAAATATCCCGGGATAGCAACAGACCTCGGGCTGTAATTGCCAAATTACGGAGTCCCCGGCAGCGGGATGCTTTTTTAACTGCTGTGATGAAATTTAACAAAGCCAACGCCCAGCAAAAATTAGCAACTCAGTACCTGGGCATTGGTGGCACTAATTCTCCTATTTACGTTTCGGAACACCTCACTCCTGAAAACAAATTCCTCCACGCAGCGACTAGGAAAAAAGCTAAGGAATTGTATTAAAAGTTCGTATGGATTAGAAACGGTCGTATCTATGTTCGCAAAGACGAGCACTGCCAGGCATTTTTAATAAAAAGCATTGATAGCCTTGGTATCCTAAACTAAGTTAAAAATCCCATTAATTGTTACAGCGCTTCGCACTGTGGATATATACTATCAGAACGTTCAAGGCTTAAGGACCAAGAGTAATGATTTATTAAAAAATGTATATACGTCTAGTTATAAAGTTGTAGCGCCTACCGAGACGTGGTTACAGCATCATATATCTGATAAGGAACTTATGGATGACAGATATGTTATTTACCGGAGAGACAGAGTGTGTGGGGGAAATGCAAAGCAGGACGGGGGTGGAGTGTTATTAGCGGTCACACGGGACATACCATCTGTAAGAGTTGAAAACTGGGAGATCGACGTGGAAAATATCTGGGTCGTGTTGCATATCAATCAAAATGGCTCTGTTCATAAAATTGCAGTGTGCGTCGTTTACTTACCACCACCGGTGAAGTATGAATCCCTTAAACTTTTTTTAGAAAGTGTTGATATAGTGATAAATCAAACCGATGAAATAATAATACTTGGTGATTTCAACCTAAATTTCATTAACTGGAGTAAAAACGAAGGTTGCACTTACATGAAGTCATCTGGTCACAATACGTCTCTTGGTCTTGCGCTTACTGACTTTATGTCTATAAATAACATGTATCAGTTCAACTGTATTCCCAATACCGATAACAGATTTCTTGACCTTGTAATAAGCAATATTCCTAAAGTATACGTAAGCACACCCTTACACCCGTTATCTAAGTCTTATAGAAACCATCCTTGTCTGTTACTTAACATTCCTGACACGGATATTAAACACTTACGCGAGAAGCCCCACATGAAATATAACTACTATAAAGCTGTTTATAAATCTATCAATAGTGAATTACAGGCAGTTGACTGGCACAATAAATTTTCCCATTGCTATAACGTTGATGACATGGTGACAGTATTTTATGAAACACTTCAGAGTTATATCGACAAATATGCTCCTAAAAAAAACGTTGTCAAATCAAAATACCCTTCTTGGTTTAGTAGTCCACTAATTAAATGCTTGAAAGAAAAAGAAAAACTACGCAAACGATTTAGTAGATTTAACAATCGTCGTAACAAATCGTCTTATCAGAAAACGCGCTCACAAACTCTACGACGAGTGTTACAAATACTACGAACAAACATTAGAACAGAATATCTCCAGTAATCCAAAACTTCTGTGGGGTTATATTAAGAACAAGCAAGGTAGGCGCTCGCACATTCCAGAGAAAATGTATAAGAACAATCTTACTGCGCAGAATGGTAAAGATATTGTCAACTTGTTTGCGACACATTTCTCGTCTGTGTATTCCAAAAATTGTGGCGGATCGCAGCTTGATTTGCATCTACCAGAACCCAATAACTCTATATCAAAATTAAAGTTTAATGAATATGAAATAAGACGAAAAATCAGAGAACTTGATATCTCGAAAGGGCGGGTCCTGATGCCATTCCCCCCCTTATTTGTGAAACGATGTGGTCGGATACTTGCACTTCCCCTTAAAATTATCTATAACCAATCCATTCATGAAGGGAGATTCCCAGAAATATGGAAGAAGACCTGTATAATACCCATATTCAAAAAAGGTGACCATGCAAACGTCGTAAATTATCGTCCCATTTCTATACTTTCCGCCTTCTCGAAATTATTTGAATCACTGGTGTACCCGACACTATACAGATTAATCGACATGAATCTTTCCGCCGACCAGCACGGATTCAGATCAGGCCGGTCTACCCAGACAAATCTTGTGCATTTTATCTCAGAGATATCACAGGAGGTTGACAGAGGAATGCAAATTGATGATCTACACTGACTTCACCAGCGCTTTTGACAAAGTTAACCATTTTTTACTGATGAATAAGCTTGAAGCTTTTGGTTTAATTGGGGTCATGCTCGACTGGATGAAGTCATACCTAATGAAGCGACAACAATATGTATATGTCAAAGGCTATCAGTCGGATGTGTTCTATGCGGACAGCGGCGTACCGCAGGGCTCTCATATAGGACCTTTGCTATTTTTGGCTTTTGTCAATGATATAACAGACTGCATTAAAAACTGCCAAAAATCTATGTACGCAGACGGCCTGAAGTTATATATGGCAGTTAAATCCTATGAAGACTCCTATCTTATTCAACAGGACTTGAATGCAATCGAGGAAAGTTGTTTAAATAATTTTATGTCTCTCAACGTCAACAAATGTCACCATATAAAATTTACAAGGAAGAAAAAACCGCTTGTCACTAGGTACGAGATTGGCGGCACAGAAATAACAGAGTTAGAAGAAGTTCGTGACCTTGGCGTTATAATTGACCGTAAATTAAAATTTACGTCGCATACCAATTATTTAGTTAATAAAGTGGCTAAGGCTCTTGGGTTTGTAAGACGGAACACCAAAGACTTTAAACTTCTTCAAACAAAACTAATGCTTTATAATACTTTCGTGCGGAGTCATCTCGAATACGCGAGTGTTGCTTGGAACCCGTTTTACGCGGTACAGTCGCAACGAGTTGAGAGTATTCAACGTACCTTCACACGCCACTTGGCATTTCATGCAAATGGGTTTTCGCATCGGAGTCCATACAATCAAAGATTAAAACATTTTAACATGGTCTCTCTTAGAACAAGAAGACGTATCCTGGAAACATGCTTCTTACATAAAATACTCCACGGTGAAGTTCAATGTCAGCAGCTACTTGAGAGTCTATTCTTTACAGTGCCGAGATCAAACAAACGCAAAAACAGAAACAATAAAGTGTTCTACGTCAACAACTCCAGAACAAACCTCGGTCAGCAGTTGCCTCTCAACAGGATTTGTAGAGAATACAATAGAATAGCTGAGCTCGATAACTCAAATAACGTAGACTTGTTTAATAATAAATAAAATCTTTTCAAGGAAACTGAAACGAATTATTAGTATATAAGTAAAGAAATTGTTTAAATTATATTAATAGTATAAAAAATTTATATTAAATCACTAAAGTTGTACTTTTATAAATGTTATGTACACCGTTGTTTTCATATATATAAGACTTAATTCAAAATAGTTAATGGTAAGTGTGATATATATATGATGTGGATGTACTAAATAAATAAATAAATAAATCTCTGAATCTATGCTACGGTAAAAGTGTCCGATCACTTTTCACTTGTCACTTGATAAGTCAGAAATATAAACATCCAAAATCTGATCAACAAATCTGATGGGCGATATGATAAGAGAAATAAAAGACTAGAAATAAATTAGGCTAAATTGAAATGTTCATAAAGTAAGTACACCAATTCACGTAGGTTCTGTCACGAATAGAAACGCACAGATGGTATTACTATGTTCACTGTCGTATTTTTAATATTTAGTGTGTATTTATCTTACGAAAATTCAATTTAAATAGATGCATATCGCGGGCTAGTAGGCGGTATAGTAAGTGCTAGTGTCGTTAAGAGCAATTCTGTGATGAATTTATTTTTATTTACCGGTTACCCGCAGCTAGGGTTGCCATAATACAAGAGTTAACTGGACAATTTAATAATTAATTAATTGTACAATTAATAAATTGTTAATAACTTACTAATAAACGGAGAGCAGTGGCTCAGCGATTTAGGCCCCGACTTACGCACTGTGTTGCGGGTTCGAACCCAGGCATGCGCTTTAATTTGTGTAATTTATTTCATCACCACTGCTCCAAAAGTAGTGAAGGAAAACATCGTGAGGAAACCGGCATGTTCATAGAACCACCAAATGCGAAGACATGTGACAGCCACCAACCCGCACTGGGCCAGCGTGGTGGATCACGGCTCATTCCCTCTCTCGGAGAGGAGGCCTGTCCCTGCAGTGGGAAACAGTCTAGAAAAGGCTGATTTATTTTTATTTTACTTATGTTCATTGTTAACGTAACGCAAAGTTCACGTGCATAAGAATAACTTACCAAATGCTCAATCGGATAATTTAGAAAGGCATAGAGGCTAAACGTACCAACAGACGTTTTTATTTACAAATATAATTATTAAGTACTAGTGACAGTTGGGACTTTCCCGTTTAACCATGGTGACCCTATCTGCGGTGTACTTTTTACCGTGTACGGTGCATGAAAACGGGATTCTAGAGTTATTTATGAGTGCGGGGGCCGTACTAGAAGCGGACATAGTACGTCCCATATAAAATGCCCCTGTATTTTACTCAATGTTTTTGTTAGCTAATATATTTTATGTCCGCTGTTTTTGTGCCAGTTAAACATTATTTATGCGGTAGCATTTATCTAAAAGCAAATATTGAATCTCGTACATTTTACAAATAACACAGCCTCTGTCCCTTATTATTTATTTATTTTACTGAAAACATAAGTATACTTAAGTAGGATAAAAATAAAATAAATTAAATATGCTCTCACGACTATAATCCAGAGGGGTAGGCGTGATCGAATGCTTGTCGGTTACTCCTTATATCGCCTCACTAATCTGATTGATATAAGTTCCTCTGGAACCTCCCATGCCAATAATGATACATTAACATATTTATTCGATGCCCATTGGCAGTTAATTTGTAATGTTATGCTAAACGTAAGTGTGTAAGTGTATTAGTAAAGTACGTTTTTAAAGAAACATATTTCAGTGGAGCCCAGCATCATTAACCCAGTGTCGCGTGATAAAGCGCTTCTAAAAGCTCTTCCCGTCACGCTCCTGAACATTTCATACTATACGTTGCATAGCTTACGCGACCATCGATCATCTTCAAAGCTCGCTCGTCGCCGTCGGATAATACTTGCGACAAGCTGCGTCAGCGAAGCTTTAGCAGAGCTTTATCGTATCATGGGTTCCGCACAATTCGATTACATTTAAATCAAGTAATGTTTACATTTCTGTTATATATGTCTGCTATAGAAAATGTTCATAGATCAAGCAATTAAGACACCACGGAATAACAATTATAAGGCTTTATGATTCTTTCTTGAATTCTATTCGAGACAGATAATTGTATTGGATGGGAAGGTGTTCATAAATCAAACTAGCCACGGGAGTTGGGTTTAGTAGTGTGTAAACTGTTTTAAAAGTTATTATCGCAAACCAAAGCCAGCCAGCCAGTGGTAGAGCCCGCAACAACATCTGTTGCACGAATGGGCCGGCGCGTAAATAAAAATTGAATACAAGAAAAATAAATGAAAAAAATTGTTTCAAATTTAAACATACATGTTGCTGATATTGCACATGTTGTTCACGCAAAACGATATTATTACGAAATATCGTCTAACGAGAACAAAAAGGTTTCCACTTCAAAAACTTGTAAAGTTACAATTGACATTTGAATCAAACCTTAGTCGGATTATGTTGACGTCGTATAACAATTCCCCGTGTAACTTTTTAGTCCAATTTTCAGAAACAGATTTATATAATTCAAACGGATCAGCATGTTATGAACACATTACTTGTGTGTCAAGTTCATTAACAATATGTAATTAAACAGGGCGGACCAAGTTGGCGCTAACAGCGGCCAGAGTTTGCAATCGTCTGCTAAACCGAGCAGTCGTCACGAGTTCGTGTAATGTGTCCGAAATTGTTATTTACTCCGCCTGACCTTTTATCGGGGGCCCGGAGTTCTTCACAAAGGTCGTCACGTACCCCCAAACTATTTTATTTGTTTCAGAGTAAGGGCAAATCGAGTTCGGTTCTGGCATTTCGTGTTGAGCTGATAAAGGATTCATTCTAACCTACACGAAATTAGTTTCCAAAGGTTTGTTTGGATAAAAAAAATACGCACACGTATACTTAAATTATAAATATAGGATTGTACCCAAAACAAAAGCCTTTGGTGTTGAATTTTATTCAAAATGGCTTCAGAACGCGTGCTAGATTTAAATTTCGATTGAAATGGCCGTCATAAAACCCCAGTAAACATTGAAATGTCTCCATAAGGCAAACTGTAATTTTCTGCCACAAAGATAGTACAACAGACCCTTACTCCTTGTAAATGACATCACAATGGTGTTACAGTGATATAATAATAGCGTACCACTGACAAATAACTACATAATAATTTATGAGCTAGACCAAGAATTGTAACAGCAAAATAGCGGGGCTGGTTACTTTGAATGCTTTGATGTTTGGAATTGTGACGGCCGAGTTATAAATGTTTAGACATGGAAAGAAATATTTGGCAAGCAAAAGGCTTATTATATAATATATTTTAGTATAGACTTACCTGATAAATGAAGGCTGTTGTAAAGCGACCGCGGTGTAATTTGTCCGGAGGCTGTAGTTGTAACTGGCGTCGCACCCCGAGGGTTCCGCACCCTCATTAGTTATTGATATAATGACTTTAGGCTCTGTGGTGGAGAAAACTTGGAATAGCCAAGCCATTGTTATCTATTGAAAGTGCGGAATCAATGGTTTGTTTCAAATGATATTCGTTTAGTACAACCAGAAGCCTCTTTCAAATCATTGATTACTTAATAAGAGTTGTATCAAGTCGTGTCTGGGATGGACTGCACACGGTGTAAAGCAATGGAGAAGAACACTACGAAGTACAAATAACTAAAAAGACTTGAAAGTTTGCATAGAGATATCTGTTAACGGCAAGATTACCTGAACCTAAACTTAGTTTGACTAGACCTAGATTTGTAGATATATTAATTAATAAAAAAATATATAGAAGTAGCTAAAGATAATGTCAAGAAATGTTTTATATCTGAAATGTGGCTAGTAGTGTAGTCACGCCGTAGTTATGGCAGAAACGTGAACATAGCCTAAAATAAAAAGTGATAAACACAAGGATCACCCTGCTGATTTTCAACCTATCCTTAGCTACCAGAGGGCTACGTAGCGAGTGGGTATTACAGGAGTTTTAGAGAATCAACCCCGCAGAACAACTGTCCATTGAAATTGTACTAAACGGCTCGTCGAAAAATATCCATCTCAGAAATTATATTAGATTTTAGATTTATTTAAAATACACAGATGTCTATATCCTTGCCATGCAATTTGACAATGAAATTTTTAAATTACAAAGCAATGGGAAATGTTTTATCGTCAAAGGAAAAGTAATTAAACGGTCAAAAAGATTTTTTCTTTGGATTTTTTGTTCTATTTTCAATTCTTTCATTTTATATTTTCGACTTTGAATGCCTCATTCTATTCCACAAGGCTTTTGTTGTTAGGGAAATATAAAAAAACTTTCTACGTCCAGTTTGACTGACGGAAATTTCGAAATTTAATTTATATTCGGAAACTGGTACTGGTGCTGTACTTACTTAGTAAAAAAACTATAAAACATATCCTGTGTTCTAGGAGACAGATAAATGGCATGGCTCATTCTCGGTAATACTACTAGTAATTCGTCTACGAGAATTGCAGCTCTGTCTTTCCTAGGATCGTTTCTCAGAAGTCCGCGGCGTCTTTTGTAGATATAAGAAGCTTTTAGAACGATAAAGTTTCAACGGATTCTCAACTCATTCTCAATTTGTGCTATGAATTAAACTATTGGAAATGTCTCCTTTGTGTAATATTATCTTGAAATTTAATTCCGTGTGGGATAGACAGTGTAACAAATATGAATCCAGCGTTATTTCATGTCAAAAGGATAATTCTTTTTCCTCTCCCATACCCTCCCTCGTGAAATCCTTTCCCCCTTCCCATCCTTACCTTTTTACAAAAGGATGGGAAGGGGAATGGACTAAATTTGGGCGTCCGGCATTTCACTCATCAGACTAAACGCAGAATACTTCTACGTACGTACGTGTACAGGATCGCTCCAAACGGAAATCAATCTCTGCCTATCACCTTGGGCTGCGAGCGTGAGCGAATATATATATTTATTTTAAATTGAAGAATTAAAATAATTATTTCATACTGAAAGTTTGCTGTCATTTCTTATTTATTTTTAATAAAAGTATACACCGAAAATGGATTCAACCGATGTTATCGCTCGATCACCGCTCCTGAAAACCCACAAAGGCAGAGCTCCTGGTCGTTCACTCTTTTCTTACAGGATTCTTATCGGTGAGAAAATACCTACATACGAATCGAATCTTAGTTATTCGTCACGTCAGATAATTAACATGTGTAATTTCATTATTAACTACCATAAAGTTATCATAATGTGCGTAGGGTCTTCATTATATATTAATTATAATTATACGAGGCCAAAATTTATAATGGCCGGGACCATCCCATTAACCACACATAATCCGAGACGCTAAGCACGCCACTTATTCTTGAGATGTATTACCCGGCTGGCCTCCACATTGAATTCTTACCGGGCTTATGTATTATGTTCCGTGTTAAGTTCGGAATCGTCGGGGCTTGGGAGAAGGCTAATTATTTCCTTGGTGTATTAATTGCAAAGGTCATTAGTGAATTTTAATGGAATCCCTTTTAGGGATGAAGCGTACGGGTAACGAATTCCAGAGCGCTTATGAGTTTAATAGCTAATTTATAACTGTTGAAGTTGTTGAAGGGATTAGTGATTTGATACATGTTCATATAACTCGCATCTGACAGTGACTTTCCTTGTAGGATGATGAGTATGGGTTGGATAGAGCTACGCTGCTTTATTATGTACAAGGTGTCTCACTTTTCTCCATCGCTATAAGATTAGAGAGCAAGCACCTCAAAAAGTATAGATTTTTGTGCTAAAATACGGATGGTACTACGCATATTAAATTTAAAAAAAACCAACTCTTACGTATATCTTTAACAAACCAAAATAGGAAGTAAAACATTTAATGAGAAATCATAGAGCACAATTTTGGGTAAAATTAAATTGTTACCTATCTAGCTATCTACCAATTTATTAACAAGGGACCATAAACATAAAGGGCATGTTGAAAGGATGAATGAAGAGAGAGTTATTAAACAGATTTATGTAGCAAAAGTAGGTAGGGTACGCGCTAGGAGGTTGGTAGGGGACGCTCTAGGAGAATTTATAAATAGAATTTATAAGGATCCCGCGAATCTATGATCTCTGCCTCTATCTTTGGGCTACGGGCGTGAGCGCATAATATTATTATTATGTATGTATAATAGAAGACATATTGAGACTAATGATACATCCAAAAGTCCTTTTCAATTAGCTACGGCTAATTGCAGTAAATGGTATAAACTAGGTCGTAACAAATTGTAACTTCTAACCTATTAACGTTGCCAAGATAACGTCTAAAGTAAACCTAACAAACTCGACAAATCAACTACATATAAGAAAAAAAACTTGTAGGATTCAGACTAGTTTTCTTTGAAGAGCGAACTACGGAGAAACCTTTGAGAAATAAATTGTCGAAGAAGTTTATATTTTCATGAAGGAACAAATGGGATTCAAATAATTATGTTAAAATGAAAACTTAGCTTAAAAAAAAGAAGTATGATTATATGTTAGCATGGTAGCTACACAGCGACATTGGCCTTACATACAAGAAGAGGCCTTACCGACCATGAGTGTGCGACAACCGCGGGAATAAAGTAGAAATATTTCATAGTTCTGCGTTCCGTCTGATGAGAGCGGTACTAGAGGAAGACTCTTTCCATTCGAATCTTTACTCTTCTGTTTATCTACTTCTTCCTGTGCCTGGTATAGAGGCTGGCAACATCTGCAACTCATTGTAATGATTTACTTCCACTATATAGGTGTTATGCTGGCGTTATACGTTGACACTCCTGGGAAGAATACAAATCTAATGACACATCGCGTTTCAAAATCGTTCAAGCCGTCTAGACTACAGGAGGTCACAATAGAACATGAAAGTTCTACATAATTTTACATACATAAACCTACGAAAATCATTATCCCACTTCTGAGCGAGTGGGACAAAATGGTGACTTATAATATCATTGGTTCCCCATTACGATTTTCTAGTCGTAATAGTAACTGGATCAACATCTTTGATAATTCATATAGCCTACGTTTTTGCAATAAAATATAATCACAATATAAAAATTGTAAATTCGCTTCGGAAGTGCGCAATGCCGGCACCCGCATGTAAACGTTGGGTAGATTTATCAAGGGTCCGCTTACAAGCGGCAAAAACTCGGCGGAATAAATACATCAGTTCGAAGCTCTTGGCCCCTAATTTATCGTCCCATGTCGCTCGTGTCCGACAAGGACCTACTCACCAACGCATTGATTCGTACAATTCCGAACAACAATACTTCCCTTTTAATTCCTTTGCTTATTATTTGTTTCACCATTTCTCCATTCTTTTTTATTCAGAGTTTTAATTTTATTACTATTTCACTTGTATATTTATTTATATAAATCTAGTTTTAAGAAAACAAATTTACTAAATATAAAAACCCATGTCTCGCTCGCTTCCAACCAAACCAGGAACCAAAGAATATTTCAAACAGCATATGGCTTATGAAATGTGCGTGAAACTAGTAAGATTGAGAGGCTAACTTCTCCTTATTTTTCAAATGTAGGCTACGGATGGCTGCAGTGGAAAAATTAGCTAGCTAGTCTAGTTGCCAAGTATCCGATCAAATATTATTTGAGTTGCTGGAAGCATGATCGTTAACCTTCTTTCTCCTTTTAGAATCTAAACAGATTTGACATAACATGATAGGCCTCAACCCGGTAGGAGTGTTAGTTGAGTAAAAACTTGACAATTATTTTAATCTAATCGTCACTTTAATTCATTTCATCTCAGACAATATCAAAAGTGATATTTGTTTCAAAACTCAACAGTGAAAAGGTTTTAACCTTTTTTTAATCCAAGTTGAATCGGTGAAAGGATACCCATAAAACTTATCTCGTTTAAACTGTGAGCTTTGGGTCAGAACATAAGTTATAAAACTTTACGAAATATCAGATGGACTCCCGAGGGGCGCATTAAAATGAGCTTCCCCAGCGAAGCTGAAATCTAGTTTTATGTGTAACTTTAAATGAGTATTTATTTCTACTGCAGCAATATGACTGCGAGTTGTAAAATTTTTAATGCAATTTTGTTGCTTGTTGCAGGTAATATTAAATTCGCCGAGTCACGCCTCGGCCCGGTGTGAGCGAGCGCCGGGTATGGAAATAGCAGTTTAATAATTTGCTTCTGCAAATCGGAATGGGTAATGCACTTCTTACTCTTCGGAATGCTGAAGATTCAAAGGACTTACTTGATCACTAAACAATACCTGAAGTGCACTATCTATAACTTCACGTAGTATTCAGTGATCCAGGCGCTTCGTTAACAAATACAAAATGAAGGAGTGTTAGGATTTTCTGATTGTTCCCCTGATATCGTTTCATCGTTGATGTTTTGTAGTATCGGGCGATATCGATTTAATAAAAGTATCAAGAGCGATGAATAAGATACGGTTATACTGCACTTCTTTTTCTACAGTAAAATTTTGAATTTTACTGTAGAAACAGATTTATCTATAAATTGAAGGAATTGTGTCTGTAGTGAATAACAAAAGAAATAAGAAGTAATGTTAAGAACTTAACCTTAAGAAGTAGGACCGTACTGTATTAGCCTCGGATATCCGATCGCCGAAACAAGGAAGCAAATTGCTTTGTCACCATCCCGATCATGTCAACTTTGCATCGGCTATACAGCCTGAATCCAATTGTACATCCAGTAACTCAATGGAGGCGCCGGAGCGCACGTATTGAGATTAAGGCCAATGTCTGTTACTTATTGCTCACAGTTGAGCTCTGAACAGAAATAATGGTAATATAGTCCTAGTGTTCTTGGGATATCTGTACGTATAAATGTACAACCAGAAAAAGCCATAGAAGGCGTTGATGACCTAAGGATTCGAACTAGTTGAGGTCGTGACCTTTAACGAACTAATGATAAAGATCCGAGCCATTGTATGCTATTGCATGCTGATGCTGTTACTGGCTCCCAATCTAGCAGTTGGTGTTATGACTCAACCAATTGCAAATTCTGAGAAGTAATATCCTTTGGAGGCGTGCTTCTTCTACTGTTATCTTTACCAGACTTTTATCAATCGCTGTTGCATTGCAAACAATACTTTGCCAAAAATATTTTCTATGCGACGTAAATAAAACATTTTCGTATAACACTGACTTGTAGACATTGTTTAAAAGTTAACTCTTATCACTCTTACGTCCAATTGAGTTCACAGGGGCGTTATGTCTTTATAAGGGACCTCCTCGTGGATCATTTACGACTTTCGATGGTTGAGGTCCATTTGCAGAAAGAGCAGCGATTCGCAAATGAATCCTTCTACTTCAGAATTTATTATATTTTTTTACCAATTATTACACTACATAGGAATGAATAAAATTTTCTGGGATAATTGGCACTAAAGCGTCGACCCTGTTCATGTTGCTGGGTCTTTGCGATAATGGTAAGCTATTAAGAGACCAGCATGTGTCTATTTTTATATTCACGTTGATGTGCTAAATTTAAAACTGCAAATTATACGTACTGTTACTGCAATCGTCATCAGGTTCAGTAACGTTTCAATTACGGAATTACTTTCTATTTAATTCACAAAAGATGGAACTATATTCTTTTAAATTAGAATTATTTTTGATTTTCAAGTGGCATTACACCAATTTAAAACTTGCCCCACATTAAGTTGTAAACTCTTTTAAATTCTTGTGTTCCCCGCGCTCTCTTGAGTTTTGCACCATGTACGTCGTAAAACATAGGGTGCGCAGTGAAAGAGACATGGGCTCGTGAGAATTTCGGACTAGGTGCGAAGACTGATCACATATGTGATTACCATTTACGACGTCAGTGATTTATTCAGCATCGTCTCGGCCGGGGGCGTCGTATCCCTTGGAAATGAAAACCGTTATGATCTCCGATGACGGCTTTACGACGGCGGAATGGCGTCAAAGTGGTTTATGGAGATGATTACGTTTTATTACCTAATCTTTGATGGCTCAATGAAGTCGAACATTAAACATATTAATTTATTCAACGGAAGAGCAAATAATTCAGTTAATTTAAATAATGACGTTTAAGAGACGGGCACATCTCTAGATCTAAAATATGTAATTGCAAAATTGTAATTATATCTGTTTTTAACAAAGGAGAAGCTAATCTTTATAAAGATGATTGAATAGAGGTGGATAATGAAAGTGTTGCCACAAAAATACCTCTGTGACGACAATTATGTGACTACCAACACTCAAATCACAGTGCTCAAGATTGTCAAAAAAGTAGCAGGTGAACTGAAGATAATTTTTTTTTGTAAGGGAATAATAATAATAAAAAAATGAATTGAATAAATGAAAACAAAAACTTAGTCTGACTGGAAAGTGCAATGGAAAATATGATGATATTTCTAGTACATTTTGAAGCCTCTTTGATTACGTCAGCCAAAAACAACGTGCGTCTGTGGCTGAAAAACAAAACAGCATCGCTCCACCAGCAGGCATCCTATATCTCCTCAAAGCTTTTCAGTTCTTTGACGTCTCGCTCCATTGTGTTGTCTTTTCATTTAAATTTCGGATTTTCTGCACTAAAATTTTATTACTTTCAAGTAGTTGTGAAATTTTACGCGTCGTGTATGTATCGTTGGTTTGGTGATTTATCGTCTGTGCTCGCATCGCTTACATTGTGCTGGTGACGTCAGCAGTCGGAGACATGATTTTGTTTACTTAATCTATTCTATATTATAAAATTCTCAATTCTATTTTTATTACATTTAATTACTTCACCTTATAAATGATTAAAAAAACCCTTGTGTAATCAAGAGAAACCGAAATAGAGCCAAAACTGTAAAACCGCAGCAATTGGCCGAGTGTCCTGGCATCGCTCCAAAGACCGTTATGGTTACTTTACAGCACAAATTGGAAACTGGAGAAACGTAGCGATAATTAAAAATATTAACAATTTTCTTCTGTTAATTTTCTTGATTGTTAAAGATGTTCGTTTGGACGATGTTCTCCTTGTACAGAACATTTGATAAACATGGCTATCATATTCCTCATGGTAGAACACTTTTTGTACAAATGGTTAAAAATGTCACAGTTCAGGACTCCTGGGAACTCCTGAACGTTCTCTGATTAACATGGTCAAATGTTATTTATTTGCCTTTCAGATTATTATTCAGCAATCGATACATGAAATACCAAATAAAATGTTTATGTTTGTACCAAAAACCAAACAATTACGTGTCTAATTGTTCAAACGATATCCACTGCGGGATATTTACCAACGACTGCCAATTCACCAAGACGTAAGCCGTCTATGTAATTTATGTACGACCTAATAAATCCGTTAGAACCGCACTTGGAGAATGTTGCTCCGTTGATGAGATGGGTCGGCCAGTGAAATTGTACGAGAATAGTCCCCAATACATTGTATTTAATGCAATGGCAACAATTTAGTTACGTGAACGGCGGGGTAATTCTATCCGAGTTACTTATGTAAATGTTTGTTGGGTACAATTTAATGCTAGGTTATACAACCACTTACGTGTATGGCAGGATTTAATTAAATTATATTTGATATAACAATGTTAGTTATTACACAGTAAGATAGGAATAGTCTTGATTAAATTAAAGTTACATACTATAACACATATCATCTATATTTATCCCATCGAATTGTTTTAATAGAACAGGGGCTTATCACATTCGGACCGCGGTTCAAACTCCAACACTCAAATACGCCTACACTACACTTTTAATACATTTTTCATTTAACTAAAGCCCTGTTGATATCAAAAACATTAGAGGGACAATGTGGTCAAGAAAAATCATGACGAATGGTAGGAACTGGAAGAGGGTACATAGACGTGTCACTATACACGCTAATAACTGAACAGCGAAAATTTAAAAAGTGTAAATATAAATGTTTAGTGCTGATTTATCTTTTACAGTCCTATTTTAGTTTTCTTTTGTTTAAAAACTTTAGTTAGTATAAGCTCTTACGTACCTACATCGTCTTCATAATAATTAACGTTTATTAAAATGTCGACAAGCCTTTCAACGGTCTTCTTTATTATATAAGCCGCTTTTTCTACTTTTTCCAAGTCATTTTTCCAACGTCAATGCGCCCCGACTGGTGTAACTTAGTTCAGCTAAAGGCGGGGGTGAATAGGCTTTCATTACGCCACCCTGTTTACCGTCACGCTCAGTATCGCAGCTTGTGATCTAAAAAAAACTGAAATTAACGAGACAAAAGGCTTCTTTGCTTGAAGCTGGGGTTTTTCTTATCTCTATGAAACCGGTACAGACAACGGTAACTAAGTGATTCGATAATTTTAATGCGTACTACCAGTTTGGAGTAGAACACGAAAAATGCTACATACTTTTGTGTGAAGCAAACGAGCCGGTAACATCAATGTGGGTTGCAACAAATTAAGCTGCAGATGCGTTGCTTACCCTAACTGGACACGGGATCGGACAAACAGACAAAACGATATTTCCTTCTATCCATCCCCTCCCCCGTTAAATTCTCCTACCCTTCCCTTCCTTGTCTAATAAGGAAAATCCCATCCTTATTAGGAAAGGATGGGAATGAATAAGGACCAGAATTAGGACTCCAGCACCTCACCTCACTTATCGGACGAAATGTAGAATACTTTAACTGTTAGGGGAAGAGGACTGAAATTAGGCCTCCGGCACCTCACTCAGCAGACGAAACGCAGAATACTTCTACTTCACGCCTGTTTTCTGTGAGGTGGTGGTATTGCACCGGTCCAGCCGGCCAATTCGTGCAATAGATGTTGTTGTTGGGTAGTCCTAAGAAAAGATGGATGGATTGCGTGAAAGGTGACATGATAATGAAGGCCGAAATCCTGTTAAGCTGACCGACCAATGTGGGAAAGGGACAGAGACATGATAATATTAGGAGCTGTGAACATAAGTTCTACAATTACTTATCCTGGATAAAGCTAAGATATAGCTATCTCTCTGATTCTTTATCGTAAAAAATCTGGTATAAATAAAAGCGAGTACATTGAATATATCTATTAACAAGAGCGAGTTGAAAACCAAACAAAGAGGGTGTGAGGCCATACGATAAATAACATTTTTTAACCCGCTCATTTAAATCAGGCGCCGACGTAATCCGTACTGCCCGCTGTGACGAGGCTCGCCCCAAGCAGATTACATTTTTTTTACCACCCTTTATATGCTTACCTTTGAAGTGCGTTTGAATCAATTCTCGTTTTAATTATTCAATAATTTATTTATTCGTATACTTTGATAAAGGTTTAATTTACGGTTAGTACTTTAAAAGATAATTAATCTTAAAAATTCGGTTATTATTTTGAGTACATAAACAATATTTCATAAAGTAATTTGATTGGGAATTTTAATTGGTATATTTAAAAAGTATGTTAAAATTGGGTTTATGAGTGACATTTATCTTCTTGTTTTCAGCGGATAGTCCTCTACTTCTAAACGTAGCCCTCATCCAGAAGACATTTATGTACCTTGTAGTAACTGATGTGCTCCAGACGAGAATAAATGTTAATTTTTTAAAAAGCAAGACCCTCGTTTATACCGCCACCGCCAAGATATTTAAGCTTTTTAGTTTTGAATGATGCGAGGACACATAAACTCTTCTCTTTTCCCGTCGGTTCTTCCTCTTACTATAAGAAGTCTCCATATGATGTAGCTCGTATGATTGTTGGGAAGCTCTGGTCACTTAACACCAGGAGACCCATTTGGCTTCTACAAAATAATACAAAACTTACCAACTCAGTAAGCGTGCCTACCTTTAATGCGTTTTGTTATCCGCGCATCTCATGATCCTTTACTGCGCGGTTAAAATAAACACGGTAATAATACAACTAACAATTCCAAGGTGTCTTAGATACGGCAGAAGAGTTCTGTATGGAAGAATCTATTACAGGAGTAAACAATAACGAGGCTTAATGTATAACAGTGGTAGAGCGGTGAAGTACCACGTGCTCACCGAAGACAGCCGTGAAGTGGATATATGCTTTGCGTTTCATCTGATGAGTGAGAGTTTCTTATCCTTTTGTAATAAGGAAAGGATGGGAAGGAGAAGAGGATTTGACGAAGAAAAGAATGGGTAGGAAAAGGATATATCCATTTTTCTGTTTATGCCTTCAACTGTCTGTATATATTGCTAGGCTTTTAAAAAAACAGCAAATGCTTCTAAGCGCCAAGTAATATGGTCGTTACACATTAACCCTATAATGTGAGGGAGTAGCTCATTGGTTTAACAACCTTTTGAAAGGGATTTAGGGCGCTATTAAAACCTTGGCAATAAAAGTGACCCAGCGACCGGCATCATTACAACTGGATTACTCAGTTTTTTTGTAGGAAATCCTTTTCCGAACGTAAATTCATTAGGAAAAATCCCATGAGCATTTTATACGAAAATTTTAAAAAATATTTCGAAGAGTTGTTTTTTAAGTGATAATAATAAATCAAGCCAATAACTCATCGAGCCCATAATCTCTGTGTAACAAAATGCGCCTGTCCGTAGAAAGCTACCCGTACCAAAAGTATTACAGACAAAATAATTAACTTTCTCAAGGAGGGAACACCTTAGATGAAATTGTATAGGTGAAATAGATAAATACAAATAAATAAATATGCACTCAAGCCCGTACCTCAGAGGGGTAGGCAGAGATAACGTATTTCCATTTTCGCATACATGCTCGTTGGTTGCGGGCACTCCTTATATCACCCTTCTTATATCACTAATCTGGTTGATATAAGTTCTCCTAGGACGTCCCCTGCCAACGCTGCCACTCACCCTCCACCTCCATCGAAGCATACCTTTCTCAATTCTAGTCACAACAGCCACTTTAAAGCCACACTTTTCCCTTATAACGCTATTTTATAGTAAAGAAATCGTACATATTCAACGAATTCCTTGGAAGATGATATTGTTAGAACACGAGAGGGCCAGGATTTTTGTCACTACGAGTTGCCGAGTGAATGCTGCCCAGTAATTTGAACTATAAGCTTCTGCGCAGCATTGACAGCTCGTCCTGTATCCTTCTCCAAGCTGAATGGCATTTTCTAATTCCTAATAGAAAATATGATTCCTTGACAGAATAAAAGTTGATGTTTGTTAATTAAGCTGAAAATATTTCAGTGTAATTATATCAAAACAAAACGTCTCATCCGCTCGAGTTATATTGACAGTTCTGTTTGCTTAGAGGTACGAAAGTAAATGCTTCTATAAGAAAGAAAAAAAGCACGAGTTCCGAGACTCGTTTTGATATTTACATTAACATATTCATATTTTACTACCCTCCTTTGAAAGCAACCTACTTTATTTAATAGTGTGCGGCCTGGAATAACAAACAAATGTATTCCGAAATAAACGAGGCCATTAAAATAAAAACAGTTGAGTCCTTGTCCGATTTACAGCGGCCTCTTTGCGGCCGAAATGGTAACAGACGGGGGGAAAATGCTCAGCGGGGTTGCCAGTTGCCGGAACAGAGTAAAAAAATTCAAATCTGATACAAGCAGCTGTGCTGTGTGCCGGCGGTCCTGTAAAGACACTGTGATCTGTTTATTGTAACTCTACATGTGCACTGTGCTGAGGTTTCGTTCCACTTGGGACCGATCGAATTATCTTACTCTATTTATTTTATTTCGACTTGAGAAGTTAATTTGTATAGACTTAATTGGGTTCTTTATATTGACTCTTTAAGTCTGTATGTTGTATTTAAGTTATATAATATAATTTAATAATTATACAATGAATAAATAATATTTATTTTATTATTATCACGAACTGCGTTATCAAAACGGACCATTGTGTTTATTTTTTTAAGGGAAAATACGTTTTTCATTTATTCAAAAATCAACATTGTTTAGAAAATATGAGAAATTCAATTAAATCACACGAATGGAGTCATTGTCTTTTTTGTTTCTAGTAGTACGTTTATGTAAATGTCTTAACATGAATGGAATTGAAATAATAACGACTTTTAATTACAAGTTCCTTTGATATTTGATATTTTTGAATCAAATTAAAACATAAATCTCTCCAAGAGAACACATAACTCCATATGAACAGTAGTAATTGCGTAGAGGGCACTGGGAGGAAATGATTCAAGGAATTGGCTCTATTCATTCGTCTTAAACGACCTCAATGGGAAGTAAAGTAGCCTCAACTAAGTCCAAAGAGACGGCCACTTAACTTTTTTGTTGCTTCTTCAATAGAATAATCGGAAACATGATTTTTCTTTATGGAGAAATTGATGTTAAAATGTTGTATTACTTCAAGTATTTTATTGTATGTTATTTTATTCCTTTTGCTGTATAGTATCCTTTCAGTCGCTTAACACAATTGGGATGACCAGTGATAAAGAATTAATATTGCTTAAGCAACGTTTATTGATATCTCATCTGTTATGGGTGGAATAAATCGGAGAAGCACAAAGCCCTTACAGAATAGATGTATTTAAAGTATTCTTGTGATGAGTTCACTTCCCTTTGAGTTTTTTGTCCATAAATAAAGTGTTTATCAACATTAATCTTAGTGATTTTATTCTTTCAAATGGATTACAAATTTATTTTCTATAAACGAGGAATCAATCAATTGGATCAAAGTAGAACAATCGGTTGCAGATGGTGACTGTCTGTCTCGCCCCACGAACCCGCCATCGGGTAAACTTCGACCGTACAAATAAACGAAACCCACTCGTTTCTCAGGAAGCGATCGGTTTCCATTGCGTAAATAAGAATCCGAGCTCGTTTACACGACACGAGATGCCGAACAAATATTAACATGCTCCCAATTCCTCGCTTTGTAAGTTCTCTAATGGCTTCGGGTCGATAAAAATTTATAGAGATATTTAGATCGCAAGTTAATAGAAATAGTACTTAGTAGCGTCATTCCAAACTGTTCTGAAATCATCTCTGACCTTTCAACCTTCAAATTTCTAAATTTAAAACAATCTCATAGAAATATCTAATCGAAGTTGCACTGTACAACAACTCATGTGAACACAAGCGAAGTAGGATCTAGTAGTTGTACTAATAGCAATTGTTATCATTCCGTTGCCATTTGTCACAAGTTTTGCTTTCATATCCATTTGCTTGTTTGATTACAAAATTGTCTATACAAAAATAATTCAAATAGTTCTTTGAAACACTCCCTGTATAGTCCGGTTAAGTTATCACGAAAAGGGTACCCTTGGAAAACTTAGATATTGAATAAAAAATTTGCACCCGTGGGATCGATGGGGACGTTACACAATTTCATTATAATGGTATCCCTTACGTTCATGGAGCAGCTTCTTTGGAATTTATGCCTATTTTGAACTATATAGTAGACAGATTAAAATGTTGTATTTCAATTCAATTTACGCGTTCACTTATTTCTGTATCTAACCAACGCACTGCTTCGCTTTCCTTTTGTTTTTTGTTACCAGCGAGCTACCGCTGTATGCGTATTGTTTTTTCCTATTCATTTTATCCTTTAGCATACCACTATATGTAAACGGTTGCAGCAAATCCGACTTTTTCGTTACTGTCCAGCGAACCGCGACCTTTTCTGCTTTGTCGTACTTTTATTTTATTTCTAAAATGATGACCGTGACATGGGGACGCAGACCGTGTCAATTAATTTTCTGACGCTCAAACTGTTTCGTGGAATCTCGATTTTGTTTGAAAAAAAATTTAATAGGCATTGTGATTCCATCAATTACATCAGTATTGAGAAGATGATTAAATTTTAACTTTCATAAAAACAAAACAATGTCTTAAAGAGATGAAATCCTTGGAACATTTAGTAGTTGAACTATGAAATTTAGTTCTAACGATGTATTGTGAACTGAAACATGTCCTGCCTAAATATTGTAAGCTTATTCCCATGACCAGTGAGGCTTATCACTCTTTCCGGAGGAGCGACGTCCACTGTATTGGGCTTTGCTCTTGAGTTTTTGGTCTACGCTACGTGTTATTTAAAATCATATTTTTAAATCAATAGACAGTGTTACAAGGATATTAATATGACATAACACTTGTGGGATAGATGAATAAAATATTTTTTAATAAAGACTTGTGCCGCAGATGCAGGCAAACTTTGGTTATAAATTTTCGTGCAGTAAAAATTTGGTAATTTTAAAAAATTTAGATTGTTTTATTACACTTTATAACATATTTATACGGCATTCGAATAATATATTATTATTTCCTGTAAGAAGGTTTTATTTAGTGAACTGGATAGTATAAAATAATATAATAATAATAATTTTATAAGAGATTATTAATTTCAATTCATATGCAATAAGGTAAATACCCAATGAGTCGAGTATGTAACAAGCAGCAGATTATTTAGTATGCTGAACAGTATGTAACTATACTTGTGTTATCTGGACTGGTCAGTACGACTTCATATTATATCACTATTGATAGGTAGAAAGCTTAAAGGCTTATAAGTCTCGAGGACTTGAGGACTGGTGTGACAGTGGAAGTATTTTACTCGTATATTAATGGAAACACGCAAATAAAAGCACATCGGCACTACAGCAACAACATCCTTAAGTCACTTTGATCGTCAACTCGCGCCAGTGACTACCAGCTTAGCCACCGCTTGGGAGGAATTGGTGGATATGTCTTTCTTCTAAATATTTTTAAACTTTTGTTTTCCTCAGCGACAAAATTACATTACTCTTTACGAAATTGCTCCAGTGGATGCGCGCTAATTCCGCAAACTTGGCGGCAAACCGTCGAGGACACCTGGCGGCTATTTTGGAAACTTTCCAACAAGATTCTTTCTTATTTTACAACCTTTTGAATCGTTTATCTCCGCGGTGCTTAGAGACGAGTGTGTCTCAAACTTTTTCCCGATTGGCCGTTTTTGTTTTCCTTTTTACGAAACTTCGTCGATCATTCCAAAGTTCAAGTTTATCGAATTCGAATTTTGTATTTTTTTCTCATCGAGCGGAGGGAATGAGTTTTGTTTTTTTTGTGTTGCTTTGCCCCATCCCCGCTTCTGTTACAAATTCTCTAGACTTCTACGAGAGCCTATTCAAATATTTTTTCTTCGTCTCTTGAGACTTTTATCAAGTATCTTTTTATCTTCACTTGAACAAGTTTATGAATAGTAACTATGCAACTTTGCTGCCGATTTTCTGGACTTTGCTTTTTTGTCTTTTTTTTCGAAGAATGATCTGTTATTATACGACTAAAAACAATTCAACACCGACGTTTCCGGCCACGATGATATTCAACGACGTTCTTACGGATTTCCTGTCCTGTCCTGGCTCACATATCCGCCATGTTTAATGTGTCGCCAATCAGAAGAAAGGCGATATGCGTACATGTATGATGATGGAGAGGTGTCACAGGTCCAAATGGAAAACCTTAATCTCTGCCTATCCCTATGTGTTAAGGGCGTGAGCGCATATTTATTTTATTTGGTTATAGCATTACATTAATCTTGTCTAAATAAAATTTCTAGGGAATCAAACTGACTACTATCACTTTGCTATTACTTACTAAGTAAAACCACCAGCGGAGACATTCGACCGCAAGTGGCCGTGTTGTGCAATCCGAAACACGTGACACCGCTCATTAGTTCCCGGTCGCCCCAACCATTTGTCAAAGACTCACCTACGATTCAATGATAAATGCACACATAACGTAACTTGGACACGATTTCTATATCGAGTAATATGTACTTGTTATTTATTGATTCTTGTGTAGTACTGATATCCATCTCTGGATTTCCATTTGTCACGATCCTGGCACATCTCTCGCTTCTTCTACATTCATACATCTACGTAATACATGCTCGTCGATTATGGGTGCTCCTTATATAACCCTTTTTTAGTAAGCCGCTAATCTGATCGATATAAGTTCTAGGGCGTCCCCTACCAACACTGCCACTCACTTGCGCTACATACATTTGTTCCGTTATTACTAATAAATTAGTAATTTAATATTGAATAAATATAATTTTGATTACACAAAGGCTGAACAAACAAATGTATACTTTCATGTGAAATGCCAACGAAACAATTATTTAATTTGATAGTGAGAGGAGGAGCAATGTAACAGACATTCCTTGTGCAAATAAAACTGAGACATTTTGGAATTTTGCGTGAGAAAATGCTACGCCAGGCGTCCCCGAGGTTGTCCGGGACGCGATCCCTTTGTCCAATCGAGCCGAAGTCACCGCTAGCTCGTACTGCTAAGACAATTTGCTTTCCAAATTCTGTTATTGTTTCAATAAAATGTTAAAGGATATTGGGTTGCTTAATTTTTCGAGACATTCAGATCAATATGAGTGTTTACTTTAGTTACACACATTACGGTAATGCGATAATGATAGCGAAGTATTTACTTGCTATTTAGATATCCCATCTGTTTTATTAAATATACCATTTTCAACTTCGACTAGCTGGCAATAGTGACCAGACACGTTGATCTAAAGACCACCTTACAATTTACTATACATGTTGTTTCCATCACCGGTGAAGAACATTTTCCGCGGTCACAATTTATCACAATTTTAACCGCACTCTTAGAACAATAAAGATTAGATATAATTAAATAGAAGAATAAGCAAAAGTATGTTTAAGACAAACAGACAACAGGAGTCTCTTAAGTGTTCTAAGAACTTCTCAAGAAATAATGCTTGAACAATCTTGTTATGTAACGTTGTAAAGCCAAAGGTGGCTGGTGACTTTGGTTGACTGATTTGAATTATGGTCATTATTGTTTCTTTGGACGGTTACAATCAATAATATACCGCAGAAATTCGGACCCACTAAACAATTTAAGACCAAACAACAGCATATTGAGGACATTTTCTTAAAGCAGCTTCTAACTTAATTACGGATTTAGGTGAATTCATTTTTGTCTTATTAAAATGAACTAGATTATTAACTTTGCTTTTTTCCCTTTTATGTTTAACACTTAAATGTTTATAGTGAACATAAAATTCAATGGAGCCGTTTCAAGCATTATGGTTTTTGATATTTTATATTGGACAATTCATTATATCAACAGCGATAATAATAACGATTGCCTAACGACTGTACACTTTGTTAACGAGTAGTGATGTAGATCGTGGGCGTTTATCGATAGAATTATCTTTATTGTATTAAATTATGACTATCGATATTTTTATTATAGTTACCGTTTGTTAGTTAAAATTAACAATCGTTTACGGCACCAAAGGTCATTGAAGCGCATTTCACGTACATAATTTCTAATCGTACGTAACGAATGTTTTTGAATAGAGCAAGGGGGTCTAGCGGGGCAGTGGGCAGCTCGGTACTCGGCCCTCGATGAAGCTTAGTTTGCACACTCGAATGCTAAGGGTCGACGCGCCGTATAAAAACACGTGGGTGTCGTTAAATAAATATATAAATTTATTTAGCATAATAGAATCAATACAAGATATAGTCTAGAAATGTTATAGTAAGATCATCAGTATGCGAATACATTACATAAACTAAAAACCGCAAAAGTGTCACGTAAATATTTAGCAGTGTACCACATGTTAATGTGATCAGGCGCACTCTCACTTGTAGACAACCCTGGCACATTTGCGACTGCCAGTGTGAACACCGACACGGGCGGCGGTGTCACCCGCAATCAAAGGCGTTGTCCAACTGTATGATTGTTTAAACAGTGGTACTGCCTACTATGTGCTATGTTTATGAGTTCCTACTGTCTACCATAATAGGCATAATACCAGTACATATACTATGTATATACTTATTATATCAACTGTTTGTATTCGTAGGGATACTGGCAAGTGCTCTTAGATGACAATATTAAAAATTTAAACAAAAATATCGTTCCAGGTAAATTATGACCAGGAAAGAAATAATATTATAGTAGTGAACCGCCCGGCTTCCCCCGGTTAGCCGTTTCAGAATCTATAGGGAAGTTTGTCTTTTATATACGTAGATATGCACCCTGATAGTAAAACGTATCCTACGGGAAGCGAACATTTTTCGGGATAAAAAGTAAACCTATGTCCTATTCCAGACAATAATCTAAATCTCTGCCAAATTTCATCCAGATCCATTCAGCCATTTTTGCGTGGAAGAGAAACAAACATACAAACTTTCGCATTTATAATACTACTAGTATGGATATTAGTATAGATTTTTCTTAATTACTCTTGACACTGTGAGGTCATTGATCTCCAGAAAAAACAATGATTATTCGAAGCTCACGGGAAGTCATAAAACATGATTTATTAACAATCGCACTCGGACAACATTTTCCAAGTCATTAATTCTATCTGCACTGAAGTTGAAATGCATAACATTTTGTGGTCACCGTGGGCGAAGGTCACCACCTACGATCTCTGCGAGGCTATTGTACATACTGTTATGTATGTACACATATATGTTCTACGTCCATACATACACTGATCATATATCTGTCAAACTCGTTTCAACTTAATCATTAAAAGGGAAATAATATCCTAGAAGTAATATCCCTACTAATATTATAAAAGTTAATGTAAGTTTGTTTGTTACGCTTTCACGAGAAAACTACTTAACCGATCGTCATAAAACTTTGTACACATATTCTTGGAGGTATTAGAAGTAACGTAGGATACTTTTAATGAAAAAATATGTATGTATGTTCCCTATAGACCTATAGATTTCGAAACGCCTGGACCGATTTACAGAGATTGTCCAGTTTGACACGTTCCTGTGTTTGGTAGCGATCGGATCAACATAATTAGTGGTACCCGGGTGAAGCCGGGCGAATCACTGGTAGTAAATAAATAAACGAATAAATGTTAGCACAAGCGAGTAACGCAGATAAGTAGGCAGAGATCACGGATTTCCATCTGGATGATCCTGGCACACTTCTATTGCTTCATCTACATCCATAAATCTACGCATACTCGTCTGATACGGGTACTCCTTAGATCGGTTATTCTTTAGTATGTCTGTCTATGTATTGTATATGTAACACTGCCACGCTATAATCGTTATTGGCTACGTTTGCCACGAAAATTTCTATACTCTTTTACTGAACGACCAGCATTCAAGAGTTGTAAGGAGCGGTATTTCAATTTCAATTCAATTTAGGTCCTTCAAGAAGAAAGCGTACTCCTTCCTTAAAGACTGGCAACGCATTTACAGTTCCTCTGGTATCGCGTATGTTCATAAATGTTAGTAGTTTCGCAGCTTGTTTGTCCCCATATAAAACAGTGTAAATTTAGCTATTATTGGCAAAGTACTGCGACGTTATAATTAGCGTCTACTGAAGTCTGTCGCACTCGGTCAGTATTCAAAAATCTTACAATTCTTCGCACTCCCTTTTGTGTTTATTACTTCTGTAGTGGAGTTCCGTAAGAACATATAACAATCATATTACCAACGAAGAGTTTAAGCTTGTATGTAGGCGTAGATCGTTCCTCACGGAATTATTGGATCCGTTAGAAATGTTATTTTAAATGAATTCAAATCCATGTTCCTTTGCCCACGTCCGCCCCGTCTCGTCGCGTGGAATTAGTATTGTTTATTTTGACTGTATCTGACGTAAATCTGTGAAACATTGTCAATTATTACAAGCTTTAGTCGTTGGATACTGACAATATATAAGCTCGTAAATAATGTAATGCGTTATAAGGGAAAATTACGACTTAAAATATGATATGACTAGAATTGGGATGGTATACTTCGGGGGTTCGGGCATGTTGCAAAAGTGAGTGGCTTTGTTGGTAGGGGATGCCCTATGAGCACTTACATCGATTAGATTAGTACCTTACTAAAAAAAGGCTATATAAGGAGCATCTATAACCGACGAAACGAGACTCTAGGTCACAGGCGTGAGCGCTATTTATTTAGATATGTGTAATTCGATGCACGTGTTCTTATCTATTCCTTCAATGACCAAACATACGTTTAGTGAGGTGAGCAAAACCGCTAAGTATCCTAAAACATGCATGTAATGGACTGTTCTATTGTTGACAAAACATTTTAAAGCTAATGCGCCGTGAGCCCGGCCATAATGCGACAATTGACTGTCAACGTTAAATATAAACAACTTGTTATACGTCCGATTTACCGCGCTTTTTACATCCAGTATTGTTTGCTTCAAGGTTCACAAGAAATATCTACAAATAGGTGCACCAATCTAGTTTTGTATGTATATTTGCAAAATAATCAAGCTAAAATGTACCTTAAAAATATTAACTTAAAGTCGATTATGCGTTGGATTCGTATTAATGAGAAAAAACAAGTCGAAGGGTCACTGTAATCGGCTTACTAATTGATCCTTTGACAAATGGACATTCGCTCGCGTCCAACTGAGCTACGAGTAATCGACTCGGGAATCGGGAAGTATTGTATTTCGGTTATCTTATCTTAATCTTTCCGGTAGAGGCTCTAATTAAAGAAATCGTACAGTTTGTGCCGCCATTTCGTTTCTATTATTCAGAGGGTTTCGCCGGTGCGGCGGGTAATCTAAAATCTTCTATTTTCCTTGAGCGAATCTTTTACTCGACCGAATACGTAAGTAATTGCTGCTAATGAGCCGACAGATTTCCAGAATTATTTTCTTCGTAAAATTTATTCCGGATAAAATCGATGAACCGAAGAATGATTTTCCAATTGGTGTCAATATTAATGTTGCCTGCGGCTTTACACTGCGACTTAGCAAACTTAAGCTTACTTAAACTACTCAACCGATCATCACGAAACTTTGTACACATATAAGGAGTAGCAAGCAGAGATCCACTAGTTCCAATAATTATTTTATGATGGTACGATAATACCTGAAATACATTCACGTAATACCTTTATCTCTACCTCGATTGGAATCATCATCTCCCTGTCCTTTTCCCACTCATGTGGGGTCGGCACAATATTATTATTGTAGTCCATACTCTAAGTTACATCTAGTTTTGACTACAGTTCTTACGGCCGGCCTGACGCCAACCCTCCTCGGGTATAATTGGTTATGCTAAAGTCTTGTTTTATCAGTGTGATGAAAGGCAATTCTGTTGTCAAGATAGTCAAATATTGCTAAGATTGGTCGGGCGCATCTCTTCGCGTCAGGTTCGTCATTACGTGATCGTCATTTCGCATTCATCTCTTCTGTGACGATAATCCCGCGCTAATTCCCATTTCTGAACCATCGTCCTCTTCTGTTTACATGGAATTCCGGCAGTATCTCTTCTATGTAATATAATACATGAAATACATCGACGTTATTATTATTTCTGGCAAACAATACTTCAATTTTTTCGCAATTCATCACTACGAATATTATAAAAATCAATGTAAGTTTGTTTGTTACCTTTTTTCGCGAAAACTACTCAACGGATCATCATGAAACTTTGTACACATATTCTTGGAGGTATTAGAAGTAACATAGGATACGTTTTTGAAAAAAAGTATATCAAAAGCGAAGTATGTATGTTCCCTATAGACCTAAATACTCCGAAACGGCTGGACCGATTTCGATGAAATTTACAGGGATTGTCCAGATTGGCACAGCGGGTGTTCCTGTGTTTGGTAGCGTTCGGATCAACAAAATTAGTGGTACGAAGGTTACTAGTCAAATATATTTATGATGTACGATAATATTCGGGTTTTTACACGAATAATATTTCACTCTTGAAAGCTTTTAATTAGGCGTAACCTTTACGAACGTGTGGGTAGAACTAAATTTGATGAAGACATAGATAATGTGCCTTATGGAGGGGACTGGTTCGACTTTAATGAGAGGAACAATGAGGTTGATTGTAAAAGACGTACGCTAATTATAGCTGTGAGACGTGTGCACGTAATTAAGCCTTAATTTTACGCCAACCTTTTTGTCGGTCGTAGTCGCTGTCGTGTGTTCCGTCCATTGTTCTATGCCTCTAATGTTCTATGGACTATTATGTTGGCGGTCATTGTTTTTTAATCTTCAATTTGTAAAATGTTTTGTGATGTATAATGTATAATAAATAATGTACTTTCACTTTTTAAAATTGCGTAAATATTTTGTATGATATATGAATGTTCAGATGTGTGAATGGGTACGATAGAAAAGTTGCCTAATAATGCTAAGGTGCTGTCTACATCCGACCTACTACATAATGACAGGTGCGATGAGTGCGGGGAGCGTGGGAAGCGCGGGGAGCGCGTGGAGCGCGGGGAAAGATGGAACGAGACCGGCCGCCGAACACCGCACAAAAAAGAACTTTCGACCGACGCCGTTATTGCTTCTAAATTCAAACATTGTTAAAATAGATAATATAAATTATTGAAGTTAAAATAATTATGAAGAAAAGTTTGTTTTTATAAACAGATACGCAATGTGCGTTCAGTGTCTACTAACCAAAGGTGACCTTCAGCTAAAATGGTTATTGAAGTGAAAACTTCTTAAGACGCGTTAGACGATATTTGCTAGACCAAAATGTTAAAGGTGCACATGCGCAATGCGCGCAACAATATGTTAATTTGAATTTGTTACAGATTCCACATTTTTTTCTCGTATTCAATTTTCAATTTTATTGTCATAATGTTTGGGTTCATTTTTGTTGACGATTTATTTATTCTTGAACTATTATCGCGCCTTCCCAATTGTTTTGAGTTTTGACTTATGCCTAATTCTTGTGTTTTTTTATTATAAACAGCAAATTCAAAGTATTCAAACACAATTCTTAGGAGGAATCAAACAGATTTCCTATACTGAGCGAGACCTGTACAAGAAAAGAGGTGGATCGAAGTCGCATAGAAGATAAGATGTCGGGAACGATTCGATTTTATCTCGAGACGATATTGAAGTCGATTTTAGTATCGATCTCTTGAACACTTGTTGCGTCCCGATCGGACGATTGCACGATACATTACGGCGATACGTAAAGAGACAAAGTTATCGCCTGCCGGGGGATTGCCTGCCTTGTTCCCGAACATTACTCGATAACATCATGTTCCAATAAATATATAACTTTGTAGTGTAAATGTACACAAGTAATTCTACTTGATATTATGAATTCCCTCTCTCGCAGAGGAGGCCTGTGTCCCTGCAGTGGGAAACATTCTAGAAAAGGCCGATTTATTATTATTATATTATTATTATGAATGCGAAAGTTTGTGTCATTGTGAGGATGCTTGTTACTTTTTCACGACAAAAATTCTGAATGGATTTTAATGAAACTTTACAATAATATATATGTTATTCTGATGTATAAGCATACATCAGAATAACATATGAGCTATAATTTATAAAGACACTGTGTGAATTGTCCAAAATATAACGATAAGTGTCAAGTAAGGAGGAGAAAATTCCGCCATATGCGAGCTATTCTGCTGTGCGCTGTATAAACCATCGGAGTTACACATATAAAATGTATAATGGAAATGTTTACCTTAAATAGTCCAACAAAAAAGCCCACGACAGCATGTATCTATCTTTTATGTGTAAGCCATTATCGTCGAAATAGTAAACCATCTATTAATTATAGGGCTGAGTGAAGTTTGCCGGGCTAGCCACTATATTCTAAAACAAAGTTATTTACTTAAGTGAGTTAGTTAAATTTATTAAAGTTAAAATAACTCAAAGTTTTATTATGGGTTTGTTCGGGCATGTTGAAAGGATGAATGTAGAGAGAATAACAAACAACAAATTTATGTTGCAAAAGTGAGTGTCAGTGTTGGTAGGGGACGCCCTAGAAGAACTTATATCGATCAGATTAGTGACTTACTAAAAAAGGGCGATATAAGGAGCACGGACAACCGACGAGCATGCGTAGATGTATGAATGTAAAAGAAGCGAGATAGGTGTGCCAGGATCGCGCCAAATGGAAATCCATGATCTCTGCCACTGTGGGTTACGGGCGCGCATATTTATTTATGGGTTTGCATTGTATTAAATAATGAAAGCTTTCACCAATACAACCGTATCGATTACAATATTACCTCGAGTTTGATAGCGGAAACTTCGCCTCTTAAAAGGGGAAAATGTCTAAAACACACAAAAGAATATTCTCTTTGCAAATAAAGTACTCCCGACCCTAATACAATATTGAATAAAACGATCGCAATCAGCATTGTTTTGATCTTGAGCCGAAAAGGTAAAATTAATAAATTCAGAATCGTAGCTCTGCGTAAACATCTTGAGGGGACTGGAGATAATGGAATTGTTGAGAAAAAACCGAATTAAATAAAACTTTCTATATTACAGTCACCACTCGCCATATTCTTGATATTTTATTTCGGTCAAAAGGAATTTTTTTATCCACCTTAATATGAATTCTCGACGAGTTGGAATTGTTGCGCTCGCGAACGGTGGAACTCTTAACGAAGTAATGCCATTCACTTTACACTGGCGCAATATGTTCTTCTAGCAGACGAGCTGATAGGAAACTGTGTGAATTTCACAGTCGATATTATCTGCATTAATTAAATTAATTGCCTTACGCGTGCATAAAAATATAGTAATCTGTCAACGACAGTGAAATTATTTTTTATTTTACTTTGATTACGGAATTGCTCTGTCTGTCTGTTTTCATTTAGTTAAAATGTTTCGTCTTTAGAACTATAATTTGTTAATTTGATAAAGCTAACGAAAGGAAAATCGATTCAAGAAGTAAATGATAAAGTAATAATAAATCTCGCTTAAACCTTTGAATTTGTGGAGGTAAGAAATTCTATGGAAGACAGTCGTGTTAGCAAAAAGCAGTCTCTAATCAAGGAGGCTCCTCGAGACGCTAAAAGTTGCGGTTATAATGCACAAGTGACTCCGCCGGGCGCGCCTAACTCGATTCTTGCGCTCCTCCATTGGCAAATTGTAATGTAACGAATTTGAAGCCATTCCCTCTGTGCATTATCTCTCTGCTTCCTAATCTCGTTTTATGCGATGCATTGAGAACTGTAAGGCGTTCCGTGAGAACATACTTAGATTTTTTTTTAATTTAATAAAATGTTAGTATGATTTATAATGTAAATTGAACATATCGACTATCAAATTAAACTAGTTTCAACTGGTTTAATAAATGTAGTGGTAATGAACGAAAACATTATAAACAAATGAAGACACAGTTCTTTACAACGGCTGCCAAAGAGTGTAACTGAAAGACGGAGATGTACCGTACAATTGTTATGCCACGACAGTACCCTTGAAGGTCGTAGTATTTCTTTTTTGAATTGAACCACTGCTGACGGTAAAATCATTTTCAGTCTCCGAGTTAGCAGAGGTTCAAGAAGTTAAATATATTCTATTAAAAAAAATATCAATGGCACTAAAGAACAAAGCAAAAGACATTTCGTCGAAAAAACACCCAAAGCCTCATTAAAACTGAAATCATTAAAAAAAGTTCTTGAATGCGACGTCTTGAAAATTTCACGAACTTCAAATCAGACGGGCCTCGGTGAGTCAAAATACTGTGTTAAAAGTCGGAGGCGGGGAGTGGAAGGCGCGGGGCGGAGCTGCAATCGCTCGTTATTTGAGCGGGTACACAATGTGGAGTGAGTGGATCCTCCAAACATGTCCCAGACACGTGTTTGCCGAGCCGTTGTACACCTGGCCTTCAGGGGATTGTGTACTGGAACACCCCTACCATGTATTCTCAATCAGAACTCACTGTCGAAATTACGTATACATTCATAAATACACACTTTCGTCCGTAACTCAGGCTGAGGTTAAGCAATTACAAAAGGCACCGTCCCGGCACACATGCGTGCTCATCGGTTAAGGCTACACATAATATTTTAATAACCCGATTTATATGTTAAATTAGTACGTAATTATAATGTAAATGGAAGCATACATAACCTCTGAACTAAAAAGAAATTTCAATGCACATCATAAATGTTAAGATTAACCATCCGAGAGGTAAAATGCAGGACAGGTCGGGCCGCGCCTCACGTTGCGAATTCACCCACTCACCCTGAGGACGGACCTCTGTCAGACCCGAAAGTTGTCGTTACAAAACACCGAGAGAATAAAACACGAACTTGAGTCTTTATATTTGCAATATTTTCATAAAAAAACCTTGTTACTACATCTTCTGTTAAATTAATCACTTTTAATTTAAAAACGAGTACCTTAATGTTCGTCGAGATTCGTGCGAGTTCGGTATCCGCATTACATTAGTAGGGCTATGTATATTTGCGTATCATACGTACATTTTTGAATGGGACCGGAACCACGGCAACTGCTTTTTGATTTTCAAATAAGATACGGTTTGCTGTGTCGAGCTCGAGTTGTTTATTGAATGCAGAATTTTAAGACAACCTCTGGGGGGTTTCCTGTTTACGATTTTGCTGTTTGGTTAGTTGCTATTACTTACGGCATAAGTAATATATTTGCACAACTATTCATAGATGTAGTTACAACATAATATGTCTGACGGAATAATCATTATATAGTTTCGTTAGTTCTGATTGTATTGTTGAATTTAGATGGTTTAGTTTGAGCTAAGTCCTCGGAGAAAAAGTAGGAGATAGTTAGAGAAAGAACAGAAGCTAACATGGGAAAGAAATTAGGCTTTTAAATTTACATACTCAAGCATAAATGCACAATTCAAAATTTCCGTGAGGTCGCCATAGTCCTTCAATAGAATTAGGGCTACCAAAAGAGGTCTATTCACGTAATTCCAACAGGGTTAAACTTTGTTTAATATCTGGTAACGAATAAATTTGAATAGGTTTATAAGTTAGTTTATCCAGAGGGTTTTTGAAGTTAAAAAACCTTAAAATTACAACCTCGTACCTAAAGAAATTATGCAACGATGAATTTTATTCGATATATTAATGTGTGTGGAAATAAACATATGTCAAGTTTAGAAATGATCGGCCGAGCTCGAACAGGTCTGTTGAAAAAATAACAAATGAACGTGACCTTTGCGCCAATCTAAAAAGGGGATTTTTAGAAATAACGAACTGGGTCCTTGATTCTAAAATAATTGCTATTGACTCACCCTTCAAAGTCTCTGACACCCTAACAGTTCGATATTGAACTCCTAATTGGAGAACAGTTTAGTGGAATTATATAATCTTGTAATTTATTACAAGATTATAAAGAGTATAAAATAAAAGTCCAGTTAATATATCTATAGATTACATAGACGAAACGCCCTAAACTAATTTGAATAGACTCGAGAGCTGACACTCTAAAGAAACGCGATATAAAGAGTACACGTGACGGACACCAGGAAGATGTAGAAGGAGCGAAAGAGACATAAACCTGCCAAATCAAAGCTATAACCTTTTACGGTAGTTGCTTTAAATTACAAATGGTTAGCTTATAGGTAATGGGCGTCTGTGACGCTTGTACTACTAGTAATAGTCTTGGAAGGGTTATCTGCTAAGGTTGTTGAACTTACCGTATATCTGGCTTATTTTGGAGTTTGGCAAGTGACCGTAGCAATTGGTCGAAATAAATCTACTCCTGTATAATCATTGGAATATATGTGCATACAATTATCAAAGCGTAACCAATAAAGAATCCAGCATTTTCCATAACTGCATTATGTGTTTAGAGTTGGCGTGATCTTGGCACCTCTCTCGCTTCTTATACATTCATACATCTACACATACATGCTTTCTGTTATGAGTGCTCCTTATATGGCCCTTTTTTAGTAAGCCAGTAATCTGATCGATATAAGTTCTTCTAGGGAGTCCCCTACCAACACTGCCACTCACTTTTGCTACATAAATTGGTTTCGTTATTCTCTCTTCATTAATCCTTTAAACATGCCCAAACCACCGAAGCATACCTTTTTCAATTCTAGTCACAACGTTTTCTGTATGTTTCAACAATTTTATGCTTATCGTAAGCTTCTTTACGTCAAGGCTTATATCCTACCTAATAGGGGATATCTAATACCGATAAAAACTGATTTCTATAAATGATATAGAATGAATCAAAATAATGTTTCATTTAATTTGTAATCAATTCACAGTGATCCCTAAAATGAGCCCATAGCATCGAAAGCTGTAAGGTCATTGTATTATGTACCATAGATAACTACATCAATCATAGATGAACGATGTCGTTCCGGAGACTGAGATATAATGCTTCGTTGCAGTAATTGGATCTCCGGTTGCTCAGCGCGAGAGATGAAAAAAAAATATTTTGCTCTTCGTAAAAATTACTAACATCCACCATGTTTAACATTATTATGACGTCACTCGTCTTTTGTTGTTTCTATCACTTGTATTGAACGTTACACATTTCTGCTACAATGTTTTCGTTAGACATATTGGAGTGTCTAAGGGTAGTTGTAACTAATTATCGTACGTAATTTTAGTTCATAGGCGTGGAACAACAATAATCACTTGTCGCAGCTTCTAGGATTTATAGTGTCGCAATATACTAGATTCCAATAAGCGAGGGCATATTTTAGCATCAGAGCAGACAGCAGACAGATATATATTGACGCATCCGAATTCGAGAGCGCACGGCCATCTGCGCCGCGTGTAAAGAGAAGTTATGCTTTCAATTTGGTAGCCGGCACTAGGTGTTATTACATTTGCCGACGGTACATGACCTCGGTACGAATATAACGAATATCTGCATATGCAACGTTTTCTCTTTGTTTCCTGTTCCTTGTGTTACATATTCTATTATTACTTCATTTCCTCGCGTGCTCCAAGCTGAAGTTATATTCCTATAATTATATGAAGGAACTAGAATTGAAATATAAAATACAGAAAACTGTTACAACAACCTTTCCAAATCTTTCGTCTTTAATCTGTATTTAAAATAATATAAATTTAAAAGGCGTCCGATAAAACTTACAAATGACTGTACTGGTCATTTCGTGATGAATGAAATTCCGGTTTAATTGAATTCCGGTTCCAACCCTCTCCCCCTTCCCATCCTCTCCCCCTCTGCACGCATCTGCAAAACATTTTAGTTTTGCGGATGTCTATAGGTAGCGGATGTCACATGATATCAGTTGAACCGAATGCTCACGTGTCCCCTTCAATTACCATAAAAAAAAGATCTATGCGTAAATGCAGATTGCTCGAATGTATCGTAAGTATATGTTGAAGAACCAATGCCCGTATGACATTTACTGACAGACATAATTTAACTGCTTGCTAACTATGAGAATTTGTCCGGGACTCTCGTAAATTTAGCCAAATGCCAAAGTGACGTGCAACATTAATATATTACGAGGCTTACGACGCCGCGACCCAAATTCGAAATGTTGGAACACATGTCCTCCGCTCTCGTTGTAACGTACAGTTGATATCTTCAAAGAAAATTTTCTTGAAAGAATTTTCAGGATTGAATATATTCTAAATTACATTAAACAATTACATAAACTAGAAATAGTTGTTAGGTCATCTATCTAATATATATACTCTTTAAAAATAAAAGAACGCCTCCAGTTTTTTGAAGATTTTTGCATATACTTTGTAAATACATGTAGGAATGATGTAGTGAAACGGAACGTAGGATGAGAGAGCGAGACAGACGTAATGTTAGAAAGGAAGGAAGAACAGAGATTGAAGATAGCTGCGGGTGTGCGTGTATGAACAAGTTATATTACAATATAAGAAGATTTAAATAGTTTGCTTTCGTTTGATTACAAGCCCATCCCAAAAAATCACCACACTACGTTCATGTTTACGAATAATTTTATACTTAGAAAATTTTCTCGTCTACTTCAAATGGCTTCTCGTTTATTTACAAACTGACAACGAACAGTTCTCGTCTGTAACATTATCAGAAATTGAAACATCTCTCGATCCCTAATTTATATTCGTCCGACGTCCTCGGCGGGTGGTCACGAGGCTTACATTCGGGCCGTCACAATGGATTGGCCTTAAAAATAAACTCGATTGTAGAATGGAACCTTCGAGAATAGGCCTGACGTTTTTATCGATGGGAAAAACGCCTTCGACTTACGTTTCGCAATTGTACTCGAAAGATGATAAAATAAGTTTCATTATATCCCATATATGGACCTCGTCTGAACTTTAATTTTTTTGCCATTGTGTTGTCACATGATTAATGAATCTATTCCGGCCTTAATCATTGCATAAACAAAATGTAAACATCAAGATATGACCTTGTTAATACACACTGCTATTATTATTTTGTAAGTCAACGTAATTCCGTAGTTAGTCTTTCACCCTCTCCTTTTATATTCCCTAAATTAAGCCCTAGTGCATCCTCAGATAGGATAAAAACCCTTATTCTAACTTTAGAGCAATAAATACATGTTCTCCATCAAAAAGTAATGTTCAATCCATATTCATTGAGCAGGTATTACGCGTGTAATGAAGGAGCTTTAATTTCTCAATAATTAACTTCTTGACAAAGATTAATGCCCGAATCTTAAGCGAGTTCAAAGTGAGATTAGAAAGTAACGCGCGTTGAATTATTTGGTTAGAATCAATCATTATTATGACCTAATTTTTCATCAGCTAATATAGTTATCGACCTAGTATAATATTGTCCACCCACTCACTCATTCCGGTCATTATTCTCTGGCCCTTATCGCGGTGCACTGACAGAGGGATTGGCGTACACTGTTTATGATATCCGTCCAAAGGAAAAGCGAACACGATTTAATAATATTACATAACTCGCCTTTCACGGCGTCATCATTTTAAGCGTCTTGGCTACCTATATGTCATTCATGGAACTTTCTACATTATATTCCGTCATTCCTTAAGTTGTACGTACGTCTTATAATTGCTATTTCGACAATTCTCTAGTGTTTGAAATATTACAGCTATCTACTGTTTTCTTAGATACTGACCAATGATACACTTCCCGTCAAAACAATATGCATGGAACAGTACAGTACAGGTTTGCGGATTATTCTACGTGACCTGAAGGGATAGTATTCCAAAGATAACTTGGAATTAATCGACAACGACGATAAGGTCGACATTATTGTTCACCCATCATTGAATTTTATTTTATCTTTATAATCCTTGCATTACATTACAGTTTTAATAAAATTATTTTAATTAAAACATCATTGAAAAATTACCGATCTCCTTTCTTTAATTTTTTTTAATACGTACATTTGCTTATCATATTGTATCTTTGTAAATAAATAACACAAGAAAAACATTGTATTCGTGAGTTACATACATCTGACTACGTTGTTTCCCAATCGAAAGCCTCCATTAACTTTACGATCGACAATTGTTCAATACCTCTATTACGTAATGTGTTTCATTAATGTTTTACAATACTTCCTAAATTACCTCTATAATGTGTCAGTAACAGACATCTTCATCGTGTTTAGCAGTATCGGCAACGATTTAGTCGAGTCGCGTTATCGCCGATCGCTCACGACTTGGAGTGCTAACGGCCGTCAGTCGTCAAGAAGAATCGCTTCATATAACTTTCTCAAGCTCTATTAATTTCTATTATATCAAGAGGGAATCGGAGAGCTTTAATTAACCTCTAGTCTCTTGAACGTTAATTTCCTTCAAAGATTTCGACGTCTTTACCATTATCAAGAATGTTTCGTCCATTAACGAATTAGTATAATTTCCTCGTTACTGAGGACTCGACGGTTTATTTCATAGGTTATATCTTTATTACGTACGATAATACGACAATTAAATTTGTTTAGCATACTAGTTGTGATAATTTCAAATGTATAGTAATTAATATTTAAATAAGACAATCTTTTAATCGTGTCTAACACAATATTCATATTGTATCAACACTTATCACCGCCGCCACTGGGAACTGCGTAATGAAATTTAATTACATTTTAAGACTATTACGAAAGACGTCATACAGTTGTTACTGGGTGGTGGTCTTGACTTCGTTAACGAGAGTAACTTCAAGTAGCATAATTTTAAACCGATTGACCCAGAAGGTGGAGGTATTTCGCTCGTAAGTAGGTCCGTTTCATTGTGACCTCTTGTAGCCTTAACGACTTGACCGATTTTGTCGAGTGAGGTATCATTAGATTTCTCTTCTTCCCCGTTGTATTGTAGGTGATGTGACGAATGATAATCAAAGTGGAACACGTTTTTTTTGTTTGCCACGTTTCACGAATTTTCAACAAACTTTATGTTAGTATAAGATCATAAAAATTATCGTTTTAATTCCATTGTATATTATTTTAGGATTACACCAATGCTGGTTGTTTCAACAGATTCGCGTAAAAGTTGATAGTCCAAACACGAGATCCTCTTCATGGCTTACTCATTCAACACAAATGAATTCCTAATAATGAGGTACAACAAAATTCTAGGAAAAATCGTAATGTGGAAATAAATGGTGTAAAACCATCAAACGCGGCGCTCGGAGCACAATAAAGCATTGTACACCTGTTAGACTGCAGACTACAGAGCAGTCAAACAGAGGCTACGGAGCGGAGACAGAGACTACAGAGCAAGATAAAGTTGCCAACAAAAACAACTACCACTGAAGTGACACAGAAACTGACGGGAGCGCTAAAATGGCGCCGCTTTATGTAGCGTTCAGTCACTAGCGCTCACTTCTGCTGTGAATGAAACATCGCGTCGTTTAGACGATTTAATACAACGTAATGAGATTTGTGGTTACAAAACTTTAAGTTGTGTTACAAGTTATTTGGGACTATGCGATTTTATTTGTCACTTTACCAAGCTCTGTTGAAATAAAAGCTTTGTTTATAAATGAGGTTTTTCTGTAACAAGTTAAAAAAAACTTTTCACTCCCGCTAAAAAGCTTGGGTAAAAGTTCTATACACAAAACAATTGTTAATATAAAACAATAAACCAGACCTACTGTACCAATGACACTCTGGGGGAGAAAACTAGTCTAAATGACGTCTCACACTCATAATTGGTCAAGCCGCTTATGTTACACTTGCTACTTCGTTCTATAATTCTATTCGTGATATCACGAATAGAATAATAGAACGAACATACATATGCGTACATTTCTAAATACATACTTTAATTTAGTAAAGATAGTAGGTACTACTATCTTCCATCACTACTATCTTGCGGCCAACGAGAAGGGAGCTGGTTACAACAAACCGTACATAATTCAAAGCACGGTCTTGCGAGCGCATTTCTCATTACAAATTAACTCGAATATTCCGTGACTAAACGTTCATAATCGTAGCTAATAAATGCCATTTTAGATTCAATGGCTGGTTAATAACACAATAAATTAAATAGAATAATACTAGAACTGTTTTGTAATTAGACTAAGGTGCGGTAGCTAACGATTTCTTAAAGGTACGGTCGGCAAAACACAAAGACAAGCCTTGACTTAGTTGGAATAATATACAGAAATGTTATATTGTATTATATTGATTTATGTTTCCTTTTTAACAATTATTATTACAGGAATCTTTTTAAATTTAATTACAAATTTTAAAATTAAACATCCCTTTGGCATTGCGATGAGCATTTGCGTCTCTTTAATTTTTTTACCATTTGTACCCGAGTATTCCGAATAACTGTTTGAAATAATACGATCGACTCAACAGAGCTCCAACTACGATATTCATCATCTTGATGGTTGGTATTCCACTAACGTGTGGTATTTCCAGACCAATACGACTTAGGGTCCTTCAAGAAGCAAGCGTACTCCTTCCTTAAAGGTCAGCAACCGTCTGCAGTTCCTCTGGTGTTGCGGATGTCCATGGGCGTACGTAATTACTTATACTCGGTGACCCGCTGCTCATTTGCCCCTTATAGGACTATCTTCGGACATAAATTGTAATCTTAAAATTAATATCAAATGATGTGACGGAGTCACTTCACAGATTCTTTAATCTTAATTAAATTACTTAAGTGGGAATTTAATCTAGATTAATATTTTAATAAAATTGACGTCTACGAATAATTATTTTTAGGGGTTTTACGAATTTCTTCGTATAGACCAATTAAATTCTTACTAGATTAATATAATATAAAACGGGATTAATTTATATTCTTCGAGAATATGAATTAAACCCCGATTACTTCATTACGTCTAATCCGTAATAAAGACTTTCTGAGACGATTTCTTCGACGAAATTTTAGATTATATGGTGTAATAACATTTGTAATTTACTTTTGTTAATTTGTAACGTTTGCACCCGACATATAAAATAATCTACATTTATCGGTACTAAAATATATATTAAAAAATAAAAATATACGCACTCATACTATGATTCAGAATGGTAAGTAGACTTTCTTCGACTATTTCGTTTTATTTTTGATGTGACAACGTCTTATAAATTGACGGATAGTACGTGGCATTCACTAAAAATGTAGCGTTTCGGTCGGATCCTGATGCGCTTGAGTCGAGATTAACCGATCATGCACGATCGATGGGCTGCGTGTCAGAATGTGTGTGAGCGAGAGCGCGATATAAGAGAGAGAGATAGTAGGGCCGATAGATATTGCTCATTGGTTTAGGAAACGTTGTCACGTCCGAGCGCCTTGCGCCCAGACACCTGGGATTTTGTACGATAAATTGTAACCTTTATTTCTAAGTAAAGTTTAATTCCCATGCAAACCAAAATGAATCAGGATTGGTTCTTGCGTGGTGCGAAGAACGGAAACCTCTATCATTTGTCTAGTTATTTATAAATTCTCTATTTTGTGTGTAGATAAGTTGTTACACGTACACAGCTATTGTAAATCTATGACAATACACATACATACAATTGTAGTTGATATTAGAGCTAGGTATGGTTATGGGCTGCGATCGATCGGTCTGTCGCCAGCTCGCGCCGCCCATTCAAATGTGTAATGAGCGTATAATTGATCAGCGAGGCGCTTGCGGTCGCTCAATGACCACTTACAGATATAATGGCCACCTCTATACATATGCTAATGCAATTTACTCGGTATTACCAGGCCGTGCGGCCGGATTAAGTCCTACGGAAATTTAGTGATGTGTTTCCCTGGATTATGGGAAGTTAAAAATAGATGAACCGGGATGAAGTCGAGATTAATCTTAAACTGAAAAAAGACACTCACGCACTTTACTAATTTAGGAGGTAGATACTACGAATTTCTACTTTAATAATCCAAGCATTTCTCACGCACTTCTTTTATATGGGGAAGGGCAGATACATTAACTTCTACAGCTCTAAAGGTCTAAAGAAAATAAATTTGATGTCAGCTAAAATATAATTTTATTTTACTAAACGACTAGAAAAATACAACGTGTACTATACTTCGAAGTACAAATTAAAATTAAGACAAATTATTCTACAACGATTTTTTTTGACTGAAAGTTCACTGTTTGCCTTGAGGAGGATTTTTTTAATTTTTTTTTTATTAATTTACCGAAGACATGATATCATTAGCAGTAGATATTAGCAGGAGTAGGCAGTACAATTAGGGTACGAAAACCTTACTACGACTAGGACTTTTTGTAACTGAAGAACTAAGCTTAATAATAAATAATTAGATAAATAAAATTATGCTAAACTTGATACGACAAAGATTTAATATGGTAAATACCTATAATCTAGTTTCATATCAACGTAAAACCATTTAAATTGTCTAGTTATTACGAAGTTCAGATCAAATAAGCGCTAACCTAACGGTTAAGGGTACGGACTGTTGATCGTAAGGTCATGTTCGAATCCGCCATTCGACTATTGTCGTGAACCAAGCACAAGCTTTTTCAGCTCAGTTGGAATGGTATAATGGAATCTACAAAAAAAATGTTCTAGTGCAGGCAAATGTCGACTTTAAAGTCACAAACGTTGTCTTACTCCGACACACTCATAGCTGCAGATCAAAACTGTTGATTAATGTCTTCAACTACATTTCATTTGTATTCAAATTGTCAAATCAATTTTGATTAATTCTCACACTGCGTGAGGTCTCAAGAAAAAATTAATTGTTACTTTTTAAAGCCAATTGTCAGATATTTTTTATATTACGTCTGATAATGGATAATTACAGGAGGCACGTGATCTCCGACCGGAACCAATGTTATAATGATTCAATCTCTGATTGCTTTATAACTTAACAACTTGTACTTCATATACAGCAATTAAGTGTTGTTAGGGAACCCTTCTAGGCGGATAGTTTACGACAATTTAAAGGAAATAAGGGGTAATTGTCAATGATTATTCTTGTTTCTTCGTACATAATACCTTTTTGTATACCAGGAGGCTTAGTGCTTTGAAATATTTGTTCAGCTGCGTTACTTGGAATTTATTAAGGAATTATATAAGTTAGATGGTTTGTGTACTTGAATACGACTTGGGATCCTTTAAGGAAACAGCGCACTCCTTACTTAAACGCCGCATCTCGAGGACAAACTATTTTTTATAAAAACAGTCAGACTTTTATTTTAAATGTCTGTGGAAACTGAGATGAAAATGAGACAGAAGTAACCGTTTATGTTTTGGTAGGGTCTGGGTTACATTTATTAATTGTCTGTTCTATTATAACTATATTAAAAGCACTCGCTCCTGTAACACAGAGGGGTAGGCAGATATTACGATTGATTTGGCACGGCTTCTTCCAGCGAATCTCATGTATATATTCTGGGTATATTCTGTCCATATTCATAGCGGTGATCACATTTTTTCCACTAGAATTAACAAAGGAATTTAACTAAACTTGGACAAAAATCTAACATTTAGAAGATGTAACAACAAGAAATGAATACCATAATAAAATCTAAAATATACATTCACCCATTACATATTACCTACTTAGTTGAAGTATAATGTCATCGTACCCACAAAGTACCAACATGTACCGTGTCTCATAACTGAACGTACAAATGTGTGTGGATTATGATTAATTCAACTCGATTGAGTCCCGATTACCGCAGACTTAAATTGAAACGTGCGGTTATCAACGTCATCGTTATAAGCTGTCTTTAATCAGTCATCGATGACTTATCATTGATTACGCCAGTAGCTTCAAGGAGAAATTTAATTTTATTGTTGTCTTTAAAGATTAACTCTGTAACTTCATTACCCTCAATTTTGCACTTGAATTTTTTCTCTGTTTCATATTCTACCCGGATAATCTACTAAGCTTTATCAGCAAGCTTATATCGTTCTACTTTTTCTTCATCAAATCTCTAACAGTGGTAGAGTCAGCAACAACAACATCTGTTGCACGAATGGGCTGGCTCGACCGGTGAAATACCACGACCTTACAGAAGACAGGCGTGAAATAGAAGTGCTCAGCATTCCGTCAGATGATCGAGGTGCCGGAGGCCTAATTTCAGTCCTCTTCCCCTTCCAACAAATTCCTGATAATAAAAGGACGGGGAAGGGAAAAGGATTGGACGGAGAAGGGGTTGACGGGAAAGGGAAATATCCTTTTTCCTGCCTATGCATTTGTCTGTTGTGGATGTCTATGGGCAGCGCTCACTTAACATCAGGTGAGCCGCTTGCTCGACCTTCTCACATCTCATGTGAGAATATAACACAATGTAATCATAAATAATATCAATTCAATCTCTCTCTTAGGGCATACTCAGTTCATTTCTTGACAAAATCATATATTTTTATAAAAACTACTACTAAACGCCACAAATTGAAATCCCGCCCGGCCTCAGACATGGGCGCAAGCCGTCAGCGGGGAGGTAACGTAATAAAGGCGATACGAGGGTTTTATTGTTTCTGCTCAGCCCTTGAACCGCGATTGTTATTCCGGCCGACTCCAAATAAAGACTCGCATAGTTCGGAAACTGAGGGCATTTCGTCGGAAATTTTTGATACAACTCTCGTAGAAATTTGCTAATTTAAATTGTTTTAAAAGCATGGGTTTCGGACTTTGAAAATATGATACGGTATATTATATGCTTTGAAGATTGTTTATTTTTTGTCTGAGCAATTGGTATCTGCTACTAACCAAGGTTAATCCGAAACGTGACAAAGGAGGTCGAATGTCAGTTTATAAAAAGCTCTTTTACAATTCTCAATAATCTCAATTCTCATTTCTCCATTGTCATATTGGTCGATTTAAAAATTGGATAAAGTTAAAATTAGAAAGTACAACGTGTGCCCTACAAACCTTTAGAAACAATCTAATGTCAAAGTTGATCTTCAAAAATATATCCGTCCATTTTTGTCGTGGACGCCGCTACACAGCGCGCCTCATTGTTTTCATCTCATGCTGACGTCAGCTGCCGAAAATATTGATGGCGTAATTAATTTCGCATATACAAGTAATGGATTCATTGTCTTTATACAATATCCTTGTTTATACATTAAAATACATATTACCCATGATACATTTTTTACTTTTGAATCGTAAAAAGGCGATGTTTCTATCTTCTTTAATTATCTGTAAAAAATAGGGTCTTAAAATCTACTACGGACAGACAGAGGTCTAAGTATAACGTCAAATATTGTGGTCACAGTATTTGACGGGCCGGTTGGTGTGGTTAGTAAGATACAAGCTTTTCACGTTGCAGGTCATGGATTCGATTCACATCCAGGAAATTTATGTGCATGAACATGTCTGTTTGTCTGAGTAATTATCTATATAAGTATGTAGCATATAAATTATCTGGTTTCCATAGTAGAAACTCTGCTTAGTTTGGTATCAGATGGCCGTTTGTGAATAATGTCCCAGGAATATTATTACTATTATATTATTAATTCAATATGGTTATATTCCTAGGCAACGTAACAATGCTTTAGTATTCGAAGTATATATTTAATAAATGTATTCAATAACTATTGTCACGCAATTAATTTTGCAATAGATATAGTAAAGAAAACAGTTGTCAAGGGTGAATGAAGATTGATTGAAACTCGTCAACGGTACCGGCTTGGGCCGAAAGATCGTGTGAGGCATTACGAAAGTCGATTCGAAACGAATTCGATTCGATGAAGGAAAAATGAGCACTGCAGGTGTTCTTTGTGAGAACATGAACGATTCTAAGCATTATTAAAAGTCAACCCTAAGTTAGTGTTTGACTTGCGGACCCCCGGCTTGTAACCCGGTCACATTGAATTTGTACAATACTTTACAATGCCATTCGAGATTTAAATGTCAACAATTTCACTTATTTATCGCTCCTTGAAGATTTCCCTTGCTCAATTGTACAGGCCCTGAAAAAATTGTATTTTATTGCTTAAACGTACATAGAAATAGCTTCAAATAAGCATTGGTAATTGCCTTATATATTAAAAATATATTAAATAAAAACCATATCTAAAGTACGCACTACCAATGGAGTCTAAAGCCTATCTGATTGTGTGTGGGATAACGTACATGAAAAGATAATTCACCCATTAAAAAGAACAATGTATGAATGTGTAAAATAAAAGAGGTGTACCGTCATACACAAGTGAGACAATATTAGCTATTGCACTTAATAAACCGATGGTTTACAACCCCGGGGTCAAAGAGGAATAAGCAATCAATATCTCTGGTATGTTTTCAAATTCGATTCTTAGTAAAAATATTTTGTTGATTCCGGCAGTAAGGGATTAGCTTAATATTGAAATAAATTTGATTTAATTTCAAAAAGTTTGTACAACAGAATATCGGGGTACAGATAACAATTAAAATTTCTCTTCCCGCCCCATTCTGCTCATTCAGCGTATTGTGTTTAAAGTAATGATTGTTTGAACGAAACTAATTTTACGGATTTTATCGCGTTTATTTTATTTTTTTGTACGTTTTGGATACGTCACAGCGCACGTGGTCACTGAGGTTTCTAACCTCCCATTGTCAACTGCAAGATATCAAGATACTATACTATACGGATGTATATACACAGAAAAGATACTGGTGGAATTCCATGAAGACGGAAGAGGGCGCTGGTTCAGAAATTATTATCGATAAATGCCGATCAGCCAATGACGAATCTAACGAGAAGGGACGCGCCCGACCAGTCCTCGCGACATGTGACTTTCTCAGCAACGGAATTATCTTTAATCACACTGACGAAAGAAGACTTAAGTACAACTAATTAGTCGCAAGGAGGGTTGGCGTCAGGCAGGCGGCCGGCCGTAAAAACTGTAGCCAAAACGTATACAGTATGGACTAGAATCATATAGTGCCGACCCCACATGAGTGGGAAAAGGGCAAGGAGATGAAGATATCAAGATACTGTGAGTCATTCTGTATAGATCAGAGCAGAAATAATAATTGCAAATAAGTGGATACTCAACAGCAACTTTGGCATTGGAACGTCAGACACGTCAGTCTCCCCGTGACCGTGACCTGAGCGTCCCGCTGTGAAAAACTCAAAAAATCGGGAACTGTTTTAGAAAAAAATTAAAATAAATGCAATATTTATACGGAATAACTGGATTCATTCCAACGAGTAGTTTTCGCGTAAGTATAAGAAATCATAATTATTATTGCATTTATGTGCTAAAATATTGGACACCGTCTTAAATGTAAGTATAGTATATCTAGGAAGGCTCACCCGAAGGTTTTTAGTTTAGGCTATAGTTGAGTTTATAAATTAAATAATTTTATACCTTAAGCTGGTTTAGTAATAAAGTAACAATTTCTCAACGATTCACTGGTGCTCGGACGGAAAACGATGATTCTAGAAAGTTTTAACTTTACGAATTAGTAAAGTATAACAATAACGTACAGTCTTAATGATGTCATATATCCTCGTTGATCTGAAGAAGACATTAGATTCAAATCAGCTAGGGGACATTTTCCTGTACTTAAACACCACACAACTAAGGAACAGCTGAATTATGAAAATAAAGTAATTTTCTGTACAGCTTGGAATAAATCAGTTGCAATAAGTGGTTGATTAACATAAGACCGGCGCAGCAAGTAGAGGCGAAGGGTAATTTACTTTTATGATTATGACCTTCAGTGAGGCAAGGTATCGGTAGTCTTGTAGTTGCCTTACGCGAAATGTCTTGATAAACTTTGCATTTATTAAATAGCATTCTTAAGTCAGAACTTACTTTTTGGTATCGAAATAGGTTGTCAGAAATGATATGACGACGACAAATAAGACTTTTTAAATAAAATAAATAAATAACCTTTTTATTGCCACCAAAAAGTACAGAATTATATAACACAGCTCTACATTTTAACAGTGATGGCAAAAGGAGTCAACATCGATCGGATTCAGCTTAGGCAACAACGATCGATATTCGGTGTCGAGCTGGTTTTTAACCCCCCCCCCCCGTTCCTCAGGGTGGAAGAGGGGAAATAAACAATCGCTATACACTTGTTAAGTTTATAACTAAGTAACCAACTAACTAGCTAAACTTAAGAATAATAATTATATGCGGTGCCCTCGTTTGTATGTTTGTTTTGTGTGAATATGTGTGTGTGTTTTGTATGGATACTGTGTGAGTGTTTTGTGTTAATGTGTTTTCTGTGTGCGTGTGTGTTTGTTGGGACGATTATGTGTTTTTATAAAACTAAGTCGAGTACGGGACCTTGAATTTGCTATTTTAATGGTACCGTAATGATGTGTGTTATTTCGTCATAATAGTGGCATTATTTCACGCCATCGACAAATCATTGGCAAAACTGTAGTGAGTAGTATAGACCGGGTTTACATTTGTTAAGCCGTTGACAAGATTTTCTTTCCTAAACAACATAATGCTAACAAATTTTTGTGTAATAAAATATACGATAGAGCCTTCGGTTGGTTTAACTGTAGTCCTTTTCAAACACGATAGTAGTAGTGCTTACGCATTATATGCTTGAATTTGATTTTACGTCCGCATAAACTTGATCCCTAGAATCACCAACGTCGAGTTAGGCAAGAGTTCAACCTAATTTTTTTTTTATGTGAGAAGGTGGCAAACGAGCAAGCGGATCACCTGATGTCAAGTGAGCGCCGCCCATGAACATCCGCAACAGACAAATGCGTTGCAGATGCGTTGCCTACCTTTAAAGGACAAAGGAGGACATAGACAGGAAAAAGGATAATTCCTTTCCCCCGTTAACCCCCTCCCCATCCTATCCTCTTCCCCTTCCCGTCCTATCCTTATGAGGAAAGGGTGGGAAGGGGAAGAGGACTAAAATTAGGCCTCCGGCACCTCACTCATCAGACGAAACGCAGAGTACTTCTACGCCTTCACGCCTGTTTTCTGTGAGGTCGTGGTATTTCACCGGTCAAGCCGGCCAATTCGTGCAACAGATGTTGTTGTTGCGGGCTCTACCACTGTTAAATTTGGCTTTTACAATTACTTGTGGTTTATCCATGTATATATTATCTACGACTTGATCAAATAGCAGATGAGAGAATTTCTTACGCCATATCTAGACCATTACTTATTAGAAGGTACAATGTGACAGTTATAAGGACTGCCGAAAGAAATCAAAACAGATGGGACAATAGTCCCAAAATAGAAATAATTAATCAACAAAAATAAATTGTCGTATCTGAAAAATTACATTTATAGGAACATACGGATAAGACTCTCTATCTTGAATAGCTTAGGCGTTGGGCGTTAGGGTAAGGAGAATGACACGTGGCGAAATATATTATGACATTACAAAATATAATCTTGGATCGATAGTACAATAAGTAGACTGGCTTCATGTGACGACACTCCACCAAACAAGAAGCACGTGTCCACGATGCAACCCGATTGCCGTCACTCCTAGTAATGTAATGACCGCTACCAGGTTCGCCGTTACTAGAGCTTGGGGTTGTGTCAGACTGACAGCTAGAACGTTTTACTCGTCAAGTTGCATTCGGCCAGTCCCCGACGCATTCAAAATTGAATAGAATAAATGACAAGACGAATAACTCGACGAAACTGATTTAAATTCAAATAAGAATGTTGCTGACGCATGTGTTGTGACGTACCGAATATCGTCTAACGCCAAGAAGTTTTCACTTCAAAAATAATGCTTACAAGCAAGTAGATATTCAATATAATAGAACAAGAAAACGCAACTCGAACAATTGTAAGCATAATGTTTAATAACGATAACCTTTCAAGGTTTTGAAATGGAGATTCAGGTTAAATTGACAAAATTCCACACCATCAGCCAATACGGGGACGTGAGTGCGTTGTCAATAGCGCCTCGATGTGGTCTCCCCGAGCCAACAGTCACGTAATGTTATCCAATTTCCGATTTATGTTCGCTACATTTTTTTTATTCAAAGCCGTTTTTTAAGCGTTAATATTTTAATGCATTTTTCGAACTATCTTTAAACATTTTGACATTTTCATACTATGACACAGATTATGCTAATGTGCTATCTAACATGGTTATTTCGTAAATTAAGTTGCGCCGATTAGATTTTATTTTAGTGAAAGGATAGCTTTCTGCAGTCATGTAAATGAGAATCTAGGTTCAGTTACAAGTTAGGTTTTGTAACAACTTTATTCCTAGGCCGATTGCTCAAACTAGGACGTCTTGTGACGATCATTTATTACGTATTAGCCTCTCTAAGCACAGCTTGATGCTCTGCTTTAATATTTTCCGTCTCCCTGGTCCGAGTATTTTCATTTATATCAGTATTATGTCATATCAAGTTATGTTAACGCAAGTGTACAAGGTTATGTTCATGACACATATTTCCAGAAACTATGCAAATTTAATATAAATTATGACGGGCCGGTTGTCGTGGTTTATAAGATACTTGCTTTTCACGCCGCAGGTCGTGGGTTCGATTCCCACCCAGCACAAACATTTGTGTACATGAACATGTCTGTTTGTCCTGAGTCTGGGTGTAATTTATCTACTTAAGTATTTATTTACAAAAGACAATTAGTATATGTAGTATATCAGTTATCTGGTTGCCATAGCACAAGCTCTGCTTAGTTTGGGATCAGATGGCCGTGTGTGAATATGTCCTAGGAATCATCATGTGGACCGATGTCTGTCCTTGTTATGTCGTAGTTTCACAAAGGTTAATTAAAATTATAGGTGAAACACTAATATTGTTTCAAAACTGGCCTTAGCGATGTAGTAATAAAGAGTTCCAGGTAACTATTTGGCACAGCCTGATATCAGCTATTGCCGAATTTACTAAAGCCAATGCTCGGATCAGCATTATTTCTTTAGTAGGGCATTAAGGATCGTACACACGTCGATATTGGGGATTCCGTTTCCTGAGTTACTCAATGAAATTTTATGTTGATTACGAGTGATAACATAGATTTCTGAAGATTAGTCCGCACGCACACTTAGTTGTATTCCGGTTTTCACATTTCTTTTGACGTGGAGTAATTAGGGTTTTTACGTAGGTGGGCCTTTTCATTATTTCCACATCTAAGCCAGTATTTGACGCATGGGCAAGACATGGAATTATTCCAGGCAGTCCAGTCTCTAAATAATTCCATTAACCCTGTTATTAGTGGTCTCCTGGGATTGAATTTAATGTGATTGTTTAATAGATTTAATTTCGATTTACACAATTACAATTTTTTTCTCTAAGAAGTTTTATACTAAGTAATACCATATTCCAAACATTTACAACACAAATGCCACAAAACCGAACCACGTTAAGGCAGCTACGGAACAAGCAATAATTCAAAAAATCGCGATAACAATCCGACTTATTAATGTGCGCGTTTCCATAAACGATTTATAAGCATTACGTAGGCCAATATAATATGGCAGCGATATGATGACGACGACGTACCCATAGGAATTCACAATAAGCAAATGAATTGCAGATGTTTCGTCTACCTCTTTGGGATCTGTTATGGCGGATAGAACCCAACCACGGATCATTTCAGGCGCATTTTCTTTTTACAAACACGAAGCGGTCTCTCCCACGTCAGCTTTCAAAAGGCCTTCATAAATATTTTCTAAGGCGAATTATGTCAAGTGTTCTTGAATTTTGGCAAACACTCATTTCGAGTGGGCACAGCAAACACTTCTCAATCCAATGATATCTCCAAGCTTATATTACGACCTCAAATTGTTTTTGGTTCAAAGAGATGCTCTTGTATTCAATGTATACAGGGTTTTAATTTCAAATCTAAACTTGATATAGAAAATGCTGAAATTGATTTGTGAAAATCAAAATTCGAAATTGTCTCTTTACATTGAGTGTTGTCAACATTTTTACCACTCAAACAAATAATAATAATATCCTAGGACATAATAATAATATATTCACACGGCCATCTGATCCCAAACTAAGCAGAGCTTGTGCTATGGCAACCAGATAACTGATATACTACATATACTACTTTTCTTTTGTAAATACATACTTAAATAGATAATGACACCCAGACTCAGGACAAACAGATATGTTCATGCACACAAAAGTCTGTCCTGGGTGGGACTCGAACCCACGACCTGCGGCGTGAAAAGCAAGCGTCTTACAAACCACGCCAACCGGCCAGTCATACCAATAATACCGGCTAAAAACATATTGTTTTCCTCTTGGCTGAAACCCATTTGAGGAGGGTCCTATAAGATCCCTGAGAGATTTCCGATATAGTATGTTATGCTTCAAATATTTAAATTATAATGTTGTCTGCAGTGCCGACATCGGACGTGCAAGGCGTGCTGGGCAAGAAGGCGTCGCTGCCGTGCGACATCCAGCCGCTGCACGCCGACGACGCTGTCGTCATGGTGCTGTGGTTCAAAGAGTCTGACGGAGAACCGCTCTACAGGTCAGTGGGAGATTCTTTCATGTTAATGCATTACTAGAAAGATATCGTATGGGATGACGACGCTTGGTAAAGAAGAATTTAAAAATTGAGGGTGAGTAGAGAAGGAATTATCGTAGAAGATGCAGAAAATTGAAGGCACTTAACAAGCATAAAGAAACATAGCACTTCTAAAATGTTAGCATTTTTCGTGTAAAGACTATACACTTATAAACTCGGACACACTACATGAATTTTAGTTTGCCCGGGGATCGATGAATGTTCTTCACAATCAGCTGGCTGGATCCAAAGATACCACAACTTTTGGCTTCATCACGCATCCGATCTGCAAGCAACGGTATTTACATTGATTTGTTTGTTTGTGTTCGCAGTTACGACATTCGTGGTCGTTCGTACACGCAGCCGAAGCTGTGGTCGTCACCCACGGTGTTCGGCAACCGCGCTTTCTTCCGCGGCGGCGCGACGCCCGCCGTGCTCATGGTCGACAACGTGGCGGCCGTGGACGCCGGCGTCTATCGATGTAGAGTTGATTTTAAGAATTCACCAACGAGAAATTTGAAAGTTAATTTTAGTGTTATAAGTAAGTATTATTTACATTTGGAATCAATGAAAATTATAAGACTAAAGTCCAGAAATTTCGGCAATTCTCACTTTTGGGTCTTAACTAGCGTAATGTTTTGCTTGACCAATATTATTATTTATTATTACAATATCTTATTCCGTTAACTTCTCCATTTAAATTTAATATTATTTTTAAAATACTTTCCACTGCATTAATCTTTTATGTGGTAGAATTTGTAGCACTTCAAATCATTTATTGCATTGCATAATCTAGACTCAGTTTTATTTCTTTTGCGCTCAAGTAAATATTTCAGTTTTGTACGACTGGTAAAGAAAGAAATTCCAGCGTTTTCTTTTAATAAAAACAAACACGTACGTGTTAACTTACCCCACAGTACCGCCGAGCCGGCCGACGATTTACGACGCGAAACGGAGAGACAGGACCAAACTAGTGGAGCCATACAACGAAGGATCTAATGTTTTACTCATTTGCGAGGTAGAAGGAGGTTAGTACATTTTTAACGACCCCATAAAACTTTCCATTAGATGTTCACACGATACGCACGACCCTAGTAAAAATTTCCTCTGAACCTAAACTATTCAGAGGATTGTGGTAAGATATACATGGCACAGACTTACCATTCCGCTCATATTGTTTAACCACATTGAACCAATCAGACAACAGATCAACAAGAGTTACAGATGCGTCGCCTACCTTTAGTGCACGGAGGAAGGGATAAACAGTAAATGGTTATATCCCTTTCCTATTCACCCCTCCACCGTCAAGTCCTCTTCCCCTTCCCATCCTCTCCTTATTAGCAAAAGATGGCAAAGGGAAGAGGACCAGAATTAGGCCTCCGGCACCTCACTCATCAGACGAAACGCAGAATACTCTACTTCACGCCAGTCTTCTGTGAGGTCGTGGTATTTCACTGGTCGAGCCGAGCTTACTGAGGAAGTGTTATTACTTCACAGGAAATAGACGAAAATTGTATTTATAGTTTGACGTTCCTTCTGGTGGAAGAGTTGATCTAGCTCTGATTCCTTACCTGATTTTCATTACTTAGAGGTTGGTAATATGCTTCACCGAGTGTGACTTTTGGTGGTTGCATCATTTGTTCATTCTTCCTGCAAGAAATAAAAATGAGATAGTTTTGAAGAAATTGAATATTTGCTAAGAATTCTTATTCCTTTGAATAAACTTTAGAAGAATCCGATACTGCATTAATTGAGCATCAACATAACGAGCGTACCATCCAACAGAGCAACGCGGAAGATTGTTGGTTATTGAATCAGAAAGTATGACCTCAAATAACTACGTTATTAGCTTCCTTAAACTGTCATTATATGCTAAGTACGAGTTAATAGTGTACACATTAGCCTTAATTTATTTGGGAAATGTCTAATGTCAAAATAATTCTTAACAATCATAAATCAAAGCGTACGGTATGTGCAACTGTGCATTGTAACGAGCGTTGCTTTTTAGAAGTATTTGACCTTATAGATACTATCTCAATTAGTTCTTAGTCGGATTCCGTTTCTTGTCTTATACGAAGCGGAAGTGCTTTAACTACTTAATAATCTATAATATCTGATACTTAAGAATAAGTTAACGCTTTCGAATTGATATCCCGTTAGTGAGTTAGATTATTCTGGAGCTCTTTTAAAATTCGGTCTATTTCTAAGGCAAGAAACTCCTAAGAATTATTTCAAGACCTTTTCGTGTAACATGGTTCTATCTACTACTACTATCTGCTAATTTTCGTTATGGAGAAGCTATGTCCAGGTGTAGAATTCGAAAGGAATGTTGAAAATGTATTTAGCATTAGTTGTGTATAATTTGATTTCAATAAAAAAAAAATTTTAAGATGTGACAGAAGTTTCGAGAACGTGTTCCTAGTAAAACTGGAAGAGTCCCGGTACAATCATCAATCTTTGTAACGATTTCCCGATTCCTCCATGCGATAGTGTGATCATTTTTTACTTACTGCGATTAGTGTTTGTGCTACTGATTGACAACCCACTAAGTGTAAGTCGACTTGTTACATGATATATCATACTAGCTGATGCCCGCGGCTTTGCATGCATTCTTTTCTTATCTTTGTCGCCGAAACTTATTAAAACTTGATATCACACGCTGATATTTTATACGATAGATATGTTATGGTCATACAAAAACACCGATCAAAAGTGTTCTAAAGACAGAGACAGCAACATTCACAAGTCAAATGGTGTGAAAAGGATAGCGTTATTAAAATAATAAGAAAAAGATACCTAGTGTTTGTCACACAACTGTAAATGTAAACATAAAAACTAATTAGGAGTCGATCGAATCGAACCAATTAGTACCGATCGTACCAATTAGGAGTCGATCGAATCGAGTCTTCGCTCGCTCATGGCATATCTGCTACTTTTTGCTATCGTATTATAGTAACTTTAAATTATAGGTAAATGTCAAACCGGCAATCAGTAACGGTTTCCATGTTAATTTATGTAACAAAATGTCAAAAGCTGTTTATGCCCATGTCATAAGGCATTCCCATGGCAACCTATATCAGGTTTTAGTTTCTTATCCCTCGGGATATATTTTTTTCGGAATTAAAGGTACATACATATGTTATTTCCTGTATCCCTGACAATGTGTGTGTAGAATTTCAAGATAATCTGTTGAATCGTTAAGGAGTTAAAGTGAACTAAACTCACCAAACAGATTCGCATTTATAATATTAGTGAGAAAGCACCCTTATAATTCTTGTATAAATAATTTTATTCATACATCAGGTGATCCGCTTGCTTGTTTGCCACCTTGTTCCATGAAAAAGGCTTGTTTTCAAGCACTAGTTTGTTCAGTAAATATAGAAATATATTGAATAAGTTTAAAAATGCAGAATTTGAAATGTATTTTTTATTTACGTTGATGGAACAGTTGAACGCCGACCATTACCACCCACTGGCATTGTTGTCTTATCATTAACGACTGGGCCATTGTTTCAATCGACAATTCGGACACCTCGAATGGACTGTAAATAAAACGCGTTATTGTATTAACAGGAATATAATCGGGCGGTAATGATGCCGGAATTGTGTTGCCATGATCGATGGTGCATCATTTTTATTCAATTTACGTGTGATTATCACAACACCTTAAAAGTTTCTCACAAATTTTGTTAAGTAGGTTAAGCTGAGGTAGAGATTTTTTAAATTATTAAAAAATTATTAAATTATTTTTAAGTAAAAGTATTATTAAAATAGCTTACTAATATTTATTATAACCATTCCCACCTCATCTTGTGCTAATGCATGGTTTACGAAAATAGTTAACTGGCGGATTCGACTCCATGACCATGGTAACATGTTTCCCAGTCCGTTCCCCTAACCATTAGGAAACTGGTGCTTGTAAAATACTACCAACAACTATTTAGACATGGACTTTCTGTTGACGCGTCGCGTAGATGGTATTTATTGTAACATGAAATGTTTTAGCAAGTGGTGGTCAACTTAAATTATTTTATCACGTTACTCCTAAAATCTGAAATTGAACTCGTACTTTGAAAGTTAAGCGTAACGATAACGCATTAAGTTGATATGTTTGTTAACCTCTTCAAATATTTTAAAGTTATTTAACTTGAAACTCTTTTAATATCACCAAAAGATGAGGTTTTTATTGGATTTTAAAAAAATTATAAGACTTCGCTTCATCAAATTTATTTTAAGTTTTGAATTACGTATATTCGTGTCTACCCACTTTATTGATATAGCATTTAAATAAATTGTATGATTTTTATTGAGTAATAAATTCGCAGAAGTCATTTCAGTCAGTCCAGACACCGCGTTCCATACATATTCAATATAAAAGTGAAGCTGGATATTTATAAATACAAACGTTAATCAAAATTAGATTAAATAACAAAACATTTTATACCTATTGTCTTTTATATTTCGTTGTATTTTTAGGGTTAATATAATTTTGTAATGTAGTCGACTACACTTATAACATGTCATGGCGTCGCATTGTTATTGTTAACATTTTACATTAACTTGTGTATACAATATTTAAAACATAACATTAATTACTTGTGAAATGTGATTTCCGTTCACATATATATGTTTGAGTTATCGTTTTTGCACGAAGTGATAGCACCAACTTATTATTTAAATTACAAACACGGAGATTTTGTATTCGTGTGGCGGGAAACTCTTGAGCGCCGGAAGCTCCATCTGTAGCTATGTCACTTAATATAGCTGTATCAATCTACATGCAATAAAGATATATAATGAAGTGTTATATTTGTTAATATGATAAATGAAACCAACCCCTTTTATTCAATCAAGGTAAGCAGAGGTACCGATCATTCTGCATTTTATCGAGCTTTTCACCAAATATATATTTCTCCCGAAAATTCTATAGTGAACATAAATTATATGGCCTTTTTGTACAATATTACACGAACTGAACAATGAATAATCGTCTAAAGATTGCTTTATATTACGACGATATTATTATGTTATTAATAATTGCATAGATTCACTTTGTTATTAAGCTTTGCGCATTTGACAATAAACAACAATAATTAGCATAAAACAAATGAAACCATACGCCTGAAACCGTCTCTAGGTAGGATCACGGATGACGGATTTCCACGTGGCGTAGTCCTAGCATATATCCGTTGCTTTATTTCCGTCTCGCTTACTCTTACTTTATCTTTCTTTACATTGTTAAATTTGTACTGTCTCTTTTCCTTTATTCAACCTTTCAACGAGCAGTGACCATAAATAACAAAATTAGTTCGGCCTTCCATTACTAAATGATGAATTAATACGCAGGTGTACCGAGGCCGAGGGTGACGTGGTACTTGGAAAACGTTGTGATAGATGACTCGTACGAGCAGCGCCCCGACGGCGTCACTATCAACACGCTCACCTTCCCCAGCGTGGGCAGGCAGCACCTCAACGCGCGCCTCGTCTGCCAGGCCTCCAACACTAACCTGGCACCGCCAGAAACTAAAGTTCTAATACTGGATATAAATTGTAAGTATTTTATGGTTGAATTATTTTTATTCGATTATCAAGCTATATCTCGTCGTCTCGTGTATAGCTATGAAGTACAATCAACTAATGCGAATGATATGCACTCGCTTGCATCAACTGATTGTACTTCATAACTTCAATGTAAATGACCTATAATCTATAAAGTAGCTTTGTCGCAAACACCTAAAGAAGAACAAGAAAGAAAACCCAAATAATGTACACGCTTAAAGACATTGTTAGAAAATTTATGTTAGTCTGAATAACAATTTCATTTAACTTTCTTTTAAATTATTTAGTTTTTAATTTATATTTTACTTTTCTTAAGTAACGGAAGTAATTAGTGAAGTATAACACTTAACATGCACTTAATTAGTATTCAAATATGCAACCTGTAACATTACTTACGCCGCGCGGTGTAATAAACTTATACACAACACCTAAAGCCTCAGCAACTGGCGGCTAACACAGGCATATGATCGATTGTGTGTTTTAAAGTTTTACGGAACGTTAAAGACCTGACTTTACGCCTCATATCTTGACTTTTATAGAGCTTTTGATATATAAACTTTACTAGTGACCCGCCCTGACTTCGCCCGAACACAAAATGAATGAAATAAATGTGTATACAAAAGTTCATTCAAGTCGAAGTTTACTTGTAGTTTAGATTACAGCGCCATCTGCTGGGTTTATTTGTTAATCTTAACCATTCTCGAATCCACTTGAACACATACACAATTAATTCAAATCGGTTCAGCCGTTTACGAGGAATTCAGAAGAATTATGTATAAAAAGAGTTATCAAGTCAGGTTTCTAAGGATTCTATACTATGTTCAACACTTATATAAGGAATACTTGTCTCGTTATTATTGTCGTTTGTCGCATTATTATATTCCTTCAGGTTGAATATTTATGATTAAACTACAAACCACTATTTTCTATAAACTAGTCCTGGGGTAACGTTATATTAGTCAAGATATAACATTACAAATTGAATTGTAAATCGTGTTTTGTTACAGTAAAACCGATCACCGTGACGATACTGACGAAAGAGAGGCAAGTGTCCGCGGACAAGAGGTACGAAGTCGAGTGCAAGACGACGGGCTCGCGGCCCGAGGCGACCGTCACTTGGTGGAAGAATAACAGACAACTCAAACGGATGGCGAAAAACGTGAGCCAACTCCTTTGTCTACCCGGACGTCTCTATCGTCTTAATTAATAGATTCCTTTCCGCTTTTTCCTGGAGCTTGCATAATGACTGTGTCTTCGTGTCTTTCATTATTTCTGCAATGTTTTTGCGAATTATATAAGGTCGTTACTGCGGCTTCTTTCGCGATGTCATCTCGTTTTTGTTGTTTTGTTATCGCTTTGTTTCCTTTTTGCGAAACTTTCAATGGAGAGTCGCTTTTTGAAGTCTTTGTTTTGAGTGCGGCTCTTTTTTTCAACACTTTTTTATTTATTTTAACTTTTTTAGTTCCTTTTAACTGTTGGTTTCTCACGCTACACCTTCATGACCATTATTTTGACATCTGTAAGGTAAACGGTCCAGTATGAAGAAATAAACTAACGAGGAAATATTAACTTTAAGTGACCATCATTACGCATAAACCTCTTCAACAAAAATACGCTAGCAGCAGTTTTGCTAACTCTTATCTTATGTGGGGATTGCTAGGTAGGAATAGGAGAAAGGGTGGAATATTTAATACCACACCAGGCTAAATCTGTAAGTGTAACTACTGCACGCAATGTAGCCCAGCGATTGCCTTGGTTTCTGAAATCTTATAGCTTTCCCATTGTCATTTGTTAGTTCTCGGAGAACAACGAGACGCTAAGCGTGCTGACCCTAGTGCCGGCCGTGGAGGATGACGGACGGCAGCTCGCCTGCCGCTCCGAGAACAAACACATACCCGACTCTGCCATCGAAGACAAGTGGAGACTTAACGTGCACTGTAAGTATACCATCATGCTCTAATAAAAATCATTACACATAAATGTTTCCTACAGTCGCAGTCTATTCAAACGATATTTACGATTTCAATTCATTATCAAGTCGACTAAAGCTAAAGCTAAAAATAATTAAAAGTCGTAAGGAATGACTTAGATACTCACGGAAAAGATATTTATAAATCTCTGGAGATGACACGTCGGGACACAAAGATTGAGGGTGAACTTGTCGTCCTCTACTCGAGATAATCCCCGATCTCCGAAATATTAATAATTTGTTCCTTCTCAACTTTATATTGCTTCATAAAATTTAATTAAATGTTCCTGGAGGATTACGGACGAAAATAAAATTTGCTCAACGTGATCCTATCTACAACACTAGGCTTATTATTTTTTATCTAGTAAACTTAAGATAAATCTCAATCACGATGAACAGAGATGAGAGGAATGTGTTTATAAAAGTAGAATGTACTTTAATTCGTAGTCTAGATGTCAAAAAGCATTTATTTCTATAAAGTCTGCCAGCAAATCTCGAACGCTCAGCTATATCCTAGGTCTCTTAAGAAGTTAAGTAAGGGATACTCCTAACCACAGTAAACTGTGAAGTAAATTCGAGTAATTATTAGCAAACCCCTGTAGCTTTAATTTAACTGACACTGCAAATATTGAAGTCACTGTAGCCCTCGAGTTCCTTTGAATGTTGCAAGCGCGCTAGATACCCACGAATCCGTCAGGCAAAATTTCATTAAATATAATTGAAGTACTTAAATATTTGCCCTCTACAAACCTTTCACAGGTCATCAGTGGCTCGTTTAAACTTTTGATTGCGTCTACACTAATTAACAATTATTTTACTTTCAAAAGTCTAAGTTTTGTTCCAATCAAAATTTTAATTGGATCATTCAATTTTTCTTGATTAATACGAATTAATGTAATTTGAGCTGTTTATTGATTTATGTTTCCAATATTTTTCGTATTCTCAATAATAAATGAAATGACTGAAGTTATGGAAACAGCAAAGGAATGACAAGCTGATCTGTAGTACGTCAACGTAGAATACGTCTTAAGCGCTTTTTATATTAAAGACGTCGTATTCCTTCAAGACACATAAATGAACAATAGGTTGTCCCTGAAAGGATAAAGCATTTTAATCAAATCATCTTGTTGCAGATGTGCCTATCGTTGATCTCAAAATGGGATCCAATTTGAACCCTAACGAGATAAAGGAAGGAGACGACGTTTACTTCGAGTGCACGGTGAAGGCGAACCCCAAGACACATCGATTGGTTTGGTTTCATGACGTAAGTGTGTTGCTTTTGACGGGCTGGTTGGCGTGTTTGTTCTTGCTTTGCACGCCGCAGGTCGTGGGTTCGATTCCCACCCAGGACAGACATTTGTGGTGCATGAACATGTCTGTTTGTCCTGAGTCTGGGTGTAATTATCTATTTAAGTATGTATTTACAAAAGAAAAGTACTTTATGTAGTATATCAGTTATCTGGTTTCCGTAGTACAAGCTCTGCTTAGTTTGGGATCAGATGGCCGGGTGTTAAAATGTCTTAGGATATTATTATATTATATATTTTTTAATTTCCTTTCAAATGTAGTCTGTTAAATGGATCAATTTTGTTTATTTTTTCTAAGTATTAAATTGATATTTTTCTAAAGTGAACTGTCAAACGAGCGAGGTTGTAATATTCGTTAGGTTCACTTAAATATTCTAGTTTTCGTTCCAGTCGTTCACTCGTGATGTGACCAAGGGAAATATGGATTCACTTTTATATATATACATAAAAGAAAGTGAATGCTACATTGCAATGAATAGTTCTTGGCACATCTCTCTTAGTCGTAAACAACACAATATACTGGAGCACTCGAGCAATATCCAAGCATTCGCTAAAACGAGTCTCGTAGCTCGTAGATCAGTTTCCCAGCGTACCAGCTGCTTATTTAATTTAGTACTAACTAAGGTGTCGGCGTTACTTATGTCTGCATATCAGATAGCAGGAAACTATCTAGCGAGTTAAATGTATTCTCGACTTGTTTCACGAAACTGCTGTGATGTTATACGTCTTCCATTCTTCCCGTGTTAACGATTTAAACTGGTAAATTGTTTAATATATTTCTCTTTAAGTGTTCTAATTTAAATTCCTCGAAATATACCTTATGCTGGGATGATTCTTAAAACGCTTTTATTTATTTACTTATCTGTGTAACTGTCATTTTCACTAGCAAGTTAATGTCCGATCGACTTAGTTTGCAGTCGCTTACGCCGGTCCTTAAACCGGACAAAATTTTTCATAAATTTATTTTCTTCCTGATCACTAAGATGACGTTAAGAGAAAAATAATAATTTGATTGAGAATAGCGCCACCTAGTAGTAGTACTTATACGTAATGGGGAACTTTTCGTGTTGTAATAGTTTTTATGACGCATTTTATATATGTTTATACCACTAACTTCTATGAGTCCGATTGACTTGATATATCTGCAATCGTATCAAGAACCGATAATATATTTTGTTTACAAAAAAAAACTAATTACACGATTTTGAATTAGTCAAACTGAGAAGTAAAAAAACAAAAATCTAATTTAGGCTTAACATTTAACTGTTTTCTTTATTCAGAATACGGAGATCTTCCACAACGAGGCGCTGGGCGTGATCCTGAGCGCGCAGAGCTTGGTGCTGCAGAGCGTGACGCGGCGGGCGGCGGGGGACTACACCTGCATGGCCGCCAACAGCGAGGGCAAGGGCACCAGCAACCCCGTCTCGCTGCAAATACGATGTAAGATCATTCTTAAAGTGGAGTTATGAATACACTAGTGACCCGCCCCGGCTCCGCTCGGGTACCATTAATTATGTTGATCCGATCACTACCAAACACAGGAATGTGTCAACCTGGACAATCCCTGTAAATTTCATCGCAAATCGGTCCAGCCGTTTCAGAGTCTATAGGTCTATAGGGAACATACATACTTCGCTTTTTATATACAATTTTTTTTCATAAAAAGTACTTCATCCTATGTTACTTCTAATACCTCCAAGAATATGTGTACAAAGTTTCATGATGATCGGTCGGGATCGGATGATCGGAAAGCGTAACAAACAAACTAAATTCACATTTATAATATTAGTAGGGATTTAGTATTACGACTCGAAGCAGTGGTGGCTCAGGGGTTTAGGCCCCGACTTGCGTACTGTAGGTTGCGGGTTTGAACCCAGGCAGGCGTTTTACTTTGTGTAATTTATTTCATCACCACTGCTCCAAAAACGGTGAAGGACAATGTCATGAGGAAACCAACGTGTTCTTAGAACCACCAAATTCGAAGACATGTGCAATCCACCAACCCGCATTGGGCCAGCGTGGTGTATTACAGCCCCTTCCCAGAGAGGAGGCCTGTGTCCCTGCAGTGGGGAACATTCTAGAAAAGGATGATTATTTTTTATTATTATTACGACTGAATATTAAACACAATTATTTTTTCAAAAATGTCGTTCCATTTCAATAGGTTTCTAACGTTAATTCGAATCGTAGACAAACTATGTAAAAAAAAGTATTTCCGTAAAAGCACTTAACACCACAGACTCTGAATCGTACTGCAATTTCTAAGGTAATACCGGCGAATACTAGGCTGTTGCGGAACTACACCCGCACTCCCACAAAGTGGCGAAGTGTGGGGCGAGAGCATTACCGGAGATTGCGCGGATACATCGCCGCTCCGCTAACTGAGAGTTATATCGCCAGCTTACTCAACCCGCAATGCACATAACGTAATAAAATTTTAGAGCGGACACTCGCTACGCTCTCGGATAAATAAAAGCATTTATTGTTGGAATTTAAAGCAGTTAAACTATCCAATTTATTACCGACAACGTCTTACAATTTATACAACAAAGGGGTCGTCTGCGAAATTATTTAATTGTAAAATTTATTTTGTTTTACATACAGAAATGTTATTGTGGCAATCTGTTTTATTGTTTACAATAAATATATTTTTATGTCTTACTGTTTCTCACTTCGTCTCGATTTATTTTAACATACGAATTCTTACCTAAGGAGTAGGCAGACAGAACGCGAAGTCAGTCAGAACGACTGAGTAGTTTCTTGGTTTTATTTGGTATTGTTACCATATTAGTGAAATATAATTAAAAAAAATACATGCAGTCATAAGAACTTTCGACAGAAGAATTAAAAACTCAGAACAAAAGGCTTGACAAATTAACTCTTGGATCTTTACAATAAAATTAAATAAGAAAAAATAAATGAAATAAAGTTCGTTACTGTTCCAAATTCAAGTAATCATGTTGAAAATGTTGTTCTTGTAAGATACGTATAAGATTTTCCCCTGGCAGATATCGTCCAATGCGTCTACAGACATTTTCACATCAATAAATTTTCTTGATATAACTATAGAAAAAATATATTAGTTTTTTCAATGTAGCAGATAGGACACTACAGGCGCATTGCGGCCATTTAATACAAGAATCAATTTATTCCTAACATCACACCACTGTCATCCTTAGTATAAATGTTTATAATATTATAAATGCGAATTTCTGTCTGTCTGTCTGTGACGCTTTTGCGCCTAAACTACTTAACATTAAATTTAACTCGGTACATAGTTTAGAGCCTGAGGAAGGAAGGATATTTTTTAATGCGAAAAAAGGGTTGGCCTAAAAAAATAAAAATGCTGCCCAATTTCAGTATTCGAGTCGAAATGTAAGAGTCGCGGGCACAGCTAGTAAGTCATAACCAAACAATAAGCTCGTATACTAAACTTATTAAGTTCTAAATGTTACTGAGGATGATCGTAGAATATCACTCAAACGGCAGTCTTGTTTAATCGTATATCACATTGTTCACGTAACACAAAATGCAATTAACCCGGCGAGCGGTTCAGGAACTCACAACGTCGGTTAACCAGATGTCTCTAGAGGTATTAATATTCCAATTAAATTGGCTGCACGCAGTAATTATCTTATAGAAGGAACGTAGCCTCTTAAGCACTGAGATTATACCACAAAGTAAGTCCTCCATCAATCTCTTCTCCTTCGTTTATTTATTCCGTTGTTTTACGGAATTTCGGCCCTTCTTCGACCGCTACAACCTTAGTAAAGTTTGTATCTAGTTTTATAACGAGCCCTTGTTAAACGTCGCATTGTTAGCGTTAAATTGGTTTATTGGAGTTGGAGTTGTTGCTTTGAATAGTTTCTGGATTAGTTATTGCGCTCATTGAAATCGTTTTATATTGTTTATTCATGGGTATCGATGAGTTGATACACTGCGGTTATTTGTTTTGGAACAATGAGAATTTAATTGTTTAAAATTGTGTTGTACAGAGTGAGAGAGTTATCCGACTCTTAAGCTTTGATCGGATCGAAGTCTCAAGCATCGTGTGTCAGGATAAATTTATTGATGTCATTTTTATCACGACTGTCATACACTAAAATGTTAGGTCGGTATGTCTCGGTCTGTTTTCTGTATAGTTTGTTTATTGAAGCATTTACAACTTAAAATATGACCAATGTTCAGTCGTTTTCGCTGTAATATTTACTCTTTTTTATGGTTAACTGAGGTAAACCACTGATCTGATGTGACTAACGTGGTACAGACACATTGACAGCTAGTTTAGGAAAAGATGAAAAAAAAGAAAAAATAATTGTTCAATATTTACATGATAATATTATAACGCTTTGTAAACAGACGCGCCAGTGTGCGCGGAGCGGAAAGACAACGAGCTGTACGGAGCGCTGAAGCACGAGACGGTGTCGCTGCACTGCGCGGTGGACGCCAACCCCGCGCTCGTCTCCTTCCACTGGACCTTCAACAACTCCGGCGAACAAACGGAGCTGCCACCAAGGTTCGCTTATCACTTTCCCAAAATTACTTTCCTCCCTTGTTCGTATGAGTCTTCGTTTGTTTAAATTGGTCTCTCCCTCTTACATAATTATATCCCTGCTGTTCATTACAATCTGATCAGGGGTTCACTATGATATCTTTAACAAATGGCTAGAATCTATAAAAATATTTCAATTTACTTGTATGTGTGGGTTTGAGTGACCTTTAATATCTGTATTTAACAATATTTTAGCCTGTCAGCAGGTTCTACTTCGTGAGTAACTTGGCGTAAACCTGAAAACATACATCGAACTTCTGTTTCTGCAGTTTTATAAATTTCACCTTCTACAAAATTCAATTTTCCCGACCTTTTTGATATAAGTTTGGTAAACACAGAGCGTCTGGATGGTCTCCATTTTATTGAAATGATTACGAGTAGGACAAAGTCGGAATAAAGGATAAACCGCCTACCAAACACAGGAACACCCGCTGTGCCAATCTGGACAAGCCCTGTAAATTTTATCGAAATCGGTCCGGCCGTTTCGGAGTCTATAGGTCTATAGGGAACATACATACTTCGCTTTCTATATACTTTTTTGTTCATAAAAAGTATCCTATGTTACTTCTAGTACCGCCAAGAATATGTGTATAAAGTTTCATGATGATCGGTTGAGTAGTTATCGCGTGAAAGTGTAACAAACGAACTTACATTCACGTTTATAATATTGGGGATTTTTCGTGTCTTTGCAGCGATATTTAGACGAGAAGGTATGAATATTTACATTAATTAATAAAATAGCAAAACCCTTTTTAGGAGAGCATTCCATCTGTACCGTGGATATCTTTTTTGCATTTTTGATTAACTCCAAGGAGTTTGAAAAGAATCTTAAATGCGAATTCTTTATTTTGCGATGTAAGATAGAGCACGTTTCCTGTTAGGATAATAACCGATCCTAATTCAATTTGTCGCTCGTAATTTAGTTTTATATAAAGTTTATATTTAAAGGCATCGGAATTCTGTGAATTTTATTTTTAAATATTGAGATTAGAATGGGCCTGCTCTGTGGAAAAACCACGACCTCACAGAAGACAGGCGTGAAGTAGAAGTATTCTGTGTTTCGTCATGAGTGAGGTCCCTAAAGCATAATTCTTTTCTTACCTTTCCCATTAATTTGTATTAATGTAAGGATGAATAGAGGGGAAGTTTTGACTGTGGAGATAAATATAAAAAATAAATTAATTTTTTCCTTCATCTGTCCATTAAAGGTAGGCAACGCATCTGCAACTCATTAGCTAGTTGCAGATGTCTGTGGGTAGGGCCACTGGATATCGGGTGAACTGCTTGTCACCTTCTTCTATTGAAATCCCAGTTGTCTGCCCGCAATGCGCTCGGACGTTAACTTCGTGACAACGTCAAACAATGAGCGCACGCGTTTTCTATCTCTCTCTCATGCCGCGCTCTCTCTCACACACTATGAATGCCGATTGTGCATGATCGGCAACCCTCGGCTCGAGCGTAACGGGTCACTTTGCTCGAATGCCACCAAATGTTCTTCAATTTATGAGACGTTGTCGTGTTATAAAAACGAAACTGTAACTGAACTGTAACAAATTTTGATAAAGAATATATCTAAAGTTAAAGGAACTTGAAAAGGAAATTGACTTGGGACAAATAAACGAGACCGTTAAATCTTCATGTTTTTATTTTTGAAATGACACAAGGGATGACATGGATTACCTTCAATACGCTATCCATTGACGATCAGTCAAGATACAGATGGATTACTATAGCGTAGTTTAATAGTGAGCAGTCGTTTAATATTTGATAACATCATTTGATACAGATTATACAACAGCCATGGGAACACTTCGACCCTGAACTACACTCCCACCAGCGACATGGAGTACGGCACGCTGGCCTGCTACGGAGAGAACTCGATCGGCCAGCAGAAGGTGCCCTGCCTCTTCCAGTTGGTGATTGCTGGTAAGCCATGAAACATAATGAAAACATTCAACTCCTAGAGATGAAAGCGTACCTTCTGTAGTCTTTCTTCACGTCATTATCCACTCCTGTTTCCTGTCAATAGGCCGATTACGAATAGGCCGAATCATAATTATAACTTGATCCGCTAGCTTATTCATTTTTTTTAGATAAAAATACTATATTATAAGGAATATTTTGTTAGAATCCAATAAATTATGTCAACAAATTTACATGTTTTTTTTTAATACACAGGCAGTCATTAGGACTGCCAACAGAAGTCATAACTCAAAACAAGTTCGAAAATAGTTTAATAATAAATAATCAACAAAAAAGCGTACGTCGAAACTGTTCACATTGAAAAAAGTTGCGATCGTTTCGCCCGATCACACTTTTCGTAACGCTCTCGTTGCGCATTCACCAGCTTACTCCCCAAGTCAAGCGTGCCTAAAGAAGTATTAACTTAACATAACATAACATAACTTAACTATAATTGTGCGAACAGCCTTGCTGTCCCACTCGGGATAATGTTCCGACGTTCACTCAATGAAGGAGTTGTACCCACAATGTGGAAGTCTGCATACATAACTCCAATTCATAAAAAAGGACCTAAAAATAACATCAATAATTATAGGCCCATCTCTAAACTATGTGTGTTTGCCAAAGTTTTAGAGAAAATAGTATATAAACAATTATATATATCTTTGAAACACATATTTAGTGCAGAACAGCATGGGTTTCTTAGGGGTAGATCTACAACGTCGAACCTGATACTGTGCAGTGAGTTCCTATCTAAGCACATGTCAAAACCCTCGCAGGTAGACGTTATTTATACCGACTACACCAAATGTTTCGATAGGATCGACCATATCCTACTATTACAGAAGCTCCAACAGCTAGGCATTAGGGGCAATCTCTTCAGGTGGTTCACATCGTACGTGCAGGACAGGTGTCAGACGGTGGTGCTCAATGGCTTCACGTCTGCTCCCATAACTACACCGTCTGGTGTTCCCCAGGGTTCTCTGCTTGGTCCTCTCCTATTTACGTTATTTATTCATGATATCTCACATTGCTTCTACTTTTCAAAAATTCTACTTTACGCCGACGATATGAAAATCCTTTGCCCCATCAAATCAATTCAAGACACGTTGCGCCTTCAAGATGATTTGAACAGGTTTCAAGACTACTGTGCTCTTAACAAACTTGATTTAAATGTATCCAAATGTTATGTCTGTTCGTTCACGCGTAAAACTAATCCTATTGTAGGCCACTACCGATTAAACAATATATCTATATGCACTGTGCCCAATGTAACAGATTTAGGTGTGGTTTTCGATTCAAAACTTATATTCGACCAACATATTAATGCCATAATTAAAAAAGCATCGAAAGCGTTAGGCTTCGTTTTGAGAATGTCTTCCGAATTTCAATCCATCAAAACACTTAAAATACTGTATTGCTCATACGTACGTAGCCACCTTGAATATGCGTCCCAGGTCTGGAACCCGCGCTATAATACCTACATAGATCGCATAGAGAGCATTCAGAAAAGGTTTCTCCGTTTTCTTCAGTTTCGCTCAAAAACATACTTGAATAATTATTATTCTCGCTGTAAGAAGTTCCACTTGCTACCACTAAAGGAGAGAAGGCGCGCGGCTGATGTAGTCTTCCTTATCAAAGCAATGAACGGTGCGATCGACTGCCCCGAGTTACTTGAGCAAATAGGTCTGTTTGCCCCCACGGTGGCGCTTCGCAAGCGTAATTATAATCTTTTGCACACGCCTCGTGCAAAAAGTAATTACAGGCAAAATAGTTACTTAATTCGTGCGTGCAGGTGTTATAATTCAATGGCAGATGATGTGGATATTTTTAATACGTCTGTGGCAGAAACGAAACGGCTGCTTAACGACCGTTTCTTTAAATATAATAATGTTTAACTTAAACTTACTTACTTTGTACTAAAATTATCTATTGTAGCAAAAAAAAAATTTACTACTTTTTGAAGGTGGTCTTGTGCATATTTTGAATTGATTTTTTTTTCTCATCTTCTATGATCCTTGTGCACGTTAGTTTTCCGATAATCAATTATAAGTAGTTACCCATCTGTGGAAACTTTTGATTAGCCTTAAGATACCATATAAGTATTTCATGTTTTTTAAGATAGCTGTTAGTTTTCCTATTAAAATAAAATAAAATAAAACATAAAATGTAACAAATACTATTGTAGGTAACCGTATGTAAATATATATCTAAGTTGTATTATTTCGTTGTAAAAAGACCGTTACATTGCACTTACTGTTCACTTGACACTTTCACTTTACGTACAGTTCCAGGAACTAAAAGCAACTGTAAACAACTAATTGAAACTAGTGTAAATCTAGCACAGATTACTTCGGAAACGTACAGACGCTTACACTATTTAATATATATAAATTATAATTGATTTTTAGTCTAGTGTAATTGTGAAGTAAGTTCGCATTTGCTCATAATGCCTCTGAAGTATTTTTATTTACAGCAAACCTCTAATAAAAAATTAAATGGTAAATCTATATGACTGAATAAAGTATGAATCTTTCACTGATATATGACCGCACAGCCCAAACTACTTGGCCTAGAGACTTGAAATTTTGCTTCGAGATTTTTGTTAGTACGTAAGCAAACATTAAGAATCGATTTGTCGATTTTCTAATAGAGGTTAAAGTCAAACCTTATATGGTCAATTATATTACGTAGGGTACCGCTTAGGCTTCTCGGTCAATTGAAGTTACAAGGCGGATAAAACCACGGGGCTCAGCTGGTATTATTTTAAATATTCTTTGTGCCGACACCTGTATACCAGGTTAATCTTAATACAGATTTTTGTTGAAGTTACATATATACTAGCAACTAATTGTCGACTTCCGAGGGCACTTTATTCAAGATGCGCCGGGAAAGTAATTAAATGTAATGCGCTACTTGCAGCTACTGATTAGTAGTTAGACTTAAAACTTAAAATCGGCTTTATAGCGGTTAACATACATTACATATTACAATGTACTACATAAATATATACATCTAGTTAGAATGGCGCCGGTTATAAATAAGCAAATACACAAAACTGTGGGGCACTCTCTGTCATCTGTCATCGTCGCATGCGATAGATAGTAAGCTCTGGCTACTTAAGTAGGACACACAACTGTGCAGGAAAGGTGTACAAATTGGAATTTGTTTTGCCTATCCTCGCTTGACATCATAGACGTGTTGACATCTTTTATAATTTAACAACAAGCACCTAAACTAGACTTTGTACCTTGTGAGATTATTTCAAGACTTAAACATTTTTGTACACGTTACAATCACGTGACGTCACCAAATACAAGTCTTGTTATTGTGCGCCTCCAGTATCTATATAATTTTTGTTTCCTCCTTGCATTATTAACAGCGAAATGATGTGCATTTCTGTCCATGCAGGTCGGCCATTGCAACTCCAGAACTGTTCAGTGGCGAACCAGAGCGTGGACGCGCTGTACGTGGAGTGCGTGGAAAGTTTCGACGGCGGTTTGCCGCAGACGTTTCTGTTGGAGCTGCTTGAGTTGCCCTCGCTTACTGTGAGTTTTCTTCTTACACACATTTATGTGTAGCCAGTATGGAGGTACTTAAGAAACTTCTTATACATTTAAAAACATATCCCGTGTTGGCTGCGACGTACATGAGTCAATCGTTCCATCATTACCATAAATAAGTAACGCAGTATCCGCCAGACTGGTGTAAAGTCTATAGTAAAGATATTAGGTATTTCCTCTGGTTAGTGAGATATGTACTAGTAGACTAGATCTCCCAAATTGCTTGTCTGTGAAACCGTTTACTTTGCTGACAAAATATCTAAGAGTGGAGTTTCGATTCTGATTAGGTCCGCTACAATGTGTCGACGAGCCGGAGTCCGCCGTCGTGGGAGGTGCGCGGCTTGCCGCCGGGCGCGCGCTATCGGCTCGACCTGTACGCCGTCAACGCCAAGGGCCGTAGCGACGTCGCCACCATCGAGACGGTCACGCTCAGGGGACAAGCCAAGTACACTGGTCAGTAGCATATTCAACTTTGTACCGGACCAATGATCATAGGACTAGCTGACTGGCTAGTGCGCGGCCAAATGAAGTACATTACACATAAACTGAACGTGTTTTATACTTTTTCCTTGATGAATTTTGAAACGAAGCTCATACGCATGCTTTATATCTCAAACCTGGATAGATAGAGATACCTATTACATTTTAACACTTGCAATTTCAATGATCGAAAATTTCTACCGATACATAAGAATTGGTGACCTTGTTGAAGGTAATAATTTTACTGTGATAGATAGAACTTGTCCAGAGGAGTTATAGGAGGAATAATAGGTCATTTACTTATTCAGGAATCTGGAAGCCCGGTTCATTTCCTCACATACTAGAAAGGGAGGACTTTTTCTTACACGAAAATTAGTGACGCACTTCTAGTTTTACCAGCACAGTACAAGCGTTAAAATTATAGATAATTTTAAAAAAAGCAATAAAAATAATTCACCAACAAAAACTCCCACAGCGATGTCTGATAACCGCCAACATAAGTTTTGTTCACGCTTAAAATATATATATTCGGCGTAGAGCGGCAATATCGCGATGCTGGCGCACCATTACTTGAGGCCGGTCACGCTAGCGCCGCCGCAATTGACGACTTCATTCCGTGCGAATTGGAATTCAAAACATTATGGAATGGAAACATGTAATTTTAAAATATTAACCAACAGTTGTCATAGCAGAAGTAACTGCATAATGTACCATAATCACTTAAACCTGGAAAGTACCGTGATACAATTATATCCAGGAAATTATTCTCACTCAGCCATCTGATCGCAAGCCAAGCAGAGCTTGTACTATAGAAACCTGATAACTGGTATACTACTTACTTACCTACGTGAATAGATAATTACACCCAGACTCAACAGTGGTAGAGCCCGCAACAACAGCTGATGCACGAATGGGCCGGCTCCACCAGTTAAATATCACGACCTCATAGAAAACAGGCGTGAAGTAGAAGTACTCTGCGTCTCGTCTGATGAGTGAGGTGCCGGTTATGTTGCAAAAGTGAGTGGTATTGTTGGTAGGGGACGCCCTAGGAGAACTTATATCGATCTTTGATTAATGACTTACTAAAAAAGGGTGATATAAAGACCACCCATAACCGACGAACATGCATGCCTAGATGTATGAATGTGGAAGAAGCGAGAGAGGTGTGCCAGGATCGCGCCAAATGGAAATCCATGATCTCTGCCTACCCATCTGGGTAACGGGCATAAGCGTATATTTATTTATTTTTATTTAATCACTTATTTTACATTTAACTGCACGGCACATGTTTAGTAAGTAATAAAAACACTATAAAATTGCTTCATTCCTAACTATAAATAGTACAATTTAAAGTCGAACTGAAGCGAACCCAGGCATTCGCGTGTCGCTTGGAATTGGCAGGCGAACGTGTGCGGAGGCTCTGTGTTAATAGTTCCAACATCGCGAATATTTATTATTTAACACGACATTAAGCCATTTTGCATATCTCACGGAAACACTCGCGGAAATAAATTCTTGTTGGAACAATGACATTTCCCATGGAACACTGAACTATGACCTAAAATATCTCCGAGGATATGTAAAGGGTTTGTCTGTCAATTTTATTTTTTATAAAATTCTCTTTCTTTATAAATATACAAGTTTGGTATTACAGATACTATAAAATTATTTAGAATAATAATAAAACTTTTTAGTACTCCTCTCCAAGAGAGGGAATCCGCAATCCACTACGCTGGCCCAGTGCGAGTGGATGTCACATGTATTCGAATGATGTTTTCCTTTGACGTTTTTGGAGGAGTAGTGTTGAAATAAATTACACAAATCACGTGCCTGGATTCGAATCCGCGACCTACAGAACGTACTTCGGGGCCTATACCACTGCTCGGAATAATTTTACGATACTTGAAAATTTGTTCTGGCGTTATTAATAATGAATCATCTGTAACTTAAAGCTGTTTATTTGTTAAAGAAGTATTGGCAGTAACATATAAAGGTAAATGCATAAATGTTTTCCGAGAAACCATACATTTATTAAAAACGTTTTGTTTACAGTAATACGTGAATAAAATTTTAAAATGGAAACCGATTTAGTTGAAATAAGGGAACCGTCTTTGTCCTGAATGGAGTGTAATTAAAATTTATGTTTGAAAATAACATACGCCCGACGTAATTGTTCGCGATTAGCGGCCGCGCGACCTAATATAACAAAATTTACATATTAATGGAATGCGCTCGTGTTGTTGTGGGGACAAGTAAATCGACTTAAGCTTTCGCTTCGGCAACAGAAACAAAACCTCTTGTGGCGATATATCGTAACAATGGTAGAGCGCGCAACAACATCTGTTGTGCGAATTTGCCGGCTCGACCTTGAACATGCGTGAAGTAGAAGTACTCTGCGTTTCGCCTGATGAGTGAGATGCCAGAGGCCTGATTTCACTCCTATTCCCCTTCCCACCCTTCTCTTATAAGGATAGGATGGGAACGGGAAGAAGATTAGCCGGGGAGGATCTTTTTTCCTGTCCATGCCCTCCTCTGTCCATTAAAGGTAGGCAACGCATCTGTAACACATTTGCTTGTTGCGGATGTCTATGGGTAGCGTTCACTTAACATCAGGTGATCCGCTTTGCCTGGATTATGGAAGAATCCATAAAAAAAAATTAGCTTTATATAATTATTACATTTTTGAATTATCCTCGTGTCTGTTATAATTTGCAATACGATTTTTATTACATTACAAACAGATTAATTTCCTTTATTACATTGTCCGTCATTTTTCATAACTCTTCCAGACCTGTAATTAAGAGAACAAAAATATAATATCTCCTGAGAGTCCTGCGATGTTCAAATAATAAATTTAATTCCTAACACAAGTTTTCCTTGTGTAGGTGAAAGCACTGCTCTTGGAATGTCCCCGGTGCTGGCGTCCATAGCGGCGATGTCCGCGCTGCTGGCGACGTCGGTGTGCGGCGCGCTCGCCGTGCTGTACCGTCGCCACGTGGCAAGGCGACACCTGCCTGCCAAACACGCGCCGTTGAGGTTACTCAGTCAACATGCCTGGACATTTAATTTGCTTTGCATCAGATAAAAATTATGTTAAAAAAATAGATCAATAGGCAAGTGCCATTAGTCGTCCGGTACGTGTAGTGCTTGCCTCACTTATTAATTAAGGGAACGTTACGCAGCGAAGCAATGTACGCCGAGCGCGCGGGACACTGTCCGACGCCGGTGAAGCAGGAGCCGGCGCTGGCCAGCCCGGGCGAGGCGCGCGGCCCGCTGCTGCGCTCGCCCGACTCCAGGGAAGCAGACGACGCGGACCCCGACATCATACCCAGTTTATATGGTGAGTGACAGTTACTGCACAAGAACTGGATCTGTTTTCAAGTGCTAGTCATTGTCACAACTCCAATGATTTTATGAATGGTCATTGGAGAATGTAATGACAGCATCGAAGCTTGAAATTCCAGCCACAACTTCTTGATGGTTGACATGACAGCTAATGGAGCCAAAATGTTCACGAATAGAAGCCACGAACTAGTTGAAGTGGCGTTTGTATTTCAACAAGATAGACCGTGATCTTTGTAGTGAATGAAAATATAATGTGTCCTTACTTGTTCAGAGCGGAGGCCGGTGTCGAACGGGTACATGAGCCTGCAGCGCCCGCCGTCCGCCAAGGCCAGCAAGCCGGGCGAGGACGCGCGCCCCGACCCCGACGGCGCCGGCTTCTACGCCGATCTCAGGAAAAAAGATTATAAGATACCTTTAACTAGTGTAAGTATAACAACTGTTTCACGTAATTAAAGGTGAGCTATCGCTCGCTCTTGCCTAATCCAGAAAAAAGGAAGTATTCCAATAAATAGGAAAACCAGCTACACAGCTACATGAAGTTTTACTACTCACATATGTCCTAAAGATTTTAACAAGGACCCATTTGCTTGTTTTAATGGATTTATTTAGATTGATTTTCATTATACAGACATGGTTGGAACACGTTGCTGCCATTGAGTAAAACGATGGAAATATCATTTAATTTCCAAATTATATTTATTACTAGAACATAGCTGTAAGACATTTTAAGCGCCGACAGCCTAATGGTTAAGGGTACGGACTGTCGATCGTAAGGTCGTGGGTTCGAATCCGCCATTCGAGTATTGTCGTGAACCATATCATAGCTTTTTCAGCTTAGTTGGAATGGTTAAAAAAAAATATGATTTCTTTTCAGTCGTACCATAGCTTAGGGCGCGCGCACAAGGGCGCGGCGGCGTGCGGCGCGGGTGCGGGGGCGACGTCGGTGACGTCATCGCTGACGGCGCACCGCCTGCGCCCTGAAGTTGTCACCACTTCGCACCGGGTGCAGGAGAGCTGTATATAAGACGACACATTGGAAGTACTGCAAGACAATTTTGATACTAGTTTACAATTGTCAAACCCTTTATAAATGGCTTATCTTCACTGAAAATGCATATTTTGCGAGATGACAAGGCAACGCATGATACGAAAAGAGAGAAATTCTGCATCCTCAGTCTGTCGTAAGTCCATTGCCTTTTGTTTTCAACTGATTTTCTGAGTTAGAGTTAGTTTGATTCTCATCAAGAATGTTTGTGTATCTGAAGTTTGTAATATCTTGCGTGGACTCAAAAATGACGCGACGGACGCAAGACATGCCTTTTCTCAGTCATGGCTTAAGCATTTGTCTCGCTCCCTCGCTGAATTCGAATATATATATTTTGTTTCAGTAATATAATAAAAATTAAAACGGTAGACATGTATTTGTTTTATAAAGTATATTGCTTTATTTATCTTCTTCAAAGGGCCTTTTCCCATTTTGATTTGGAGGTCTCGTATCTGTTTTTCTTTTCCGACCCTTATTCATTGCTTGATTTTAATTTCTCTTAGCTTGATTCCTCTCGATGGCCTTCATCTATTTCAATTGGTGTCTGCTACGACGTTAAGGTCTCGATTGTATTTATATAACTTAAGGAAGTCAGGTGCGCCTCTGGTCTTCTTTAGACTTTTTTTTCATCTGCCGTCTGCTGGCAAAGAAGGTGATTCGTGAATTTATTGAAGAAAATAAATATAAAAATGTTCCCTTCTTTCTTCAGATGTGTTGCTAACTTGTAATATTGGAATAACTTTAGTCTGGTCCGATTAAGAACTGATTTTTATTTACAAATACCATCTTCCATGACATTGTCTCTGCGTCCGCATTGATACTTTTGTAGTACAACTAAACGACAATACATTTAAAACTGTCATTACAGTGCTTCCAACAAGTTAAACCCCTCCGATGTACATAAACAGATACCAATAAGTACTGACTGTGTTCCTTTCATAGTTTAAACTTTTGTAAATAAGACTTTTGTTCGTTGTGTAAGTGTAACGTCTATACTGTTGACTCTAAGTGGGTCTGAATGTATAAATTAAATTACTGTAAGAATTTAATTGGTAATTATTTCGTCTAGAAATACAACAAGCATATGACGTTGCTCAAATCTTATTGAATCTACAACACAATCATGCACAATACAAATACAGATTCAATATTACGTTACAATCTATTTATTTTTATATAAGAGTGTGGCTTAAAAGTGGATGTTGTGACTAGAATTGAGAAAGGTATGCTTCGGTGGTTCCGCCATTTTGAAAGGATGAATGAAGAGAGAGTAACGCAACAAATATATGTATATTGCAAAAGTGAATGGCAGCGTTGGCAGGACGCCTAATTAGAACTTATATCGACCAGATTAGTGACATACTAAAGAAGGGCGATATAAAGAGTACCCGTAACCGACGACCATGTATGCGTAGATGTATGGCTGTAGAAGAAGCGAGAGAGGTGAGCCAGGGTCGCGCCAAATGGAAATCCAACTCTGCCTACCCGTCTGGGTTACCTACGTGAGTGCATATTTATATATAAAATGCCTTTAACTTTTTCTAATTCCGATTGTACTCATACATCAAGAGTTTGATAATATAATACCTGTTAAGAGAATACTACCATTGCAGATAAATTCTTAATCAACATATAAAGGTATTATTTTTAAAGCTATAATTTACTCAACTATATTTATAAATTACTTTACGTGTTGATGAATGATTGATCTGGAAATGTTATCTGTTCTTTTGGAGCCAATGAACTAAGCTTTAACACAACATTATTACTGTTACGTTATTTAACTATTTCACATCTTACTAAGAAATGATTGTCCTGTACATACAGTACAATACAGTACTTTGTGTTAACTCTGACATTCTCACACAAATATTTGATGATTGCATTAAAATACGTTTTACCATATATTGGTATTGCATAACCGAAATCTATTTATTTCCAAAACGGTCTATTTTTAAACCGCTTTGATCTGGATACGAATTTGACAGTTCAATTTGGGGCTCCCCGTATAAATAACACCTACTTAGTGTTTGAACTATCTGCCGACCGTTTACAAGGCGGTTACCAAATCGGTGTTAAAAGTAACAGTTGTAACATCGCTCTAACAAGCCGAACAAGCACCGCTATGATTGATGCCGCGTCTCGCAGCTCCCAGCAAATGTACCATGCTAACGTTACCGTGGTATCTAAAAGAAATTTCAACGCTCGGCCACGAAAACAGCGATTCGTATGCTAATGGGTTTTTAATCGAGTGTCATGTAAACAATTATTAATTAATTTTTGTGAAGTGTCATTTCTTTATTAAATTTCATAATAAAATAGCACAGTATACGCACGTGAGTGGGTAGAGGTAACAAAGTTTCACTTGCCAAGACTCAGCTATTGTGACCTCTTTCACAAAACAAAAGTTTTGTTTCATAGTAAAATACTTGTAATTTATTTCCAAGTATTTTTTAAAAAAAATTGTTTTACTGTGTTCATTTTTTTTTAATTTCATACGGTTGAAAATATAACATTGATATTTAATTATGAATGCTGTTGGCTTGTCTTAAATAAATAAACTCATTTATGTAATCGAAATAAAATTAGACAATCAATTTGAAATCGTTACATCATTTCCAAACGCTGGCTTCGTGGCCCCTCGCAACGCCTTCGTGGCCACACGCGAAGTGTCGTTAAATCGAATGACAACATTTATCTGCAGTTAGCGCCGCGATCAGTTCCCCGTCGCTCGTTCGCTCGAGTTCTGTTCGAGTTACGGCTCTTTACTCGCTCATTTGTCGACCCAACATGAAATTCGAACCTTGTTACCGATGTTTATATCTTCGTTGTTCGACATTCGATGCTCCATTATCATTGTCAACGGTTGGCGTTGAGTGGCCATGTTCTGAGCCGTTCTAAGAATTGTTGATACAATCCATTTTCGACTCGATTCGAAACGAAGATCAAACGGTCCCTAGTTACCCTCGTTTTATAATTCAAACACGTCGGAGCACGTTTGACCGGCCATTATGCTTACTCTCGTTGTGTACACAAAATTATTTCAATAATAACACAGCGTGTGGGAGATATTATAATAATGGTAACATTTCCATATTTTTGTACCGGCGGCAAATAAATTTAGTTTTAGTAGAATTTAAGGTTTGTAATGCATCCGGTCCATAGTCGACACCTAAACTTTGTTTCAATCTTCAAATTTTTCAGGGGAACTTGCTTTGTTTCTGTATAATATTTTTCGGATTTTATAGCATTTATTTTTTTCTTTTTGTTCCCGACGTTTCGAATGCTTTACAGCGCTCATGGTCACGGGGCGGGGGAAGACTGGAAGCTACTTTGACATTGGTACGTCAAACACTTGAGTCACCCCCGTAATATATTAACCTAAGTTTGAATTCTTATGAATAGATGGGTCGCGTATTATATCAAAATTTTCTGAGCGACTTACAATGTTATTTTAATTTGATTACATCTTTAGAAATTGCCAGTTACTTGAGTCACATGAAAATCTTTTAAATTAAATTATAGCATGAAAGTTTGTCACAACCGGATTCTTAGAGCTTTTACATTTGGCGGCCTTAGAGACTAATATATATTTATTTCAAGGAGAGACCTAAATAAACTAAACACAGAAAGATTAATTAATTTTATTTAATAGTTAAAAAGGATGAAATACTATGTGTACTTTGAAATTATTGTATATAATGTATAAATTGTAAATAGATAAATGTATAACAATCTAGTCTAATTTAGATCTAACGGTGCTAAGTATTGTACATTATTAAAAACTAATTTGTTAGGCCACGTCAATTGCCGATCGCTCCGTACAAAGTATGGCACTGAATGTTGTTGATATAATTAAAGAAAAACTAAAGATTGTTTCTTGTAAATGTTTCCAAATACAATGTCGAGCATTTACCAACTAGTTTTATTTCAACTACCCCCATCGTCATACACACCGAAACCAAGTTACATTCATTCGCTGTCAAATCCTATCAAATGTATATTTCACGATGCATTTATGATGAACAAACACACAACTTCAACATTAATTAAGCTAACTGCACTATTATTATTCGCAAACACATATACTATGTGTCCGAGAAGACCTTATATCAATCAGATTAGTGACATACTGAAACGATATAAGGTTTAAGGTAACCAACGACTTAAGTGTGTAGATGTCCGTACATAACGATGATTCTTCTGCATCCCCATCTAGAAGAAACGAGAGGGGTGTGCCAGAAATAGGGCTAATGGAAATCCGTAGTTTCTGCCTACCCGTAACACATCCGTACCCTAACGCAAGTGCATGCACCGCACGTAAGTGCTTGTTTAATAAATAATAAAATAATGAATCGGCCTTTTTAAAATGTTTTCCACTGCAGGGACACAGGCCTCCTCTCAGAGAGAGGGAACGGGCCCACCACGCTGCCCCAGTGCGGGTTGAATGTCTTCGAATTTAGTGGTTTCCGCACGATTTTACTTCACCGTTTTTGAGCAGTGGTGATGAAATAATTTACACAAAGTAACGCGCCAGCCTCGGCTCGAACCCGCGACCTAAAGTACGTAAGTCGGCGCATAAACCACTGAGCCACTACTGCTCTATTGCTTGTTTATTACGTGAGCATTGCACAGAAAGAAGCAAAATGTTTATGACGATTTTTCAATTAGTGTCCAGAAACGTGGAAATTATTTTGACCTCAATAGGGTTTATACGTGACGAGTCGTGATAGAGCCATACAAGGGCACCAACAAAAGGAGAAACTCAACATTCAATTCAATTTCTCAGCCATTGTAATATTGTTAGTATTAGATGTTCTTCCATAAAGCAAGATATGCTTTAATTTCCCAACAATTAATTGTATCAAAGGGACCTGTTATTAATTTGTTCTCTGGATGATACAAGCCGATTCCTGGAATCCGACATTTCCAATTATTTCTCCCTTGCGATCAAATTTATCACAAAAAACAATTGATACAGCTTAACAGATTCGTTGAATAAATGTTAAAAGAAAAATAGTCTATATAGAGTATTTCGTAATTAAATCCATTTAAAACTATTAAATGTTTCGAGAGAAATTATTGATTAACTAGCTACTAGGTTTTCGGTGTTGGTACCGACATCTTTCGGATCTGGTTCGGTCCTTCAGAGGGAGTGGAATTAATTTGCGGTCGCGCCCCGCGTCGCACTGCACGCCAGAGCTTGCAACACGCGACTTGCCAGGGTGCTGGGGACGCAGGGGGCGCGGGGGGCGCTGGCAAAGACGACGAGCTCCACCTAGTATATAGAACGTCACAACGATAAAACATTAAATGGACCAGGCTATATAAAAGAGATGTTATATATGAGTCCCTCCCTCCTCCTACTCTCTCTTGCGTGTGAATATTGTAGGTATCCATAGGTAGCGGCGGTCACAGAACATCAGCTGACCCGCATGCTGGCTTGTATTTTTCAATACCACCTCATAACAGATAGTCTATGTGAACGCTGCGTCGCATTTCTTACGACAAAAGTAGGACTCTTCAGTGGCAAATCGAATGTGGTGGTGTGTAACTAACTTGTGATTAACTAATCACTTCTGGACTAAAGAACTGCATAGAGTCACAAGTACTTTGAAATTGTCTACATTTAAAATACCTTTTTATTATAAACGAGTTTCAAAAGACGGTAAGTGATCCCTGGACATATTTAAAAGTTCTTCATTACAATTAAAAAGAATTTATACGAGACCCCACACTGAACAGAACACACGTTGGTTTAATGTTACGTTTGTTTTATTATAAAGGGCAACGTTTAACTTACAATTAATGTTATCCGAACAATGTAACGTATGATTTATACGTTTAAAAATACTCTGAACAAATGTGTACGCGCTGTGACGAAATTGATGGCTTTTAACTCGTGCGAGTGGACTGGACAGGGGGTTAGGTTACATCGGACATTTATTTCCACAAGTGATATGATGTTAGAATTACGAGCGTAGTAAGTAGTTATGGGAGTCCATAAGCCGACAGAATAACTAAGTCCAACGGAAGTTATCGCGTCCAAAACAAACAAATGAATAGCAGATGTGTGTGACCTACCTTTAATGGACTGAGGAGGGAATAGATACGAAAAAGGAGATTTCCTTTTCTCGCCAACCCCCTCCCCGTTCAATCCTCTTCCCGTTCCTATCTTATCCGTATGAGCACCTCACTCATCAGACGAAACGCAGAAGTATAAAATACTTCAAGCCTTCTGTAAGGTCGTGGTATTTCACTGGTCGGGCCGACCCATTCGTGCAACAGATATTGTTGCTGCGGACTCTACCTCTGTTAAATTACAAATTAGATACCTGCATTTTGAGAATATGGCAGAGAATAAATAAGAAAAGGGAGAAAAGAATGCACAACCACACCTTCCTGGACGCGTTACTTCCTCAGACCTATTCGTGTAATTGCGGGCTCTACCAAAGTTAATAGTAATAAAGTGGTTACGCTTTTTGGTGACGTATGGAATAATCTTATCACGTGAACAATATTACCATTTTATTGTTAAGACACAAATGTTTCCTTTTGTTATTTATTTCCTTCTTTTTGAGCTATTGTCACGCCTTCTCACCTGTTTCGAGTTTTCACTTCTGACAACAATTGCGGTGCCCGCCTGTATTTATGTCTGACCCAGAAGAAAGATAATGTATCCATTGTGAATAATTACCGCTCGTTCCCTCTCCCGGAGAGGAGGCCTGTGTCCCTGCAGTGGGAAACATTCTAGGAAAGGCCGATTTATTATTATTATATATTATATCCATTGTGATCTGCTATAACTTAAACGACTTGACCAATTTTAACGAGTGAGTTATTCTTCTTCGGAGTATCATAGGTAATAGATTTGACAAAGTATGGTCATCATGCTTCTGTATTTTGAAATTTTGAAAAAAGAAAAATAAGCGATTATAATTTGAACTTGTAGCCCCGTTATAACATTGAGTACATAGATCTTGTTCGACCAGCCGGCCAACAAGACGCAACAAATAAATGGATTGAATTTTATAATACCCCCCATCGCTACGGGAACGCTCTCTGATTTTATGACGTACGGGACATTCAGGAATTTATGTTTTCCAATTTTATGGATCCATCGTTAAGGATGATTAAAATGTAACAGTTCTCGGCTTGACAGCTCAGTTAATTCAACTATGTAAACGTCAATAGTCAATCCCTTGCGGGCCACAAAGGCCACATCATTATAGTAAATAGCTTTTGTGTAAGCAAAGATAAATTCATGGCATATTTTTGACCGTTTAAATTCGAAGACGCAATTCAGAACTTAGTTAGCTTATAATTGGATTAGACATGCAACTGTTAAAATAGCAAAACTAAATCCAAGTATCAGCGATGACGACGTTCTCGACACTGATACGCTGTGTTATTGTTCGGGGCACAAAATGCACTGACAATTTCGACCTCGAAATCTTCTGCACTGTCGCTGTTTTACCGGTTCGCGTTCGACAGAACGGGCGGCAGGGACCACCCTTATCTCTATTAAAATTAAGACGACAGCCGAGACACAAAACTCTTTTCGCGGGCTAACACTTTCACCTTGTCGAACCTAGTATGAGGTGTCGGAGTTAAGGGCATGCTCTGCTACCGCCGCGACGTTACTGTCTAGTTTGCGCATACTGCGGATGTGCTCAGGCAGTCTCGTACTGATATTGCGCCCCGCTTCTCCGGTGTAACTTTTGCGGCAAAACAATAACACAGCCAATAACGTATCAGTGTCGAGTTCGTTTGCTGCAAATTGTAAATATTTATAACAAAACAGCAATAAAAATATCTTTATTAAATCGAGGAGTTCAGCATATATGACAGCCGTTGAGTTCAACAACACATATTTTACTTTCAAACGGAACGCACTGACCTTAAGCAGCTTTAATGATGGCATAAAATTTTACACAGATAATAAATGTCCGGGGCACAATAAATTTGAGGAAACAGATTATAAAATTTCACTTTGACTTTGACAGTTAACGTGTGGTAAAATTTACTATGGCGATAATTTGTAGTCCACCGGGATATCGAAAATACAATAAAACTTTATAATGAGACAATTTTATAAATTTGTCCAAACGAGCGCGACACATTGTGTTGTAATACAGAATTTATTGCACTTCCCGGACTGACTCGATGACTTATTGATACTAATTGTATCTGATTCATGCACGTTATATGACAATGTATGTAATATATTTCATGGTAGTCAAATTATATACCTATTATCCTTGCTGTACACTGACGCCGAAAGAGGCAATAAAGCAAAAATGTTTAAGAACTGCGTATGAAGATGGGAATTATGAACTCCATTAAAACAGGAATGTTACGGTCACATCATAAGAAACAAGTACAAAATTGCACTCATAATCCAGAGAAAGATTAGAGAACAAACAAAAGGGAGATACTCCGATACCTACTAATTGGTTGGTGATACAATCTCGTTCTTCAGAGTCAACTTCAAAAAATTTAATTTACTAGGATAGCGGATAGCGCCCTACTTCTTGATTTACTAATTGATTTTTAACAAGAATAACAGAACTCATATTAAGCAATTGTTTGGCTGTTAAAGCTTCTAAATGTTAAACTTGAGAGGGACGATTCCATTTAAATGGCATACTGCCTAATCTCACTAGTTACTCTTTGGTAACTAATTAGTCTATGAAATAAAATATGCAATGTGAATAGAAATAGCTTGAGGTTACATTTTTATATGTAATGGAATTTCCCGCGAAAATTCAAATCTAATATTATGTATCTATAAAAACATATCAAAGCAGAGAAATCGTGCCTTGTTCATACGCGTTCTGAAGTAACCTAGAGCCCTAGAGGTCTGGGCGCTATGTGCGATTGACGGTCGCGCGCTGAATTTTAATTTCAGTTTACAATTTGTCGTCGGTAAATGACTAGTGGGATTATAAAATGACTATGTTTATAATACGACATATTGATAGGATTGATATCAAGGAGCAAGCGGGTCACTAGTTATTTGACCACATTTCATTCACAACTACCAGGCCAGCCTTTTTAGGGAGGGAGAGGAAATAAGGAAAAAAAAGAAAGAAAACAGGTTATGAGGATTGGACGTCAAAATAAATCGTGAAAATTGTCAGACGAGCAGCAGCAGCAGCCTTGAGTATGATTGCTTTAACGACTACTTAAGTTATTACTTAGTCTTACTCGTTTAAATAAAACGAAATAAATGTTCTGGCCAACAAAATCTAATATATCTAATAAAACACATTTAAATATCAAACAAATTTAAAACATAGTAATGTTATCTATAAATAATTGCACATATTGTATGTTAATACCAATTGTCAAATGTCAAAAGACATAACAAAATAACAAATGATTTAATTTACATACAATTGCAAAAGCCGCGCAGAACTAATTGAGCTTTGACATTTGAAATTACTTAATATAATTAATCCGGTTACTGTTTTGAGGATGATCCACGGATGTCAGTATATTTCGCTCTAACTACGTTGTGTTGCTTGTTACGCAATGCTATGTGCCAATGTACTCTTAATTATATTTCAAATATCGAATCGCAAAAATCGAATATATATATTAAAAAACTACATTTGTATGTAAAAAAATAACTCAAAGCTTCATTTGTTTACCAGTAAATCTTCCCACGTGATAGTTCACTCAGATACCCGAGAATGCCATCGCTGGAACCAGGTCATCGCCTGACCGAGAACACCTCTCCAGCATCGAGACGTGATTCAATAATATTTTTCATTTTGTCCCTTTGTGGTATCAGATATTCTAAGTCTAAATATCAATAAAGACGAAAGGCTTACAATATCTACGACGAGAGACAAAGTAAAAATAAAGATATTTACGTATATACCACGTCTGAGATTTTAAATTCACACCAACGATTAATATCGGTCGGGCTGCAGTAACAAAAATGTTCGCCCAACGTGGGGCTCGAACCCACGACCCTGAGATTAAGAGTCTCATGCTCTACCGACTGAGCTAGCCGGGCTGCATCAGAATCTTAATAATATCACTCTATTTACTCGTTCCCTTGTAAGTATTTATAATTACATAGTTTATTTTACTAAGAAATGATCAGACTAAGATTGTATCGTGTACAGATCGAATCAAGGACTGGTTATTTTTTTAAGTAGATTGCGGTAAACGAGCGAGCTGTTCACCTGATATCAAGTGGGTAGCACCTTATATAGGTTTTTTTTTGTGACTGAAAGGTCACTGTTTGCCTTGAGGAGGCATTTACAGCTACACCGGGCACGAGGCGGCAGGGCGCAGAGGGCGCCTAGCCTAAGCCTCTTTAAGAGTAACTAAGCTCGAGGGCTCCCTCCGTAGAGGGAACCTCGGCTCGGGCCGTTACTAATAATAATATTAATTACCGGATTGGGAGGCCACCGAGCATTTAGGTCGCTTCGGTGGACGCTCCATGGAGTGACTCGGCTCAAGGGCCCCCGAGAGGGGACCTCGGCTTGGGATGTCACTCTTTACGCGTTTAGCATTCCGATTCGAGGGTGCCCGAGAGGGCCGAGCCTCGGCTCGATCGGTAGCCATTATCGGATTACTTTATATAAGCGTCCGCAACAAGTTAATATTGTATCCTTTGCCTAACGTCAGTGGACAGAGGAGGGGAGGGGAAATTGTTATTTCCCTATTCATCCAACCCCCCGTCAGTTATAAGTAGGTACTCTAAGCTTGGCTATTGTACCAAAACCTATTTTGGTCAAGTTACATACATTAAAATTGCAATTCATTATGACTTCTAGTCAATAAAAGGAGTCAAAGTCCGGATTAAATTCAAATAAGCTTTGCAATAAAGTACAATGAGTACCAAACGGTCTGATGTCAAGGACTTGAAGTATTTGCTCAGTTTCTCGTCAGACGCTCGGCCGGGGTTTATGGCCGTCATAACTGTTTGTTTCAGGTGGCGGCAAATCAAAGTTCTTTGTACTCAAAACGTTAAATCACTTTGTTTGGAGAGAAAGCTGTAATAGTAATTCTGTTTTAAATTCAAATAAATAAGCATTCGCCGTTTTATCATCAATGGTGAATGGTACATTTTAGCCCTCTTCCCATCCCAAAGGAAGGGAAGGTCCCCATCCCATCACATTAACGATGGAGGGAATGAATAGGAAGGCATATCACTTTCATATATTTAATACTAGCTGGCTACTTACGTAGTAGTACTTCATTGCCAACTTTTTCATTAAATATAGGCATTTCATTTAATGAAAAAAGATGGTTCACTATTTTGCCGATAATGGCTTACACATAAAAGATAGATATATGCTGTCGTGGGCTTTTTTGTAGGACTATTTAAGGTAAACATTTCCATTATACATGTGAAACTCTGACGGTTTTTGCAACGCACACCAAATAGCTCGCGTATGGCGGATTTAGTTCCTCTTTACTTGAAACTTATCGTTATATTTTGGTCAATTTACACAGTATCTTTATAAATTACAGCCTATGTGTTATTCTGATGTATAAGCTATAATACTGTTAAGTTTTATTAAAATCCATTTGGTAGTTTTTGCGTGAAAGAGCAACAAACATCCATACTTACTAACTTTCGAATTTATAATATTAAGTAGGATGGGTAAACTTAAAACACATTGTTACGGTGTGAGTGGTGTCCTATGTATCTCGACGCTTGAATAATGTGTCTATAAGGTTTAAAATAGATTTGGTTCTCTTCTTATACTTTACTTACGTTTCTTTTCAGTTGAAAGCCATTGTCCTGTAAGATAAAAAAAATAGTCTAGCATTTCCTAACAGTCTCTCAGCTCGTTTTATTAAAACACACAAGATGTTATTTTGTTTCCTCGTGAGAGTAAAGTTAGTAATCGCACAATTTTCACCGCCGTCAACAACGCTAAGCAAGCGTGTAAACTTTGTGCTAGAATAAAAAATAAACATTACGCCGAGGGGCAAAGTTCTAACCGCAGAGAACACGGTAACCGTAAGGATGCAAGAGGGAGAGAGAGAGAAATAAATAGAGAGAGGGAATTACGGTTAACTTTATTTACTGTTTTTATCTTTTCTTGAACCAATTTGTTCTTAGACAATCATTACAACTCCGCTATTAGTAAATTGTATAGCATTTTATGTAATTTTCATCTTTTGCTTCTGTTTATCTCCATTTAAGTAAATTTATAAATGGTGATCGTGGTTATGATTGTTAAGGATTAGAACTATGCAGTTTGCTTATTTCGTTCAGACTCCGCATCACTACAATGCGCTACAGAGTGCAGTTCGCATCACTAACACAAGCCATTTTCATTCACTTCGTACGCCACATCCATTGGGAAGTTTATTTTAATTCTATATATACCTAGGATATTACTATCTCATTTTAAGTATAATTGGCTCAAAATATAATGTTCTTAACCTGCCACACCACGATCCATCAATCAGTTTAACATCTGTACATACATATCAACACGTATGCACACACGCATTTAAACTGTAACACACATACAGACAGTTGAAATTAAACTAAGAAATAATGTATATTTGTACCATTATTACATATATTAACACACTTACATTAGTTAGCACACACACGCGCGAACACGCACACAACTAGAAAACACTGTAGTTCTTAGCACAGGCTACTATGTAGCCTATTTAAGAAACAGTGTAATGGGAACCTAATTTTTGTGATGGGAACTCAGTACAGGTAGAACAGTCACGAATAAAGTAATAGTGATGACATCGCAACACTCTCATGGGAAATTGAAATCTGGTAAATGCCATTAATAATTTTAAAACAATGTAGAAGCGCCTGCCGATTTTAATAAACCGCAACAAAATTGATAGTTTGCGGATTATATTTTACTAGGCGTAATACCATGTTGCAATAGCTTCATTATTCTTATGTTTCTGAATGCTATCACTACTTCCAAAGAGACTATAACAAGTTGCCTTGAGTCCAGATAAAACAGAAAAACGCCTAACTACTCTAAATGTTTACATCTAATAAAATATAGTAAAGTAGCGGGTTTTGTGTGAGCTAAGTTTGAGTTTTAAGTAATCATTTCTTGGCAATGACAGGTATTCTCAGGAAGTATTTTCATTTGGCCATTATTATGATATTTTCTACAATTACAAAAATACTAAAAGCCATTGGTACAATTAGTTGTAGTTCAGGTATTTGTAAAACTTATTTCATCTATTGCTTTAACGTCAACAACACAGTGGTTTTATAGGTGACGTAAAACGAATAGTTATGATGCACATAAAATCCAAGAGCAATCTACTGTTAGAAGCCTATGACGAACGATTCCTTGCTTTATTGCGTTCCTTATTTCCAATTTCATTATGCTTTGGACTGCGACTCTTTCCGTAATTTCTATTTAAACAAACATTGTTCCTGAAACTAATGTACGTATATATTTATAATAATAAGCAAACCCCACAAAATGTTTAATAATGCAAATCAATGTCTACTAGTACTACTACATAATGCGCAAGTGCGGTTATGTAAAGATTTTCAATTCCACTTATTACTAAAGGTGAATTTACCGCCAAGTGATATAAATAACTAGTGTAAATAACTAGAGTGATATTTTGTATATAAACAACTAGTGTCCCGACCGACGCGCTTGTCAGCGCTCGTCCTCGTTCTTGTGTTTGCTAAGCATTAGCATTTGCCGGGCCACTCGCCTGCCGTTACCGGCGGCTCTCCAAACATTGCCTACTCATACCTGATGTTAGAACTTCTTTATATAATAACGAATAAAAATGGTGTTGTACGGTTGTTTTGTGCTTACATATTTGGTTGCTTGCTTGCATTTTTTACCGTATATACCACGGGGAGTGTTCCGAAGAACTGTTTGGAAGGATTCCTGCCGCCGAGGACGACACGATAGACCGCCAGGTACCATCCACGCCATCTTGATGGCTGGCATTCCAGTGCGGTTCTCTCGACATTTCCTTCCACGCACAGCTGCGTTGAGGAATGGTCTGTCCTCGGCGGTATTTCCAAACCCGTACGACTTAGGGTCCTTCAAGAAGCGAGCCTATCTTTTTCTTAAAGACCGGCAACGCATCTGCAGTTCCTCTGGTGTTGCGGGTGTCCGTGGGCGTCGTTGATCACCTGGGTGTTCCCGCCGCTCGTTTGCCCCTTCTTTTATAAAAAAAATCTCAATATATAAAATTCCCATGTCACCTCTTTGGTCCGCAAATTCCAAAACTATTCAACTCTCAATGAAACACACTGTGTCTAATTTGGTTTCAGGTTACGTCGGTATGTGGTCATACTTGAGACGTTGGATCCGTTTCATATCGGTTAATGACTTCGATATTTTAATTGCAAACTAATTTTTATATTTAGTTTGTGACAGTGTGCGAACGAATTAAATAAAATAATACATCCTCATTTTAACATCGGTCCTTTAGGCATACGGGGTGTATGTCGGTCCCGGTTTATTAATTTTCAATGAATTCCCAACAGATGGCGGTATCATTTATTGACATAACACTTGCAAATGTTTTGTCATCTAGGCTGTCGTCACAATAAAGCGTATGAAGGATACAATGAAGTAAAAGAGACTCTGCTTACCCCTGAAGATCTAAGCACCACTGTTATTAAACTATCAAAATTGAATATCAAAACATGAATGGGATTGCATGACGTGTGTTTGATATTATCATAATGCGTTCATCAATTATAAAACTTACCGGATGCGGTTCGCAAACTGGAAATAATATGCAGCTGTCGATTCAACCATTATCGCTTTAATTATGTAAACTGATGAATATTTACACAGACTGTGCTGTGAAACGAGTAGCCGAATTATGTTTAATGAATTCCATGCATGTTTCTTGTATCAAAAATTTATGTAATATATTAATGTAGTTTCATTTTCACCGACCTGGTGATCATCAACAGCAAGGTTGTATTAATGGACCTTGCAAGTATCACGACCTCACAGACCACTGTCATGAAGGTAGGAGTCACTTCTCCGTTTCGTCGTAAGTAAGCCATCGTAAGCACCCCACCCCAACATCCTATCCCTCTTTCTTGTCCCATTATCATGGCCGTTTTCATCATAAAAGTAAGCGACGTTTCCATAATTATTTTTATACTATAACGTTGTATGTCTTAAAATTGTGTGACATAAGAGAAGCGGATTGAAATGTGAACCTGTCACCAAAAGAAGTGATCTGATAGACAGTGGTAGAGCGCGCAACAAAATCTGTTGCACGAATGGGCCGGCTCGACCAGTGAAATACCACGACCTCACAGAAGACAGGCGTGAAGTAGAGTATTCTGCGTTTCGTCTGATTAGTGAGGTGCCGGAGGCCTAATTCTAGTTCTCTCCCCCTTCCCACCCTTTTCTTATAAGGAAAGGGGAAGAAAACTTGACGGCAGAGGGAATGTATAGGAATTGGAAATAACCATTTTCTGTAACCAATTTCTCTGTCCATTAAAGGTGGGCAATGCATCTTCAACTCATTAGTTAGTTGCAGATGACTATGGGTAGCAACCACTTGACATCGGGTGAACCGCTTGCTCATTTGCCACCTACTACGTACTATAAAAAAAATCTGTGATGTGGTCCTGAACGTTGGATTTGGACCTTTTTTTATATTTCAATATTCTAACTTACACACACCTTTTTTAAAGTTATTGTACTTGCTCTTTGAGCAGGAATCTTTTATCAAAGTTTAAGTTAAGACGTTTAACGAATGCCTGACGACGACAGACTTTGAAGTTGGTATCAAACAGTTATGTTATCCGGCATTAAAGCGACCGCAAAGTCCCCGGCACTAGATATCTTTGTCCTTTAGATTCAGAATTAGCTCAAGCTGCACTTGTAATGAAAGTTGTCCGCCATTTGAATAGGTATTGGAAATACTTCGGCCAATCGGCGTCAACATCTAAATTGAATTAGTTTTGCGACGTCTCTAATAATACGGTTTGCAAATTTGCTTTGATTCTATCAACTTAATATCGATGCATGATATTATAGTATTAATATACTAGATGGCGCCGCAAACTTCGCTCCTATTTTATATATACTTCGCTATAATTAATAGATGGTTCACTATTTTGGCGATAAATGCTTACACATAAAAGATAGATATATGCTGTCGCTAGATTTGTGGTAGGTCTATTAAAGTTAAACATTGCCATTATGCATTATATACGTGTAACTCTAAAGGTTTTTGCAGCGCACACCAGAATAACTCGCATATGGCGGATTTCTTCTACTTACTTGTCGTGATATTATAGACAATTCATACCAAATCTTTATAAATTATAATTTATGTATTATTCTGATTTATAAGCTATATTATTGTTAAGTTTTATTAAAATCCATTCAGTAGTTTTTGCGTGAAAGAGTAACAAACATCCGTACTTACAAACTTGAAGGATTTCATCCATCTAAATACGTTCAGCGATTGGGTTAATTTTAAGGCATTAAACTTATCTAAGTTAATAATTAGGATGAAGAATTATGTAGTTAATGCTCTAACTTTAAACTAAATTTTAATTTGCCAACATCGCAGCTGTTGTTACATTAAATCCGAGCGCAGGAATTCTGAAGATTGAATCGATTTCTCATAACGAGTCCAACCATTATATCGTTGCATCCACAATTGTCCAAACGCACGCATTTATAAAAATTGTAATGGTCGTTTTATAATAAAAAACATTTGGGCTACTTTTTTATCTTAGGAACTATAAAATTGTACTCACAGATGATCCTTTGTTTTTATTACAAGGAGTAAACAAAATAAAAGGTCCTGAGAAACCCGAAGTATGCCAGTAACATGTTTATGAGCTTCTGTACTCGGATTAAATATCAAATGAAAGTGAGTTTGTAAACAAGTATTTGACGTCGTATTTCGAAACTAAGATGTTCCCTTATTATTTCGCCCTAAGCGTTACGTCACGGGTAACGTCGGTAGATCGACTAGACAAGACCAATAGATACATAAACACTTTTAAAACTGACTTTGTGTAAACATTACTATGTTTTTAGTAAAAAGAGAAAATGTCAATTAACCACGAATGCCAGAACATAAAGCGCAAACGAGCAGCGGGTCATCCGCTCGGTTCATGAACTAAGTCTAAGTGGCTGAGCAAGGCAAGAAATTACGCGAAAACCACACGGTAGTGACATGCCAACCATCAAGATAGTGATGACAGTAGATGGACCTCTGTCAAGTTAAGCGATGTCGTTACTCAGCGGCAAGAATTATATCATTTCAGAGAAAAACAAAACTGGAAAAACAGTTTGAAGTCATCTCGAATCAGTCGACGCTCCGGCCGCGCTAATGGATACTGCTGCTGTGTGAACAGGGTCGCATAACATCTTTACATAAGAGATTGTAGTCAAGCATTAGACTATTCATTATAAAAAATATTAAGGAATCTGGAATGAGGGGGAAGAGGTGTGTTATTGGAATTATTTTTTATAATATCTGCTCTTGCAGCCTCATTTTTGTTTATTAATCTATGTAACCGAGAAGACCGCTGGGTCAGGTGAACTGGACACATCGCTATGGTAGTGTAGTAGAAGCATATATTAGATTAAAATTATTTTAAGACATTAATTGAATACAAGAGATTTACTTCAAGCATAATATTCACGAGTACAGAGATCATTAAAGCAGCAAAGGTAACAATTGTTCTGAAATTAATTTTCAACGCTCGAGCCGCTCGATCTGCTGACACAGCAAATGTTATTATAGAACGTCTCGACACACGAGATCCGCAATCAAGTGTGGATCACCCAGGTCCCGTGTCATCTGACCTACTAAACGTGCCAGGATTCAGCTTGTATTTCTTTGAAATTTCTGAGTTACGTATAACGTTCTCTCAAAGAATCAAACGCTAGGAAGGCATAGACAATAATTATCTCTATTAACTCACACATTAACATCTGATACGATAATGGGAGGTAATACGGTAACGAAACAAATTTATGTGTTAATTTTTTACGCAAAAGTGAATAAATGTTAGTAGGTGACAACCCTGGAAGAACTTATGTTGATCAGATTATTGGCTTATTAAAAAGAGACGATATAAGGAGCACCCATAAACGATGAGCTAGTACGCGTAGACGTATGAATGTAGAAGAAGCGAGAGAAGTGTCCCAGGATCGCGCCAAATAGAAATCCATGATCGCTGTCTACTCCTCTGTGCTTCGGGCGTGATCACATGTTTATTTATTTAATACGGATTCCTATATATAATATAAATAATTCTGCAAGATATCAGATTTATTGGTGCCGGCTTTCGTAATATCTGTAAGAATAAACAAACCCATTCCATAACGTGCCTATGAATAAAACCAGAGCTTAGTCCACACGTTTTTCTCTTGGTTTCATGATCAAGCGTATAGTGTAATTCATTTTATGGAATTATCTGAAGGTATCGATCTTACTATATTACTTTGATAATCTTTATCCTTTCGTTATCTGCCTAGTTTTGAAGAAAGATTCTTATTTAATGTATGTCTCCCTAGTACTTTAATTTAGCGTTTTTAAAACGCTCAATGTGTGTGAATCCATTTTTGAATATGCTGCAAATTGATGGAACTATGTCACAAATACACTGGGTGTAACTGCCAACAAATAAAATCCTAAAATTGTGTGCGCGGATGCAGAGGCACGCGGGTATATTTTATTTTAGTACGTTTAAATTAATTCAATCCCTGGTATTAAAATTATCATTAGATCTATTTGATAAATTGACTCGAACGAAGTGATTTGATGTTCGTTTCTGGTTCGTACGGCAAAGGATTTAAACAAGTTGCCGGTTATATCAGTGTTTTCATTCAGTTATGAATTGGGTACAATCAAGAATGAATAGGTTGATACTAAATACGCACCATCTTTCTACCAGATCATTAATCATCAAATTGAATTGTGGTCAAACGCTAGTTTATGCATTATAAAAATATTTTACTTACTAACGTAAAATTAATCATGGAGATGCTTCTTAAAAAGATACTTTTACAGTGGCCAAGCCCGCAACATCTGTTGCACGAATGGGTTTGCTGCCACGACTTAGAAATATTTTGTTTTTTATCAGAGGCCTAATTCCTCCTCCTCCTCCCCTTAAAGAAAGTATTCCCGAGGAAGGTTGGTATCAGGTCTGCCGTAAAAAAGAATATCGACCCCACATTAGTGGGAAAAGGGCTGGGAGATGATGATGACAATGGGAAAGGTAGGCTTTTAAAGAGGAAGCGATAAATATAAAAAATATTTTTTTTTTCTGTTCGTCCTCTGTCCATTTCAAGGTGTGCAAATGCTTGTTTGCCGCCTTTATGCAAAAAAGCGAGCAAGCATCATCCATATTAAAGCATTCAATAGGGATTTAATGCTTCACTAATCTGGTGTCTGATTTTATCAGTTTGTTAGAGTAACTGTATTTTCTTATATTGCATATGTTGAACCTACTAAAGCTTGGTTTTATTTGTCCAGTCTAGATAAAATGGCATTCGCTTGGAATTTTCCCGCTCAAGATACTTTCTCAACATAACCCCTTACATTATTGAGAGCTGTGCCGGCTCTTTGGAGCGCAGCAGACTGCACAATAATACACGGCAATAGAAACAGAGTCCGTTGTTACGTGTTTCTCATTTCAACCTGAGGTCTCACAACATAAAATATTTGTATTGTCACTGTAAAATTGTAAACATCGGCAATTTTTAATCTCACCAATGAAGCAATTAACATTACCAATATTTTGTCTGTTAGTTTATAATCTATCGATGTTTAAACGTTGAATGTTTGTGAACCTTGCCTTGCGTTAGTTAGATTAGACGATAATTAATTATAGATTAGGCTTGTTAGGTTGAGTTAGATTATTTAAGGGATAATATCTCGAAAAAGATTCACCAAAGAGTAAAATAGAATTAACAACAAAGAGTATAATAAAATAGATAGAAATAAAAGTTTGTTACGATTGACAAGATTACTCTAATCTTAAATGGTTAGTTCAGGTCGCAATTTGCCGTCCGTTTATTAGATCGCTAATCTATACATACAATAACACTATTATTGGGATCTTTATAAACGCAATAAAACCCAAAACAATGGTTTTTTTATTATTTATAAATATATGTCAAATGATGATGATTGAAAGTTTACATAAAGTTCAAAACAGGTCAGTGTCGGAGATTTTGCAAGCTTCAGCTAGATACTCTGTGCATTGAGATATTCATAGCGCACACACTTCTTTCGGAGACGCATGACTCTCCCTGGTAATTATAGTATTTACACGTATGTAGACGATTTTAATAGGTCTTGTTAGGTTAGGTTAGTAGCTTATTATTCCCGAGGAGGGTTGACAGGCGGCCGGCCGTAAAAACTGTAGCCAGAACCTATATAGTGACAGTTAAGAATCATATGTGATTGTTAAGCTTTGCTACGGTCATGTCGATGTCCCCACATGAGCGGGAAAAGGGCAAGTAATAAGTAATACCATTTCGTTTAAGTAACATTGCATGGCGGGTGAAACCGCGGGGCACAGCTAGTGAATAAATAAACTGAAATATGCGCACAAGCCCGTAACCCGGAGGGGTAGGCAAAGATTATGGATTTCCATTTAGTGTGATCCTGGCACACCTCTCTCGCTTCTTCTACATCTATACATTTACGTATACATGCTCGTCGGTTACGGGTACTCCTTATATCGCTCTTCTTTAGTATGTCACTAATCTGGTCGATATAAGTTCTCCTTGGATGTCCCCTGCCAACGCTGCCACTCACTTTTGCAACATAAATCTGTTTCGTTATTCCTCTTCATTCATCTTTCAACATGCCAGATCCACTTAATCATACCTTTCTCAATTCTAGTAACAACATCAACTGTAAGCCACACTTTTCCCTATCGTTAATGAGTTTATAAATAACAATGCTATAAATTCTACGGTGACATACTTTCGATAATACCTTTGAAGTATACGGATACAGGATTTCTAGATCTCTCTGAATAATGCAATTGAAGGTAATTAAAGACGAATTTATAACTGTTTACAAGTATCAATATCAAGTGGTCAGTATCTATAATATGTCTAAAAACTTATACACGTCAAGTCACAGTATTTCAATACTATTCAACTTCTTTGTGCACCGTGTGACGTCATATCGCGGTTACAATCATGGCCATATTCGCAGCGTCCATGCGGCGCACTTTAATTTTATGGGGCATTTAAGTAAATGAGAAATTTGTTGTGTTTTCCCGCACAAATTAAAACGATTTCAAGTATATTGCATTATATTCCGAATTGTGTTTATGTTAATTAGTATCAAAAACTGCGTTCAACGTTAACGAACTTTCCGACTGTTTCGCAGCTGGGACCGGGAGGACTGTTTAAATTTTATTGAAGTTTAATGTGGTAATAATAAAAGTTTTAACTTATGTGTCGTATTTCTTTTTTCACGCGTAGATCAGTCAATAAAAGCGTTAAGAAATCACTTAATGCAAAAGCGTAGGTAGTGGTCACGTCAGAAGAGTAATGGAAGAGTCTGCCTCGCCATATTTTTTTTGATTTTTCGCCCGCCTAACGGGAAACTACTTAGATATCATTTAACAGCGACTAGGATTATAAGAAACATAGGTGAAGAATAAAAATATATTTGTTAGATTTAAAAAAAAACGAAAAATATTACATTAAAGTTCAAGTGTAGGAAACTTTCCGAGAGTCAGTTTAGACTCCATTGTCTCAGCGCTCCAAAGTTTTAAGTAATATTGCACTGATGGGAGCAATATAACATGCAAAATGTTATACCTTCAAATACTAACAACTTCCCAACTTATTGTTACGACTGGGGGAATGATGCACCTTGTTCCCGAACCCTTAAAACTTTCATCATAAAACCCAAGCGGGATATTAAATTGATAAAATATTTTACTTCAACCCAGAGATAAGTGTTTATGTAATAGGTAGTAGTAATATATATATATATATATATATATATATATATATATATATATATATATATATATACTTAATGCTGTTCTTGATGAATATTTGTATTAAAAACTAATTTATAATATCAATCATTACCCTTTCTTGTTATGGGCTATTAAGCTACGTAAAATATGTGCTTTTTTTAGTTTCTATCCGGAACAATCCTGGATCCGCAGATCTACACGCTTGCGCACTGCACGCACCGATACATCAATTTTGACCAATCAGAAGAGACCTGCTTCATGTTTGCGGCCTCCAATTGGCGGAGAGTTCACTACGCGCATCAATTATTACACAGAGCTGTTCCCGCCGTTTTTAGAAAGCACGCTGCAAATTCTGCTCGCGCCAATTAATTGGATTTGTGTAATAATTTTATTGGTTTATAGGTCTTTAGAAAAGGACATAGAAGGAGTAATCCTAACGAATGCGCGCTTGTCCATGTAGATTTATAAAGGTAGAAATATGAAGTACTAAGCAATGATAGATGTCCCCACCACAAACCATAGACTACAGAGAGAGCTTTAATTGTGTTTTCCTATCTTGCAAGTGAAACGTTATTATTCCTGAATGTATGTAATTATAGTAGTTGTAAAGTAAGCGGAGACCCTTGTGCTTGCGAGATGAAATTGCTTCCAACTATTATGAGCTATTACAAACACTTGCAACACTGCTCTAAAACTTTCGAGCGAGCAATTTATGTACAGCGCTTTATGCGTCGGGATCTCGGTATTCATTTCATATTTCTGAAATAGGTTCTGCCAAATATATTGTCTTACCTAGCAACAATGTTGTACTGAACCAAATTCTTATATAGTCTGCAATATATTGGCGAAATTCCAGAAACTTTAGAAATTCGTCGAGAAGGTGCTGCATTGGGATAAAGGTTTTCGGAGAATTAATTTCAAATCTGGTCCTAGAAATATAATACGTTCCGTGGCTAGTAGAAAACAAGATATTAACAAAGTTGACGTAGCACAGCCTAGTTGCTATCGAAAAAGCAAACACAACGGCGTTATTATAGCCACTACTAACTGAAGCCAAAATTTCCAGGTCTTTGTCAATACAATGACGTGTAAATATTTTGATACTAGTTACGGCTAGGTGGCCTTAGCGATAACACAATTAATAAATTAGAAATAGATTCAAATGCGTCAAAGCTCGAGTGGAGGTGGGCAGAACCCTTGAACAGGCGGATCAATGTCAGGTGGAGTAGGGTGTTGCTAGAGGTGCCCCGGGAAGCAATGACTACTTGGCAAACCACCAGCCATTTTATCTGCATTTATGGTTTCACATATATAATAAAAATGTAACTGATCGCTGTTTGTACAATAGAATAATAATAAATCAGCCTTTTTAGTAAGTTCCCCACTGCAGGGATACAACACAAGCCTCCTCTCGGTGAGAGGGAAGGTGCCGTTATCCACAAAATTGGCCCAGTGCGTGTCAGTGGATGTCACACATCTTCGAATTTGCTGGATCTAAGACATCCCGTTTTCTTCGCTATGTTTTCCAAGCAGTGGTAATGAAATAAACTACACAAAGTAAAGCGCTTATTTGGGTTAGAACCCGCAACCTACAGTACGGCGGGACCTTCCCATTGGGCCACCACAGCTCAAAACAACAAGTACAAGATATAAGAAAAACTACTGAACCGATTTGGGTGCGGTTTTGGTAATGTACTGTGGTGAGCCTCTCTTAAAACCTTGTGTCAATAATATAAATCAACGGCGTATTTCTTTATTTTATTTATTCTATCTTATTTCAATTTTAATATATCAATTTGTCTAAGTTAACCGTTTGAGTATCATTTATGTGGAAGTCCGTCTAACATAGTATAGGAAGCGGGTAAGTTAACATCCGGTACAGCAGCCGTAGCGGATGTGAGTACTCCGGCACACAAGTAATTAGAATGAGCTTCCTTTGTTTCTAAACTAGACTCACTTCGTGACTTTTTCAATTCTTTCCCTGATTTCAAATTGATTTGTTTTAGTCTAGAACATTCTTGAAAATTGAAAACCCGACCCAAAACACAAATAATATTTATAACGTTCATTATTTCCTTGGCTCCTTAACTAGGTTAAGGTATTGTGAGTAGTTTATAGACTAAAGTTATCACAAAATTAAAAATTAAATTTAGAGATTTTTTTAGGTTTTCCTTTCTTCTTTCCATTCAGCCCACAGTCATTGATGGCCATAAAGATCGGTTCCCTGCCACCCTCATCTAATTAATTCCTGCAACTTTGACCAGATCGGTCCATCTCGTGGGAGGCCTAACCTACGCTGCGTCGACCTGTTTATGCTATTCCACAATCTTAAGGCCTCATCAACTACCAGTTCTGCGAACGATGTGTCCGGCCCATTGCCAATTAAGTTTTACAATTCTTCAGGCGATGTCGACAACTTTGCTTTGTTCGGTCATTTCTGATATGATACCTATAATACCTCCAAGGCAAAACCCGGGTTGTCACCATAGTAAACGAGAGCTCGAAAGCTTTGGCGATGTATTAAAATGTTAACATTAAACTTAAATATTCTTAAAACAATGAAACAGCCATTTGCCATAAGTAGAATCTTGTACAAATACGCGCCGCACATTTGGTAATGTCTGTCATAACGAATACCGTTTGAAAAGGGAAAATCGAGAGGCTTGTACACCAATTCTAGGGGGATTATTGGTCGGGACTTTCCAGATAGCTGGGTAATACTTTTTATGGTAATAAGCTTTCATAGCTCTAGACATCGTAAATGTTATTGCACTATTAAGACGCAATTTATGTAACGTTATAAAATTATTAGTTTTATCATTAACTAGTGACCCGTCCCGGCTTCGCCCGGGTACCACTAATTATGTTGATCCGATCGCTACCAAACACAGGAATGTGCCAATCTGGACAATCCCTGTAAATTTCATAGAAATCGGTCGAGCAGTTTCGGAGTCTATAGGTCTCTAGGGAACATAAATACTTCGCTTTTTATATACATTTTTTTTTTCATAAAAAGTATCCTATGTTACTTCTAATACCTCCAAGAATATGTGTACAAAGTTTTATGATAATCGGTTGAGTAGTTTTCGCGTGAAAGCGTAACAAACTAACTTACATTCACCTATATAATGTTAGTAGGGATGAGAATGCAAAAAGGAAACAAAATACACTTAATGAATATGATTTCTATTAATGGACTATCTTCTCCTCGCCCTTTTCCCACTTCTTATGTGAGGTCATTACAGCAGGACCGTAATACATACTGTAATAGGTTTTGACTACAGTTGCTTACCCCCCTCGGGTATGTAGGTATATGAAATATTAGTAAATGGTTCACGACAATAGCTTAATGGCAGATTCGAACCCATGACTTAACCCTTAACCATTAAGGTTATATAGGCTATTGGCGCTTCTTATCTCTAATCCTACTAATATTATAAATGCGAAAATTTTGTAAGTACGGATATTTATTACTCTTTCATTGAAAAACTACTGAATGGATTTTAATGAAACTTTACAATAATATAGCTTTAACATCAGAATAACATATAGGCTATAATTAATAAAGATATTGTGTGAATTGTCCAAAATATAACGATAAGTGTCAAGTAAGGAGGAAAAAAATCAGCCATATGCGAGTTATTCTGGTATGCGCTGTATAAACCGTCGGATTTACACATATATAATGTACAATGGAAATGTTTACCTTAAATAGAACTACAAAAAATCCCGCGACAACATATATCTATCTTTTATGTGTAAGCCATTATCGCCGAAATAGTGCACCGTCTATTAATTATAGGGCGGAGCGAAGTTTGCCGGCCAACTAGTTACCTATATGAGTATATTTTTTTAAACATAACATATTTAAGACAATAGATCAGTATACAGTACTATTGATACACCTGTAATGTGAGGTCGATAGATATTTTTGGATATCCGTGTGGCACTATCCTGTCACACCTCTCTCGCTTCCTCTACATCCATGTATGCTCATCATTTTCCTTCCTTATGTTGCCAATTTGTGTTTCTTCAATGTCAAGTGTCTGTCTATTTAAATGGTGAATTTACTGTTCAAATTAAAAGGCGACACGTTTTCCCTTTTTGACTTTACTTTTTTGAACCGAAAAAACAATGTTACCAATACAAAAAAATAAGTTACTTTCTGTTCGGGTGATAAACCATACCAACATAATAACAAAAACCAAAGGTGGGAGATTCACGCTTGGACAGTGTCGATTAATAATTTTGTGTCCGAATCCGACCAACACAGCTGCTCAACTTTGCAACTGGTATTCTTTCGTCATTCATTTGTAATTAGTTTAATTCTAATTAAATCGTAATATTGATTATTAATGAGTTATTCTTACATCGTGCAGCGGGCAGCGGGCAGCGGGCGGGCGCTCAGTGGATCGGGGCTCTTGATTTGTGATGATACATAAATATTGATCAGCGAGCACCCGCCGGCAATGACGCCGTCAGCGGACGGCTATATTCAAATTTGCTGCGCGACCATTGCGGTCTCATGTTAATTTTCATAAAGCGATATCCCTGAAATTTATTTTCACGCTTCCAATTTTACTTTATTTCGTGTTGTACATTCATGTAACGGACTAGCTGTTTCCTGCGACTTCGTTCGCGTGGAAATAAATTCGAGAAAACAATTTCAAGGGTTTTTCACTTTTTGCGCGGAACCCTAAATAGTTTGCTTAAATTAAATTAGCCTATTTGAATCCCGACAATATTAGCTATCTTCCAGTAAATGCCCATCCGAATCGGTTCAGTCGTTTCGAAGATTACTCGGAATAAACAGACAGACAGACAAAAATTTTAAAAATTGTATTTTCGTTATAAGTACCGTATATACATCATGTGTATTGCGTATGGAAATGTTATTTTGATATTACATACAGACACTTCAATTTTATTTATCAGTATAGATAACCGAACGCTTATATGAGCTGAAATAAAAGAGAACAATCAAGTTTAAAATCGCGTTGTAAGATGTTTTTGCAAAATTATAGATTGTTTTGTACCTCTACTGTGTTGCCATACTAGGCCGTGTAGTTTTGAATTTACGTGCTATACTTTTGTTCCTTGTAATATTGAGTGAGTTTGTTAGTATATGCGAATGTAAATATGTGGGTATTGTGTATGTGGATATATTTAAATATGAGATTGTGATCAGGTGCGAATGTGAGTATGAGACCATGTGTGATATAGATGATGTATGTATGCAAGTATGTGACTAGGTAAATAGAGTATGTGAGTATGAGAGTACGTGAATATTGTGGCTATCGTCTTGTAAGTTCAGTAGCATACAAATACTCATGTGAGTATATTAGTACTGGAAGACTATATGTTACCCGCGACTTCACACGCTTTTGTTTCATATTTCCTTGCTGCTTTTTTCTGTAATTTCATTCCACGTTCTATCGACAGATCTACGATAGACAGATATTTTATATTTTTGCACACTCGCGGTTTCTTTATCCTAAATTTCATTAAGGGCGGTCAAACTGGTCTAAAGTTATAACTAGACAGACGGACATTTTTATATTTACATTAAATTTTCTTTAAGATCAAAACCTTCATTGTTCAAATGTTATTCACGTGCCAAGTTTAATTTTGCACATTTCAATGATATTTTGAAACGAGGAAAACTCACTTAATTATTTTGAATTGTACAAACTTGTCTCCTTGCTTAGCAGAGCGTTCTCTATGGGACAATTTTTGGGAAGAAATTAATTTCAAAGTGCTCATTTGTACAACAATACGTCTACGTATGACTTGAACTTTATAAGGTGTTTGTACTAAGCTCTATATACATAGCTCTCTCTCTCTCTCTGTCTATATATATATATATATATATATATATATATATATATATATATATATATATATGTATATATATATATAGCTCTAAATACTAACTTGTGTTTATAATCTGTATGTTTTCATTAATCTTCTGTGTTCTGAAGAAAACGTAGGGTTATTCGACTTTATAAGTAGTTGAAATGTTTACTTATTTTTTCTGTTTGTTGTTCATAGTTGTAGAATTGTAAAGAAATATAGTTTTAAAAACTAAAAATCAAGTTAAGTATAATATAAAGTGTCTATTGCATAGCATCTCTCTGTTCTTTTCCCACTCATTTGGGGCACAGTGTAATTGTAGTCCATACTGTATAGGTTTTGGCTACAGTTTTACGCCTGCTTGACGCAAATCTTCCTCAGGAGTAAATAACCTTTTGTTCTTTTGCATTATTTCAAATGTATCCAATGTTTTGAAGCGGTTCAAAAACACGTTCAAAAATGCCATTACATACGGACATACATACCAAGTTACAAAGTATCAACAAATTTTAAGAAAACAGCAATTTTTATCTTTCGTTCAGTCAAAAAAATGTTTTAATTGGTATTTTTTAACTACATTGTAAAAAATGTTGCAGTTATAGACATTCAGAATGTATGCTTGAATCCCTACTAATATTATAAATGTGAATGTAAGTTTTTTGTTACGCGCGAAAACTACTGAACCGATCATCATGAAACTGTATACATATATTCTTGAAGGTATTAGAAGTAACATAGGATACTTTTTATGAAAAAAAAATATGTAAAAGGCGAAGTATGTATGTTCCCTAAAGGCCTATAGACTCTGAAACGGCTGGACTGATTTCGATGAAATTTACAGGGATTGTCCGGATTGGCACATTCCTGTGTTTGGTAGCGATTGGATCAACACAATTAGTGGTACCTGGGCGAAGCCGGGGCAGGTCACTAGTTATAAATAAGTTAGACATTTATTGAATATAAAATATCAACTATATTCCTTTGATTGTTCGAAGTGGTTTAACTTGTAACATTGAATGCTATAACAAGTTGGCAACATGTCACATAAAAGGAAACAATAAAAATCTGTGGCGCAGAGCCCACGCAAAATACGTCTCGCTTCTATTGGCCGTGTATCGCAACGAATCCAATTGTGTGGGAAAAATCGAAAGGCTTGTAAACCAATTCCGCGAGGATTATCGTTCGGGTACGCCAACTACAACGCTAGCTTTAATAAAAAGTTATTTATTTTGTCAAGAATGAGAATAATATAATGTAAAAATTTACATAAAATTGTCACTATGCATGCGGCAGAAATGCGAATGTTGAGATGGATGTGTGGAGTAACACGAATAGGTACGAAACGAGTATATTAGAGTATATTAGAAGAAAGTAGCACCGATAGTGGAAAAGTTAAGGAGCAAAAGGTTAGCATGGTACGGGCATGTTATGAGGAGGGAAGAATGGCATGTGACAAAGAAAGTTTTAGAAATGAATGTAGAGGGATATGTCGGTAGGGGTAGGCCTAAGAAAAGGTGGATGGATTGCATGAAAGATGACATGATCAAGAAGGGAGTGACGACCGAAATGACGGATTGACATGGAAGTCGAAAACTAATTATGCCGACCCCACATAAAACGGGAAAAGGGCAGGATGATGATGTATAGCCGCAACAACATCGTAGAAGTACAAATATTTGTACATTTAGAAATTATTATCTCTATTTCATATATTTCTTAATGATACAACATCGCTTACGTTTAATATATTACCGAAATTGTTACGAATTCGCATATATTTATTCGCTCCCAGTTAGCAGTTGTCGACTGTTAACACTTCAAACGAATTCCCCAATCAATGTGAGAGGGCGCTCAGATGCTCAACAAATACGCGATGTTAAAAAAGAGGGGAAAAATCACAATTAAAATGAAAGACAATCGTTCAATATGTTTCAATCTATTAAAGTGATATTTTAAGATGAGCGAGCCTTGGTTCAAGATCAGATAATCTTTGGATTCGATGACAACCATGAAGTAACAGTGGTAGAGCCCGCAATAACAACATCTTTTGCAAGAATGGGCCGGCTCGACCGGTGAAATACCACGACGTCACAGAAGACAGGCGTGAAGTAGAAGTATTCTGCGTTTCGTCTGATGAGTGACGTGCCGGAGGCCTGATTGTAGTCCTCTTCCCCCTCCTACCCTTTCTAATAAGGAAAGGATGGGAAGAGGAAGAGGATTTGACGGATGAGGAGGGGATGGACAGGGAATGGAATTATCCTTTTTTCTGTTTGTCCCCTCCTTCGTCCATGGAGGTAGGCAACGCTTCTGCAACTCATTAGCTTGTTGCGGATGCCTATGGGTAGCGGTACTTATTTCCAGGGGCCGCTTGCTCGTTTGCCACTTTGTAATATAAAAAAAAAGTATTTCTTAGATTTACTCTAATTGAATGGATGATACAGTGGGAAACGTTTCGATTTAGAAATGTCAATATTTGTTAATTACTCACCTTGTTTTTCTAGTATCCTTCCATGTTTTAGGTTCTTGTATCAAACGGGAAAAGGCTTATCTTTTGCCACGATTGAAATGTAGTCCATTCAGTCTATATTCGTTCACTATATGGCGTAGGCCTTTAAACTGCACAAAAATCGGTATTTATAGATGTTGACACCAATTAACATCGTGAAATAAGTCGAACCGTGGCCTATTGACGAGGCAGCGGCCTATTCACACAGCTGAAGTATAGGCTCGATGCGGAGAGCCCTTCGGATTCGAGATGTATTTAAAATATTTTCCATTTCGCTCGGCCGACACTCCGACAGCTCGTTAGAGCTCAATATACATAGTACAAAAGCGTTTAGCCTTTTCACGTTCATACTTTGTTTTCTTTTGGCCCACTTGGTATGGTAGCGTTTATAAATCAGTTTATAAATTATGTTATTAAAAATGTAAATAATTTATTCAAGCTTTTGTTAAGTCTAAGAATATGAAGCCTTGTCCTAAAGCATATGTTGTAGCTTTGAATTTAAATTATTAAAGACACAGAAGATATGCTTTAGTTTGATAACCGGTTGATATTGTTCAAAGAAATTCAATAAAGGCCAAGGTTCCTTTGCGCATTTTAAAATCAGAAAGCAATTGAAATGATGGGATTGATTAGGTTGAAAATATATTTCTAATGTCTTTTTTTATACGAGCAAGCGGTTCACCCGATGTCAAGTGATCGCTACCCGTAGACATCTGCAACTAATAATTTTTACAACGAATACTTGAAAGAAATGAATAAATACATCAAGTTATAAATAAGTAAAGATAATTTTGAAGCTGACTGTACGCCTAAATTGAATCAAACATAAAATTAAGGAAATCGCCAGAATTACTTAAGCAAATGAGCCGAGCGTCCGGGCGGCCGGTTTAAATGTTAATTTATTACTGAATAGCGTTACAACCTTACCAATGAAACCGGGTCTGGGGTCCGGAATCAGTCGACCGCTGTGGGACCCGAACTAAGAGATAGGTCCATCGTGTTTGTCATTGTCAAGAAATATGTCTGTTGGATTGATTTATAACTAGAACTCTAGTAAGTAATATATGCTAATATCAGATGATAAAAGCAAACTCGGGGGCCTGGTAGCCAGTTATCACAGACCTAGCAACGTAGCACAAACTTTTTCAAGTCTTATACAATGATTATTAAAAACATGTATGAACAATGGTAGTCATTTATTTACCTTGTTTAGTATGCCATCTGTCTAGTTCATAAATATTAAAAAAAAATTAAGCCTTTGATCGCTCCTTACAGAACGCAGTGTAGGCTCAGGAGGCAAGCTCCCAAAAGATGAATTCTTGATCTGGTCAAAATTGTCTATTATTTAAGCACATTCTTTGGCTAATGATGATCGAGAGACATACATTTTTGTTCGGCGTTACGCTGACTATATCTTAGGTCTACGTTTCCCAATATGACGGACCGGTTGGCGTGGTTTGTAAGACACTTGCTTTTCACGCCGCAGGTCGTGGGTTCGATTTCCACCCAGGACAGACATTTGTGTGTATGAACATGTCTGTTTGTCCTGAGTCTGGGTGTAATTATCTATTTAAGTATGTATTTACAAAAAAAGTAGTATATGTAGTATATCAGTTATCTGGTTGCCATAGCACAAGCTCTGCTTAGTTTGGGATCAGATGGCCGCGTGTGAATATGTCCTAGGATATTATTATTATTATTATTATATTTTTGGGATTTCCGTACCCCTTAATAAAACTTTTCATGTACGAGTACCCTTCCCCCGATCTACGCATTAGCTACTTCGATTCTCCGTTTATAACTTGCCTAGTCCAATTATAAAGTGTCTACTCTGACAATCGGTCGGTGATATACAAGAATTGCTTATTTAAAGATATTCGATGATACATAGAAATTTAGGCTAGGCGCCCTCGGCGTCCTGCCGCCTTCAGCCCGGTGTAGCTGTAAATGCCTCCTCAAGGCAAACAGTAACCTTCAGTCACAAAATAAAATTATAGGCTAAAGTTTTTTTCAGAATTTTTGGCATTTCCGTAACTTTCTCGTACCCCCAATGCGACCCTGCGTGACCCCAGGGGTATAAGTACCACAGAAAATTTTCTGCTTGTAATCTACAAAATAATATTGATAAGTAAATTTGTTTTATCCGTACAGTCATCACATTTCCGTTAAAAAAATATCGTTATTAATATTTGACCATTCACATTGAATCCTGCGGTGAGTATTGTAGAGTGCATGGATATTAATGACCACAAGCTGTGTGCAAAATTTTATTCGTATTTTATAAAACGTTACAAAGCTTTGTTCGGTGGCTTCAGTCTGACAAATACACTTTAATAAAACACAGTACATTGCGTGGCCCACATTGTAGTGTAGAGTTGAATTAATACCGACAATTACGACAGAGGCACGCAAGCAAAAAAAAACTCAACAAATCGCCAGCGTGCGTGCTCCACTGTTGACGGGTGTTGGGTGAACGCTGAAATGGTATTCATTTATTATTTACAGTCGCATTATATCTGTAGAGTTTTACTTAAGACAATAATTAGTGGATTTTTAAAGTGAAAGTTCGATAACAGAATACGGATCAATTATACTGTTTATATCGATACCATTCGCGATTCACTCCCACCTCGAGTAGGTGGGAGTGAATCGCGATAAACTTGAGTTACGTTGAGTTTATTCGTATGGGAAAATGAGCTAGACAAGGAAAATAAGAGAGAGTTTAGGTGAGAGCCTTCGACGTCTCATTCGATAAATATTTGTTTTAAAATATTAATATTTCTTTTAATCGTTCCAATTAAGATTAAAATAATGTGCTGAATATGGTTCACAACAATAGTTGTATGCTGGATTCGAACCCACGACCTCATGTTCGGTACTAACCATTGGCTATTGGCGATTCGGGTCGATGCTATTTGTCACCAGTTTAAAAATAATTTTGACAATCTATGTTACCATAAAATATAATAATTTACTTACTTTGTACTAAATTACCTATTGTAGCAATTTAATTATTATTTTGGAGGTCGTATTGTGCATGTTTGAATGATTTTTTCCTCTTCTTTTAAGATCCTTGTGCACGTTTATTTTTCCGATAATTAATTACAAGTAGCTACCTCTATCTGCGGAAACTTTTGATAAGGCTTAAGATACTAAATAAGTATTTCATGTTTTTAAAGATAGCTGTTAATTTTCCTATTAAAATAAAAAAATAAAATAAAAATGTCTTGATAATTTCAGTCGAGTCAACAATCTGAAGGACTAAAATTATTAAATAAACTTTTCATGAAACGGCTTTACTCACGTTCGCGTTTTTCCCAGTGTTTTGTTTTTCTAAGGCAAGTTGTCTAGTTTTCTCTGTATGATGAGATATTCATAATTAAGTAACAAAATTGGCGTTTACATGTTATGTTACAACCAGACAGATATTAATAGACGTTACGTTGGACCAGTGTCCATGTACAGTTACCTACATGTATTCACAAAGATACGACATGGCACATCCGTGTTAATATTCCAGCGGTCGCATGACGCGCTGTCCACCCCTGATTGTCCATTCCGTGTTGCTTGGGACGCGCCTCATGCCAGCTCTGATGCGTCTGTAATGGTAAGTACATATATAATTATATACTATCCTATCTTATAATATATATCTATCCCTACTAATATTATAAATGTGAATGTAAGTTTGTTTGTTACGCTTTCACGCGAAAACTACTCAACCGATCATCATGAAACTTTGTACAAATATTCTTGGAGGTATAAGAAGTTACATAGGATTATTTTCATGAAAAAAAAATAGTATATAAAAAGCGAAGTATGTATGTTACCTATAGACCTATAGACTCCGAAACGGCTGGACCGATTTCGATGAAATTTACAGGGATTGTCCAGATTGGTACATTTCTGTGTTTGGTACCGATCGGGTCAACATAATTAGTGATACCCGCGCGAAGCCGGGGCGGGTCACTAGTACTATATAATATAAAGGATTATTTTAAATTCATCCCCTGAAGGTCGAACGATGAAGGTCGTTGACGTGCCTCTCCCGTTTCTTTCACATCCATGCAATAATGCATATACATACATTTCTCTGTTACTCCAATTTATAAACTTGTCCTTAATTAGAAAAGCCTAATACTAATATTATAGATGCTAATTTGTGTTTGTTTGATTGTTACGCTTTAACTCCTTAACGACACAAACAACCATCATTAAACTTTGCACACACATTGTCAGGGATACAGAAAAAGACATGGGGACTTACCTTTTGAACTCCAAAATAAATCTGTTTCCGAGTCGCACAAATCTTTCATTTACAATATCGGTTCCCATGGTAATGTTTTATCTTTTGACAATAACAACTTTTTGACACATGTTACCTCTTTCTCTTACAAAGATCTCCAGCGTGGTAAATGAGAAACGAATGCGAGACCGCGGACAACAGCTAGTAATGTATTAAGTTTAATTAATATAAAATAATAATTACTATAAGATATAATAATATGATTCAAGTAAATGAATAATGCACTAACTAAGGGAGGATTAACAGCAGTATCAAGTCGACTACGCGTGCGGTCGCGTGACCAAACTTCCATTAACTGATTCAATAGGGTTGCAATTAGATCCACTTTACTTAATACATGTGTTTTTATTCCCTCAATAATAATGTCCTTTCATTTATTTCAAAGTAAATTAGAACATTGATCAGAGTAAGAATCCTACTAATATAAATGTGAAAGTTTGTATGTATGGATGTTTGTTATTCTTTTACGCAAAAATTACTTGATAGATTTTAATGAAACTTGAAAAAATCAGTCATATCCGAGCTTTTCTGGTCAATCGTAATAGAGTTCAGCTTAGGTTAGAAAAACGTTGGTTAATTTAAAGTGAATGGCGGGTGAGACCGCAGGGCACAACTAGTTGCTTATAAAGTATATTCTACTAGATGAAATGGTTTTTATAAATTCTAGACGGACATTTTGTATACCACTAAAGTTAATGTAAGTAGTCATTTATATCAATTGTAATACGTCTACTGTTTATATATTGTAATTTTCTCCGAACTTTACTAGCTGGTGTTAATTATAAGTATAATATATTTTAACGGTGTCTTCAGGGCGTGGCGTGTGAAGTGAGACATAGATTTAGAAAACGTCAAAGTTTTATTTCACACACAGAACAGAATAGAAGTTAGCAACTAATTAAGCTAATGACTAAGGAGAGACATACAACTGACCCGTCCCACAAAGATGGATGCAAGTAGTTGGCTGTCAACTAATAGTATTGCTTTGATATCAAGGAACAGTCCCACAAAGGTAGAAGCAGTAACTGAACAGACGCTGACTGAACTGAACGAAGACTGAGCAGAAGAAAAAGAGACAGCTCAGAGAACTCCTATTAAACAATGAGCCTAATACATTATGGGAAAAGTGCACAGAGACAAAACTAATTTGAGAACTTATCTTAATTCTCATATTACTTCTCTACCGCGTTCTAAAACACTAGTGGCATCATCTATTTCCCTTGTGATACATTTCTGGTGTTACAATATAAAAGTATACCTACATCTATTGTACTTGAACAATTAATTATGTAAGATAAATTATATTTTGCTTTCTCTAGAATTAGCATCTCCATTTGATATAGGCTGAATTGTTGATTTATATTTACACAAAAGCAACTGTATATTTTTAAGAGAAAAAGGCTGAATTGTAAAATAAGAAAAGCAAAACATGTCGGGACAAAATGTATAGAAATATACAGCGAGTCGGTCCCACGCAAAATACGGACAGCGCGTATTGGCCTGTACGAATAACGCACCACACAGGGGAAAAAATCGAAAGGCTTGTAAAGCAATTCAGCTCGGATTATCGCGCGCGACTCGACCGGGCGGAATAAATATTTTGCGAAAACATATATTTTTTGGATTAGAAATTGTTGATTGTAGTAACAATACAGGATAACTGTAACACAGTAGTTTACATGACTGTTGACTTGTAACTTACGTATTAAGCTCACCACTTAATAATACAAATACCACTGAAAGTTGGTTTGGTACTTTTGAACTTAACGACTCATAAAATTTTGCGCAAACATTGTCATGGGTACAGAGAATCTCATGGGATACTTACCTCCCTCCCGAGGATTAGGCAAATGCTTATGCCTTCATTTAACCGTTTCCATGGTAATGTTTCATGTTTTGACAATAAGAACTTCTTGACACGTTACTTATAATTGGCAGTTATAATACGCGGATATCTTACAAAATTTCCTGTGTGGAAAATGAGAGACGAAAGCAATCGATGTCGCGGCCAACAGTTAGTGTAATATAATTATTGCATGCTAAGTTACTATCTCTTTCTGAGTTAAGTTTTACCTAAAGTTAACTGTTCAGCCACTAATTAATGTAATTTAGTTAAAATTAACTTTTTAACCACTAACAACAGTGGTAGAGCCCGCAACAACTTCTATTGCACGAATGTGCCGGCTCGACCGGTGAAATACCACGACCTCACAAAAAGCAGGCTTGAAGTAGAAGTACTCTGCGTTTCCTCTGACGAGTGAGGTGCCGGAGACCTAATTTCAGCCCTCTTCCCCTTCCCACCCGTTCCCCATAAGGAGGATAGGATGGGAAAGGGATTAACGGAGAAAAGGAAATATCCTTTTTCCTTACTCTGCCCTCCCCTGTCCATCAAAGGTAGGCAACGCATCTGCAACACATTTGCTTGTTTCGGATGTCTATGGGTAGCGCTCACTTTACATCAGGTGATCCGCTTGCTCGTTAGCCACCTTATCACAAAAAAAATGTAATTTAGCTGCTTTTTGCCAAGTGTTACGATTTTTTAAGCACGTCACGTTCAATTGCTTTTCGTTACACAAGAGAGAAGAAAGATAAGGCGAGATAGAAAGATATGAATATATCGTAGGTATTTGACAATCACGGCTGCCTTTTTCACTTCTTAGTATAACTATGTCCAAGATCTGTTAATATTACACGGTACTACGAGTTCTTCAATAAAAAAATATCGAGGTTACGATGAACAAAGTTTCTGTACATATTTTTTATGTTATTTTTACCGGAACTGAAAGGTTAGTTCAATTTAAGATGCTTCTTGTTTCCCAGAAATTTTATATCTCGGCACAGTTTTACGACTAAAGTTTTTAAGGGTGCTAGAAGTAGCTGCATCGTTCGCCAGTCATAACGCTTGATTATTGAACAAAGTTCTAAGTACACAACAGCAATAACATTTTGCAACTCGTTCTGGTCCCATCAGGATCATTTTGCCTAAAAGCAATTTTCTCCGGGGCAACTTGTTCATTTGGATTGTACCCAATAACATAGATAAGTATAGCAATAGAATTAGAGCTCGAGGTAGAACTCAAGTTATTTAAAAAAAATTAGAATTGATTCTTCGGCAAGGTCGAGAAATGCGTCCCGTTCCTTTTAGCGTAGCTTGATTTGTTTTAAAGATAAACTATATATGGCTCTCTCTTTTTTTCTCAGTGCATTTTATATCTTTTTCTCTCTCATGTAACGAATAGTTTCTAAGCGTAATGCGTCCTTGAATTAGAAGTTTAAGAAGAACAAAGTACTATGATGTTTTGCAATGCATACAGATGTAGTCGAGAGTAAAACCCTGTAAATAATCAAAGAACTAATTAAGACAAGACTTGGAATTTGTTTTATGAGCCGTGTATCATATTTAACCAGAACACACGACACGCGGCGTCTTGTCGTTTTAATTTTGCTGCATTATGTTTGTAATACAGAGGAGTGTGTTAAACTTTATCCCTAACGTTTGCCTTAATTGAGGCACGTTAAGTTTTTATGACTTACCCGAGTGAAGTTATGCTCAGACGATGCGGTTCACAGGGAAATATAACAGATGTGAGCACTTGAGAACTGTTGACAGCGCAGTGAAATAAGTCGACGAATTTAATTTATTCTCACAACGAGGAAGCGGGACTTATATCAATTTAAGTATGGAATTTCACTTTATTCTTTCATATCTTAATTGCAAGTATTGTTTACTTGGATGGAGGGATGTAACAATCGCCAATCGTCTTTTTTCCGAGATTTTTTCTGTATTATTATTTCTCTGCCAGAGATTTTGCATAGCATTACTCGGCTTTTACATATATTTTAACCTTTTTTCCTTTCATAGTTTATTTGTTTCTCTTGCTTACTGTTTAAACTATTTTTGTGAACACTTGAATCTTATATCTTATCAGCTAATATTGTCTTTAAATTATCTTTGGTAATTTTTCTATTCCAGGTCAAAACGCTCTGAGCTTTGCTGAGGATAGTCCAGTATAACATGCAGAACTATTTCCTGATTCTGTTCGTATTGGACTGTATATATCAGTTTAAGTCTTTGTAAGCAAGCTGACAATACCCCGCGTGCTGTAAGTATTTATACCATTGGACTTTATTTTCGTACTATTCTATAAACTTCAGGTAGAAAAAGTTTCGTCTGGCTTGCTCTTTCGTCCGTAGTATATCTTTCTACTTGTAAAGATGTTAGGTTTCATTATTCCATTATTATAATTATTTCATTAAACATGTTTTAAAATTGTGCGCTGAAAACAAATAAAAGATAAAATACGAAGCGAGTGAAAATTCAAACGGTGATCGTATCTATTGCCTTGTTTATTGTAACTTATCTCATTTGTGTGGACGTTTCGCAGGCTCTGTGCAAATACTACGAGATTTATTTGTCTGCAGACCCTACCAACTAGAACGGTCCAAAACCATTTAGATTGAATATTGCTTTAAAATCCCAAATAACTATTATTAGGCATATGAAACCTGAAACATTATCTATACACAGACGTGTATTTTTTAACTTTTTATCTAATCTATATATCGTAGATTAATTATAACTGTAATGGTTGTAGCTCCAACTTTCCTATATCACTACTAGTGATCCGCCCCAGCTTCGCCCGGGATGCCGTTTCGGAATCTATACAGTACATCGTCTTTTATATATGTAGATATGCATCCGTTAATAAACAAAACGTATCCCACGACAAGTATACCGTAATTTATCCGTAATAAAAAAATGGCGTTGAAGTAGCTAGATTTTTAGATTTTTTTACCATTTTTTTATTTTACCTATTTTTTCATGAAAAGTATCCTATGTTACTTCTAATACCTCCAAGAATATGCGTACAAAGTTTCATGATGGTCGGTTGAGTTGTTTTCGCGTGAAAGCGTAACAAACAAACTTACATTCACATTTATAATATTAGTAAGGATGGTTGTTCTATGTGGGGTTGAAAATGTACTTTTCGGTGCTATGTCATCAATAATTGTATAATTGGAAGGAAAGAAATGAAAAAACCAAGCGAAGCGGGTGTTTGCAGCTAATCTTTACATATATAGTATAAAACAAAGTCGTTTCGTCTGTTTATTCCCGTATATCTTTCAAACTACGGAACGGATTTTAATGCGGTTTTCATCAAAGCACAGAGCGATTCAAGAGGAAGGTTAATACGTATAAAACATGCAGATTTTTGTGCAAACACTGGCTAAACCTTACGAGATAGGTCAACTTAATGTACTACGGAATTGTATATCTTAAAAAGATCTAAAAAAAAGTCAACGATGGCATTACTCTATCTCCTACGGTTATCGGACAATAACCCCTTTTTTTAGAATAAAAAAATTAAACATACTGCGCTATTTCCAACGCTAATTTTACGTATTCGGTATTAATCCTATCAAGAGGTATAAACAAACGCTGCAGTGCGACACAATTGATTTGGGCAGCGCAAAGCATAAAGTGACGCATACAATACGATCTAGCAAAATGAAAAATGTGTACAAATATTGGTGCCAGTACTAACGTTAACTGTGTAGCAAGCACCGTCGCCTTCAGGTGTACAGTTTGAATACTTATCTTCCATAAATATGTACAGTCGCGAAGTAAAACCTTAAGCAAGATGGAGCACTCCGTAATGAAGTAACAAACAATTAAATATGTCAAGTTATCATGAGTTGAACAGATGGTTTAATTCTTTAGTCTTTAATATGTACAGTCGTGAAATAAAACCGCAATAAAACAAATAAATAATCACGGGAAAATTGTTTGTTTACTTCTTCCTTTAAAACCATGTACAGTCGAAAAGTAAAACCGTATGCGAGGTAGAGCACGCCATAATGAAGTGTAAATCGTTCAGCGCAGTTTTCAGACACGACAGCGACCGCTACCGTGCGGCGTAATTGCTGGCGTTAATTCAATTCCTCTTCACTTGGTAGTCTTAAAGTAGTTTTCGAGTGTTAATTGCTGTATGTGCGGACGTTTAACATTGAATATTTTGAATAGGCTCTAGAGTGTAACCCTTAAGAATTGGTGTTTCGGCCTCTATCAGAAAAAGGCGTTAAAATGTTAAAGGATCCTAGTATAATAATTGTTTTTTAATGATACTATCTTGTCTCATTTCGTCACTTTGTATTAACAGACTGAGGCCAGCGGTTTCGCCATGCAATTTAATATATCCAGCTTAAACTGAACCCTATTTAATATCATACATCATATAGATCTGAGTTCAACTTGCATTTGTTATTTTTTCCCATGCAAACTTTCATCTACTGCTTTAGACCTATAGGGTATGAATTTAGAAACACCCTTTCTTATTCTGCTTACTTGCTGGCCTTCGTAATAATAGAAATTTCTGTGCAAAATTTCAAGTACGCCTAATAGTTTGGGCTGTGGCCTATACCAGTAAGTCAGTTGTAGTGTATACCAATCTTAACATATCTGGTAAGCGCATAACAACAATAGTCTAAATATGGTTTAATTAAATATTTCCATGTCCATTAATTAATTATCTGTAACCTTAAGACCAATTTAATACGCAAGTAGCATGGGACGGTTTTTTAAACAGCATACAGAGTGCGTGCATGCAAAGCGTGCAGCGAGCTTAGAGAATAAATCCACCTCGCGCCGCACTGCGTCGACTTAATTCAGTTTCAATTAGTTTTTATTATCGCTAGTGTTAACTTAGTTGTTCTTTTGTAGCTTTTACTTATCCATTCAACTGTACATCAAAATGTTCCAAGCATTCACCAATGGAATTCCTGGTTTAAGATCAAAATAATTTAACGAAATGCAAATTTCTTGTCATATACACTTTTAATAATTTGTTATTTTAAAATCTGATCAAAATACAATAAGTATTTGTTTGATAAAAGCTTAAATGCTGCGGAATATGAAATTTTAATTTTAATTTTGCTCTAAAGCGTGTAATTATTTTTGAAACTTTTTTCATTTCGCAGAATGTTGGGATTTATTATTCAGTTTTGTTTGCCGTTCACATTTTAATCATTAAGTGAAACAAAACACTAATTATAAATGCTCCCTCAAGACTGTCACTATTGTGTCTGTCACAAGACTGTGTCATCTCTGTCCACCCATTCGTGGACAGAGATGACACAATCTTCATTTAGCGTTAGGTGTAAGAATACGTTATACATCTGACATGAAAAATTGTAGACCTACAAATACTCTGAGGTAATACTACAAGTGATCAGTATTGAACATCTGGAGACCTACGCAATAACTTTCCTTGTTACATTAATACATTATACGAGTATAGAAACCTATGGCAATGGGCTGGACACATTGCTCCCAGAACTGTTGGCCGATTGGACCGAAAACTCCTAGAATGGCGGATCTGGTCAAGTTCGCCGGAGCCCAATAGATGAGGACGGCATGGGACCAATCTATGCAGTGAACGATTATCGACTGAAACGAAGACGCTGGTACAGCGATTTTTCATTATTTTAGCTTGAAATACCTTTATATTACACTACTTGGCCCGGCAAACTTCGTTCCGCCTTATAATTAATAGATTGGTCATTATTTTGGCGATGATGTCTTACACATAGATATTTGCTATTGCAGGCTTTTTGTAGGACTTTTTAAGGTAAACATTGCCATTTTCAGTGCGCTAACCGCTTCAATTTAAATATTCAATCACAAGATAAGTGGACCAACGGATTTCGTCCTTTTGTTCTGTGTATATATCGCTTTCCTTCTGTCCCCTGTCTTTGATTTCTCTGACTTTTGAAAAGGTATTGTGGTTCTTAAACCACAATATTTCCACTAAGATTTACAGGAATAATATTTTGTATAATGTCATTCAAACATAAATGTGTGTATAATCCATACAGGCTTTAAAACATAACTTAACTTTTATAAAGCCTGTGTAAAGAGCTAAAAGAGGCTTTGCATCTAACGATCTTATATAATGAAGGAACTTTAGCAAGCGAGCGAAGTTTCCAAGTTTATCGATTGTGTATCGCTCTGCGAACAACTTGTTTTTTACCAGTGTTAGTGCTCTGGAAGGCGTGGATATGTTTAACATTCTTGTGGATAAATGAAATCACTATTCCTATCAAAACATTTAAAAGTCAGCCGGCTTAATCTTATAATCTTATAAGATATTTGGACTTACATGTTACAGCTAAATTTAACTGAGAAAGGTATGCTTCGGTGGGTCGGGCATGTTGAAAGGATTACTGAAGAGAGAGTAACGAAACAAATTTATGTTTTTTTTTTTTTTTTTTTTTTTTTTTTATAAGAGAAGGGGGCAAACGAGCGGCGGGAACACCCAGGTGATCAACGACGCCCATGGACACCCGCAACACCAGAGGAACTGCAGATGCGTTGCCGGCCTTTTAGAAAAAGAAAGGCTCGCTTCTTGAAGGACCCCAAGTCGTACTGGTTTGGAAATACCGCCGAGGATAGACCATTCCACAACGCGGCTGTGCGTGGCAGGAAATGTCGAGAGAACCGCACTGTTGAGGAATTCCAGCCATCCAGATGGTGTTGATGGTACCTGGCGGTCTGTCGTGTCGTACGATGACGAAACTCGGCGGCAGGAATCGTTCCAAACAGTTCTTCGGAACACTCCCCGTGGTATATACGGTAAAAAATGCAGAGGGAGCTGACGTCCCTCCGCAAGGCCAGAGTATCAAGCTGATCGGTAAGAGCTCGGTCGTTGACGATTCGAGTCGCTCTCCGTTGTATGCGGTCAAATGGAAGAAGCTGGTATTGGGGTGCTCCCGCCCAGAGATGCGAGCAGTATTCCATGTGGGGCCGAACTTGCGCCTTGTATAGCTGAAGGCGGTGGCCCGGCTGGAAATACTGCTTCGCTCTACTGAGTACACCCAGCTTTTTAGAGGCCAATTTGGCCTTGTCTTCCAAGTGACCACGAAACTGAACGTCACTCGATATGTCAACGCCGAGAATACCGATGCTGGCTGTGGCAACCAGAGGAGTGCCCTCAAAACATACATTCGCGACAAAGGGTTCTTTTTTAGCGGTAATGGCGCAGACTTGTGTCTTTTTGGGATTGAAATCAACAAGATTTTGTCGACCCCAATCCGAGACTTCACCTAATAGGATCTCCATTTCAGACACAAGTTTGGTCCGGTTCTCAGCGGCAGTAGCCCGAGAAACGTTAGCGCGGGCCGTGTACAGTGCATCACACGTGCTATCATCTGCATAACAATGGATGTTGCTAATTTGCAGCATGTCATTGATATGCAGAAGAAACAGGGTGGGCGACAGTACACAGCCCTGTGGGACACCAGCATTAATTGGTTTCGGGTCAGAGCATGCACCGTCGACAACGACCTTGATGCTCCGACCCTCCAAAAAGCTGGAAATCCAGGCGCATAGTTTCTCGGGCAGCCCGTAGGAAGGCAACTTCGAAAGAAGTGCTTTGTGCCACACCCGATCAAAGGCCTTGGCCACGTCCAAACTAACCGCCAGGGCCTCCCCCTTGCCCTCGATTGCCACCGACCATCGATGCGTGAGGTACGCAAGAAGATCACCAGCTGAGCGACGCTGACGAAAGCCGTACTGACGATCGCTAATCAGCTGGTGCTCCTCAAGATACCTCATGAGCTGGCAATTGATGATCGTTTCCATGACTTTCGAGAACAAGGTGGTAATGGCAATCGGCCTGTAGTTGGACGGATCCGAGCTATCACCGTTCTTTGGGATCGGGTGGATTGTGGCAGTCTTCCATGACTTCGGCACAATGCCTAAGGAGTAGGAGAACCGGAACAAGCGCGTTACAACCGGTGCCAACTCAGGAGCGCATGTCCTAAGCACGATGGGAGGAATACTGTCAGGCCCACTCGACTTGTGAACGTCCAGAGATTGCAGCACTTTACGCACTGATCTCTGGCGAAACTGGATCTCGGACATGAAGGTGTCACCGCACTGGATATTCGGCGGTGAACTACCATTATCCTCCAGAGTCGAGTTGGCCGCAAAAAGAGAGCCTAGAAGATCGGCCTTCTCATTTGCGGTGTGGGCTAACGTGTCATCTCCCCTGCGCAAAGATGGTAAAGACGGCTTACAGAAATTCCCCTGGACAGCCTTGGCGAGAGACCAGAACGCACGAGTTCCCGAAGGAAGGTGAACCAGTCTCTCGCCAATGCTGGCCACGTGTTCCGACTTTGCCTTAGCAATAATTCTTTTGAAGGACCTGGAGGCAGAGTTGTACTTCTTTTTGAGCAGGCTGGTATTTACATCCCTAGCCGCTGACGCCTCAGCCCAAGCTCGGTAACAATCCTGCTTGTAGCGCGCTGCTAATTTGCAGGATTGACCAAACCAGGGCCGAGAACTGCCTCCGGTGGGCACGACAGAGGATGGAATAAATAGTTCCATCCCCTGAATCACCACATCGGCGATAGAATCGGCAACGGCATCGGGATCGTCCAGCTTGAAGCAAACTTGCTCCCATGGGTAGGATGCAAAAAAGGACCGCATCTCATCCCAGTCTGCCGACCTGTAGTGCCACACTCGGCGGTGGCCATTCGGTTTGAACCGTGGGCGACGCGAGATAGGCACTTTTGTCCGGATCAAGCAGTGGTCCGACGAGCCCAGGGGGGCGTCGACGGAAACCAAGTAGCTGTCCGGATGTGAGGTCAGCAGAAGGTCCAACACGGAAGGTGTATGATCTTCCACATCTGGAATTCGCGTGGGCGATGTAACCAGTTGCGTCAGATCATAGGACAAGGCAAAGTCATGGACAGATCTCCCCGCGTGATCGGTGGTACGTGAGCCAAGCCAATCGGCGTGGTGGGCGTTGAAATCGCCAAGTACCACGATCTCGGCGGATGTAATCTGCTCCAGAACGGAATCTGTAGCCGTTTGGACTTGCTCCATGAGTCGGTCTGTTTCGGCATTACCGCTATGGGACCTATAGAGGCACGCGTAGACTCGCGGATGGTCGTCGCTATCTACGCGCAGCCACAAAGTAGATAGGTCCCTACCTTCAAGAAGGCTGAGGCGACGAGAGCAGACATCCTCCCTGACGTACACGCACACCCCGGCCCGGGGCAAAAAGGAATGCTCCAATTTGTAACCCGGGCAGGATAGATACGATGTGTCTGCCGGGGAGGATATCTGCGTCTCAGTGAGGAAAAGCAGGGCCGGCTTAGCCGTCCGTAGGTGGAAGTGGACGGCCTCCAAGTTAGAGTGGAGTCCCCTGATGTTACAGAAGTCCACGGCGAACATGGTAGGGGATGCCGCGAGGTGCTGCCTGCGTTTGCCCCGAGCTCCAGCACCGAGTGGGATGGTGCCCCCCCCAGAATACGCGGGGCAGCCCGCGCGCCCACGCCCAGACTCCAAGCGGGAGTTCAGGCGTAAACGCGCGGAGGGGGATTCTCCAATACCAGTGGTATCGGTACCCCCCTGGGGTAGTTTGTTTATAGATCCCACTTCCATGCTGTTAAGGGGGTGGGGGATTGACCTCCGGCACACACACTTATCAGACGAAACGCGGAATTGCTTCCACTTCACGCCTGTCTTTCGTGTGGTTGTGGTATTTCACCGGGCGAGCGGGCCATTCGTGCTCCAGCAAAAGCTAGATGCGGACTCTACCACTATTAAATGTTGCAAAAGTGAGTGGCAGTGTTGGCAAGAGAACTTATATCGACCAGATTACTGATATACTAAAGAAGGGCGATATAAGGAGTACCTGTAACCGACGAGCTTGTACGCGTAGATGTATAGATGTAGAAGAAGCGAGAGGTGTGCCAGGATTGCGCAAAATGGAAATCAATCGTCAAAGAAAAAACTGGTTTCTTCCGTTGGATATACGTGTAATTATCAACTATTAGTTAAGTTCAGAACTTAATGCCAGCTTATAATATGCCTAGTCCAATTATAATCCGACGTATTCCACTAACCGTACTAAGTTTGTATTATGACGCTCATTCAAAGGGTGTTGCATGTCTCCGCACTTTGAGTTTATTAAATTGCCATTTAATTTAATTTGGCATCAGCATGTACATTCGGAGCACGATGCGTGCCTTTTTCGTGTCATGTTTGAATTTATTATATTTGTTCTGGTTTTATAAATAAAATAATTTTGCATTTTCCACATAAGATTTGTGTTGCAATAATTATCACGGGTATATGGTTTATTTATTTATTCCACAGAGTCGGCCGACCGTAAAAACCTTAGCCAAAACCGATACAGTACCTGTGCCGACCCCACATGAGAGAAAAGGGCAGCGAGATAATAATATTGGTTATTTATTAATGTAACAATTACAAATATATAACGAGCGCACATATAGTAATAGACATTTTTAGTACGTTTCTCCACTGCAGGTTCACAGGTCTCCTCTCCGAGAGAGCGAAAGGACCATAATCCACCACCCTGGCCCGACAAGGGTTAGTGGATTATGGTCAAATGTCTTGGAATTTGGTGGTTCTAAGACATGCCGATTTATTTCACTTCACAGTTTTTGGAGAAGTGTTGAGGAAAGAAATTACACGAAGTAAAGAGCCTGGCTTCGAATCCACGACCTACAGTACGTAAATCGGGGCCTATACCACTGCTCGTAAAGTATATGGGGTTAATAAAAAACTATAATATATTATTCTGCACCGCAATTATATGGAGAATCTCCGCGGACGAGGTGCGAGGAGTGCTGTTAGAGTACAAAATTACTTGAAATTTATTTTAACTGCGCTAAAGGATGCGGGCAGTGAGTCGAGCATGAATATTTTCGTGGCCGCCGTAACAGATCGTACATCATTCGAAGGGAAACATAAAAATTCATCGCTTCTCGTTCGATTTATCTTAGGAGTTTGCTTTTCATTGTGCGAGTATTATTTTATGCACCCCCGGAGTTCTGCTTCGATTTTATTACGTATCGAAATTGACTTACGCTTTCTTGAGATAGCTTCAAGAACATTACTCCCTTTGTTTTTGTATCAGAAATATAAGCATACAGATTGAGTTTCAGAATTTTCTATTAGTTCCCGAAAAAGCGACAGCGTTGTACTGACTTGGCAGGTTATTACTTTTGTATATTTATAGTAACAGTGAAGTTAAACGTACGCAAACATCTACTCTGAACTAGAACAGCTTGGAACGATTCCTGAAGCCGAGTGTCGTCATCGTACGACACGACAGACCGCGAAGTACCATCCACGCCATCTGGATGGCTGGCATTCCTCAACAGTGCGGTTCTCTCGATATTTCCTTCCACGCACAGCCACGTTGTGGAATGGTCTGTCCTCGGCGGTATTTCCAAACCAGTACTACTTAGGGTCCTTCAAGAAGCGAACCTATCTCTTTCTTAAAGGCCGGCAATGCATCTGCAGTTCCTCTGGTGTTGGTGTCCATGGGCTATGTTAGCTAAGACACATGTACAAATCACTTATTTAGCAATTATATAAAACAATCATACATACATACTAGTTTCAGGCCCGTCGGGTCCATTCCGGTTGGGTCCATTTTCTCACACTGATTAGTCGGTACACACACCGGACTACACGTGAGTTAAACTGTTGTAGTGTTTAATTAGTCTCGCGAATGTGTATATAATTTTATTCATGGGTATTATTGAAATGAATAGTTGAAGAATTGTCCCAGTCGATAATGAAACTAATACTAGCAACTTAAGACCAACAAAAATACAAAAGAATGTAATTTATTAATAACGAACTTTATTACGTACAATTTGTACTCAAGTCGCCTCACACGACCTCAATGAAAACGGTCAGTTTGCAGTTTGATCGGGAAAAGTAAACTTCCTCCGGGCCTTTCGTCCGCCGGAAAAGAACTCCCATTCCTGGGTAACGGCCGGTACTTCCGGCGATTTCGCATTACTTTGTTTTATTTCTTTTGTACGCTAGCGATTCTCGATACACAAAGATAAGAAATAAAGCGTTACATTTATTAAAAGACATCATATTTTTAAGAAAATATTAAGAATACTAAAAACTGGATAATTGACGGCCATGAAGAAGGAAAGATTTCTTTCCTATCAGTCTCCAGTAGTCCACTTCTGGATGTATCGTCTCTCAGCACCTTGGCTCATCCAATTCACTCCTGTAACTTCAACCAGGTTGTCGGTCCATCTTGTGCGAGGCAACACATACAGTTCTCGAACTTTCATCTTGAGACATTGCGGTAGATGATGGGACAAGACTTGGAAATATTTTTTTGACCACAATAAGTTACGTGATGATATTATCTAAGAAAGAACTACATCACACTACACCACTAGTTTAACAGTGGACAGAGCATGCAACAACATCTGTAGCTCTAATAGGCCAGCTTTACCGGTGAACTACCACGACCAGAAAATAGGCGTGAAGTACAAGTATATCTGCGTTTCGCCTGAGTGAGGTCTCGGAAGCTTAATTATGGTCTTCTTCACCTTCCCAAACTTCCCTAATAAGAAAAAAATGGGAAGCGGAAGAGGACTTAACGGGGAAGGGGATAGGATATATATATATATATATATATATATATATATATATATATATATATATATATATATATATAGGCATTTGTAGCTAGCTTATTGCAAAGTAAAGTTACGAACGACTCTAATAGCTCCTTAGAAATAATGACACAGACGAACAAAATCTGAGAGATATTCAATGGATAGCAAAAGTAAAACGCTTGGAAAGGTGGAAATAATAAAAACGGCGATAATAGAATGATTTCTTTTTGTTGTAATAATGTACAATTATGCGGGACTCCACGTCACAATAACCCAGCCAACACAATGGCGTACAATGCGAATGGAATATAACATTTTCCTCACAGAATGTATGAGCGGAGCAACGCGAGGAAATTGTAATGCGGTCTACGAATTTTTCGTGGGAATAGCCAAAGAGCACCTGGAAATATAATCATGGAAAAATAATGAGATATATAACTCGGAATAAGCATTTGTATTTTTAAATAAACTCGTTAAAATAATGTGGTCGCTAGAGAAGAATACATCTTGTACAACACTCGGCAACTCAAATAATGTTAACTACAAAACTACAACCTTCTTACTAAATCATTGTTCAACGGACAAACAATTTCTTATGCTTATTTTTCCTTAAGTATGTTTACCCTATTGGGATTCACAAATAAAGCTGTCTTTGTGCACAAAGTACACGTATGAACACAAATATCACCTTGTATAATTCCCTTTCTCTTTGAATTAGTGGCCGATAGCCACTGGGTAAATCATTCAGAGTCAAAGATACTTTATATATTTCAACTACTTTATAACACCCGGTTTTAGATTTAATAAGTAACAAAAGAGGTATAAAAACATTTTCCCACATGTGGAAATTGTAAGAAAGACTACGTGCGCTATCCAAACGCCTTGAACTTGATCATTATCAGGATAGATTTACCTAATGCAGCGGCGTTATCGTTTCCTTTGTGCTGTATGCTTCACTAACGTGCCACTGCACGCGACCGCCTTGCCAACGAAATATCTCGCAATTTTATTAATGTGGAAATATATATTAACACATTTAATTGAAGCGAAATCTATGCCAACGGTGAAGGGCTGGAAGCATTTTTACTTACAAGACAAGTAGTAGTAATGAAATCAACCGGCCCGTCAAATCTTATATATAAAACCTTAATTACGATATCCATTGGCACATGACACATCTAGCAAAATTTATATAAAATAAGTAAGGAATGAATGTGAAGCCGCAGATAACGGTTTGTTATTTAATATATTAGAAGTAAAATTCTGCTCCGTAGCCAACTAGCAACTCTTCAATAATAAACCCAACGACGAGACCTTGACACGTGAATGTATCGAACACTTATGTACGTTTAACATCAAAGAACTTATCATTCAACCGAGCTCTCGGGAAGGGGGGAGGGGGAGAATTTGTTTGGATTCTGTATCGGCAATTTGATATAATATAATGATTATATTATTCCGTAGGTTTTATTTCGGCAATAACAAAAGTTATACGGAATAGATATGAAAAGGAGGAGGAAGGAGGAGGAAGGAGGAAAAGAAATGGTGGTAAATTGTAAATTGCTAGATCAGGCCAAACATGAAAATCTCCAAGAACCCAATACGATTTATAAATTTCCAGTTCGCATGGGGTGGCCATATTTCGCTGTTCTTTTATCGTACAAAAAGTCACTTAAAATTGTCTATTAATCTGGCCACTAATATATCATTTAAAATGACGTCAATTATCTTTATATTAATGACACTGATTTGAATTTTAATAGTGGTAGAGCCAAAACAAATGCTGCACGAACCGACCCGTGAAATACCATGACCTTACAAAAGACAAGCGTGAAGTAGAATAGTTCTGCGTTTCATCCGATGAGTGATGTGCTGGAGGCCTAATTATATTCATTGGAAACACGTGTGATATGTAGCAACTGTCTACATGACAAAATACTTTCAAGTGTTGTGTTAATAAAGGAATTCACAATATGGAATTAGACTGGAATATGTCAGAAACTTATCGAAGTATAAAATATAATTTTCAATAAGAAATAAAGATGCCATTAACGAAGATAAAACTTATGACATCTTTCAAGTTTCGTTAATTTCGGTTGAGTAGTTTCGGAGTTCATCGCAGACCAACAGACTTTTTTTTATGGTACTATTTGGCAATCGAGTAAGCAGGTCAATGTTAAGACTGCTTGCTACTCAACAAGCAATAAGTTGCAATGCGTTGCCTACCTTTAATGGCAGCGGAGGAAATAATCAAAAAAACTGACAGTCAAAGGCATGTTTCCTTTTCTTATCCATTCCCTCCCCTTTCAATCCCTTTCACCTTTCCAGTCTATCCTTATTTGGAAGGGATGGGAAACGGAGGAGGATTGAAATTGGGCCTCTGGCACCTCACTCATCAGACGAAACGCAGAAGCATACTTTTAATGTAGTACTGCAGATTTTAGTACGCAATTTATTTGTTCTTAAGTTTGCGAAGATGGTAGACAGAATTTTATATAATATTTAGATAGTTTTTACCCTTAGATAAATAAAAAATTATGTCTGTATTTAGCCCTCGTATGAAATTTTCTATACAATTTCTCGTAAAGCTATATTCGTATGAAAGCATTAAAGGAATTTGCGACAGGAAGTGTGTAAGCCCGAACACGTGACATTTCCCACCTGTAGACCTTTTTGCTCCCCAGGCGACAAAAGGACTAAAATGGCATAACTACGCACCGGGGCTGTCCCTGTATAAAATAACAAAGTGTCAATACCAAATCTTATATGCCTTTCTACAGAAAGTGATTGTACTAAATGAAGCTGAAGATGACATTTTAGTAAATATGCAATATGCATGCTCTTTCGTGATGCACATAAAATCCAATGCCTTTAAATAAAAATTAAGACTCTGTTTTGGTTCTAACTAGTTCCACTCGCTAGAATAATTATGCGACCCAAAGACGAAGGTCTTTGAAGGAAACTGGCGTAAAGTAAAAAGTTTATCTACCTTCCCCAGGTGACTAAGGTCACTCTGTGCTCGGGCGCGGCGATCGGAATTTGTTTGAATTGTCAACAGTTTCAACGGACTTTTCTTAAATTTTTCTTGGGCTCACTTTTGAGTTTTATCGTTAAGATGCATTTTGCATGATATTGTCAAGTCTTTTTTTTATACTACTAGGTGGCAAACGAACGGTTAACCCGATGTCAAGTGATCGCTACCCATAGACATCTGCAACTAACTAATGAGTTGCAGATGCGTTGCCCACCTTTAATGGACAGAGGAGGGGACAAACAGAAAATGGTTATTTCCAATTCCTATACATCCCGTCCACCGTAAAGTTTTCTTCTCCTTCCCATCCTTTCCTTATAAGAATAGGGTGAGAAGGGGGAGAGAACCAAAATTAGGCCTCCGGCACCTCACTCATCAGACGAAACGCAGAATACTCTACTTCAAGCCTGTTTTCTGCGAGGTCGTGGTATTTCACCGGTCGAGTCGGCCAATTCGTGCAACAGATGTTGTTGTCGCGGGCTCTACCACTGTTAAAAAGTATTTTTTAATTTTTACTTCTGTCGGCAGTTTTTATGACTGCCTGTATTTTTTTATAGGTAAGGTTTTATAAGGTCTTTGTCTGCCACCGAAGGAGGAAAATACATGCGAAAAAATACTCAGTGAAGATACACTAATTCTATATGAATAGTAATTAAATATGTTGGTATACACAACTTAAAAACTTTTACTGAATATCTCGTGCAACATACTAAACTGGTTGGTACAACAAAGTTATACCCATAAGGCTTATTAACTTAAACAGCTATGAAGGAAACTCCGAGCCTTACTCGAGATAAGTTATAATGAGCAGTAGCGCGACATTCAACAAATATTGTCGCACAAAACTTTAATAACTTGAACACTATATCTTGATACAGGTCCTTTTAATTGGAAATGGTTAAGCTTGTAACTTGAAATCAAGTTATGAACGTAATCATCTCTGCTCTTTTCTCAATCATTTGTGGTCGGCACAGTATGTATATATATACTGGGGAGGTTTCGGCTACAGTTCTTGCGGCCGACTGCCTGACGCCAACAGTCCTCGGGAATTAACGTATTGGAGTGATATTTTTATGGAGTTTTCTGGCTTTCCAGTTAGTTACACTCTAGTTAAGGAACAAAGGTATTACTTTTGCTATCACTACAATATAATTAATTTTTGTTTTATAGTAGAAGTTGGCAAACGAGTGGTTCGCAAGATATTTAGTGACCGCTACCCATAGGCATCCGCAACAAGCACGGACATATTGTTTTGGTTTAATGAGTCTTATACATTCATTCCAACATTCATCCAATATTTCAAGCAGGCCTGCCAGCCATCATTATCCAGTTGTATACATATTCATGTCGATATAACAAAGAATCTGTAGTTTCGTAGCTGGCTTGAAGATGGAGTATGATTCTGTGTACTCTCTACGTACAGGTTCCAAAATGTCCGTGGAGCTTGATCAAGAATGAGTTTGGCATTCTCGCGTGGCAGAAAATTGCGAAAACCGTCCAGTTACGAAATGAGATTTCATCAGTGTTGAGATATAAATTGTATTTAAACTAGTTAATTGGTCATTCTCCCAATTGAGATTACTTTTGAAGTGCAAACTTCAGCCGCGTTACACGTTATTTGCGAGGGGAAAATCTTATAGGTCCGCGTGAACAACATGCTCAACATGGTTTTTTGAATTAGGAATAGTTTCGACTAACTTTTTATCATTTATTTTTTCTTGCATTCAATTTTGACTTTTATTGTTAAGGTAAAAAGGTTGATTTTTGTTGAATATTTAGATATTATGTTATTGTCTCGCCTTCCCATCTGTTCAGTTCGCGCTTCTGTCGGCAGACATTATGCCAGACGTTTTTTTTAAATAAACGTTTTGTTTAACATTTTAATTTTTTTGCGCATGGAAAATAATATTTTGTACTGTATTGAATAAAATCGAAAGTGATACGTTTAAATGTGTAGAGGTTGTGGATTCTCTTGGGAAATCTCGCTCCGGTGCTGGCGGAGTGTAGCTCCTACACGTGACGACACAATCACGCTGGATGGCGCAGGTCGGACTGTATGCGCTGTGTCGATGTCAAATACAATTTCCTTTCCTTCGATTCAATTTTTGTTATGTATAAATATAGGGTCTGAATAAGCCAGTTACCGGGCGGGTAGACTTGTTCAAAAGTGAAATCGGACTCGGTTTCAGTTTGAATATTTTTTGCATAAAAAAATAACTTTTTACATAAAAAAACGTATATGTACTTATGTATTACCTTATTTAGTATATTAGCGTAAACAAAATAAAATATCTAGTGTGCCTACTAACATACCTACTCTTTGTTTGTGAAAGAAAGACATTAAATGAAGCAGCAAAAGTTGTTATTGGTTGCCATGGTAACATAGGTTGGTGTCGCGTATCGTAAAAATACACTCGCCTCATTTTTCCCAAGCATGCTAGTAATTCATTAAGGCCTTTAAAATCTAGCCTGAGTTGGTTTGCTAAATAATCGTTTTGTGTCAAATACAAAATGTAGCGTAATTACCGCCGCGTCTTCTGGCCGAACCTAAAGTATTTTCGAAGAACTATCGACTAATTGTTCAGTAATTTAGTTGGTAAAAAAGGATGCCGGAGCCACTTCTCTATTTAGGTTTGTTTAAGAGACTACATGTAAATTTGCCGTGTATCTCAAAGGTAATTTACGAAGTTGTACGCGATTGTTGTATGGAAAAATCAATATCGTGGTTGAAATTGCATGTTCTACAAAAATAAACATGTACATTTTAATCAAGTAAATTGTTTAATGAAATGTACCGACAAATGAGCCTTAGAATAAATTTAATTCCAGTTAATGCGTCCCCGCGCGGCGCACCGGCGACGCTCGCCATTTTATTTTTTAAATTAAGAAAAATGCTTAGTGAACACTCATTCACCCGATTTTTTAACTTTTTCAGACTTTTTAAATGGGAGAGTCGACTTACTATTACTCATTTTTCCCCTGGAACATCTGTATAACCTGTTCTTGTTGTCTCTCTCTCTCTGGTTGTAACATTTCGTAGAATATTGAAATACAAAAAGTACCAGATAGCCATTAGCGGTCGAAAAGTGAAGACTTGAAAGCATCCCAATTAGGACGCTTTGTCTTTAGCTAAGTTTACAATTACGCAATGAGAAACACTAGCTGTCCTCTTTTTCTTATTATTTTAGTTATGCTATCCTTTTTACACCATTTGATATGCATGAATGTTGCGTCAGTGTAAGCACATGATGTAAGCTGTAGAAAAAGCGTCCTAATTAGGACCTAACCTAATTAGGTTACAAGGTAATGTTATCAGATATGTTAACACTTGGTGTTGATACTTGGTTAGACATTATGGTTCAAATAATAATTATAATACATCGGCCTTTTTAAAATATTCTCACTGCAGGGACACAGGCCTCCTCTCCGAGAGACGGAATGAGCCGTAATCCACCACGATGGCTCAGTGCGGGTTGGTGGATATCACATGCCTTCGAATTTGGTGGTTCTACGACATGCCGGTTTGTTGTTGTTTGTGTCTCACGATGTTTTCCTTCACTGTTTTGAGCAGTGGGGTGGAAATAAATTATACAAAATAAAGCGCCTGCCTGGGTTCGAGCCCGTACAGTACGTAAGTCGGGCCCTAAGCCGCTGAGCCACCACTGCTCCGGTCCAAATAAAGTTATCGTTAATTTTATATTAATATCAAAATTCCATCAAAACTCGAAAAACTGACGAAGATAACGAGGCCAAAATGAAATCTTATGAGAAGTTAGTCACTGAGGCTTATTAAGATTATGTCACGTTCTTCGAGTGAGTTGTAATAAATTTTTCAAAAGATATTACGCACTGAATGATGAACGACTGATTCAATAGAGGCGCGGATTCCAATCATTCTTTCCTCTCTAATTTGACGTTGCTATGACGCTGACAAATGGATTCCTTTTTTTTCTTTTAAATGACTTTATGTACACATGTAACAAATACATGCGAAGTATAGTTCGGTTAACTTAAGCTGGCATCTTCACAGTTCACACACCGATGAAATTTCACAATATATTTGAAATTAAATGATTTTTCAATAATTAAGAAATGTAAATTAAATAAATGCAAAAAACACCACACAAAATTTGTTGCGTAGGTAAATTCCTTAATTTAATAATTCAGTCAATTTTGAAAATTGTATTTTGTAAGAATACTCGGTATTATTATTGTACAGGTAATATTTTTAGGTAAACCTAGTAAAGGAGCCGAAGTCATAATGAATCAGGTATGTGTTAAGTAAAAATAAATATTTTTTTAAGTTGCATTCATCTTTTTAAGCTATAAGTATAAAGCATACTCGTATATAACATATCTAATTCTGAATAGATGTAATTCTTGAATAAAATGTTCCGATAACCCCAAAGGACTAGTCTACATTGCAAACATTCCTAAGACTGTAACGCTACGTTCAATTTAAATATTTAAATATTTAAATTGGTTGAATTTAATATGCGTTTTGTTAAATTTGAATGCAACGGCTATCTGGCTAGACTACACAAGCCACGAATTCGAATGGCCGAAAGAATGTTTGAAACAAATAACAGAGCACGGATGCGAAAATAAGGTTTCTCTTTAAGTTAAATAAATGAATTCTTTACACTGTACGTTGATCTTGTGTTAGTTTTGAGAAAACGTATATAACTAGTTACGATATATATTTATTAAAATTTATATTTGATATATAATAATAATATTAAATCAGCCTTTTCTAGAATGTTCCCCACTGCAGGGACACAGGTCTCCTCTCCGACAAAGGGAATGAGCCGTAATCCAACACGCTGGCCCAGTGCGTGTTGGTGGATGTTACATGTCTTCGAATTTGGTGGTTCTAAGAACACGCCGGTTTCCTTACGATGTTTTCCTTTACCAGTTTTGGAGCAGCGGTGATAAAATAAATTACACAAAGTACAGCGCCTGCCTGGGTTCGAGCCCGCAACCTACAGTACGTACGTTAGGGCCTAAACCGCTGAGCCACCACTGGTCCTGTATTTGATATATAACTGTTTAAATACAGCAAGAGCTTGTTTGACTTTTCTGATCTAATTACAAGTCATATATGCATGGGCTTATATTCGTACGTAATATTCCCTCAAATCACAATATAACAAGGCTCTCGTAATTTAATTATGGCGTAATAATAGTGCATCAATGATATACCATTTAAAAATAATTTTAAATTACAGTAAAATACAAAGTCGACAATTGTGAAGCAATTAAGAGAAGATTGTGTCACGATTGAGTTAGCAGAATTAGGTGTGCTAATGGCGGTGTGGAGGGATTATTTGGCCTGTCTGGGAATGAGAATTTGTACCGACTTAATCACTAGGACTGTAGTACTGTATATGTCACTTCTTGAGTATGTGTCGATAAAGAATGCAGAATAATAAATCAGAGCTTGTATTAAGCCGCCTCGTGTCCGGTGTATACCTCTGTCACTATTCGCACAGTCTAATGCAGGTATTGTTACAAAACACTAAGCCTGTTTTTTGAAAACCCAAGTACAATGTCTGTTACAAAATTATGCTCGAACATGAACACAGTGTAAATTAATGCATATCGTTTTAGATTGTCGAGCGTCAAGATTTATAAATAAATATAAATATACGCTCACACCCGTAACCCAGAGGGGTGGGCAGGGATCATGGATTTTCATTTGGCGCGATCCTGTGGACCTCTCTCGCTTATTCTACATTCATACATCTACGCATGCTCGTCGGTTATGGGTACTCCTTATATCGCCCTTTTTTAGTAAGCCACTAATCTGATCGATATAAGGCCTCCTAGGGCGTCCCCTACCAACACTACCAGTCGCTTTTGCAACATAAATCTGTTTCATTATTCTCTTCACATTTATCCTTTCAACGTGCCCGAACCACTGAAGCATACCTTTCTCAATTCTAGTTACATAATCCACTTTTAAGCCACACTTTTCCCTTGTAACGCTATTTTTAATCCTATCATTCAATGTCACGCCTAACACTTCTTAAAGATCGCATCTCAACGGCATTAACTCTACTAGCATGCTTTTCCTGCCAAACCCAGCTCTCACTTCCATACATGAATGTGGGAACTAGATGAATCATATTTTTAAAGTAAACTTGGAATGTTTTGTTTAATATTTCAGACAATTAACTGTTACTAGCGTAAACAACTAAATATTTTAATTTAACCAACTTAGCCGTCCCTCGAATGAACAACCTCAAAGTTTATAGAAGTGACTTTAGGAAAGTTCCCGTTGGCTTTTGCCTCCGCCGTTGTAATTGGAATCGTATTAAGTTTGTCTGTAACAAGTTCGGTGAAACTTTTACGTGACTGTTGCGAGCCGAGCAATTATGATAGTTGGTAATATTATGAAAAATGCAGTTGTAATTAAAAAAAGGTGTGAAAAACTTTTGATGCATTTAAGATTATTACGTTTCTATTTAAAATATTTTTGCTTGTAATATAATTTTAGGAATTCCATCCCCTATCTTAAGATGTTTATTTTAAATATATATCCATACACTGTGTCGAACGAACGAACAAACGAACTGGCAAACAAAATTAATATACAACTATTTTAACTCGTATTTTTTACTGATTTCTGCTTTTATGTGGACTACATATACTTTTCTGGAACAGAAATTTTCATTAACAGTCATTCAGTCCGTTATGTAGTAAATATTTTACTCACACTGTTGTTTCCGTAAAGTAGCTTCCTTATATACCAAACAGCTTTAAATATGTATCTTTTGGTGGTTTTCAAAAGATTTAATGTAAATCTTTTAATCTTGAAAGTAATAAATTAATAAGACACTACAGGCCTCAGCGTTATAGAAATACATTTAAATGAAATTCTTGTCTGAAAGGTGCCTACATCGTGAGAGCTCAGTATAAAGAATTGTCAATAAAGAGTTCATGTCACGTTCATGCAAAAGTGTGTCACGTGAAAAGTTGTTTATCAAAATTCAACTGCATATTTTCATTTAATGTTTGATGTAATATAATAATAAATCAGCTTTTTTAGAATGTTCCCACTGCAGGGACACAGGCCTCCTCTCATAGAGAGGGAGTGAGCCGTAATCCACCACGCTGGCCCAATGCGGGTTGGTGGATGTCACATATCTTCGAATTTGATGGTTCTAAGAACATGCCGGTATCGGTATCCTCACGATGTTTTCCTTCACCGTTTTGGAGCAGTGGTGCTGAAATAAATTACACAAAGTAAAGCGCCTGCCTGGGTTCGAACCCGCGACCTACAGTACGTAAATCGTGGTCTCAACCGCTGCGCCACCACTGCTCTTGATATTGTCTTGATAAAGTCTAGCAGTACTTACTCACTACCGTATTCTTAATTCTAGTTAAGTAAATATTAATGCGGCCGCCGATAATCACACAGTACAGCCGGGATAAAAAAGGGTTCGTCACCTTAAAGTTGACATTTGCTTTCACGAGGGATTATTGATTCATCTATACTAATATTATAACAGGAAAAGTCTGTGAGTTTGGATTTTCGGGGTAATCTCCAGTATTACTGATCAGCAATTGTAATAAATAAATCATTTTTGCATTTGACAGCTCAATTATTACGGAACGTGATTCAATATCACGCCACGACTCTTGGGAGCCGAGTAGAAAGAAAAATAATGGTAGGCGTGGTGGATGGATTAACACTGGAAAGCGATGTGTACACTAGGGTGAGTGAAACCGCGAGGCACAGCTAATTTAATTAACCATACTAAATAACGAACTATCCTAAATATAATATCTAAAGAAACAAGTATATTGTGTATTATATAACAAACGTGAAGATTATAAAAAAATACTTGCAATTGTAATGATCTGTTAAGACAATTTCAGTACAATTGAAACATGACGATTTTTGATTTAATTATAAATGCGGAACAAAATAAAATTCAGCCAGTGTGTTTCAAAGGGAAATATATATTTTTTATAACAGCTCCCGGTGCTCAACGTTTCAGTAGCTAAAAAGGTGTGAGGTTTTTTTATAACGCGGTTATATTAGTCTTTATTAGTCTGTTACAGCGGCTGCGATGCGGAAATTCACAATGTGTTATCGTTCGTGAGCCACGAGGCTTTGGCTCCACCGGTATATTGTCACTATGAATTATTTGAAGCTTAAGATATAAATCTATACTGATAAATAACATTGAAGTGTCTGTATGTTATATCAAAATTAAATTGCCATACTCAATACACATGATGTATAAACTTATAACGAAACTACGGTTTTTCAAATTGTAGTCTGTCTATCTGTCTGTTTATTTCGGGTAATCTCCGAAACGACTGAACCGATTCGAATGGGACTTTTACTGGAAGATAGCTAATAATGTAAGGATTCAAATAGGCTAATTTAATGAAATCAAAATATTTAAGATTCCGCGCAAAAAGTGAAAAACCCTCGAAATTGTGAAAGAAATTGCGTATTATTTATTCTACGAAGTGATTAAATATGTTTTAATTTGATTCCACGCGGACGAAGTCGCGGGCAACAGCTAGTGTTATAATCGAGTACCAGGAACTCATAGAATACTGGTAGTTTTTGTATACATAGCTGTTAACGATTACTGTAGCTTCCTCTTAAAATCCAACCATACATACATATAATCTTCCCCTTTAGAGTGAGTTAGTAATATAAAACCTCTTTGGTGAATGGTTTAATAAACGTTTTCTTTTTGAGATCGTAATGACAATCGGCCGATCGTTTGTCAGCTACCGAACCGTATAGAACGGTCGCGAGCCACTTTCAAGAGATGTCTCATATCAAGTGTCTGTAATATTCTATTTTATTGTTTACTCAACACAACAACACCACTTTCTCCTCTACATTTCGTTGTCTATATCTCCTTATGTTTAAGTTTAAGGGTTGGCAAATATCCATTACTGCTTTTGTTAAGGATATAGCTGGGAGAAGCTCACTTAACATCGGCGCTGGCCCAATCCATCCCGAAAAACAATTAAATATCTTTTACGCGACGAAAATTAGGCCCCGAAAGACAATCTCGACTTAGGCAGCCGCTCTTTTAACGCCTAGCGCTAGTTAGCTCTACTTAAAATCAGGTGACACACGCGTTAGGTTCTTTATCTGTTCCGAGTACGGTCTATTTTAATGCTTAACAATATTTTTCAATGTAATATGTGGTGATATATAAATCATCATCTCTCTGTCCTTTTCCCGTTTATGTGGGGTCGGCGCAGCATGACCGCAGTCCATAATGTATATGTTCTCGCTTCTTACGGCCGGCACCCTGCTTGACGCCAACCCTCCACGGGAATGGGGTTATTTATAAATCTGAAGACAAAATACTTTGGGATCGTATGTACTTTAATTATAAGTTTCTTGCCACCACGAGACTTAGTATTAGATGATTGGTTTATATTTAATTTAAGCAGTTCCAGTAAGTTACATGAAATTAAACGCGACTCAACAAGACTACGTTAATGGCAAAAGTTTCGTAGTGCTCCTCGCCTTAATGCCGGTTTTTTCCAAATGGGCGACTATATCCGGTTTCCGAGCATCGCTTGTTCTTGAAGTTTATCAGTGGGGGGGGCGCCGAGGGGAAGGGAGTGCCCTTCCTGTGGCGTCGTTGTCTAAAGCATTCTTGTTAATCTCCGACTTTTATTTGACTGCGTTTATTTCGTTCATTGTCTTAGCAGCCATTTGTAATTATTGTTGTATGAAAATTTACGTATCTGCCTTTAAGATTCAGTTCTCACTCACTCCTTACATCGACATTCTTTAATATTTCACTAACCTGTTCAATTTTCCTGGGACGTCTACTACCAACACTACGATTCACTTTTCAACATAAATTTCTATCGTTGCGCTACCTACCTTTATCCTTTCAACCTGCTTGAACCACCGAAACATACCTTGTCCAATTCTAGTCATAACATCAAATTTTAAGTTTATTTAATACGCAGAAGAGTACGAAGAACTTTACATAAACTTTAATAGCGCTTATAGTCAATATGGTAATACGTATATGGGTATTACTATATTGGTTATTGTATTCTAAATGCATATTACTGCGGTAATAAAATATTTATTTTTACATTGTAAAACTACGATCGCTTGTTCCAAGAGCATGACAAAGAAATTGTTTATCTTTGGACCACTAAGAAGGTTCCGACGCGTAATCCATTTCTGCGAAGGGTTAGAAACCATTGAATTAAAAGGGTTCAAGATTAATATATAGTGAGCGATGTCTGCGTTTTGTTTCGTTGCGCCAAGCCTTGACGTGGCCCATTAGCCCCGGCCCCTTCATCCCCCTCCGCCAGTACGTTTCTCCGACTACCACCTGGGGACCTTTGTCTTCCAGATAATTTACGTAGATTATTGTACCTTTCTTTTTGTTAAGGGTTGAACGACCGTGAAATTGCTTACGGGGCAACGGGGATCGAACCGGAAAGAATTCAGTTTTAAATCAACGATTGCGAAATGTTTTTCTTTTGTTAATTTATTATTAAAAGATTGTTTAAAGAGTCAATTGTCATCTTAATTAATGTCATATTCTTTTTTCAAGTCAATTTTGGTGGCGATGAAAGTTGGCAAGAATATTATAAAACTAAACAGGACTTATCGTCGTTACGCTAACACTTTTTGTAGAACGCAGTTTTCGATGTTTATAACCCTACGCCATTAGAATACCCACTATTTCATATCTATGTTAAACATACTTCAGGATCACCTAGACCCAAGTATAAGCAATTATGACTTTTGAAATATATGACATACACACTCATCCACCGTAACAAGAACCAACTTAAAAGATACCAAAATACAGAAGAATTTCCTCGAGACATTGGCACTGTCCCACGAAATTATTATTTAGCATAGCACCGAAACGCTTAAACGATCACTTGCCATTACAGTAATGAAGTAACAGAGGCCAGCTGTCCTTGCGAGGTCTGCAGCTGAGCTGTTTTATATTCATTTTAATCCGCTAATTGAGCCGCGGGACACATTGCCTCGCCGCCGGTTAATCAGCAAATTACCTAATTAATTTTCTCTTTATATCTACGTATCTCCTAATTTCAAATGCGTTGTGTCTCAAGGGGAAAATATTTGACTTTAGCCAACAAGAAGTCGAAGCTAATTCAATTCTAAAGCAAATATAGATTTCTTGTAGTACATTTTCTATGAAAATAAAATGATTTAAATCCTTGCTTACTTCCCAGTCTCTAGAGCCATGTCTCAATCGTAAGGCGGACGTGTCGTCACATCATGTAATGGAAAGCCGCAAATCTATGGGAGGCATACAAATTTATCATAAATCGTGCATATCAGTCCGCTCTGATGGTCCATTGCGCACTTAGTAATAGGTCCGCCTTCACTTAATTTATGTTCTTAGCCATTCATGCTTATAAAGCTCGATATGATAGCTTAATCTTAATATTATAATTGACGTGTTCAACACGTGTTACTACGAAATTACGTGATAATATTTTCTTTTACAACAGTAACTTTATGCATACTTTAAGACGGGTACTTAGATATCGTACTACGTAAAGTATGTTTCGAATTGCATTTCTCTCTGCTTTTTGAAGTGAAAACTTCTTTTTTTTATGTTAGAAGGTGGCACACGAGCAAGCGGATCACCTGATGTCAAGTGAGCCCATGAACATCCGCAACAAGCAAATGTGTTGCAGATGCGTTGTCTACCTATAAAGGACAAAGGAAAAAGGATGTTTCCTTTTTCCCGTTTACCCCCTCTCCGTCCAATCCTCTTCATCTTCCCGTCCTATCCTTTTGAGGAAAGGTTGGGAAGGGGAAGACGACTGAAATTACGCCTCCGGAACCTCACTCGTCAGACGAAACGCAGAGTACTTCTACTTCGCGCCTGTTTTCTGTGAGGTCGTGGTATTTCACCGGTCGAGCCGGCCAATTCGTGCAACAGATGTTGTTGTTGCGGACTCTACCACTGTTCATTTTCATTTCTCAACAATATGATTATTTAAATTTGAAACAGTTTCTATGAGTTTTTTTCCTGCATTCAATTTTGAATTGTATTATCAAGAATCAAGGGCTTATTAATGTTGATAATTTTGAACAATCATCGCTCCTTCCAACTTGTTTGTGTTTTTACTTCTGTCCGTATGCCTGCCTATTTTTTGTTCTGATATTAGTTAAAGCTGTATTTAAGAAGTAATATAAGAGGAGAAATTTAAGCATAAATAAAATACATAAATTCTTAGAAACCCTTAAAACGTTTTACTAAGATATCCGCGAGTAGCGGGACGTTTTACTGCGTACATTAAAACAATTTTTCAATATCCCCCCGATATTTATCAAGGCTCTCTCGATCCATTAGTCGGCGGGTATACCTTCCGGTTTCCGGCGGGGGATGTCGCGCAGGAAGTGGCCTGGAACAAAGGACGGTCTTGCATGTTGACCAAAAAATATATCACTATGAATTGGGAACTAGACTAAATGATAAGTATATATTAAGACAGACCCTATATTTTAGGATAGTACAAATACACAAGATATAGTCTATCTTTCTTATTTGACTAAATCAATTAACCTTCTTAAAGTCCTAATATTTTTTAAACTGTTATTAAAAAAAATATTAAAATATTTAAAGCGTATTGATCTGAATAAACCGACAATATAGAACAGTGGGAGCGTCTGCAGAATCATCAGCAATTCAGCATTACATTAGACAGCTGGATGTACATTTATTATACCTCTGCGTTTTGTTTGAAGAGAGTAGATCCGGTCCACGTGTACTCACCGTCTTTTTTTCGTCCCTGTCCTTTTCCCACTTATATAATGTCCTTTGCCTACTTATGTAATGTCGTTTTCCCACTTATATAGGTCGTCGCAGTACGACTAACGTCCATACTGTAATGGTTTTGGCTAGTTTTTTACAGCCCGCCTCAAGACGTCAACCCTCATATTTCTTTTAATCATAAACAACTAACTTGCACTTCGTGCTAGGCTAACCCGTGCCGTTACGACAATAGACGAATGGTGGATTCGAATCATCAAGCATGTAGTCCATGTTTTGCAGTCCGTACACTTAACCATTAGGTTTTTATCGTTTATTATCACAAAATTGTGGAAGGCTTTGGTCTTATTTACTCTTTCCCAAACAATAGTAAGGTATAATTTAATGTAAGGTAACGTAACCCCTCCCGTGTCCCACAAAAAAAAAGATCAAAAGGGATATAAACTCACTATCGATATCAAATAGCCTAGATAGCATGTGAAGACGTCACATGAAAATTGCACCTATGTACCTTTTATTAAATAAATCTTTTAGAAATCAGATCCAAGCAATAATTTTAAAATGTATGCCATCTATATTTAAAAGATGCATTAACTCCCTCGTTTTGTACGTTGGCAATTTTTATAACAGCGCAATTCTCACTTTCGCTTTTTGTTTTCTTATTGTGGCCATCGTAATATGGTAATTCGGTATTATCATTACAGCCTCGGCCGCCCCGAGCCGTAATTACGGAGATCGTTTTATGTGGACGGCATAGAGTAAACGGGTCAGACAGCGGAGGCCTTTGAAGAAATGAGATCTCCATTTAGTGTCTGAATCATCAAGGGATAATCTCTGACGGTTTGTCAATTTCTGATTTAATCGCGCATACAAAGAACTCGAATGGTTTCCGTATTTTCTGAGAAACTTAAAAACCAAAAAATAGCAAAAAGCCATATTTAGATACATGTCTATCCGTTATTAAATTCCTTCTAATATTATAAACGTGAATGTAAGTTTGTTACGCTTTCACGTAAAAACTACTCAACCGATCATCATGAAACTTTGTACACATATTCTTGGAGGTATTAGAAGAAACATAGGACCCTTTTTATGAAATAAAATTGTATTAAAAGTCGAAGTATGTATGTTCCCTATAGACTCTGAAACGGCTGGACCGATTCCGATGAATTTTATAGCGATTGTCCAGATTGGCACATTCATGTGTTTAGTAGCGATCGGATCAACATAATGAGTGGTACCCGGGCGAAGCCGGGGCGGGTCACTAGTATGGTTATAATGTTATGCAAATGAAAGGAAAGGTTTCTATAGCTTAAGATTTAATAATTTCACTCAGGCCACTATCAATGATAGAGATTTGCTGAGGCAACTTTATACGCCAGCGGAAGTCGTAACTTGATACAAGCTTCTAATGCACGTTGAGTGGTTTTGTTCCTAAACTGTACTCCGGGGTTGTATATTCATATATTATATAAGCGTAGACGAAACATATAATAGCCCTATACTATTTGAGTATTTATAGTATTACTAGTACGGCTTCGCCGGGTAGCTCAAGTTATATAGATCCGATCGCTACCAAACACAGGAATGTGCCAATCTGGTCAATCCCTATAGATTTCATCGAAACGGTCCTGCCGTTTCGGAGTCTATAGATCTATAGGGAACATACATACTTCGCTTTTTATATACAATTTTTTTTCATAAAATGTATCCTATGTTACTTCTAATACCTCCAAGAATATGTGTACAAAGTTTCATGATGATCGGTTGAATAGTTTTCGCGTGAAAGCGTGACAAACTTAAATTTACATTTAAACTATTAATATATTATATAGTAGGGATTTAAATAAAATTTTAATGCTAATGAAAGGTCCACTCTCTGTTTGGGACAGAGCATGATAGATAATTATGTCTGTTTACCCCGATTGGATTAAAAAGACGTTAAAAGAAGGCTTATTTGTGGTTTATTTACTTCTCTGGTTACATAAAGTATAACTTAAAAACTACTGATGAAGTGATCTAATTTGGAAATAAGCAATTGGAATTAAAATAAATATTTTCAAAGCATAAGTAAATGAAATCGATGTGTAGAGGGTCCATTGTAATCATGAAGTCCACGTTAGTTCAACGTAATGGAAAAATTGAGGACTGACAATGTGGCGGATGTGTAAATGAAACTTTAAATTTCGAAGTGTTTTTTTTCTTCAGATATTTAAATTAATTTTAGTGTTGAAATTATTTTTTTAAGTCGTTCTATTTTTAAATTACATTTGATTTATAAATATTAAAACGACTGTAGGACTTAAACACGGTTTCAGTGAGAAATCAAACAATAGTAGTGGTCGCAGAATTAGAAAGAAGGTAGATCGATACGGCTACCTATAACATTTTTTCGTACTACCGCATAACTCCAGTCAGCCCGTGAACATGACGCATGCAACTGTGCCGGGAGCTCTGGAGCTCAAAAACGCCAATCGTGGTAAGAATCCCGTCTCTTACAAACCTTATACAAATGTAAAATATTGTGTATTGTGTTCTTTTGATATTGTATTTTGTAGGTTCATTAATTTCATCTATTGTTCCATTCATTGAACACGAGAACAATTCAATGATCTTTTTAAGTCATTAGCTAATGCTCCAGAATTATTTAAAGATTGTTAGTTAACCATATTCACTGTATCAACCGAAAAGTAGGCAATGACTTCTTTTTTTATGGTAGAAGGTGACGAACGAGCAAGCGGATCACCTCATGTTAAATGAGCGCTGCCCATAGACATCCGCAACAAGCAAATGTATTACGATCCTTACGAGGAAAGGGTGGGAAGGGGAAGAGGAAGGGGAAGAAGAGGCCTCCGACACTTCACTCATCAGACGGAGCGCAGAGTACTTCTACTTCACGCCTGTTTTCTGTGAGTGAGTTTTTTTTCTGAGAGAAAGCTTGTATTGTTGGTTTTACGCCAGTGAAAACCCATGGTAATAGTATTCAATAAACACATACGAAAAATTTCAAACCTGTACAAGGGCTTAAATATGTGTCGGTCTATATATTTTATACTTATTAGCCAACAACTAAAAGGAAGATAAAATATTCTCCGTTCAAACAAACAAATGCATTCGTTATATCCGAGGTTAAATTAAATCCTTACACAATCTGCTTTAACCACGTTTAATTAGCCAGATTGTGTCCCAGGGAACAGAATCGGTTTCGTCGGGGACTTATTTATTTTAACTTTCAAGACAATGGCTAACTTTAAACTTCTTTTATTCAAGCTTTGACTATTTTCTTAAATGTGAATTGAGACGATCGAAATTAAACAAAACTTATTTGCATTCTCGTTACTCAAAATAGGAGAGTCGCTTGTAGGATCAACATTCAAGTTTTGAAAATGTGCGTCCAAATGATTGATAGAATTTAACAGTGGTAGAGTCCGCAACAACATCTGTTCCCAATGGGCCGGTTCCGGTGAAATACCACGACCTCACAGAAAACAGGCGTGAAGTAGAAGTACTCTGCGTTTCGTCTGACGAGTGAGGTGCCGGAGGCCTAATTTCAGTCCCCTTCCCCTTCCTAGCCTATCATCGTAAGGATAGGACGGGAACGGGAAGGGGATTGGATGGGGAAGAAGGGAATATAATTTTTCCTGGCCATGCCCTCCTCTGTCCATTAAAGGTAGGCAACGCATCTGCAACACATTTGCCTGTTGCGGATGTCTATGTGTAGCGTTCACTTAACTCAGGTGATCCGCTTTTTTGTTTGTCATCTACGTACATAAAAAGAAAGAAAAAAAGCTCTACTTTGCGAAAGGAACATTCCTTCCAAATTTCAAGTCTCTAAGCCATGGTTCCAGAGTTATCGTGGTGAGACTATAGATACCTGGAAATCTCTTATACATATATAAATGTGATATAGATGTACTACATACAGTAATAGTTTTACTATAACATACAAACAAACTAGACTTACTGTTTTAAAACAAAAGAAGCGAATGTGGAACTTTCGCGTGATGTATTTGCACTCGGGGCGTAATGTTGGCGTTTTGTTCCATCGCACAAAGCAATCTTGACGTGGCCCATTAGACCGCTGCCTGCCCCCTACCCGCCGCGCCACGCACATTCGTTCAAAGATCACCTGGGTACGGGTAGCTGTGTGTAATGGGTAATTTACGTGGGTTATCGCGCACCTTTTTTACCGTTTAAGGTTAAGTAAGCGTAACATTGAAAAAATAAAACGCCTTTCTACGCCTTTTCGAACAAGTATTACCAATCTATGTATGTACGTACATGGAATTGGTTATGTATTTACACTGAACATGTCGGTACTTATAAGAGTACCAGTGCATGACTGACGGATTATAAAAGTGAGAGGAGTATGCCACGACCGTGCTGAGTGACCCTATAGAGACCCGAGAGAATCTATAACTTCTGCGTGGGGGAGCCACTGGGTCGAGGACATAAATAGTTGGGGACAAGGCATGATTTCACCATAAACCTCTTATAAAACAAATTTAACACCGCCCATTGATTTTCTTTTGTTCTTGTAACATAAAGGTATCGATAAAAATAATTACTTTAGACACATAAAAAGCCAACAGTTTTCGGATCCAATCAGTACTAATTCATACGACTAATAAAGGGATCGAGGGTACCAGATGGCCGCGACTGTTGCCGTTTTATGTACTCCGAGACCCGCTTTGTTGAAATTTTAATCCTCTAATTGGACTGCGATAAATCGCCCTGCGAATTGGTTAATCAGTGAATTAGATATTTTATATCTGCTTGCCGAATTAAACTCTAGATAGTACAAATGAAATAATACTACTTAACTAAGTAATTAGTATGTAGGCAATAGAGTGTCAGATCGCGTTTTTCTTTGAAGGAGTTATTTATATATTCGAATAATGTAGCGCCATCTCGTAGACGTTTTTGATACCAGTAAACGATTGTCAATGACGCAAGCACAATAGATGGCGCCTTAAAAATCAGTTTTTGTGACAAATCGTTTTTTCCAGAAAGATATAAATATTACAAGAATTATTATTGTAATGAATAAATAAAAATATTTAAATTATTTTGTTACACTTACGTAACTTAAAAGGACTTGAACCAGCGATTTTTAATAAACAATTGTGACACATTTATGTCAACAGAATCTTAGTATAAAATATGTGTCAACTATTTCTATTTAAACTCATAAATATATGAAAAACGACAAAACAGCTAAGACATATTTGTAGTTTCCCCTTTTCAAAGCATACAGATTATTGTTTATATTCTAACTTGTAAATCATAGATCACTTGACTGACACCACAACTCTCGAAACTATGAATTCGATTGACCCCCAAAGTTTCACAGAGCGAGGGTCCAGGAAGTGTTTCAAGGGTCAACAAAGTTTCAAGTTATGCTCAAGTAAGTGATTCAGACTGTGAAAATATTAACTTGGCCTATAAAACTTTCCTATTCAAATCGATTTTAAGGATGACAAGATACAAACATGTATATTATCTTATCTATTATATACAACGTTTTTATTTAATACAACAACATTACGGGTATGTTATCACTTTAAAATCTATCTTTTTAAAGTAATGGAACAATTTATACAATAAACGATCATATGACTCATAACTTCGAAGATTTCACTGATTTTAATTTAATTAGTTTGTAACAAAATGCCAGATGTCTGGGCGCAAGGTGCTCGGCGCTCCTAAAACAATGAGCATTATCTATCGGCGCTACTATCTCTCTCTCATGTCGCGCTCTCGTTCACACACAGACACGCGGCACATCGATCGTGCATGATCGGTTACTCTCGGCTCAAGCGCAGCGGGACCGTAACGCTACATTTCTAGCGAATGCCACATACTGTCCATCATTTTATAAGACTTTGTCACGTCAAAGTTATGAGTCATAGCGAATACTTAGGTTTTCGACGCTGCCGTACTTACACTCATTCATTTAGGGCAGAAACATTGCAAAATTGACAACTGTTTCTCGGTGAAGGAGTAATGAAAATAGTTCGTTCGTTATGTACAATAATATCTTAACAAATCTAAAAATAAAATTAATCAGTGCTTTGATAAATTCCTCAATTTAAACTGTTAATGGAAATACGGTGTTTTATTTATAAAAAAAATTAACAAACGGATTCAAATCATACAATGTTTATATAACAATTATCTTGAATGACAACTGTATCGCTTAGTGCGAGGGAGATAGAAGAATATTAGTATTGCCCACTCTTTCCTTCCTTACTTATCTAGGGCTGTACATCGCGTATACAAATTTGAATATCGATATTATGTTACGTCATTTCCGTTTGTATTTTTAACAACAACAAAAAAGTACCTCGTGTCTTAATTCGTTTATTTTAAATAAACGTTTTAAGTTAACATGAAAAATCGATACAATTTTACGATAATAATAATACATAAATTAAAAAAAAAACTACAAAATGAAACTTGTTTAGAAGTCTATGAAAATACACTTTCCTTTTATTTAGTTTTATGATTTCGCATACAATTGTCTCTTAAAGTTATGGGAATTTAATAAAAACACGAATGGCGTTGTTCCCTACGGACTTCGAGACGTGTGGACCGATTTCGATTACATTTATAGGAAATGTTCCGATAAACACTTGAAAGATGAAATGTTGCGTATACATAATGTTAATGATGGTTACTATATTAATAAAAGATGGTTTACGAGAATAGTCGGATTCGAACCCACAACTATTATGGGCGCACTACAACTAGCGCTCAAATATTTAAACACAAATTTAATGTGATTATTTCGAAATAACAAATTGTACGGCAGTTTTTTTAATGTATAAATAAAAAAGTAAACATAAGTTAGTCCCTTAATTTGTCAAATTTATGTAAAGGCAATTTAGTTTCATTAACAAGAATGTAACAAATCCAAAGCATACCGGAACCAAATCAATATGTACCTCAATGTAGGTCGCAATAAGCCTTAACACGTTTCTGATGAAAGGCGAACTCATAGCGTTCAATCGAACCAATTAAATGAAAAAAGCGGAACCCTTTACACACGTTATTTGTATGGCAAATACGTTAGGGCGGTAATAAGCCTCGGTAACGTGACGCCGGCTGTTTGTGGATGTGTAAGCGATCGATTCAATTCACCTTTCCATTTTACGTATAAATATATGTTGAGCAAACTGTGATACTATAGCGCTGTGCACATGCAGCTGAGGATATCCAGAGACGTGTGACAACATGTCTTCGAATTTGGTGGTTCTAAGACCGTGCCGGTTTCTTCACGATGTTTTCCTTCACCGTTTCACAGTGATGATGAAATAAATAACAAAAAGTAAAGCGCCTTCCTTTCGAGCCCGCAACCTACAGTAAAGTCGTGGCCTAAGCCGTTGAGCCACCACTGCTCCCTGAGCCACCAGTGCTCCAGGCCTCAGTAAATATTGATCCTTTGCCGAGTTCATTCGGTGGATCTTCGTAGATTTGAGTAACTGTAATAATTATTCATTATTATTGAAACACGATTAAAATATAAAATTCAACAAAAGAGGCATAAAATTTACGCGTCCCAACGTCGTTATTGTCACCGCCCCAAAAAAAAGTAATTACATTAGGTTTACTCGACGCCTTCTCTTCGCCGTGATCGACCTGTTGAATATTGATAAAGTTTATTGGAAGCAATTTACAATGAGATCATTGTAATCAATTCAGCTCAGCCCTAGACAGTCCGGTATACAAGTACATCCTGAAACAAACTGCGGACATTGACATTGATTTACAATGGTTTTGATTGATTTTGAACTTCGGGTTACATAAGAGATATTAAATCCTACTAATATTATAAAGTTCGTATGTATGGATGTTTGTTACTCTTTCACGCAAAAACTACTAAATGGATTTGAATGAAACATTACAATAATATAGTTTATACATCAGAATAACACATAGGCTATAATTTACAAAGATATTGTATGAATTGTCCAAAATATAACGATAAGTATCAAGTAAGGACGAAAAATCCGCCATTAGCGAGCTATTCTGGTGTGTATTAAAAAAAGGTATCGTAATTATTCTCAAGCCAAAAGAACGTATTAATGCTCGCTTGTGCGCTCTTATCTTTGACGGTAATTCCAGTTCTGAGAGCAATCGAAGTCAAATATATTATTCTAAATTACACACTGCCGCTGTCGAACGGCGGCGCGCCCCTCGGAATAATGGCTTGTTCGCGCAAGTGCCTATTACAACGAGCACTGCACTTAGTGTTGTATTCCCTTATGAAATTATCTCCGTTTTAGTCAAATTTATGACACCTGTTTTCAATTCTACATTGCCTACGTTCGTTCAACGTACGGAACCTGTAAATGAAGTTAATAAAATCATGAATATAAATTGGTGTGCCCAATTACTTCAAGCCTGTCTTCTGCGAGATATTTCACCGGCCATTTGTATAACAGATCTTGCTGGCTCTACCAATCTCTTTTTAATCTAGCTATCTTTAATCGTACCACATCTTAAATCCGACAGATATTGAGTCTATCACAACAGAAAGTAATGAACTGTTTGTGTCATATTGTGAACCGTATTAGGCGATAAGTTTGCGTTGGAAACCTAATTGGTTATGTTACGCAGGAAAGCAAAAGCTGTATCAGCTAAAGGCTTAGCACACTCTGTATTTGGCTATGTCGAATTCAATAAATTTATTGATACCTTCTCAGGACAATCAATCACAGAATTATATCTGTATGCCCCAGTTACAATTAAGAGAAGTCGCTGAAATAAATGTTGGAGATATAAAACTAGAAACTCCAAAAACTATTGGTATCAATGTTGTGTTCACGTGTGTGACAAAAGGTTGAAGTGTACGCAACGACTCTCGATCATTTAGACACATGTTCCTACACTTAAAGTTGTCAAACATTTAGAACAATACAATTTATTTGCAGGTTTGCGGAGTTTCCGAATTGGACAAGTTATATTTCATTATATTGAGACGTGGGAGGCTGTGTAACAGATGGCCAACTTCCCGGATGAGCTTTGTTTCTAAAGTTTAATTTCATAGCAGTTAGTGAAACGTATTTGACTTATGTTGATTTGTTTGTAGCAAATTAAAATTATAAGAAAAAACAAGTCTAACCTATTTATTTTGATTTTATGAATTGGCCAACTGATACGATCACGACTCACAGATAATAGCTCTGCTTATACCATCCCATTAGAGGTAGCGAACGCTTAAGTTAACTAAAAGTTGTAAAACAATGATTAACTCAGTTTAAGATAGCGGTCACTTAAGTTTTTTTAAGTACAAGAATTAATTAATCTAATAACATAAAGAATTCAGTTTAGTCTTTTTGATTTATGTTTATTTCTTCTCTATTAGTGGAAAGTTTAGCATTTTTTTTTATTACAAAGTGGCAAACGAGCAAGCGATCTCTGGAAATAAGTACCGCTACCCATAGGCATCCGCAACAAGCTAATGAGTTGCAGATGCGTTGCCTACCTTCATGGACGAAGGAGGGGACATACAGAAAAAAGGATAATTCCATTCCCTGTCCATCCCCTCCTCATCCGTCAAATCCTCTTCCTCTTCCCATCCTTTCCTTATTAGAAAAGGGTAGGAGGGGGAAGAGGACTACAATCAGGCCTCCGGCACGTCACTCATCAGACGAAACGGAGAATACTTCTAGTTCACGCCTGTCTTCTGTGACGTCGTGGTATTTCACCGGTCGAGCCGGCCCATTCGTGCAAAAGATGTTGTTATTGCGGGCTCTACCACTGTTAAAAGTTCAAATCAAAGTTCGCGTATTCTCAGTGGAGCTAAATTACCAAACTTTGACAAGAAGTTTAAAAAAAATCAAGTCATTCCCGCCTAAATTCTGAATGGTTCCGAATCCTTGTAAATTACAGACAACACAGATCTTATCTTTACTCTTTATAAACTAATGTTATTGTATTGAACATTTTACCAGTTATGCACGATTTTTTTTTAATAATAAATATAACTTCTGCAATTTTAAATGATCACAACACTTTGCTAAAGTTTCAAAGTAATTGTAAATGATACATTCAAACATAAATCCAGTGGCAGCTAAAAGAAATACAATGGAAACGGAACCAGTTTTTTAAATTAAGATAAGCGCGAAACAAATGTTATTTATAGTTTGATTTTATTTACTGATAGAGGCAATATTTTATCAGGTGTTTTCCATTCTTCTGTAATTGCTTTTTCAGAAGTTATTCTTTGCAAAGTAATGCATTTTTGTAACAATATTTATGGTATTTAATACCGCTTTCTGTGTTGGGTAGCGGTCAATTAATTTAAATGAACCGCTTGATCGTTTGACACCTTCATCTAATAAAATAACTTTACGAGTATGCTTTATCAGATCAGGTTAACACAATAACAATTGTGTGATCTGTAAATAAATTAAATCGGTAATACTAAATTAAATTGGAAATATAAATGAAATTGGTAATAGTAAATGGAACCAAGAAGGGAAAAAGAACCAATTGCCTAATGGTTGAAGGTACGGATTGCGAAACCTGAACAACATGGTAATGGGTTCGAATTTGCCATTCGACTATTGTCGTTAATCGTTTCCAACCAAGTTTGAGCTTGAAATGGTTTACAAGTAATATTAGTAAATTACTTCCATGATCTTATATTTATATACATGCCCGAGGAGGGTTCGCGTCAGGACAAGGACTACGGTCGCACTGTGCCGACCCCACATAAAAAAGAGAAGAAAGGGCGGGGAGAATACAGTGTATGATAAATACAAAGTGAATCATAGAAAGCTAAAGCATAGTGCTGCATGTGTACGTAACAAAACAGACTTAGGTTCATCAAGTGGACTATTTCACTTCGCACTGTAAATTCGTCAACAAATTTATATTATCACTTGCAAACAAAATTTACTTCGTTTTCTATCGTCGGTTCCATTGAGCGACGCTTTGATGTGAAATATATTAAGCTTATATATCTTTGGATAGGGGAAGGGATTCGAAAATGTTATGTTGACGAATCGACAAATAGCTGTACTATTTCTGTCCTTTCACTTTTTATATTTCTACATACACAGTGAATGTTTTACGAAACAAGCGTTGTTAAAAATGAAATGCTTATTTACAGACCTGTCAAATGTCAAATCAAATCATTCAAGTGTCAATTGTCATCTGAGATTCTAGACGCATGATCAACATTTATTTCTTATAGAAATTGTAAATCGATATGACATGACATTTAAATTGACACAGGTGTTAGTTGAATAAAAATCTGACCAACCTTTCAGAAATCGAGCGTTTGTTATTTACAAAGAGTAATAAATTAAAAGTTTTTTTTATGGACGTAAAATGTAAACGCTGGCAAGCGCTTAACGTCCTTAAAGGCTTCCAATGCATGTACACCATTAAGAATAATAACAAATACGAGCCGTCTTATATTTATCGACACCATAACATTACTGAACTATCAGTTATCGACCATTGAACATTTTACACAGGTCCGTTAGCGATCCATCGTAAACATGGTGCGCTGGCGCTTGTCAGCATGTCACTTAAAGACTGCCTAACAAAATGGCCGCCCCTCTACCAACATAACAACGTTCCGCTAGACCACTCACTAATAAATGAGTCTGTACCTAACTATAGATAATATCGGCGACGTCTTTTTTATAAAAGAGGTATGCCAGAAAATTCAAAAGGAGAACATAACAAATACGATGGTAATGGGACTGCTTTAGTGCTAAATACAACTCAATTATCAAGACAGGATAATTTTGTGAGATTGTGGTACTTATTTTATTGAGTGGGTCCAACTGTCCAACAATAATATACTGTGTCTTGTATGCGCCATAATGTACTGTAGCTATATATATATATATACTATATATATATATATAATTTGCTATAATGCGGCGTGGCTTTACTATGCTATACTTTGCCGTTGTCTCGATTACTCTTTGGCGCCGTGGGCACGTCAAATTACTGACCGAAACGAGACTAACTCGCATAATAACCAGTCGTTTTAAAACATGATTGTTACTCATGACGTGGTTAATGGCGACGAACGCTCGTCGCCGACTGCCGCCCCTTGTTCGCACCTCCACAGTAATACCAGGCTACGTTCAATGGTGTAAAATACGTAGGGTGGACAACATATCATTTGTCATCTTCTCACGTATTTGAATCCTATTAAGAGTCATAATTATATCCTAGTAGGCACTAAACACACGCTATCCAATTTACCTCTATTAGGCTTTAACTGGACATTATTCACACACAGCAGTCTGATCCCAAGCTAAGCAGAGCTTGTACTATGGAAACCAGATAACTGATATACTAATTTTCTTTCGTAAATACATACTTATATAGATAATTATACCCAGACTCAGAACAAAACCTCATGTTCATGCATACATATGTCTGTTCTGAGTGAGAATCGAACCCACGACCTGCGTGAAAAGCAAGTATCTTACTAACCATGCCAACCGCGAACCGCACAGACTGCGAAACACACATGTATGGTATTTAAGAGAAAAATCATTCAGATATAGTTATATAGTCTATTCGCTTGGATTTCAAGTACATACTTTCAAACTGTTAACAAATATTTATGTTCTAAATGTTCATATCTGAATATTTGGCAGATGTTTGACTTGCTTTACCAATATTACAAGCTTACACCGAAGCCATACAAGCAGAGATTGTATGCTTATTAGCATAGTAACAGAAGAGAATGTTCTAGTATTAACCCCGCTTCATCGTTACAAATCACCAATCTTCTTTAAAAATAGCGAGTTAAAGCCAATTAGTTACTGCATTATTGCTAAAAACGTTCAGAATACACCAATGTTCGAGACTATATTTTATATTTTTGTTTTCCTTGTTATATCTCGATCAGCACGATTGACGGCGATTTGCGTCGATGTAAACCTTTACGCTGTTTTAAGAAATACAGACACGCGTCATTAATCTTATATCTGACGGGAGAAATATTTACAACTTGCTCAAATTTACCATTTACGAGGTAAGATATTTTAAAATTATCTGACGTCAGTTTAAATAGGCCACGGACGATATAAAGGATGTTTAAAAAATATTAGTTGCAGCACATAGCTTGCAATGTGTCATGATACTAATGATCGCTTCTAGGGGAAATCCCCTGGAAAAATAAATATTTTTTCTGCACAACTTTCAATATAAAACAGATAGTATAGACTTAGTTAATAATACTCACTCAAGTAGGAGTGGCTCAGTGGTCTAGGCTCCGACTTACGCACTGTAGGTTGCGGGTTCGAGCCCAGGCAGGTGCTTTAAATTGTGTAATTTATTTCATCACCACTACTTTCACACCAAACATCGCATGTTCTTAGAACCACCAAATTCGAAGACATGTGACATCCGCCAACCCGCACTGGGCATCACTGTGGGGGATTACGGTTCATTCCCTCTCTCTGAGAGGGGGCTTGTGTACCTGCAGTGGGGAACATTCTAGAAAAAGGCTGATTTATTATTGTACTATATATGATCACTTAGTGAAATTCAGTTGTGAATAAAACAATATAACAGTCAATTAGTATCTAATAACAAAAGACAGGATGAGATTGTTAAATGTGAAACAATTCCCTCACGTTTGCTTGTAGCGATCGGTTCTTATTATTATTCATAGGCCTACAACATGATAGGAGATACGTCTCAACGTCGTTTACTTTGATTGTATTTTAAATGGAATCGAAATTAAGTACGCCGTCTACATCGACGCCACCTTTAATTAAATCACCTTTAAGGAATGACGACATGTTCATTCAAACCATTTGTCGTGTAAATAATAAATTGTTCTACAATTATTGCTTTCCAGACACAATTAGTGATATTTCTTTTAAATCTATACTGATAAATAAAATTGAAGTGTCTGTATGTAATGTCAAAATAACAAGGCCATACTCAATACACATGATGTATATGCTGTACTTATAATGAAAATCCAATTTTTAAAATTTTTGTCTGTCTGTCTGTCTGTTTATTCCGGGTAATCTCCGAAACAACTTGACCGATTCGAATGGGACTTTTACTGAAAAATAACTAATATTGCCGGGATTCAAATAGGTAGGCTAATTTAATTTGTGCAAAATATTTAGGGTTCCGCGCAAAAAGTGAAAAACCCTCGAAATTGTTTTCTCGAATTTATTTCCACGTGGACGAAGTCGCAGGAAACAGCTAGTCGTATATAATAATAATATGTTGGGACATTACTGACGCGGCCATCTGATCCCAAACTAAGCAAAGCTTGTGCTATGGCAACCAGATAACTGATATACTACATATACTACTTTTCTTTTGTAAATACATACTTAAATAGATAATTACACCCAGACTCGGGACAAACAGACATGTTCATGCACACAAATGTTTGTCCTGCGTGGGAATCGAACCCACGACCTGCGGCGTGAAAAGCAAGTATCTAACAAGCCACTCCAACCGGCCCGTAAAAGTGTATGTAAAGAAGAACCGATTTATTCTCACAGCGGCCCAATTTCAGACCTCTTCCCTTTCCCATCCTCTCCTATTAAGGACAGGATAGGAAGGAGAAGTGGATAGGACGTAAGGGATGAATGGGGAGAATGAAATATCTTTTTTTCCTATCCTCTGTCCATTAAATTGCCAACCGGCTTAGGATCTACGCCTCATTTGCTTGGGTGGCAAGATCGCACCTTGTTCCATAAAATAAAACTGCGTGATTGGTATAACATCGCACAGTCCGAACTGCTGGGCCTAGAGACTTGAAATTTTGCACAGAGGATTCTGTTCTTACATAAAGAACAAAAAGATTTTTCGAAATTCTTCCCCTAAAGCTTTAAAATAATTTCATATTAAATAGGGTTCAGCTTAGGATAGACAATCGTTTATTAAATCCATACTTTTATTCCCTTTAAGCCACGTCATCCCTTGTCTTTTTCAATTCTTCTACATCCATAAATCTACACATAGAGTCGTTTATGGGTACTCTTAATATCGTCTCTGTTCAGTATTTCATTAATCTGGTAACATTCTAAAGTAATTCGTATTAAGCTTATAGATTGATATTATTCAATTCAAATATAGCATAATTAATTATAGCTAAATGTAATATTGAATAATACATTAGTACTTAGACGATGAAGATAAATGTACACTTTGATCCGATTAGTTATCAAGTATTAATATAAATGCCTTTGACTTTACCTAATTATTACATAATCATCAACAAGTCTAATTATTAATAAAATACATTATTACACTTAAGATCTTAAATTTATAATATATACTAGCTGTTTCCTGCGACTTCGTCCGCGTGGAAATAAATTCGAGAAAACAATTTCGAGGGTTTTTCACTTTTTGCGCGGAACCTTACATATTTTGCTCAAATTAAATTAGCCTATTTGAATCCTGACAATATTAGCTATCTCCCAGTAAAAGTCCCATCCGAATCGGTTCAGTCGTTTCGGAGATTACCCGGAATAAACAGACACAGACAAAATTTTTAAAAATTGTATTTTCGTTATAAGTACCGTGTATACATCATGTGTATTGAGTATGGAAATGTTATTTTGATTTTACATACAGACACTTCAATTTTATTTATCAGTATAGATTAATTAATTTAGCAGAATATCTAAGCTTGACTTAAGTGTAATAAGGTTTGTTTTTAAACAGAAGACAGCAAACAACCAAGTGGCTTATCCTGTAGTGTAAGATTGAGGTTATCAGTTAGTTCTTACTAACTTACTGGGTTTTTAACTCATAGTATTAGAATATATTACGGGACCTTTGCTACCCAGCATCATCCGCAGCAAAGTATTACAAATGCTTTCTTCCCGACTTGTATGTTAGTTCCTTTTTGACCTGTCTGCGTTACTTGCGTGAGCGATTTTGGTGTCATTATTTTCTTCCCCGGAGTGTCATAGTTAATATAATGGTGATACACATTCAGAAGAGTTATTTTAATTAACTCTTATTTGTTGCAAGTCGGGGGAGTGAATAGGAGAAAGCAGGGGATGGGAAAAGATGAGACCAGCCTCAACTCAGTTCTCCAATGCCAGACTTTACTGTGATTGGATATCTTTTGACAGTGACGTCGCTTCGCATGCATTCGTTTCTTATTGTCCTAGCTAGAAATTGGTATAACCTGATTGCTGGTATAAATAGTACCGTCGCGACGTTAGAACGTGCAACATCGTTGTTGTTAAAATCTTAAGTTTTTAAATATAATAATTAAGTAAAATCTTATATACTTACGTTATATCTTTATCAAAGTGTTTATAGGTCGTGCTGTATTGAAGTTTAGTGTCAATACTTGGACTAAAGTTAATTATTCTGATAAATAAAGAAAAAACTATTACTTAAACTTAAGACGGTGTTTTTGTCACTTGCGACTTATAATGCATAGCAGTGGTCAGGCGATCCTCGGCTCTAAACAGTGGGCATAGATCTCAATTTTGCCTAAGTAGCTCAACATACGCTTCGCTACGCAAACGCCAAAGATTAGTTACGCAGACTAAGCAACCGCAGACGCGACATTGTGCAATCCATTTATTACTCCTCTCCGAGGGTGAATTTTATTTATTTTCTTTATTTTTCTCGCAATGATGGCTACTCGCTCAAATGTAAAGCTATGCTCTCCGGTGCGAAACCGCTCACCTTCAGAGGGCGTTACGCGCAGAAAGAAGAATCAAACAGACTCCGACAGTAAAATTTCGGACACTAAAGATTTAGCAATGGAAATCAAATTACTACGTCAAAACGTCTCTGGTCTCAATGAAAAGTTAACTGAAGCCATTCAGTCTATCCAAGAATGTTCTAAAAGACTAGATGATGTTACGAATAAAATTGAACTAACAGAAAAACGTCTTACTGCTTTAGAACATCACCAAGCAAAAGAACACATTGAACTAAAAACTCAGGTGGTTGCTCTTATGGATAAGGTGAACACTCAAGAACAGTTAATGCTTAGAAATGAAGTAGAAATTGTTGGTGTTCCGGAAGCAAGAAATGAAAGTTTAACGCATATTATCAAGTTGATCAGTAGCAAAATCGGTGTTGCTGTGACTGATGACGAACTTGACTCGACAATCAGAGCTGGCCCTAAAAACTCACCCAAGCCTAATGTCTTTCGACCAATTATTGTGCGATTCTTGCGCAAACAGAAAAAGGATGAACTTATTTCTGCCGCCAAGTCACGCAAGCATATTACTTCTAAAGACATCACACCTGATACATCGGAGCACCAAATTTATATAAACGAAAGATTGACCAAGCAGAATCGGTATTTATTTCGCGAGGCTAGATCTCGTTCTAAGCAAGCAAACTTTAAGTACTGTTGGGCGAAAAATGGCCTTATTTATATACGACAAAAAGAAGGGAAGGCTGCTATACTCATACGCACTATTGGCGACTTGGATAATGTGTTTTGCCCACGGAGTGAAAATCTCGACAGTGAAGAAAAATAACAAATTTTGTAGTTCTCAATTTTTCATTACCTTTCATTTTTCTTGCTTTACAGTAATAAGTTTATTCAATAATTCTTGTTCAAAGATTATGACTATTGCTATGCAACGCGCATGTTGTTATATACTGAGCCATATCTTTACACACTATATATTATCACCCGGTTACAAAGGTATCTTGAATCTTCATATTTACACGAAAATTGTTATGGTGGTAAAATTCCCAATGTCCACAGTTACTAAGTACCCCACTATGTACTCACTGCTCAATCACGCAAAACCTGCTGCATTTTTTTTTTTTTTTTTTTTTTCCCGTCAATAAATTTCATTTAAATGACGACTACTAATTTAGATACTTTTAATGAAATCGATCGAACATTGAGCATTGAGTGCTGCGACATTGACATACTGGAGAACTGTACTACTGTGTTCACTAATAACCACGATTTTAAAGTTTTGGCCTTTAATATTCGCAGTATTAGACATAATTTTGACGCATTTATGGTCGGACTCAACAGATCGAAAACTATATTCGACATTATTGTATTAACTGAATGTTGGTTGTCTGATAATCCGTATCCCTTGCAAATATCTGGTTATTCCTACTTTGCCACAACAAGAATAATTAATCAAAATGGAGGGGTAGTCATATATGTAAATAAATTATGGAGTCCAAAAATACATGAACCTATGATTGACGAGGCGGAATGTCTCCTTGTTACGTTACCAAACATAAAAATACTAGGCATCTATCGCTCGCCGTCTTTTAAAAAGACAGATAAATTTATTTTTTCTCTTGATGAAATTCTCACTTCTTTTAACCGCAATGATTCCATAGTGGTCGCAGGTGACGTCAATATAAACATCTTAGACACTTCTAACGCCCAAACTACTGACTATCTTAGTTTGATGGCTGAATTGGACTTTCAACAAGCTATACATAAGCCTACAAGGCTTGAATCCTGCTTGGACCACATTTTTATTAGGGGTAACTCACAGTACAAGATAGGCGCTGTTTGTAAGTCTGACATAACTGACCATAATATAATTCTAGCAGGTTTGTCTCTGGCGAAACATTCTAATAAGCATCGAAATTACCGAGCCTCTAAAATTAATTTCAAATCTGTTTCTGAGGATTTAAAGAAAATAGAATGGAATGATATCTTCGCAAGCAGTGATGTAGACTTAGCTGCCGAAAAGTTTCATGAAACGCTCCAAACCTGCATAAACAAGAACACTTCGTCACATTTTATAAGTCGATCCAAACATATTTTAAAACCTTGGATCACTCCTGGTTTGAGACGATGCATGTTACACCGCGATAAACTACATCTGGATCTGCGCAAATTCCCCAACGACCCCATTCGTCAATTCGTCTATAAGAGATACAGAAATTTCTGTAATAATCTGCTACATAGATTAAAAAAATCATATGAAAGTCAGGAACTACAGCAAAACAAAAACAACCCTAAAAATCTTTGGAAAACCATCAAAAATATTTGTTCGCTTACATCCAAACCGTCAAATAACACAGACCTACTAACAGTCGCTACTGATACTACTTCTTCCTTAAATCTTTGCAATCAATACTTCACAAACGTGGGAAATAAATATGCGCAAGCTATACTAGGAAAACTGAGCAAAACTGAATCAGAATTAGCTCTGACTACCCACCCTCTAACAAACAATACTAAATCGTTCTTTTTATATCCTACTAATATTTATGAAGTAGACAAAATTTTCGATCAACTCAAAAGTGATAGTGCACCAGGAATCGACGGGCTACAAGCTTCTTTATTAAAATTTATAAAACCACAAATTTTAGCCCCTTTCACACATATTCTAAACCTAAGTCTATCCTGTGGTCTGTTTCCCACATTATGGAAAACCGCAAATGTCATCCCCATTCATAAGAAAGGTTGCACTAGCTCTGCAGAAAATTACAGACCAATTTCATTACTGACAACATTTTCAAAAATACTAGAAAAAATCGTAAACAATCAATTAACCAAATTCATCAGTACTCATCTTCATAGACACCAATATGGATTTAGACCCGGACTTTCGACTGAGGATGCGGTATCACATTTAATTAACAAAATCTCTTCTTTACTTGATAACAAAAGAAATTGTATCGCTGTATTTCTTGATCTTGCTAAAGCATTCGATACAGTTTCGATATTAATTCTCTTAAAGAAGCTTGAGTGTTTTGGAATCAGAGGTCTGTCATTACAATGGTTTCGGAGCTACCTTACTGGCAGATCTCAAGTTACTAAAATTGGCGAATTTACTAGCAAGAAACTACCTATAAACTACGGAGTCCCTCAGGGAAGTGTCTTAGGCCCTACCCTGTTTATAATCTATATGAACGATCTGTTAAGTCTCATGAATAACCAGTCTGAGAGCATCTGTTACGCAGACGACACTGCACTTATTTTCCACGGCAGTACATGGATTGAAACAGTTCAAAGAGTTGAAAAGGGCGTTAATGATGCAGTCGCGTGGCTAAATAACAATCTTCTAACACTAAACACAAATAAAACCAAATTTTTATGCTTCCACAAAACCAAATGTTCTAAACCGAAAACCCAAATAATTATAAAAATTCATTCGAAATGTAAAAACTCTAACGAATGTAACTGTACTGTTATAGAGCAAGTTCATAGTATCAGATACCTTGGGGTTATAATTGATGACAAACTATCCTTTAACACTCATATTACTGGATTAGCCGCTAAAGTCCGGAAACTGACACATATAATGTACCGCATCCGCGACGCTGCAGACCGCCAGACTGCACTGCTAGTATACACAGCGCTCTGTGAATCCATAATTATGTACTGTATAAGCTCGTGGGGGGGAACCATCGTATCTGCTATGCTCGAGTTAGAACGAGCACAAAGAGCTGTATTAAAGGTGTTACTCAATAAAAAGAGAAGGTACTCCACAAAAGCTCTGTATTCAGAGGCTGGTGTTCTCAGTGTGAGGCAAATTTTTATATTAAAGACGGTCCTCTTACAGCAAAAAGCTATAACGAAGAGCATCACTGACCGGAATTTTGAAAAAAAGCGAAAATTTAAGGTTCCTGTACCGAAGGTTAACTCCACATTTGCACAACGTTTTACACATTTCTTAGGTCCCTATATTTACAATGTAATTTTAAAAAAATGTGATATTAATCGAGACTCGGTAAACAAAGCCAAAATAAGGTTGAAGTCGTGGTTGTTGAAACTGACTTACGAGGACACAGAAGAAATCCTTAAAATAGCACAATAAAAAGTTAAAAAGTCATAATGATAATCAATAAATGGCACTACTGTAAGTCTTTGTAATTTGTTGCCGTCTAACGTATGTGTTTGTTAATCCTACTGAGCTGGGTCCTCGCGATACAGGCTGCGCCTAGTGCGAGGATCCTGAATATTTCTTGAAACTAACCGCTGGTGTCCATGGAAATGTTCTATAGCATATTTATACCATTAAGTCTATTGTCTGGACTCAAATAAATTATTTTCATTTTCATTTTCATTTTTCATTTTCAAATATAGGTAAATGCTAAAAATTTGTATCGGTTGCCATGGTAATGTTCGACGTGACAATAACATGACCTACATTACCATTACAACCGATACTAGGTTATAGTTTTCCATCTCTCGGGAAGTTTTTTTTTTCAGGAAAAAGGTCTTGCCTTCTATGGTATATCTCATCTATGTCTTTTTCTTTCATCCTAACAATGTGTGTTCAAAATCTGTTCAGTTGATTCGTTAAGATGGCAATGAGTAACAAAAAACAATCTTAAATTCGCATCAATACCAATAATAGTTCAACAGTGCTAGAGCCCGCAACAACAACATCTGTTGCACGAATTGGCCGGCTCAACCGGTGAAATACCACGACCTCACAGAAAACAGGCGTGAAGTAGAAGTACTCCGCGTTTCGTCTGATGAGTGAGGTGCCGGAGGCCTAATTTTAGTCCTCATCCCCTTCCCACCATTTCCTCATAAGCATAGGACGGGAAGGGATTAACGGGGAGGGGGTTAACGGGGAAAAGGAAATATCCTTTTTCCTGTCTATGCTTTTGTTTTTTAAAGGTAGGCACCGAATCTGCAACGCATTTGCTTGTTGCGGATGTCTATGGGCAGCGCTTACTTTACATAAGGTGATACGCTTGTTCGTTTGCTACCTTCTCACATAAAATAAATAGTAAGGATTACCTTAAGCAACCATTTTTATTAATAAAATCTCAACACAATTGCAAACACATTGTGAAGAAAGGAATAAAGTAAAAATGTTGTAATAAACGTGCCGCTACTTGGTAATAATCTCACAATGTGAGCCGTGAGCCATTATCCGAGCGCACTCCGTTACTTAAAGAGAACGTTCCAGAACTTTCCAGAATGAACTACTAGAAAAACTTAGTTGAACTCCGTCGGACTGTATGACAACTGATAACGGCGCGAGCCGAGTTTGCGACATCCTGAGGAATGGCCGGAGTTAGTGCCCAAGTTTTCATATAGACCCGAGATGTACGAAATTTAAAGTCAGTTATTTATTTCAGATCGTTGACAGGCATGAGAATCACCTGATACCATGTGACTGCAATCTGCAATAAGCTAACGAGTTGCAGATGCGTTGCCTACCTTTCAATGAACAGAAGGGACAAGCAGTTCCTTTTCAACTTCCCATCCATTTCTAAGAAGGAAGGGAAGGGGGAAGGGAAGAGAGATATTTTTCTGATTTAAATTTAGTTTTGAAAGTTTGATTCCGAATAATATTTCAGATGTTTTTTTCGTCTAATAACAATGAATTCTATTCCAACTTCTTACATCCTTGTCGTATCTCACAAAAGTTTTGATATAACCTCGCTCGCTCGCAGCCTACTGAATATTTCATTAAGGAACATTTTTTTTTACTAAAAGCACTTGAATTTGCATGTTATGAGTTAGGAACGAGAGTTGTCTTACGAGCGGCTACGTGACCTTTGTACAGGTTTTATAACTAACTAGTGATCCGCCCCGGCTTCGCCCGGGTAGCCGTTTCGGAATCTATACGGAACATCATCTTTTATATATGTAGATATGCACCCGTAAAAAAACAAAACGTGTCCCACGGGAACTGTACATGTATCCGGGATTAAAACAGCCTATGTGCTATTCCAGATTATAATCTATCCCTATACCAAATTCATTCCAGATCCGTTCAGTCGGTTTTGAGTGAAAGAGTAACAAACATCCATACAACCACACATATAAACATTCGCTTTCATAATATTGTGGCGTTGAGGTAGATTTTGAGGTTGAGGTAGGATTTTTAGATTTTTGACAAACATTTTTTTTATTTTTAGTCATTTTTTTTATAAAAAGTATCCTATGTTACTTCTAGTACCTCCAAGAATATGTGTACAAAGTTTCATGATGATCGGTTGAGTAGTTTTCGCGTGAAAGCGTAACAAACCAACTCACATTCACATTTATAATATTAAGTAGGGATGTGCATATGACGTGTGTGTGATCATTCCAATGTTTATTTTGTTACTATTCCGGTTTAATAACTGAACCAAACAAGAGTTTCAATTGATAGGAAGTGGCCAAAGCAAGGACACATCAGTACATGTACTACCATGTGTTGTTATGCATTAAATACTTTTATTTAGTTTAATAACGTAATAAATACAGGCAGATAAATTGTCATATTCAACGAATATATGATAAATATACATAAAAATACAAATTCACAGCCAAACCGAATTTCATAATTATTGCGAGCGGTACATTTATCTATAAAGTAAATACAAAGTATCGAATGTTGGCCACATTACATATTCAGTTGAAGGCACGAGCGGTAAATCTAGAATTAAAAATCGCTCTACAGAGTCTGCGGCACAACTCGTGGATATTTAGCAAAGGACCGTGGTTCGTAAAATACATACATCGCTAAGTTTCATTTAAAGATGCACTGGCAGGCCGTGCAGAGGGCGCTGACCGTTGCGCCGCGTCGCTTGTGGCCGGACAATTTATGTAGGGACAACGCATTTAGGTAAAACGTTGCCACACAACAATATGATATTAATTCTATATTCATGGCTAAATTAAGCATAAAGCCGATCGATAGATTAACATAAGTTCATCTACTTAACACATTATCGTTTCCATTAGCAGAGGACACATAAATCTGTGATCGCTTGTCCTAATTCACAGCTGTAACTCGATGTTACGCCTACTGCCCCAATAATTGAAATCCCATTACTGGTGATGAAAATGAGGCGGCCCTGAAGCTATAGAATCAGATGGCGAATAAAATGCGAATCGACCTTTTGTCTTGCCTCTAGCGGAGAAAGATTCAATTTGTCAAGTATCTGCTTGCGGTACAAGGTAAGGGCGTTTAGCGGTTTTAATGACGTACAAAAATAGCCTTCCTTAGTGTAGTGTAGTGAGATATTCACAAGAAATTCATTTCACAACTCACTGTTGCATTTAATTTGGTCATCCGGTAAGAATAGCGTATTTTATTTTCAACATTTTGTGAGGTGAAGTTTAATTAAAAATAAAACAAAAGGTACGTAATGCCTTGTCCAATAACAATATACGTCAAACATCTTTGTGCACTAATTGGTACACGCCTTACACCTTACTCTGGGTTATTACTATAAACGCAGTGAATAAATGATCACTCAACATCTCGGGGTTAAGACTAATATTTATGCATTGGTAGCGTTTCAAATAAAACTCCAAATGTACTGGCTGAGAGCTGGAGCACCTATCATTGCTATTCATGGTACAGGATACTAAAGTGATGATTTAACACAGAATTTTTATGAACTCAGACATGTCCTTAAGCAGGTTTCTAATCGGCCAAAACATGTTAACACCGATGTTAAGCGTGAACCGCTGGTATTTTGTGCTTTTGCCTGACCAGTCAATTGCCAGAGGTACGATTTCCCCCTCTCCATCCTTTCCTTCGGTACTGTTTTTTTATGGAAGAAGATGGCAGACGAGCAAGCGTTGAACGCTGCCCATAAACATCCACAACAAGCAGATTGCAGATGAGTTGCCTACCTTTTATGTACAGAGGAGTGCATTCACAGGAAAAAGCACATTATCCCCGTCCAATCCTCTTCCCGTTCCCATACCATCCCTGTGAGAATAGGGTGGGAAGGGGAAGCGGACTGATGTTAGGCCTCCGGCACCTCACTCATCAGACTTCACGCCTGTTTTCTGTTAGTTCGTGGTATTTCACCGGTCGAGCCGGCCCTGCAGAGCAACAGATGCTGTTGCGGGCTCTACCACTGTTGAACTGTTGATCTATACTCGCTTATGGGGTACCTTCCATAAAAGAATCCTGAAATATTTTTGTTTTAATTACATATAATTACGAGCAGCTCGTTTTCTATGACTTGACACTTTAGAAACGCACCGACGATAGGCCCGAGGGAGCCTTGGGATTTTTGTCCGCCACCTGCCCGAAAGATAGAGTTACTTGTTTGCGTCTTCGTATTTGGCTGATGGAATATTGTAGGCGAGCGCTGTCCCGGCATTGTTGGCATCAACTAGAATTAAGAGAGCTTTACTTCACTTTGATCAAAAGAACTAACTGGTAAAATATTTAAATCGCTTTTTTTGTAACGTATAACTAAGAATAACTAAAATAGCTCGCCGCCGCCTTCTGTATTTCTTTTTTATTGCTTGCAATGAACATTGTTACCCGATAACAAGGGAATTGAGGATATTACACTTAAACTAGAAGCGACAGTAATATTTGGCTGAAGCGCGCTTGGCGTCGTTAGCCGACGGGTAAGACGCGAACCTGCGAGCGCTCATTAGTTGCAGTGGATGTTTACGTTTCCGGCATTTACCGTAATGACCAACTCACCGCTCATCTAGAAACTTCCTAGATCATTAGCGCGCTCAACGTAACGTGTATCTAGTAGTAAAACTTAGACTTTGTGCAAGTTAATACTTGTTTATTTACTTTGTAGGTTTTCCATCACGGTTCTTGGTGCAGTAATGAAATATGTTCGATCCCGTGGGCTACATAACTCCTGCCTATGGGCTACCACTACTCCCTCTCTCGGAGAGGAAGCCAAACTCCCTGCAGTGGAAACGTACTAAAGCAGTAGCTTATTCATTACAAAAAATCTACCCTTTAATAAAATAATTCATCATTATCACGCTGCCCTATTCCCACTCATGTGGGTACGACACAGTATTACCGTAGTATATACCATACAGACTACGGTTGTACTATGTCGGTTTTGGCTACAGTTTTTAAGGTAGGCATCCTGAAGCCAACCCCCGCGGGGTCTTATTAAACCTTTCATTAAAATAAACAACTAAGAGTAAACATTTTAGATAACGAAGTGGCATCGCCTCAATAAAGATGGCGCCGGCACACACAGATTTGTTACGACAGGTTATAAGCTCGTAATGTGCAATAAAAGGAGTCGCTGTACGAATACAAATCTATGGAAGTTACGCTAAGAGCACTGCTTAAGTGAAATATAAAAATTATTTACACGTTCCTCTCCGAAGTCAGCTACATCCGGACAGATTAAGTTATCACGTCTCCGCCATATTTCCTGCCGCTACACTCTTAATGTCTTTCCTCGAGATGAAATATGGAATGTAAGCAAAATTCTGAAGGAAAAAATATATTTATTAGTGAATACTTGAAGTGCCCAGGATTACATTCATCTGGGCTATAATATAATTTCTTATTGAAAATAACCTTATTCTACATATTAAGCTAAGTCGTAGGAGATATGGGAGAAGGTGGCAAGTGAGCAAACGCATCGCCAGATGTTAAGCCCATAGATATCTGCCGCAGGCAAATGTGTTGCAGATGCGTTGCATACCTTTAATGGACAATTTAATATACAGAAAAATGATATTTCCTTTTCCCCGTTAATCCCTTCCCCGTCCAATCCTCTTCCCTTTCCCATCCTATCCTTACGAGGAAAGGGTGGGAAGGGGAAGAGGACTGAAATTAGGGCTCCGGCACCTCACTCGTCAGACGAAACGCAGAGTACTTCTACTTCACGCCTGTTTTCTGTGAGGTCGTGGTATTTCACCGGTCGAGTCGGCCCTTTCGTACATGATGTTGTTGTTGCGGACTCTACCACTGTTAGATAGAGATGGAAAATACAATTAACATATTTGCCAGTCGCTTTAAAACGCAAAAATATATATCTTTCGTTTTGGGTTTGACAGGAAAAACATATTAGTAGAGTTAATAACGTTGAGGTGCAATCCTTAAGAAGTATAACATACTTTTGTGACATTGAAATGTGATGGGTGACATTGAATGGTAGGATTAAAAATAGCATTATAAGGGTAAAGTGTGGCTTAAAAGTAGATTGTGACTAGAATTGAGAAAGGTATGCTTCGGTTCGGGCATGTTGGAAGGATGAATGAAGAGAGAGTAACGAAACAAATTTATGTTGCAAGAGTGAGTGGCAGTGTTGGTAGGGGACGCCCTAGGAGAACTTATATCGATCAGATTAATGGCTTATTAAAAAGGGCGATATAAGGAGCACCCATAACCGACGAGCATGCATGCGTAGATGTATGAACGTAGAAGAAGCGATGTGTGCCAGGATCGCGCCAAATGGGAATCCATGATGCTACCCCTCTGGGTTACAAGCGTGATCGCATATTTATTCATTTACGTAATGCACACTTTACTGTAATAATTATTTGTGATGGATCCAGCCAGGTCAATACCCAAGAGTTCTGAGAGCTAATATTAAATAAATGGAGTTTCATATACCTTCATATCTATTAAATACCCTTCTAGGTTTTATCAATGTCGGTCTTGTATTTTATTTTCTTACAAAATAAAATATTTGAATGCAATTTCTAGCGTTTGTCAGACTTGAATACAAAAAATTGTAGACAATTTCGATGTAGTCCATTTTTTATTTAGCCATTAATGTCTGCGACGAGACGTGATGTTGGCGCGTGAAGAAATATGACCGGCACGTGACCACGTTATTTGTCCAAACTCCAGCTAACACGCGCCGAAAGGAGCACGGAATTATTATGTGTTAGTACATCTTTGAAATGTTTTATTATGATGTATACGTTACTTATTATACTGATTTTAGTGTGATTTAAGGATAGCATGATTTAGCGGTCAACCCATAGGCATCTGAATCAACTCGTTAACTTGTTGCAATTTCCTATTGGTAGCTGCCACAATATCAGGTGAACCGCTTGCTCCTTTTCTTTTGATACCCAATTTAGGTTTAAGTAACTTTTAAATCAGAAATAAATGATTTACTGTTCCTAAAGCTAGATCATCATTTCAAGGATAGCCGATAATATCTAGAGATATATTTCTAATATTATTTTGTGCAGCATTATATTTGTGTTACTTAATATTATATTTCAATGTTACTTTGTTGTGTAAATGAAGATAGTTTACCGCACAAACCAACTATGAAGAAGTTTCGACAGCATTTTAAGCTTACGTTGCATATAATATTCTGTGGAGCTTTTGCAGTTTAGCGCCTTCAAGGTGTTATGTGAATAGTTTGAAATTAAGTAAAATATCTATTAAATGAAGAGATAATAACGAAACAGATTTATGTTGCAAAAGCGAGTGGTAGTCTTGGTAGGGGACGCCCTAGGAGAACTTATACGATCAAATTAGTAGCTTATTAAAAAAAGGCGATATAAGGAGCACCCATAACCGAGCATGTATGCGTAGAGGCATGAATGCGCCAAATGGAAATCCATCTCTACCTATCCCTCTGGGTTACGGGCGTGAGCGCATATTTATTTATTTATGTATTTACCTTTTAAATTTATCATAAGGAGTATGATTTGTATGAACTTTTTGGCTAAAAATCTGTGTTTTCATAGACTTAGAAAAGTCATACGATAGATACGAAGAAATTATCTGTGGTCAACATTTACTGCATGCGGATTGCGTTGGCGTTACAGAAATGTATGCTTCGGTGGTTCAAAGGTTGAATGAAAGAAGAGAAACTTATGTGGCGACAGTGAGGTCTGACCCGACTAGATTGGTTGTGTATTAATTAAAATCGACACAATTTATATTAACTGTTATATTTAATACTTAGTATTATATACCTACTCTATATTTATTGAATCATTATTCATTTTAGCAGTGGTTACGGTCTCCATTAAATAAATTCACCGGCAATAATTTTGTTTGGAATAAAAATCATTGGTGACATTACTTGCAATCAATATTAGAACAGCTTTCAGGATAGCTTTAACAAGTAAACGTATACAAAGTTGACAACCAAGAACTAAGAATAACTTTCTTATTATATAAAAATATTATTTTGTACTTAGAACTGTTGAAATTTATATGGGTCCTATCAGATATGTTACATACCTCTAGATGGAGTTCCGGGCTTTTAAAGTGAAGCTACCTTAAGTTGACTTCGTAAAATACAGCAGAACATGAATACAAAATATCTGATTGTAATTTACAATATGACGGTTTGTGCTTTTATAAACATCACATGTCACAAGTAATTGATTGATTGTATAATATTTCTTGAAAAATTGAAACACAACTAAATATAAAATGTTGACAATAACAATGCGACGCCATGACATGTTATAAGTGTAGTCGACTACATTACAAAATTATATTAACCCTAAAAATACAACGAAATATAAAAGACGATAGATTAAAAATGTCTTGTTATTTAATTTTGATTAACGTTAACTTTTGAATATTGAATTTGTCTGGAACGGTATCTAGAGGTACATATATAAATCTGTATGTAGTAAGTATGGGGATACTTTAACGTATAGAGCGCGCTGTGGATTGAATGGGCGCGGGTTCTCAGCTCCCCCACGCTAATGAGCTGGGTCCTAGATAAGTCGAGTTGGTCATTACCATGAACGTGTGCAACATTAAGCTGGCCCTAACGAGCCGGCGCACCCAGTCATGTGGAGTGTCTACTTGCGTCGCATTGTTCATTCTCCCGCTTCTAGTTGATGCGAGAATCTTTATTAATAATAATGATTCTTGCATATATAATTAAGTGTTTTAATTATAATGTTCAAGACATTGCGTATAATTAACTAAGCTCATTTATATCCCTTGGACCAATTACATAAATAAAATAAATTAAATAACAATACAAAATCAGTTAATGGAGTTTAAATTTACAACAAAAATATCATGATAATATTTTCGAATTAAAAAAACTCAAAAATCGGAACAATAAAGTTAAACTGCTAAGTAATTGACAACGTCAGTATATATGACCACAGATAAAATATCTCTATAGATAAAATACTACCGTTAATAGTACAAAAAGTATTGTTTAACACGTATATGTTAAAATGCCTAGATTAGTCTAAAGCAATAAAATTATTAAAGTCTAAAGAATTTAATTTAGATTGAAAATGTTATAAGCGGCTTAAATTGAAGAAAAATTACATTCAAATATTTTCCTAAGGTATAATACATTATATCACCCTGTCGAGAGAACGACTCGCCCTTCGAACAACTTTATAAACAACTTTCTTTTGATTTATTGCAAAAGTCATGGCGTTTTGAAGGTACAAAGATAGAAGAAAATTTAAACACTTAATGAAGCTTATCCAGAAATTTCACTACGCGCTTGACTTAAATTGTTTAAATGATCATACATACAAATATTATCTCCATTGTTAATTCACGGTTAAATAGGCAATTAATGCATTAACCAATTCAATTTAAATACACACCCATACATAAATGTTTTTTTCACAATAGAAGGTGGCAAACGAACACGCCGTTCACCTGATATCAAGTGATCTCTCACCATAAGAATCCGCAACAAGAGTTGCAGATGCGTTGCCTACCTTCACCGTCATCCCCTCGACCGTCAAGTCCTCTTCCCCTCCCCATCCTTTCCTTATCATCAAAGGATCCTCCGGTACCTCACTCATCAGACGAACGCAGAATAATCTACTTCACGCCTGTCTTCTGTGAGGTCGTGGTATTTCACCGGTCGATCCGGACAATTCGTGCAACAGATGTTGTTGTTGCGGGCTCTAACACTGTTAAATTTGGTTATATAAGCTATCGAAAATGTTATAAGAAATACATGTAAGAATTTAATATAATTTATTCACATTTGAAGTCCATAGCAAATTGGAAAATATATTTAAATAACAAGAATTAAACAATTAGATTATTTATAAAAATCTTCAAAGTGCTTATTCTCCACAGCCGCGAAAAATCTGCAACGACTTATGTCTCGGTGAAATTTTCTATAGGATTGTAAAATAAATTAATGTACCTCGTGGCAGAGACTAAATTCTTTAAAGTTTAACGAAAATCAGACAACGCACAGCTAATTTAAACAAAAACCTGAAAACTAAAGAATTTACAAATGTTAACATTCCTAAAGAAAACTAAACTGTTTGTGTTATTTTGATAAAAATCGTTTTGTTAGCTTGCGTTTTTAAGCGAGTCCGGCGGAAGCGGTTAGCTAATCGGTAACTTGAACAAGAGATCATTCAGAGATACACGCCTGCAGGAGGCCTAAGGAAATATAAGGGAAAAAGAAAAATATTTAAACAAACCAATATTTAATTCGTGAAACCTTTAAATTATTCTTTGGCATTAAGTGTACATATGTCTTGGTTTCACGCACAGCTATGATCGATAGTACGTGCTAGTACGTGGAAATATTTCAATTAAATTATCTATAAGAAAAAAATTTAAAAAAAACAACTTGTAATAAACAAAACAATGTTTTTTTATCCGAATTGCTTATTCCTTTTATTTGCATTTATCCGTTCCGTGTAATACGATCAGGCTGGCGATCCACCGGCTTTATCAAGTTGATACCGGTCTCGGCTCCTCGCCATTCGGAGCTCGTACGCTCGCTGACAAGCCAAATGAAATTGTCTTCGGCCGATGTAATCTCACTTGTCAGTGAAGGTAAACGTAATATTTGATGTATTAATAATTTAAGAACTTAAGTGCAGTGGATATCGTAGTTTTTTTTATGGAAAAAGGTGCCCTTGGCATCAGCAACAAGCAAATAGTTGAAGATGCGTTGCCTGCCTACCTTTAATATACAGGATATTTCCTTCTCCTTTTCATCCCGCAGCGCGGCACGTCTTGTAATGTGGAAGAGTTTTTAAATTGTAATATCAACAACATTCGTATTATTTTGTCTTCTTAACTCGTATGTTAGTAAAGCTAAAAATCGTATAGTTCGTATGTATTCTTTTTAAGGTTGTAAAACTGGAAACGTGTTAGTGTATTACGTGTGTACTAGTTGACGCCTCTAGTGTTTTAGAACATGCTATAGAAGTGCTTTGTGAAGTTCTCAGATAAGTTTTGTCTCTGTGTAAAGAGGCTAGGGTCTTTGCGTCTTGCCGCCTCGACTCCGGTGTACTTGTAAGTGCCTCCTCAAGGCAAATAGTGACCTTTCAGTCATTAAAAAAAATGGTCTGTGCCCCAAATCGGTTACTATAATAAAGTAACGACCTGAGCCGAGATTTCCTCTACGGCGGGTGCCCTCAAGATAAGTTACTATTTGAATACTAAGAGGTAGCTTCTACAGCTACAGCTGCTTCCTCCAGGCAAACGGCAGTTCAGACATAAAAAATGTCTGTGCACATTTCATTGTTCAATAGGTACAGGTACCCAGTTACTACTTCCACCTTTGTGGTACTATTCCTCGTTATCAAGGAAATACTCATTGACGACCAACTACTTGCTTCGTGCGACGGGTCAGTTGTAAGTCTGTCGTTGGTTGTTAAAGTAGTATTAGTTGCTAACTTGTCCTCTGTTCCATGAGCGAAGTCTCACTTCGCTTTAAAACTGTGTCTCACGTCACACGCCCCCCCCCCCCCTTAGAAAGTTTGACTCGTAATTATTTCATTATTAATAAAACCAAAATTTCAAATGTGATCTCAGAATTTTATTCTATTCTATATTTCGTTTCTTGCATTTTTTTTAATGTAAGGAAGGAAGTATTTCAAGGAATCAAGCACGAACTGCTAGATTAGATGTTATTGTGGTTTCCGTTGTGAGTTAAATGAAACTTACGTTGTTAATATGTATATAACAGTGGTAGAGTCCGCAACAACAACATCTGTTGCCGAATGGGCCGGCTCGACCGGTGAAATACCACGACCTTACAGAAGACAGGCGTGAAGTAAAGTATTCTGCCGGAGGCCCAATTCTGGTTATCTACCCCTTCCCACCCTTTTCTTATAAGGAAACGATGGGAAGGGGAAGAAAACTTGACGGTGGAGGGGATGTATAGGAATTGGAAATAATCATTTTCTGTCCCCTCTTCTGTCCATTAAAGGTGGGCAACGCATCTGCAACTCCTTAGTAAGTTGCAGATGTCTACGGGTAGCGATCACTTGACATCGGGTGAGCCGTTTGCTCGTTTACCTCGTACAATAAAAAAAATAAGCCCAGAAGTTTGATTTACGGGTTGTGTCAATTGTGATTATTAAGTGCAATAAATGATTGCCTAGGTATTTATTTTTACCCGAACAAAGTTTAAGGGCATGGAAAAACATAGCCCGTAAATTTTGATAAAATGTATAAAATATTCCGGTAACAATGTTTGAATTTTAATTAAACTTTAAGGTTTAATCTCCAAGCGTTCCAGTACAAGAGACGTGTCGCTAAACCAACTCTAATCTCAAAGCCAGCATTGGATTTTTTCCCAACGGAATTTTTGCCTTGAATGGAAAGCCTTTCATTAATTCTGCGGCTTCGCTATCGTAACCCTTCACATCTAATTTGCTTTGAGCTATCTTTAAAGGAATCTAAGTTTAATAAAGAGATTTCCATGGCACCCGACATAAATACAAAAAATTTAAGACGAAAAATATTTTAATAATGTCATATTTTGATCAAATAAATGTTATTTGTTTTTAAATACCAAAGCCAAAGTCTATGACTCAAAAGTTCTCTATTTACGTAATTTGAGTCTCTCACTACTCCCCCCCCTCCCAACCTTACTGCTTAACCCTTTACACCATTACTATTACTAAATCCCCCCTCCCCTTTAATAAAGAAGAACAAAGTCAAAGTTAACAAGCACGTGATGCAGAGTAAAATCGATCCTGATCTCTGTACACTTATACACTCGGAGGAAGAATACAAATCGAATGTCACTTCTCGCTTTATTGGGCAGTTCGTTTAGGCTATAGGAGATCACAATTTAATGGACATACACGTACAAAAGAGCAGTGGTGGCTTAGCGGTTTAGGCCCCAACTTACGTACTGTAGGTTGCGGGTTCGAACCCAGGAAGGCGCTTTACTTTGTGTAATTTATTTCCTCACCACTGCTCCAATGGTGAAGGAAAACATCGTGAGGAAACCAGCATGTTCTTAGAACCACCAAATTCGAAGACATGTGACATCCACCAACCCGAACTGGGCTAGCGTGATGGATTACGGCTCATTCCCGCTCTCGGAGAGGAGGAATGATTGGAAATATATTTATATAATGCGTCGTTGTCCTCTGTCACTTTTCTACCAGTTGTCGACACACGTGGACAACAACCGCCTCCACTTACGGCGTCATTGACGTCTTCTACAGAAGCCCATTCAAAGCGGCTCAAAATATTGACAACGCTTTCAAAGCAGCATGAAAAGCGCTCGAAAGAAAAAGAAGGAGACCTGATTTCACCCACTTACCTCCGTGTGGATATCTTCAATAGAACGCACGGCAACTTTACCAAATACCTCTTAGTTCTTTGCGCTCGCAGTGGCTTTCTTTCTGGAAGTAAAGTAATGTTTTGTTGCGAATCTCAACAAGAGTGTCGCTTCTCAAAGGCTTTAGTGTTGCTGCAACCTTCTGCATAAAGTTACGAGCAGCTAGACATTATTGATGACGTAACATTGTGAAGTAAAGTGACGGGAATTGAAAACCAATCTTGCCTGGCGTAATTTATTAAATTCTGCAAAATAAACTTCGTAGCAAACCCGAGATATAAAATCTACTGTAAGATAGATTCAAATACACAAATAGCTAAAGTGGTTAGGAAAATCTCAAACATTTATCAGTCCTAAGTGAGATCTAAGAAGCGATTTCTCGCAACGATCGCGTAAATTTTAAAAGCAATAGTTTTTTTTCGTAGTAAGATTAAACCATGTTCGGGCATGTAGAAAGGATGAATGAAAAGATAACGAAACAGATTTATGTTGCAAAAGTGAGTGGCAGTGTTGGTAGGGGACGCCCTAGGAGAACTTATATCGATCAGATTAATGACTGAGAAAAATAAGTGAAAAAGGGCGATATAAGGAGCGCCCATAACCGACGAGCATGTATGCGTAGATGTATGAATGTAGAAGAAGCGAGAGAGGTGTGCCAGGATCGCGCCAAATGGAAATCCATGATCTTTGCCACTTTATGGTTCCGTTTTGCGTCTACATAAAATATATTCCATAAAAGAACTTTTAAAATAATATGGACGATTCAAAACTACTACAGTAGTCCAGTGAACTAGTTCAAAAACGTGTTCGTTATCTATAAAGCTTCTAAAAATATGAGCGATTCAGTTCGGAATTACATTTTTAATGTGCTAATATATTTATCCTTAAGTTACAATTTTTTTCAAGCATGAACTTGTTGACTAGACTATAGTTGGACTATAAGCAATTAAAATGTATGCCCTATATTTACATGTTTATCTCAAATATGTATTAGAATTATTAACTTTATAGGTTTAGTTTGCAGATCGAGTTGAAGTTTAAAATGGGACCAACAGTAGAGGATTCTTATCCGTTCCGTTATCGGCGGACGTTAACAACTTCGGATGCTGCAGCGCACGCCGCGTCCCTTTTCATTTGCCAGAACTGGAAATTGAGTCAACTTTTTATCGATACTATACTCCTGCAGCTGGGGTAATGTTTATCTTTTTATTTTCAGATTCGTTTTATCCGCGGTCAATTTAGGAATTTTGTAATCTTCGAAAGATTTTCTCGAATTACTTACTAAAAAATGAGTTTGATGTGCAAAAGTGTGAAGTCCGAATTTGAAATTATAAACTCAGAGAGCTCTGAGCTGAAGACCTGAATTATAAAGCTTTATACATCAAAGGCTCGGTTAGGTTCAATGCTCACACCTTAAACTATGACGGTGATAGCTTAACTTACAGATATATGGTAGCGTTTGAACGATACTGTATAAGTCATCGTTAGCGTGGGTATGGTGCGGCAGGATCGAAAATAACGCGACCAAGTTTAAGTTTGTACTCAATTTAATAGTTTCACGTTAACAGTACAAACAGAAGGAGAAATGCAACACATACAAAATAAAAGAAGAGAGAACACAATATAGATCGAGAAATGAAACAGATTATAACCACGTGAGTGGCGCTCGAAATCGTATCCTGGTCAACACTGAAATCACCATTGACAAATGCAGTGCGCACCAACGCCGGTGATCTGGTCAAATGAGTGTTAGGAGTATCAATTGACCAATCAGAATAAAGTAATCAAAAATATGCGCGCGATGTCGGCCAATGGGCAAGCAATAAATGTGTGAATTTCTCGAGTGTGTTAGGTAAATTACTTAAGTAGCACAAGTGTTACCTATGCGAAACGGGGATGGGTCGCTTTATAAATAAGTAGTTTAGGGCCAAAATCTATAATTACTATACAATACCTTTTATTTAATTCAAGATTATGAACAATCTCACGTTGTTATCTCAGTCAAACGTTAATAACGGAAAAAAGATGTTGAAGGCTACTTCATAGCGTTTTAAACAACGCAGACAGCTTAAAATCCCGAAGGAAAAGTATTATAAATACAAGTCATCCTTTTAACGTCGCCGACGAAAACATCTTTTCTGTAATATTCTCGAATTTAAATAATGCTACTCCAATCCAATTTCCGTGACGGAGCTTTAACAGTGGAGCCGTTGATTTGATGTGATGTAATAATTAAAGCAGTAATCCACGGTTATTATTTTCTACCAATAATTATAAAAGCTACATTGATGTTGTATCTGTATTAAGAATTTGAGAGAAAGAGGAATAAATAATAGCGCCATCTAGATGTTCTTTTGTATACGATCATAATTGGGCGTCAAAAAAGATGTCAAAAAAAAGATAATTTTGGAGCATTAGAAATGTTTCAATTGAAGAGCCGAAATGAATAAGCAGATGTTAATTTACATCGATATACGACATCTGTTATGACTTTGTCCCTAAAAATGACGACCTAAAAGATAATTCTTTGTCACACTTCTTTGGCGGATTCCCTTAATTATTTTTCTGTTATAAATTAAAAAACAAAACGAATCCAAGCAACGAGATCAAATTTATTTCGCGACGGAAAAACAAAGCAAAAAGTCTTAAAATTACTTCTAAGCAAATTTATTTTGATTTATGAATAAAGTTTTCGAGCAAATGTTTCAGAGGCAAAAGTTAGTCACCAGGTGTCCCTTAATATTTTTTTATAAAACACCAAAAGTGTTTTATTATATTTATGTAAATAAAAGTTTAGTTACCTTCATTAAAAACGTACTACATTTTTGTATAACATTATGTTTCTATTATTAGTTATGTAGTGACGTAAAGAAAAGTATGCTTCGGCAGTTCATGCATGCTGAAAATATAAACGAATGTAGATTGACTAGAGAATTTTATGACCGAAAGTGAGTGGCAGTGATAGTAGGGGTTGAAATGCATAATAAGGTAGTCATAGGAATAGACGCAAATCCATATAACTCCCCACAAGGTATTCGATCGTTAGGGGGAAATTGAAAACACAATTCATGAAGAGCAATATCGTATAGACCAATTTAGCAAGAAGGAAAGAATTGTTGAAATAACATCCCACATATTAAGAATGTCTAACATTTCTACTGCAAATATTAAACATTTGTTCCGATTCCATTAACATAGGCAAAGACAAATGTCAGAGGGAGAAAACTAAATATTAGGAGGATTATTCCCTTAAGAGTAAACAATGTAATACATATATTTGTGTTTGTCCGTTCGTTGAATGTAATAAAATTATTAAATAAATGATTGTAAGTATTTTACAGTGGTAGAGGCAACAACAACACCTGTTGCACGAATGGGCCGGCTCGACCGGTGAAATACCACCTTACAGAATACTGAAGTAGAAGTATTCTGCGTTTCGTCTGATGAGTGAGGTGCTGGAGGCCTAATTTCAGTCCTCTTACCCTTCCCACCCTTTCCTCATACGGATAGAATGGGAACGAGAAAAGGATTGGACGGGGAGGGGGTTGGCGTGGAATAGGAAATATCCTTTTTTCTGTCTATCGCATCGGCAACATATTTGCTTGTTGCGGATGTGTATGGGTAGCGGCCACTTAAAATCATGTGATCCGCTTGCTCGTTTGCCATCTTCTTCCATAAAAAAAGGATTACGAATATAGCACACATTGATGTTGACGGTGGTGACAAACATATTAACGGACTCACACAAAAAAAGAGACATGAAGTCTTTTACTAAATTACTTATGGAACCGCGTCCTATAAATTTGGTGCTTTGACCTCTGAGCTACAGAGTCGTCAATGTAACATTATTGAAGGTTAAACGTGGCAAAAATAAAAGTTTGCAAATAACCAACCAACAAATAAAACGGTTCAATGCAGAAATTGCATTAAAAAAGTGTTGCGTGGCACGAAATATAATGATTAGTCCAATGTTGGCTAGTTATGCTTTTTATTCAACAAATTAGATTCATTCATTAGTAGACTATGTATATGCATATGTATTATGACTTCCAATGTATACCCTTGTCGCTGTTCTTTTGAACTCGCAATTTTAGTTTTTCGCAGCATTGAGTTTCATTGTCTCTCATTTCTATGGGCTTCTTTCCAATTATCGATCCTAATTCGATACATCATAAGCACGTTCTGTAAGCAAACTGATGATTTTATCATCCCAGGTCATATCAACTAAACAAAATAGGGGATGAAATAAGTTTGGTAAGATCGTGAAAGGGTGAATCAAGAGAGAGAGAGTAACAAAATAAAATGTTGTTGAGTGGTAGCTTTGGGAGGAGACATCCAAGGAGAATTGATCGACCAGATTAGTGACATATTAAAAAAGGGCGGTATAAAGAGTACCCGTAACCAACGAGCTTGTATGCGTAGATGTATGGATGTAGAAGAAGCAAGAGAGGTGTGCCAGGGTCGCGCCAAATGGATATCCATAATCTCCAACTACCCTCTGGGCTGCGGTCGGTAGCACATATTTATTTAGCTTAATTAAAAATAGATGACGAACGGTATAAAAATTGTAACCGTAGAAGCGAAGTATGATTTGAAAGGATCGCGTTTTAATTTATCGTTAAGTGAACTCGAACCGAGAGCGGACTTTTAATTGGGGGTTGTTGAGACGAACTAACTTGTAAGTGAACTTTTAACATCGTTAAGAGTTCAGTTGTAAAGAGAAAACAATCTCACAACTCGCCGGCCATCCTTGAATTTATATCCATTTGTTTGTAGTTTTCTTTGCCTTTTGTTTTATTATAAACTCGTGTTTGTATTCTGACCCTTGTTACCATTAGACTTCAAGGTCAAATAAATTAAGGAGATACAATCCAGAGACATCTTTATGTTTCTATTGTGCTAACGTTTACATCATTACCATGTCACATACCTCTGCAATTAGAAATTTTCACAATTCATTCCTGAAATGTATGCTTTTGCGGTCCAATAATAACGTGGCAAATAAAAAATCAACGTACATATCAACGGAATCTGCTTTAAAATCGACTTTTTTCACGGTTTTTTCACATTCGCGTTTCTCGATGTACTAATAATGTGGTAAACGCATACAATATTTAGAAGTAAGTCAGAGTAACGACATTTTTCTGGCATACTACACTGCCCACTTATTAAACCCTGTGAAACTGTGGACAAATATATGAAAGTGCCTGCGGAGCAAACAAAAAATAACTAATTGACTACGAAATTCCTTTGGCATTTAAAAAAAATCAAGTACACTCGTACTATTCATGATTTCAATTTAAGTCTTGATCTCCCAACATAACGAACGATTAATGCATCGTAATGAGAAATGAACCAACCTTTACCGGAGATGTTCACGGCAGTGTTGCTTAGATAGCTGACGAATTATTATTTGTAATATAATAGTATTAAGTTCAGTTGTAGAACTTCAGGAACCTAAAAACACGCCGAGGGAAATGTGACGTAAATGTTTCTAAAAGCTGGCTCGTTAGAGGCGAGAGTTGTGAAGTGTCCGGGCTCGGAGTGGGTACGGCGGAACGATTACGCCGCAAGAGCTCTTGAACATTGTTCTACGTGGCTCCTGCCTGCCTGCGTTATTTCGCTATGATATTGTTGGAACTGTTACATTTTTAACTCTTACTTCGCTGCTCTATTGATGCTGTAGTGTTACTATTAGATTTTTATTTTATTATCTACATAAATAATCCCTACTTATATTGTAAATGCGAATGTAAGTTTGTTAGTTACGTTTTCACGCGAAAAAAAAATGAGTTGCAGATGCGTTTCCCACCTTTAATGGACAGAGTAGAGGGAGTAACAAACAGAAAATTGTTATTTCCAATTATATATCCCCTCCACCGTCAAGTTTTCTTCCCCTTCCCATTCTTTCCTTACAAGAAAAGGGTAGTAAGGGGGAAGAAGCAAAATTGGGCCTCCGGCACCTCACTCATCAGACGAAACGCAGAATACACTACTTCACGCCTGTCTTCTGTGAGGTAATGGTATTTCACCGGTCGAGCCGGCCCATTCGTGCAACAGATGTTGTTGTAGCGGGCTCTACCGTTGTGAATATTTTACTACATTCATGTAGATGTTCAATCCAGATTAAAAAGACCAAACAAATTCTATTCAAGTCAAATGTAACTAAGGAATTAAAAGTGAAGAGTTGTGAAACTGGTTCAAGTGTTTTGTTCTACATGATGTACAAATTTAGTACAACATTAATATCGAAGAGAGTACAGTACACGGTAACAGTGAGGTTTGAGTCCAAGAGAGTAGCGATTACGAGGCGAAGTACTCTCCCGGCTTATTGTTAGGCTCTACGCTTGGCACGGTTTCCACGGTTATTGTACAAATACGGCGGGTCACTCTAGAGTACGTTTTAATTTAAGTTCGTATAACTTTAGCTGCGGTATAATTACACAGTAAAGTGAACTTCCTCAAGAAATTAAAGTCCATTTTTACTTTAAACTGTTACGAGCCGAAATAACCTAGAAACAGGGCATTGCAACGTGTTTTTTTATCACAGTGAATAAACTAACCCTTCACTACAATCCCACCCTACGTTAACTGATGTAGTTGAAAAACAGTTTTCCAGTTAGCCTATTCACTCTTCTCTTGAAGGTACCCACGTCTAATATGACGGGTTTCCGTTTGACTAATGCTGGTGCAAGCTACCAAGTCAAAGCCTTTGCCACGCGATGAACGGCGATTCGAATTGATTCGTACGAAAGCGCGGTATATCTGCTATGAAAAAATGCGATTAAAGGGAGTGGGGCCTTATAAAGTACTAATGTACCAAATTGTTTTATAAATTTATAGCAAAATATGCTTTGCCATAGGCCCACATTAAATTCGAAACAAACCAAAACTTTGTTTGTTAGGTTCTTATAACTAGTTAAATTGTAAAACTACAAAAATTACAATCGTTTATAATAAATTTTAATAGCACTACTATCGACATCTAGCGACGGAGTTTAGACTAAAACAAATCTCAATCACCTTTTTACCGTCGGAGCTCTCTGGTATTGACAATATTCCGAGATGGTTCTTACAGTATATATACGTCACCGTAAAATTGTAGACACGGTTAGTTTATAATCTCACTAGCGGTATTATAAGCTGTCACCAAAATGTAAACTGAACAATCTATTTACAATTTAAAAATGTAATATGTTTTTTACGATAGTTTTAATTCTGTCAACGTCAAATCGTCAAATTTATTTGTAGGTTATGTCTGACATGATACGTTAAATTGTAAGCGTTTATTTCAGTTCATTATACATGAAATTATGAATTGTAATATGTTTTTCCCTCTTTTTTTGCAAAAAAATAACAATATTAATAGCATTTTTGTCATGCCAATATTATCATATCAAATTCCATTTCGAAAATATTCAGCCCCGGTCCCAATTTAAGTCGTTGCGATGAAAATATGTTGGGTATTTCAACATAACATGTCATCGGCAGAGATAAAAGCTAACCGGATTAAAATTTAAATTTTTATGACCCTTTATCCCAAACCAAATATGCGAAGCTATATTTTATTAATAATTTAAAACTATCGTTAAAAATTGTTACAGAAATTATATTGTATTGGCGCGTTTACGGAGGTCACTACATACGGGGACGGTTTACTATTCAATTTATACTATACTGCTTACTACAAAGTGATAAATGATTTATATAGAGTTACAATCACTTGAAACAAATATATCTTTAGTAAATTCCGTAGGTGTGCGTCTCCGTCAGATGAGAGGCGGAGCGGAAGTCTCACAGGATGGAAGGAAAAAGATTTCCGCTTCGCACACACATGAGGTGTGCCGAGCGCGACCCAACATAATGAGCTAAAAGTAGTGTCGGTGATGCTGACCGGGAATAGAGAATGGAGGGCCGTAGCGGAGGTGGCTGCGGTGCCCGCCCGAGAGAGAGCGGATCCTTTTCGGAGAAGACGTCGCAGTGAAACCGCGCCGGATCACGGCCTTCCGGAAATTGGAGCTTGCCTTTGGTCGTCGGGGTTGCTGGGGCCCTACGCATCTACGAAGCGAACCAGTATTGAAGGTTGATGACCCAATCTTACCAAGGGATGGGCTAAAGCGAATTATTTGATGGGGTTGCGGTGGCGTTCCGAACAGAGACCCCGTGACCCTTTGTAAGCGGTGTTGGCGACCAGCGCGGGACTTGTTCATCGGTTTATATCAATTGACTGATTTGTGTATGAATACTCTAAGCATGCATCATGACTGATAATAATTAAAACCTTCAATAAATTTTTGTTGGAATTTAATACCTAAATGATTTATAGCTTATCAAGTTTTCGCCAAAAAATCTGTTTACATTACATTGCACTTTAATAACTTGTACCTACGTATATTGATGTATTTATTTAAACATCAGAGCTATTTTTTGTATATAAAAAATGTGTAATATAAAATGTGACCGGTAATTTCTCGGCTCCTCTTCGTATATCAACTACACACATTCAAAGACGGGACCTTTATGGAACGTAATCGGTGCTTTAAGCTCGAAGTAAAGCTGCTATTCATGTTGTGATAGCATCGCGCCTTGCTTTGGCGAGGTTTAATTTATCCGGCGGGAACTGCCGCAAACTGGATCCATCTATAATGTTATATCATTTTTTTTATTAGTTTTTAGAGGAAGCATACTCGCAGGAGCACGCAGCTTTACCTGGGCGAAGGATTGTCATAGACCATGAAAATCATTTTGTGAAAATGGGGTGTAATATAAGCCCTTTAATTTTGAGAATAATCAATCGATCGGGAATGAAAAAAATTAAATGAAGGAAAGTATTGCTAAGAATTCATTATTTTTAATGCAGCGATAAAAAGTTTGAAGTTTTTTTGGCCCTTTTTTATAGAATTTGATAAAAAAAACTACAAGTATTTTTATAAATTCGTTCGTTAATCAAAATTGGTATTTATTTTTCATAGTTTCGCACATAATTACTGGAAAATATTTTAACTTATCTTTATATATATAATTCTTCTGTACGTGTGTCGACACTGAACTCCTCCTAAGCGGTTGGATCGATTTGAATGAATTTTTGTGTGTGTTCAAGTGTAAGTGGTACCCGGGCGAAGCGGGGGCGTGTCACTAGTTTTATAATGATACCTTACTGCAAAGAAATGTATCGACATTCACGATTCAAGTTAATAATAATGAAATTGTTAGGTGTTTCTTTCATACAAAAATAGAGCCGAAGTATTCTAGTAGATTTATAAAATGTTTGTGAGTAATGTTCCAAGTATTATAAAGATATATCAACGAGGCTTCCCTCCGAACTATTAGTACCTATTCAAGAGAAAAAAATAACATTTATTTTCGCCGCAAAAAAAAATCATGAGCGGAGAAATCGGCCAACGATCGACCCTAATTTATTTGATGTCCATGAAACATATAAATAAATTCCAATTGAACGATTAAGGTACACATTTCGATCTGAAGCGGGATCCAGACAAATGGGGGATTATATCGAGCGTGGCGGACGGTTCGGATGGCTGCCGGGGCCCGCGCGGCCGGCATACCAAATCACTGCTGGATGCGAGACCGCAGATATACTGGGACACTGGACATTTTAATTTACCTAATACGTTGGTACGCTGTGATCTTAGATTTGCTTCCCTATATTGTTATAGTGCCGGAGAGATAAGATTTATACATGTATTTATAGTCACGTCGGCCTTGTCAACTATTTTCTGGTACCTGGTTATTTTACGTAAGGTGACAAACGAGTAAGCGGATCACCTGATGTTAAGTGAGCGCTACCCAAAGACATCCACAACAAGCAAAAGAGGTGCAGTATCCTATATAAGATGTGAAAGGGAGGAGGTTTGGAATTGGTCCTCCGACACCATATTCATCAGACGAAACGCAGATGCATAAAATACTTCTACTTCACGGCTGTCTTCCGTGATGTGGCATTTCACAGCCAAGCCGGCCCATTCGTACAACTGACTGTTAAAATTGTTTATTTTATTATGTGCCCCTTTACTTTTTTGATCTTATCCCAATCCCCAATCCTCTTTCTAACTTAACGATTCCGAGGACGTTGATCAGTAGCAGTGGTAACTGGTGAGTCGCTTGATCGGTAACAGCCTTGTACTAAAAAAACAAACCGGTAACCAGTTAAGATTCAAAGTGGTAGTTTGTGTGAGTCTCGCTAGATTATTTCTATTTTTTTTAAGTAATGTAATGTAGGTTCGGTGTTTATTTTAAACTCCTTTGTTTCGTTCCTTTTCTTAGCAAAGGCATTGAATTAGTTTACTCGTGATCACTGCAACCTTATTACTTTGGTGTATACGATTGCAGTTCCTAGAAGATTTGAACCGAGGACTTTAATAGATGCAATAAAGTCTACACTAAAAGCTTGAAAGCTCGGCCCGCCTTGCTTTTATTTTACGCCGGGAATAACGTATAAATGTCTTTGTTGCTTTCTTATTTAAAAAGTTACTTTGATACTGTGTTAGGTCGCTTTGAAATTCAAGTTTTACTTGGATCATTTCTTAAATTAATAAATTCCTAGTTTTATTTTTGTGAACTGGCAACGGTAGTAAAACATTTCTAATTTACATATTGCCATCAAAATTTAACAGAAATAGGTTAGAATACATTCTACCACATGCCTTAGCGTGTATGGGTAGACTCGATATGATTTCTTTTTATTTTAACTGAAGTTACTGTCCTATTCATTCTGTGCGCTTCTGCAACCTTGATCGGTTCATCGCGTGGGTTCGCTTCGTCGACCTTTACGTGGCCGCCATTCTGGGACCTCTGTGGCCGATCAAAGAGGGAGGCTATGTCTAGCAACGGATGGATATTGGTTGAAAGGTAAACAGCGACGATGATAGTCCTATTACAATATTGTTAGCAATGGACCAAAATAGTAAATAATAATACGAATTCCGTTCCTTTGTTACCTTTTGTTACATGGGTCTTGTTTAGGTTTACATAGGTAATATTTTTTCTTAGTATTGTTTCGATTCATTTGTTGTATTTTAGACTAATGAAACTCGTTACGTATCTCAGTTTATCTTTTATATTAATTCAGTTCAGGCCATTCATTGTTTGCGCACAATAGTGGCTTAAGTTTATTCTTTTAGTAATATATTGTGCCACAAGTGACCCTCCACTAATTTTCTTGAAACGATCGCTGCCAACTTCACAGGCCAATTTGAAAACTCCCTTCAAAACTTCATCGAAATCGGTTCAACTATTTCAAAGACTAAGAGAAGAAAGAACTTTCTTACATATTTATTCTTTCCGCCGACAAACGAATTAACGACGACCATGTATGCTTGCATGTAAAAAAATCTAAAAGGTCTAAAGAACAACATTTGTTGCACTGCAGGGCCGGCTCGACCGGTGGAACACCACGACCTCACAGAAGACAGGCGTGAAGTAGAAGTACTGATGAGTGGGGTACTGGAGGCCTGATTTCAGTCCTCTTCCCTTCCCACCCTTTCCTCATAAGGGTAGGACGGGAAAGGAAAGAGGTTAGGACGGGGAGGGCAACGGGGAAAAGGAAATATCCTTTTTCCTGTCTATGCCCTCCTTTGCAACGCATCTGCAACACATTTGCCTGTTGCGGATATTTATGGGTAGCGCTCACTTTACATCAGGTGATTCGCTTGCTCATTTGCCACGACTTTACATAAAAAAGAAGAAGCGAGAGCGATGTGCCAAGACCATGCCTCTACGCCTCGGTTACAGGCATGTGAGTTTATTTATATTCATAAATTTACTACAGACCCACGACGCCAGCTGCCTATACAATTGGTAGATAACGATTAATCTTAGTAAAGTTCGGAAATAGTAACAGTAGTGGAGCGAGTCATACATTTCGCACGAGACCACCTGCCTTTGCTTCGCGGAAGATTAGCTTTGTGATTAATTGCACCGGCGCCTTCGTTACATTAGATAGCTGATTTCAACTGTAAATTATGGCGTACGTAAGTTGGAACGCAGATACAGTGGCGGTGATAAATAATTTATCTTTTAATTTATTTCTTTTATTGACAATAGTACAACAAACTAAGCCGAATCATATACTTAATCGATAAAATAAAATCTATTCCAATAAATATCTGATATTTTCGTTCCTAAGGAAAATACCACTGACTAAGGTATGCCGAAAGAAATGATAACTCAAAACAGGTGGGAAGGCGCGACAATAGTTTTAAAAATGAATAAATAATTTAAAAAATATGAAAAATACCATCGAAACTGGTCCAAATTCAAATAACGTATGTTGAGCATATGTTTCACGGGAAACTGTAAGAATATCCCCTATCCCCCCCACCCCTAACGCGACTAAGGAAGGTTTCACTTCAAAAAGGTATGACACACTCGCAACCTAGCCTAGAGTGTTTGACCTACAAATATAACAGAACATGACATCGATTATTGTACACACGTAGCGGTACACTACACGTCTATTGCATTGCACAAACTAAATAGAAGCAATAAAAGACGCAATGTACTTATTCAATTAACTAAAGTACGAACTAAGTTTGCCTCAAGGTAATTACTCACGGTCCCACGGCGCCGAGTTACTGCAACTGTTTGCAACTTGTTTCGATGAAAAAAAAATACATTTTTAAGAAAGTAATTTAGCCAAATTTAATAATAGTCATCTAGTGTAGGAAATGGGATAATGTAATCATGGCGCCCATGTCGCCCGCATTTAACAAATTAATTTGCAAATGTAAAAAACCGTGGAAATGACATCGCTCACATTATATAGCGAGATATTTAACAGTTTTTGGCGGAACTTTCAGGTCGATTACGTCAGACGGGCATCGCCGTTTGGCCGCCGAGACTTGACTGAGCGATACTTGGTAGAGCAAAATCTTTTAGGTTCGCGTGAACAACATGCCCAACATGCGTTAGCAACACGCCTCAGGTTGTTTGAATTAGGAACAGTGCAGTGAACTTTTTTCTTTCTCTTCTTCTTCTTTTAACTTTCTTGTATTCAATTTTGAATTTCATATTTAAGGAACAAGGGTTTCTTTCGCTTTATCGCGCCTTTTAACCTGTTTTGAGTTTTCACTTCCGTCGGAAGTCCTTAATATTTATCTTGTGACGTACTCGATTACGAAGAAGTTTTTAATATTAAAACTTTTGAATTAAATTAAGGTTCCATTACATTACAACATAGTCCCGTTTCAAATGTAAACATACTTTTCCGGGTGTGAGAACATTTGACACTTTCGAACAAACAGACCGTTGAATTCCGCGGAAGCCTCTGAGGGCCGTGTAGACGTGTGTAATTCGACTATTAATCACACGACTGCGGTGGCGGCCGTGTACACAACTCATACTGCATCATAAATAGGACATTGTGTAGCATCGACGATGACGTAACGACCAAATTTTTATTATTGTTCTAAGGCACCATAATACTGATGGATGTGCCGTGGACTGTGCCGTTTATTGAGCCTATTGTCAGCACGAACTGCAAGAATCGTAAGACAGAAATCGTTTACAAGTGCACATACAAAATCTTTTATAAAATTGAATTAAGTGATATATTCCCCCCGGTATATGTAAAAGGAACATTTCAAGCTATCTTGTCTTACCACGGCTATACTCTATATATACATAGATTCAGGCGGAGCACCTGCTGTTGTAGAAGTCACTTAGCTAATCGGGGATTCATTATTACGTCACTCATGGTGACTGGTCACTAAAGGTGCGTTTCGTCTTACACGCGAGGTGCCCCGCGCTTTCCAAGCTCGGCTTCAAATAAAATACTATATATATATATATATATATATATATATATATATATATATATATATATATATATATATATATATATATATATATATATATATATATAATAGATATCTCTGTTCACCCTATTGCAACGAAAATGCATTGAAGCTATTCATTAAGACATACATAATTAATTTAAGTTTAAATTGTCATATGTTATCCAGATAAACTTACAAGTTCGTACCACGTGCTAACTTGAAGTAACTTCGAGAGTAAGCCGCAAGATATAATTACTACAAAGCAAACTTCATCTCTGCTTCGCTTTATTATACAAGTGTCAGGCGCTCGCTCCTTTCGACTCTACGTTTAATCCGTTTTGCTTCGAGAATAGTTAGTTAATTAAATGAGTGGCGGACACTTACCAACTTTGTTTACATTATAACATTGCTGTTAACTTCGCGCCACAAAAACATCCGCTAGCAGCACAGATAATTATTTTCCAGATTAAAGCAATTCCGGCTTTGTAATCGTTGATAAGCATTCTGAAGTTCACTGAAAACAAATCTAGATGGCGCTGTTCGGATTGAAAAGAGAAATGAATCACAGTATTAACATTCTTCCTGAAAGACAATAAGCCGCTAGATCTTTTGTATTTATTTGCTAAAGAGGCTCAGGCTAGGCGCCCTTTGCGCCCTGCCGCCTCGAGCCCGGTGTAATTGTAAATACCAAACAGTGATCTTTCAGTCACAAAAAAAAAATATTTGTAAGGCATACACTTCATAAGTGAAGATAGTGCCTTGTGATCTTGAAGTGCCCCTCACTGACATTTGACGAGATATTTCCACACAGCAGTGTCCTCGGCTTTAATCAGGATATCGAGTCCCGGTATGGACTATGTATATATGCTCTTAATATCTTATCTTTGCCGTTACTTAACGTCTATTTTAATCAATCCTGATTCCCTGTCATACCTTATATCGATGAATAAATTGCAGCACGAATTTAACATGAAAACGTCTCCGTCTCACTGAATGTCACTGCTCAAAGGATTACAATCATTAATTTCTCACACCCTCCGGTGCTGTCAACGGAACGCACCTGCCTTAAGTTCTGACACAAATAATAATTTGGTGTTATAATTGATCAGTATTATAGTGCCAGTTAAGTCACAGTTCAAACAATCGTATGGGATTGTTAAGCTGTGCTTAATTGTCATTCATTTTACCTATATAATGAATCGCTGGTGGCCAAATTCTGGTCCCCCTCCCATTCTCCTCTCTCCTCCCTTTTCTTTGTAACACGATGTATTTATCGGAACTATTGGAATGTTCATAAGTATCTAATTGCTTCGAATCAAGATACAAACCAAGAGATGGAAAGGATTTCGCGATGGAAAATTTAATTGCAGAAAATAATTGACTAGTTAATCCGTCCGTTTTCAGTGTTGAAGTAAATCTTATCTGAGATAGAGAAAATAATTAGCTAGCAACCAGAATCTTGCTTATTTAATCTGGATCGTAGTCAAGATTTCAGATTTGTGTCAAGCAACTTCTTTGTGAGATCTTATTGATCTGGAATGAATTAAATCGACGGATGTAATGTGCAACGCATGTACTGTGAGCCAGAAACAGAAATAAGATTGGAATTTTCAAGAAGGTTGAGTGTTTCAGTGCAACTTTATCTTTTTGAGAAAATTAATTCAAATCGTGTGCAAAATGCTCGGCGCCGTAGTTTGTCATGTTAAATATAACTTACAACTTCGTGTGTTGCAGGCATCGGAACTATGTTCCCAGTTTTATATAACTCACCCAGTTTAAAATAACATATATGTGCAATCGACATCTTATCAATACAATAAATAAATATAGTCACGTCCGTAGATAGACAGGAGTCACGGATTTCAATTTGGCGCGATCCTGGCACACCTCTCCGCTTCTTCTACATCCATGCTCGTCAGTTATGGCTGCTTGTACCCATTCAAATGAATCCAAGTTTAATTAAAACTGGAAACACAAAAGACATGCAATGTTAAAATAAGCTACTAAGCAGATTCTACAAAAGTTTTGAAATTTACAAAATATATGAAGGTGTACAGTGGGAGTACAATTTTCTAGGACTCTTATTCAGGGAAATAAATTCAAATCCAGTGCGAAATATTCCCCAAGTGGGAACTTTCCACAGCTATCAGCAGACAGACAGTAAAAATGGCGTACCTAACGGCTCGTTGTATAAACAAATTGTCCATAATAGTCCAGTTTTCGTTTATAGATGTTTTATTTTCATCTAAAATACAGAATAAAATATGTCGAATTTTAACAATGTCCCGTTATGTTTATTTTATTTGTTTGCATATTTTTATCTACTAGGACACGGGCAATAAATCAAATGCGGTTTGTACCGAGGACAAATAAGGCAGTAAATCACCGGGCGCAGCGAACACCGCCTGTGCGGCATTACGCCAGTATACGTCCGCCTCTCATTATTTATTTAATCCTGATGTTTAGCTTAATTAGAGCAGCATTTTATTGCCCTCAGCGCGTCATCGATTAGCTACGTCCATGTAGAATACTTGATTCAGAACAGCAGAATTAATTCGTCGATATTTTACTATGAAGTAAATTGTCTCAATGCATATTAATAAGTGAAAGTAAATTTTATTGATATTTTGAAGATAAATTAAATACAATAAATTAATCATTTAAGCCGAACTTTTGTCAACAAATGAAGACATTGAAGACCATGCTACATCGATCCATCGTCCGTTGATCGATCCAAGTTTCCTTAAGGTACACCGATAAAGGGTATACCAATCCATACCAAATACCAATAAATTTCGTAATATGAAATATTTGCTACGGTTAACAATCGAACTTCTCAATCACCCAGGTTGCATTTCCACAAAGCAGATTATCATAAGGTTATAAGTGAATTGAATAATATATCTTGGAACGAAGAATTATCTAAATGCTCTACTGTAGACGATATGGTCACGGTCTTCTACAAATATCTTAGGTCAATAATCGCAAAGCATGTACCCAAACGCACACCTCGCAGTTACAAGTATCCTATATGGTTCTCAGCTTCATTAATTAGGGTATTAAAAGAAAAGTTCAAATACAGGCAAAAGTTTCGTAAATATGGTAACCCTCGTGACTTACTAACATTCGAATTACTGAGACAGAGGATTGGTAAATTATACAATTTAAACTACAATAGATATTTGCAGCACCTGGAATCCTCGTTAGCATCTAACCCTAAATATTTTTGGACATTTCTTAAACATAAAAGAAAAGGCAATAGCACTTTTCCAGCTTTAATGACTGCCGGGGACCGAGTTGCAACTAAAGGACCCGATATATGTGACCTTTTTGTAGATCAATTTTCTTCTGTTTATGACACTACACTACATAATCCTTGTAAAAATGACCCTTGTGTACCCACTGTATCAAATTTCTTGTCATCTTTAAGTGTTACCAGAGATCACGTCTACCGAGTGTTAAAAAGACTTGATGTAAGGAAAGGCGCCGGTTCAGATGGGATACCGGCTATTTTTGCCGTTAAATGTGCTAGGGCGCTTGCTATCCCTCTCTACTTGATTATTAATAAGTCCATTAGTTCTGGAGTTTTTCCGACCGTTTGGAAGGACAGTTTAGTTATACCTCTCCTAAAAAGTGGTGATGCCAGCAATGTTGAGAATTACAGACCGATATCATTAATTACTATTTTTTCAAAAGTATTTGAACAGATTATGTGTCCAATTCTTTCATGGCATTTTAAGCAGCTTATCGTACCAGAGCAACATGGTTTTGTCAAAGGACGATCTACTACCACCAATTTGATATCTTTCGTCGAGGACCTTGCTGAGGGAATTGACGCTGGCAAATCATTTGATGCTATTTATACGGACTTTAGCAAAGCCTTCGATAGAGTAAATCACTTCATACTCTTGAATAAGCTTGAATCACTTGACATATCTGGAACTTTACTGGATTGGCTTAAATCTTACCTGGAGAATAGAAATTCTGTTGTTGTAGTAGGAGGTTATAAATCTAAACCATTCACTGCCGTTTCAGGTGTACCCCAAGGTTCTCATTTAGGCCCTTTGTTATTTAATATCTTTATAAATGACATAAACAAATGTTTTCGCAATTCTAGAGTTTATATGTACGCGGATGACCTGAAGTTCTTTCGGCAAGTAGATTCGGCTAAGGAAGAATCACTATTGCAAAGTGATTTAAATAACCTTGAGACGTGGTGCAGAACCAACGCCATGGTTTTAAACGTCAGTAAATGCTTCATGGTTCGCTTTACTAGAAAAAAAAATATCTTTACTCCGAGAACGTATCATATAAAGGGCACGCTTTTGAATACAGCTGATGACATTAGTGATCTAGGAATAACACTCGATAGTAAGCTACAGTTTAACGTCCACATCGATAACTTAGCTAAAAAGTGTCTCAAAACTTTAGGATTTGTGTTACGGAATTGCAAAGATTTTAAAAATCCACGCACTAAAATTACTCTTTACTCAGCATTAGTTCGCAGCAGCCTGGAGTACTGCAGCGTTGTGTGGAACCCGCACTATGATATATACATTAAGCGGTTAGAGAGTGTTCAAAAAAGATTTTTGTGGCATTTATCATATAGTTGTAACTTAGCAAGATCACTACCGAGTTATGATGACCGTTTAAAATATTTTCATCTGGAATCACTTTACCACCGAAGGAAGCAGCTTGACGCCATGTACCTGTACAAACTAGTCAATGGTTATATTGATGCTACTAACTTACTATTACAATTAACTATCTCTGTACCTTTAAGATTACCTAGATGTAAAAAGTATAACCCATTCGTCACTAAGGCAGCGCGAACTAACCTGGGCTTACATTCACCTCTTAACAGATTAATGACCACATACAATGCATTACATAATTCTAGTGTTAATGAGCCCCCTAAACAATCTAATGAGCTTGTAAATGTTGCGAAAGCCTGTAACAACGCGCCTGAAATCGATATTTTCTCAAACAAATATTTAAAATATAAAAAATATGTATAAGCAGCTCTTAATTAACTTCTTATTGTTGTTTTTTATGTTTTGAGATTTCACTTTGTATTTTTGATATTTTGATGCTACTATTCTTATCGAAGTTATCAGGCGCTCAGTTTTTGTTGTTTATTTTTCTGTTTTTTTGTTCACAAATAGTTTTAAGTTTCTTTTGTTGTTGTATTCAGCGCACTGTGGTTTGCACCTATAATTGAGATGGCACTCGCCAAGCCTGTTAACTAAGTACGCGTATCCAATTGTCTAAGTTAGTGCTCCATCTTGTTGGTGTAACATAATTGAATAAATAAATAAATATATAAATAAATAAATCACTAATCATCGAATAATAATTACGTAATAGTAATAAACAAATGTGTGTATTTATCTGCGTGACTAATCCACGAGCGAGCTATGAAGATGGCACAATGTAACACGCAATTACCCCAGCTTAAGCCGGTTACTTATTAAATTATACAACTATCTTAAGAGCGTGGTAAGTTAGAGTTTATGTCAAGTAAAGTCAAACAGCCAGACACTGGTGTAATAAAACTTAGCACAGACGAAGTTTGCCTCGTGCCAATTAGATCTCCAGCTTAGTCTCGATATGCTGGAGTGGAAGTAATGCTTATTAAACTCCTCATTTGCATTAGTGTCGTGTCTAACAATTTAATTATTAACATGCAAACAATTATGTGTTTAGCTTTTTATTTTTTAATCATAAGTAACACCTAAAAAAAGACAATATATTGAACTAGCTGTTACCTGCGACTTCGGAGATATTTTTGTAAGATAGTTCCAGGTAACATGTGTCAAAAAGTTGTAAAACAAGTACTTGCATAGAGCAAGGGCGGGGATCTAGCGGAGAGGTGGCGGCGCGGTAGGTCCCCGATCTAGCTTTGTTTGCGCACTCGAACGCTAAGGGTCGACGCGCCGTTTAAATAGCACGTTCATTTTTCATTTATGACGACGTAAGAACGCGGCCACCCGAGCTTATGATATGTATCCCACCGAATCGCACCGAAAGCGGCTACGTAAACTACAGCGTGAATCGAAAGCACGCATAGCCGCCCTCAGGAACGAAAGGTGGGATACAACACTTAATAATTTAAAGCCATCCCATTTAGCATTCTGGCGGCTTCCCAAATCACTTAAAGGCGACACGTATACCACGATGCCGCCGCTCTTACGCCCAGACATGACGCCAGCCATGCTGGACGAAGAAAAAGCCGAATGTCTGGCTGACAGCCTCGAGGCCCAATGCTCTCCCAGTACCCTACCGGTCGACCCTGCCCACCTCCGAATGGTGGACAGCGAGGTCGATCGGAGAAAACATGAAGCGCTCCGCGACTCCGTTCCCCCGGTAACATTCGACGAAGTTAAGGAAATAATTAAGAACTTGCGTCCACGCAAAGCCCCCGGCTCAGATGGTATCACCAATAGGGTGACCAAACTCTTTCCTGCTGCTATTATACAGCTACTAGTTCTTATTTATAACGCGGCAATGACCAAAGGTGTCTTTCCCAGCGAGTGGAAAGATGCTGAGGTCATAGGGTTCCTCAAACCCTCAAAGCCGGCCACGAACCCCACGTCATATAGACCCATAAGTCTTCTCAAAACGTTTGGGAAGATCTATGAACGCCTAATATTAGCCCGCCTACGTACCTTTATGAATACCAAAGGACTACCAATCCCTGAACAATTCGGCTTTCGCGCCAAACATTCGTGTACCAATCAAGTGCATCACATAACGGAGCACATTCTCTCCAAACGCCAACGCGGCTATAACACTGGAGCCCTCTTCCTCGACGTGGCGAAGGCGTTCGATAAAGTCTGGCACAACGGGCTCATATACAAGTTGTATGAGTACGGTTTGCCAGATCGTCTCGTATGCATAATACGAGACTTCCTTAGTAATCGAACGTTCCGCTACCGCGTCGAGGGAGTGTGCTCTCAAGCGCACCCCGTTCGAGCCGGGGTGCCTCAAGGGTCAGTGCTAGGCCCAGTCCTCTTTACCCTCTACACCAATGATATACCGCGCGTACGCGGTGTAGAGCTAGCCCTATTTGCCGATGACACCTGCATTTTCACGTCGGGCCTTCAGCCTGACGCTATATGTCGACGCCTCCAGACCGCAGCCACCACTCTTGGTGCGTGGTTCCGGAAATGGAGGATCGAAATTAATCCAGCAAAAAGCGCGGCCCTTTTCTTTTCGCGACATAAGGAAGCTCACCTTCCGCGTCTCCCATCCATTAAGCTCATGGACAGCCCAATTCCTTGGGAAGATAAGGTAAAATACCTAGGTGTCATCCTTGACCGTAAACTTAACTTCGCCGCTCACGTTACCCGGGTCAGGAACCGGGCGGCTTTCGTACTAGGCCGCCTATTCCCACTTATCAACAAAAAGAGCAAAATGTCCCTCCGGAACAAGGTGACACTCTATAAAGCTGTAGTACGTCCCGTTATGACGTATGCTAGTCCGGTCTTCGCGCACATATCCCCTAAACTTATTCACCGACTTCAACTGATCCAAAACAGATTCTTGCGCAGGGCCACTGGCTCGCCGTGGTTCATGCGCAACATCGATTTACACGTGGATTTAGAGCTGCCCACCATAGCTCAACACCTGAAGTTGGCGTCGCGTCGCTATTTCGACTCCGCCGCCGGTCACCCCAACCCGTTAGTCGTAGGTGCCGCCACCTACAAACCAATCGCGCTCGGTACGTTCCGTCGCGATTATAGACGACCTAGGCACGTCCTCGACTATCGAGACGATGCAATAACCATCGCTCATGCTAGGATGAAACAACATCGCAAACAAATCACACACCGTCTTCGCCGGCGAGGACGGCTATTACCTTCTCGATACGGCCACATAGCCGGCAGATTCTTCTCCCCTACTCATGATAGAAGCGTTGCTGGAGTTTCTTCCGCCACTTCTTCTCCCAGCGCTAACGCTTTCCGAAGTGGTAGTAATGTTAGTTGTAATAATACTTGTAATCAGATAATGGCTACCGATCGAGCCGAGGCTCGGCCCTCTCGGGCACCCTCGAATCGGAATGCTAAACGCGTAATGAGTGACAGCCCAAGCCGAGGTCCCCTCTCGGGGGCCCTTGAGCCGAGTCACTCCATGGAGCGTCCACCGAAGCGACCTAAGAGCTCGGTGGCCTCCCAATCCGGTAATAATATTAAAGTAATGGCCCGAGCCGAGGTTCCCTCTACGGAGGGAGCCCTCGAGCTTAGTTACTCTTAAAGAGGCTTAGGCTAGGCGCCCTCTGTGCCCTGCCGCCTCGTGCCCGGTGTAGCTGTAAATGCCTCCTCAAGGCAAACAGTGACCTTTCAGTCACAAAAAAAAAAAAAAAAAAACATTTATGACAACCCTGGCACATTTGCGACTGCCAGTGTGAACACCTACACCGGCGGCGGTGTCACCAATACTTATTTATGATTAATTAAGGCTTTAAGTATTTTCCTATACCTCGGGAACAATTTTCCGTACCCTTGAAAAAGTATATGCAAAATTTGAAACCACATGAAATCATTGAGTCGTTAAGGAGTTAAAGCGTAACAAACAAACTGACATTCACATTTATAATATTAGTTAGGATTGAATGTTATCTATTAACATGCGCAGCAATGATTAATTAGGGATACATTGCAAGACATTTCTAGAGTGGGAGTAGGGAAAGGCGAGGAATCTCTGTTCTGGTCGGACCACTGCTGGACTATTGGACCAAAAGGTCGATAGTCTACCAAAATAAGATAAAGCGACGATTGAATTTGTGTATTATGGTTTAGCTGGTGATTTAAAGAATTCATAAAACATTAAAGTTTAACGGTCCAGTGTTGTAATAAAGAAATTTGCGCTGCGGCAGGCGTCGAGCTGGCTGTGTGGATACGTAATGTTGTGCGATCGGAGATAGCGCCAATTTGCCCTAAACTGGTGAACGTACAGCGTAAATAAAAACCGAAAGTGTTTAATGTTTTAAATGTAACTTTATACCTGGGTACAATTAAAAAAATCGTGCCTTTGTAATCTATAAGGTGTTGTTGAATATATACACTTACAAATATTACAATCCATTAAATAAAAACAATGAGGATTTAATATACGGGCTTAGAAATACAAGTGATTAAGCCAGTTCCACCGCTCTTCTATGACATATTGCTGCTTGGTGTTGGAAAGAGATAGTTGCAATTATCATCTTTTGCAAATGACATAATAATACAGACAGATGTCGTTGATCACTTGTCCTGTCAAACAATACATCGGATTGTGTTAATGAGTGGACTGTATTTACTTTACATGTTGAAGTCAAGGCAAAGTAAACGCCGGCACGTTGATGATGCGACTGAAGTACGCGCGCGGTGCGGCGAGCGACGGCTGAAGGCGCCCCCCGCGCGTCTCCCCGCCGGCGGTTTAGTTATTTCCCAACAGATTGATTTCAAAAAACCACAGCCCAGTAGCTTTCTTTTGAAAATCTTGTCAGCAAATTAATATAGGGAAAGTTGTATAGTGTCGCATTGGTACACATAGTCAATTCTGATGATTAACAAAGTTAAAACTACTCTTTTAAACACTTATAGTTTATTTAATTTTTCCTAGTTTAAAGTATGCTCTTAAAGGAAATTGTAAATAGTGATTTTGTTCCTAATGACATGATTTTATTTTTATAAATGACACTATAGCACACTTTTTTTTATAAAAAGAAAAAATTAAAGGTTTTTTTAGTACGTTTGCGAAATATTTACCGGCCCAGGTCAGTTAAGACGTCGTTTTGTCGTCACTTACCATTGTCTCAATACATTTGTCTTAAGTTCCTGGTGTCGATGACGAGCAATCTCTCGGGAGTGATATTTAATCTACTTACGTTTAGCGCGTGTGCAAACAGCTGAGCTCAATGGTTTGACGAATTTTGACCAGTCGCAAGCCGGCTCCCGTTAGACGCCAGCTGATAGACAAAATGATTGAGTAGTGCGAACAGCTGGATTTAATGGATATTTTATTGGGTACATAATTTAAATTACACCAACCCATAGTGGATTGTCTTGTTTTTTTATGGAAGACGGGAAACCGGATCTGATGTTAAGACCTGTATTTTTTAATGGGGAGGGGATAGACGGGTAAAAGTATATTTCATTTTCCATCCTATCTTCTCCTCGTACAATCTCTTACCCTTCCCATCCTCTCCTTATTAGGAAAGATAATGTTCATATTAGCAGTAACCGTAATTAGGGACGGATATTGTATCAAAATATGTTTTAAGACCAGCCTAAAAATAAGCCGGTGTCACGTCATATAATGTACTAGCTGTGCCCCGCGGTTTCAACAGCCATACAACTATCCAGCCTAAGTTAAGCCCTATTTAATATGATTTATCAAATAGATCTGAGGTCAACTACATTGGATTTTCATTACATTGTCAAATTGTTTTCGCTTTTTCTATGGATCCAATATAAAGTTTTATATACAGTCGATGCAGGTAGGACATGTGTGTGAACGATCTCTGAGTTAACGATGTAGGGGATTATAATGTAACCTTAAATTAATTCAATAAAATTGCAACTGAGTTTATTTTAAAATAAAAAGTACCAAACTTGAACAACAACAGAAATATCCTAAATTAAAATTTGATAGTTAAAGCGAACTGTAAGCACAGAGTGAACGTTGTTCGATTGTGTTAAAACGAAATCGTGTGACAAACAACGTGAAATTAAAAATATGCACACAGCGCAGTTACAAGTTAGTTTCAGCGGCAATATCCGAGCCGTTTGTCTCTGGCCGCAATTTGCTGCGAAATATCGCAGGCCCCATATCACGACGGCATAGAGTCGCAATTTCTATATTTCATCAGCAAAACCATATTCTACATGAACACGTTCATTTTAAATGCCTTTTTTTGTTAATAGTTATGCTAAAATTGTCCAATTTGAATTTTTATATTGACTAACATTTTGTATTGCACAACCGACACCCAATTGATACATCATTTTATCATTAGTAAAAATATTATGTACACTGCCGTCATTAAGTCTGGAATATAAAATGCTGAGAAGTCTTATGTTGTCGCTCACATTTCCGGTTTGCCGGAAATGTATGAGTACGGTACTGAAACGTGAAGTTGCGAAGCTGACTTTAGACAGCAAGAGTCTTTATAAGCACTCGTCAAAGGAAGGAGACTCAGATTGTACTTCTGTCAACGGTTCTGACAACACCTCTTGAGGCCCGAGCCTTGACTGATTGTTATGCGTAGTCGTATATAGTATGTACACAATATGTGTAGTGGAAATATTGTGCTACAACCTGTGAGAGATATCAGTTAGTTGTTAAATGATATTTGTTGCTAATAAATTATGCTTATGATAGTATGTTCTCTGTTTTTGTTTCCAGGAATGTTTGCTTTGATCTTTTGACGATAATAATAATGGCTTGGTTTCATCAGAGGCGAACAATTGCCCTGTCTATTAAAAACATTCGGCGTAGTCAATAATATTGAACAGAAATATTTAGATGTCTGTTTAGGTTTTTTTATAATTTCTTTTCTTTACTATAAATATCATCAGAATAAGTCGCTTAAATAACAACTAATACAAGATTATAGTTCTTTGAAAAAAAATATTAAAGAGGTAGGTATAATCAATTGATTCGATACCATATATAACTCTCGTTATCCTATTCTGTACGTTATATCTTCTTTCTCGCTTATGTAACGCAATTTGTCTAAACGTAACACCTCGGAATGTAATTCTCGATTATCGTTCAATGTCGAATCGCCTCCATATAGGTTTAACTTTAAAATTAATAATTGAATACAAAATAATACGTTTAAAATGAATAGTTCAATACTAAACTTGTAAATTGCGATCCAAATACTACGGCTATTTAAACTATATCCATGAACTCTACAAATCCCACTGTAAGCATATTTTGCTTTGTATTTATTTCCTATCAAACTTTAATCGTTATACCTGTTTTATTATTAGATATTTAAATATTAATTGTGGGATTTGTAAAAAAAACCTCAATGATGCTGTGTTATGAACTCCAAAGGTGATATTTGAGCATTGGCAGTGATCATTTATTGCTTTTATACAATGTGTGTTGTATAGTAACAGTTTCAGACGACATTGGCCGAATACAATAACAAGAACTTACTTTAGCAATACTTTTTTATAGTACACACGAGCAGGCTATCTAATGCACACGATCGCTATTGTCATCCGTATTGTGATAACGATGCTACATAATCACAATACGGATGCCAGCCCTTATAGGAAAGACAAGTAGAAAGAGAAGATAAGAGAAGGAAGAATGAGAAGATGTGATGGAAGAGAGGTTTTTGGAACTTCACGCTTTAGTCGAAACGAGGAATCATTTCCTACAAACACGCACAAAACAGTTAAACAATGCGCTCGAGTATGTTGTAACGTAGTTAATTTTTTTATTTATCTATCCTTGTCTTTTATTCTATAACTTCTTATTTTACCGTTATTTTATATAGCACAATGATCGAACTAACGTTGCGTTATAGAAAGGTGAACTATTTAGGTTCAGCAGTCTTTTTACGTTCACTTTTTAAGTTTTCACTAGAAGCCACGAGGCGGGTTTCACGCTTGATTTGAATTTACATCCTTGAATAGATGCGCTGGCAAACTTTGGCCCGCTTTGAAACATTAATTTTATATTCCCACCAACTTTTAAAAGGCTCGAATAAACTTTACTGTTTTAAACAATAACAACTTTTTTAAAGCATATTTTTAAAAGAGTACAATGTTTTTTTTGTCACTACAGTGCAGCTTTGTGGCTGACAGAAGGTAAACGTGTGTTTTTAAGAATTTTTAAATGAAATACAAAACACAATTTTTTTAAGGTTTCATCGTCAGTGAAAAATGCACCTGAAATTTAAGACTCCATACAGATTCAAAGTTTTTTAGAAGCATTGAGAGAAAAACAAAATAATTACGATTGATTAACTCTTGTTTCAGATACGTCTCAAACATTAATTATATAACATTTTATTCATATGTCGGGACTGGCCGAATGCAGAGTGACTTGACGAGTAAAACGTTCGAGCTGTCACTCTGACACAACCCCAAGCTCTAGTAACGGCGAACCTGGTAGCGGTCATTGCATTATGAAGAGTGACGGCAATCGGGTTGCATAGTGGACACGCGCTACGTGTTTGGTGGAGTGTCGTTACATGAAGCCAGTCTACTTACCGTACTCCCGATCCAAGATTCTATTTTATAATGTCCAAATGTATTTCGCTACGTGTAATTCTCCTTACCCTAACGTCCGACGCCCGAGCTATTCAAGATGGAGTTAAATGTCAACGCATCATATATCTGTACGTTCCTATACATATAATATCAAATGAGTAATTTTTGTATATACATTTATTTCGGCAAGTGTTGCAGTATCGATTTTATTCGATTTTAGATTTAGAGATAGCTAAAAAAAGGCAGAGAGATGTATAGAAATTCCTGAGCCATTTCCCAATTCTGACCGTTGCATCTTTTTTGAGTTGGATACAATTTTAGTCAATATATTTTTATCTATGGCTCATCAACAACTCACTTTTAACTACGATTTTATTATTTTACTGTCATAATTTCCAATTATCCAAAACACCAACTCTTACTTTCTCCTTTGAGGTTTTACAATCTCTTTCAAGATGGAAACTGGAACTCTCCTTTCCATCGGAGAATGCCATTCAAAAATTCCTCGGAATCGATTCTACTGAAATTAAATGAAGCCAAGTTTATTATGGCATCATTCAGCAAATTTAATGAAACCAGTTCGTACTACTCCATCCACTTGTGTTTTTAGGATACAAGTTTCATTAGCATACATGTCTGATTTTTGTATGTAAATTTTAGTCCTACACAAAAGCTTTTTAAGGGAATACATTTGAAGGACGGGTTGCTTGTAATACATAATTTGTACGCAAACACGTAAGGCCTTGACGCAAACTTTTGTTATTACACACAGACGTGCCGGCTTTGATGTACGGACTCTGATGTTATCAGACGCACGAATTAGTGGATAAACCTCACGTGAACTATAAGGATTACCATACTTATTTAGGCCTTTAAGGAAACTAAAATATTTTTCTGTTTATAGATGTAAGACAACACGAAATACATTTACACAAAGCCTTATTGTAAACTACACTAATGCAGAATAAGCGATTTTTAAGGTATTATTTGTTGTTATTTCTGCCGCCGGTCACCCTTATTCATTAGTTGTAGGTGCCGCCACCTACAAACCAATCGCGCTCGGTACATTCCGCTACGACTATAGATGACCTAGGCACGTCCTAGGCCTTCTAGACGACGGGCTGTCTATCGCTATATCTATCGACCTCTCGTGCACCCTCGAATCAGAATGTTAAATGAAACAAAGAATAAAGAGCGACCGCTCAAGCCGAGGTCTCATGGAGAGGCGGCTTCCAAGGAGTTCTAGAGCTTAGTTACCCTTAAAGAGGTTTAGACTTCGCGTCTTTTGTGCCCTGCAACCTCCTGTAGCTGTAGATGCCTCCTCCAGGAAACAACACAAATAAATCAGTCAAAGAAAAAAACAGGATTCGGAATTCTCATCAGTCGAAACGCAGAATACTGATTTACAATACAGAATTTACGCCTGTCTTCTACTCGCATAAGGTCGTATTATTTTTCTGGTCGGGCTGACCCATTTGTGTAACAGAAATATTCTTGTTGCGGGTCCTATCACTGTTAGATAAATTCAAAAAATAAAAATTTAATATTAGCTATACAAATACAAGGCTCAAATTTAGCAAAATTAAGAGAAGTGACCAATACAAGAGATACTATAAATTCGACTATTAATGTTGTTATGGGAGCAGGACTATTCCAGTTATGGCTACAAGTTCCAGCCCCTTGTAAACATAGTAACCATATTATTCAATATGGCTTAGCGGTCTCAATGCATAAAGCATTGGCACTGGAAATTATCCCGTATTAATATTAAGCCGAGATCTAATTGGCGCAAGTCAAACTTCACCGGCAATAAGCTTTATTACAGAAGTGTCCGGCTTCTTGACTTTGACTTGCTGTGAACTTTAACCCAGCATCTATTAAAGATGGTTAAATTTCTAATTACATAACTGGTTCTAACTGGTTAGATATTCTCTTGCCTTTCCTGCAAAGATAGACATTTATGTATATATTTATGTAACTGTATATGTATATAAAGTAACATATGTATTAGAAAGAAGGAAATAAGTTGATAAAAATCACGGACAAACACACGGTGGAAATGTTGGAACACCTAAGACTACGCGACAATATAAACACAATTATAGAAGAAAAAACAGGAGAGAGGAAGGCTGAGAAAATATTTTAAGGAACAAATAAAACTGAATCCAAATGTCGATCGAATCGGGAAATATCTTCGCGTTTGGATACATACAATATCACTTTAGAACTGTAATTGCGATGTTTATTAGTAATTTAAAACATTTCAGTGCAAAAGATAATTGTAAAGATATTTGCAGCACTGAATCTAATGCGGTTTGTACCGAGGACAAATAAGGCAGTAAATCACTGGGCGCAGCGAACACCGCCTGTGCGGCATTACGCCAGTACACGACCGCCTCTCATTATTTATTTAATCCCGATGTTTAGCTTAATTAGAGCAGCATTTTATTGCCCTCTGCGCGTCATCGATTAGCTGCGGCCATGTAGAATACTTGTAAGGACTTTTACACACTATGTTTTGTTGTGCGAGCTCATGACGCGTTTTTGATGACCGCGTCCTGTGCACGTTATCGTACACCGCACGTATCGTTTGCATCGATACAAAAGCGTGAGGGTCGTGTACAGAGGTCAGAATGCGTTATAATCGCGGTCAGCGCGCTTCGTCAGATCCTAATTCCGATTTGCAGATTGAAATTTTGCAGAAGGTTTCTGTTATTACGTAGGAGAGCACTAAAAAGGATTTACTTCTAAAAGTCTAAAATAGGGGATAAAAGTTTGAATTGAGAAAGATTAGCAATCCAATGTAAGATGACCTCTGACCTATATGATCAATAATATTAAACAGGGTTCAGCTTAGGTTGAATAATTATAGGATACATTAAATTGTACGGCGAGCGAAACCGCGAGGCTCGGCTTGCAAGTAATAAGACAAATTAATTATTATCAATGCAAAGCAGATCTTAATGTTTATTCTATTCTAAATCAAAGCTTTGTTGTTCAATTGGAACAATATGTAAGATTATGGTTTCCTTCGGTACCGATGCAATCTGAGGCTTTAAAAAGGGCTAATATTTTTAAGAGTTTAATCGCCATATAATTTAATAAATTATATATATTTTTACGTTGTTGAAATTATAAAATTTAAATATTATAGCGCTTGTTAAAATAAATCCGTAATGATGCTAAACTGGGTATAATTCAATCGGCGCAGCGCTGCAGCGCTCACAGCGGCGCTCGCTTCAGCCGCTTGATTTATGTCGTGATTTGTCGTCGAGCCAAACCGCTTATAATTCATAGCCCATGTCGACTACTTCGCTAAACATATAAATTATTTTTTTTTACAATATTAAATTACTAATTTTAGTTTGCATTTTTTTAGATGTAGAAACGTCCAGTGGCACGACTTGTTTTGTGAACAGTTTTGACGGACAAACAGAAAGAAATTAATATTAAAACCCATATATTTCCATCACTGCTTCACACAATTTTTTCAATATTTGTTCACTTAAATCCAAATCAGAGATCAGCATCAAGAATGTTGCTAAGCGTTAGTTTATTCACCATAAAAAAGGGAGCCAGCTAGCTATGACCACTATAACTGTGTAAGAAAATAGGTGGGAGATATGGGAAAGGGTTTGGACACACGATATTATCTGGTGAGACGAAGTCTACAAAGTAAACAACTAATGTAAAATATAACGACTATACTTTACAATATATGTCATAGACAGGATATACATTTATATTGAAAAAAAAAATGGAAGAATTTCTAATTGGTTCTCTCTCTTCGACGTTTATTCATATTAATGTACACATGTCATCACGTACTGTACATATTGTGGTGTGTACATACCATGTACAGTGCGTACTGACCGCAGTATGCAGCTCAGAGCCCAAGAATAAAGTATTGAGACAAGCGCCCGCCTCAAAACCCGTCGCCACGTTGCTTAATATCAATTAACATCCCGGTTTAATAAAGCTAAATTAAAAGCTAAGCTGAACAACGTAAGCCAACCAGGAAAACACTGCAAAGTTTATATTGGTGACGGTTTATTCCCTTTTAGTACCATCAGTAGCGAGTGCTGGAGTTGCACAAGTCAATACCCCCGTTTCTATTTCACCATCGTCATGAAAACGTGAGATTTGATTTCATAAATGTCTTTCCGTTGAAACTGCCTGCGTTTTAATTTCTTTAACAAGAAGTCCATAATTACGAAGTGAAAATTCTCGCAGTTTCTCAACTTTTTAAATGTCAAAGTTACGAAATAGCAAGAAAATCTGTGGCCTGGATCTGGGAACATTGTGTTGGGCTTCTTCGTGTTTGAAGTCGAGCGATGAAAGTAATATGTAAGTGGTTGCGTCTCGGAATTTACATGGAACTTTACTAAATAATTTGCAGTCGCCGCGCTTCCTGGAAATCCAACGACGAAAACATTGCTTCTTTTCTCGCCTTCTCTGCGACTCCTGGAAATAAAAACATTTTTTTTTAATCAAATCGTTTTTCGAAGAATTCGCGTCTTTTGCAAACATTTCTGGACTTTGGTTATTTGTTTTTATAAGTGCTGACGTCATGTTGATGTCACATATATAATGATATTTAACCACACATTCTTGATTCTCTGAATATATATGTATATTTTAAATCGTTAAGGCGCATTCATGACAGGCATCAAACAACTTTAAACAGACTATATAGCTGTATAAATAAAAAAGCCTGTACTATTCTAAAAATAAAAGAAGAATATTGAAGTCATGACACAGTTTAGGACAAAAACATGAGTGTTCCAAACGTATCACCGCAGGGGCCGGTTATTGCAAAAATACAGTTTTTCCATATAAAATTGGCAATCGCTTCTTTATGTCCTTGCAACATTGGGCATACGTTTCAGCCGCCGAAAGTAAAAAGAGATTTTGTAGCGCGGGCCGCAGACAAATGGTATTGCCAGTGAAACCGTCCAACTGAGGACACAGCTTTGTCATGTATTTCTAAGCTCCGTCCTATATACAATGACGTTAACACTGCATTGTTTCCGTTCTAATTGTATTAAGCATTGTTACGTCGATTTTGCCTTTTTTATAGAAATAGTTAAGAAAATAGGCGAGGGATAAACTGGACATTCTCTACCGGTATTTAGTGCGGTCATGTATGGTATTTGTATTTATTTATTAATTAACAACATATTGTATTTGAATATAAAAAAAGAAAAGTAAATAACATGTTTATTATAATTCATAAAATAGTCATCTAGTGCGTAGAATTTATTTTTCAAAAGAAATGCCTTGACTGCAGAGTCAGACAGCCTGATAAATAACATTATGTTTAGCAATAATTAATTTAGGTTGGAAGTTGAACTTAAGGTCTTTTCTTCTCGTGCTTTCTCATGGCTCATTTTATAGCAGCATTTAATTCAGGTTACAAAGATTAAGGACTTGGGGGTCAGATTAGATAAATCACTGAACTATAAAAGTCACATTGATACTATAACCAAGCAATCAGCACAACTTCTAGGCTTCATAAAACGCAACTCTCGCGGCTTGAAACATAATAAAACAAGAATTACTCTTTTCAACGCTCTGGTACGCAGCCAGCTTGAGTATGCAAGTACTGTATGGAATCCTCTCTACTCAGTGGATTCTCAAAGAATAGAGAGAATACAGAGGAACTTTACAAAACACATAGCATTTATATCTCAAGGCATTAGTCACCGATGTCCGTATGAGCAGCGGCTAAAGTTTCTCAAAATGAGTACTTTGCGACAGCGGCGCCGTACTAATGACTTAGTATTTTTATTCAAAATTGTACCACGGAGACCACCCAGACATCCAATAACCAAAGACTTCTATACACCTTTACACAAAACTAATTTAGGCTTAAACTCCCCAATCTCCAGAATGTGTAGTACATACAATGAGCTCTGCAAAGACAAAAACAACGTAGACATCTTCAACATGCCCCTAACTACATACAGGGCACATACCCGTACGGCTTCAGAGGCACTAGACCTACCTATAGGAATATCTTGTTTGTTGCTATATAATTCATAATTACTAAAACTTAACTTGTAATACGTTGAATGCTGTGTATACCTCTCATTGGTTAAGTTATCAGCATTGTATTCATTTTAACATATAATTATGAATGTTGTGATAACTAAGCTGTTGGTAGACCTTTAATAAATAAATAAATAAATAAAATAAATAGCAGAAGGTGGCAAACCAGCAAGCCTGATATTAAGTGATCACTACCCATAGGAATCTAGCAAATGTATTGCAGATGCGTTGCTTTCCTAGGAAAGCGAAGAAACTGGGGTATGGCCTCCGGTACCTCACTCATCAGGCGAAACGCATACTTCTAATTCACACCGTTCTTCTGTGAGCTCTTGGTATTTCACTGATCGAGCCGGGCTATTCGTGCTACCGATGTCGTTGCGGGCACGGATTCAACAACAGTCTAAATTTATAAAAGGTTTTGTTTCTATGACAATATTTTTTTAATAAACCCAGCTCCGTCTTGATTTGACTTCGTATTTCAATTTCAGGTATATAGCTCGCGTTTATGGCAGCCGTAAAACGTAATGGTTTCATTTTTAGCTGAGTGAAGCTATTGTAAAGCAGGTTAATGGTTACGATTTCCACTTATCCAGTTATAACGCTAACTTGAGTATTTTAAGCCAAGCCGAATACTCAATAAGCAGGACTTCTAAGTGTCTTTGTATTTCGACAATTTTGATAAGAAAACTGGTGAGTTTATAGACATTTTTATAAATTATAATTAACATTTTATTACGTTCAAAATATTGGTATGAGCCTTATAAAAAAAATTAGCGAAAAAAAATTAATAGTAAATCAAATACATTGTTAAAATACATAGTTATAATATAGGACAGATAAGGATTAATTAAATGATCCAATATTTTTTACATTGCAATAGTTTACGACGTCGGTGAATAGATGGCGCTGCACCCTAATTAATATATTTAGATCGCGGTGTAGAGATGTAACCTTAGATTTTCGTCACATAATCAATTTAGAGTTGTAGACGCGTCTCCGGGGTCAAATGAAGTAGAATAGGGAATAAACATTTAGAAAATTGTAGCAGTATCGAATAGCAGGGTTTTTGGGTAATGTAGTGTAGTCTGTTGTTTTGTCTGTCCATTTAGTAAAAAGTAGTAAAGTAGAAAATGGCCAATGAGGTTATTTATTATAATCCATCAGCAATATGATGTTAAATAGAATAATGTAGGGATGGAAATTTGGCCACACATCAATCGCACACACGTCAAAATGAACACGTCTGACAATATTACCAAGTTCGTGTCTATCTTCGACGTGCTTGTGTAGAATAATGAACCGCCAGAGAGAGACTCAACGACATACATTTATAATAATGTATATTATTTAAAATAAAACCAATTTTAACTGCAAGACCACAAGATCCAGTGAGCTTATTCTGCAGAAGCATATAATTCAAAATAAGTCGGTACTTCGCCAGCAACTTTTGACATTGTGACGTCTGACACCTCAGTTCCCCCGTGACCATGAGCGCTGTAAGTACTCGAAACGTCAGGGATCAAAATCGTAAATTAAACGCGATCAAAAACCGTAAAATTAGTTTTATTTCAATATATAGTATTCGCGTAAATATAATAAATCATTATATATTGTTTAAATTAATTGCTACTAAATTACAACAGCTGACGTAGCAAACGGAAAGCTTTTATTTATTTCGAAGTAATAAACAATAGTACAATAGATCAATACAGATTTTTTGTGGAGATATATTTGTGTAGCTTGTATTCTTTGTTACCATTACACAGAGAATTCTTTGTTTGCCCGTATTTTGTAAAAACAGCACCCAGCTTTTATTTGCTGATTTGTTATACCACTGATACCTATCCAAGCCAGCTTAAGTTTTTTCTCCAAGACCATCGTTGCATGTAGGTCTCTCAGCTCCAAGATAACGGCAACATGGCTAGGCCCCGTGTTGCTGTAGCACTTGAAAAGTGCAAGGGGAGCGCCTGCTCCTCAGGTTAACGTTCACTGAGTGCAGGGAACACCGGTGCATTCCATTGGAGGTCCTGAAGCCCCCAGCCGCCACACTAGAAGATTTTAGTAAGTAAAAGGTTTTTTTGAGTAAGATTCTGTCTTCTATCAGAATTGGGATATCGTTTTTACGATATCCCTGAAACAAAAAAGGCCTCTCACTCTTCAAATATCGGTCCTCTAACATCATCTTCCAGTGGAACCTTCAGCAAATCGTCACTCACCTTACTATATCCTGTTAACCTTTACTTCACCATTTTATTTAAGTTGAACGCTGTAATATTACTCCGTCTTCGCAAGTTTATCCTGCTCTGTGTTTATCGGCCACGCGCCGGCCGCATTACAGCGTCCATAGAGATTTATGTGCCTCGAGTTTAGGAGATAACACATCCAAAGTCATTGAGATAACAATGGATTTCTTTTTACGTCTTACATATTCCTTTTGTCTATCCAATTTCAGTATCCAGTATAAAATTATTTGTCGAAAAGCTGTGTTTCAAGTAGATGGGTATCTGCATTACATGATTGGTTTAATATTGTCACACTAGTGTGCAAATGAGTAATTAAGTTGGAAGAGACTTGGCGTAGATAATTAAAAAGAGAGGGATGTCTTCGCCATATAGAGAATTATGAAGTATCCCTACTAATATTATAAATGTGAATGTAAGTTTGTTTGTTACGCTTTCACGCGAAAACTACACAACCGATTATCATGAAACATTGTACACATATTCTTGGAGGTATTAGAAGTAACATAGGATACTTTTTATGAAAAAAATGTATATTAAAAGCGAAGTATGTATGTTTCGTATAGACACAAACACTCCGAAACGGCTGGACCGATTTCGTTGAAATTTACAGTGATTGTCCAGATTGGCACATTCCTGTGTTTGGTAGCGATCGGATCAACATAATTAGTGGTACCCGGGCGAAGCCGGGGCGGGTCACTAGTATTTTATAAATTTTAATACAACAAATGTAATACATATGTGTGCTGCTGTGCTGTGAGTGTTTCTATCACCGTAAAATTATAAACGTCCATAGCTTATAATCTCACTAGCGATATTATAAACTAACGGAAATGTGTGAATTGATGAAACATAAACATTTACAGTTTTAAATATCAATCACGAGGCAGTTTATATTACTAGTGAGATTATAAACTACCGATGTTTAGAGTTTTACGGTGACACATCCAAGTTAAATCTTACCGCCGCTTGTAACCAGCGCAGGGACAATATATTACCGGATGGTAATTAGTACCAGGGTGATTCATTGCTGTAATTAAATTGTTTCTGTATGTAAAATTTGCGATCCCCGCTAAGTGAACATCCACTACATTGAATTATGTAGTTTATTCCTAATTACAATTATTCTTTCAGATAAAATCCTCTTGTATATATAAATAATAACAAATCAGCCTTGTTGAGAATGTTCCCCACTGGAGGGACACAGGCCTCCGAGAGAGGGAATGAGCCGTAATCCACCACGCTGGCCCGGTGCGGGGTGGTGGATGTCACATGTCTTCGAATTTATTGGTTCTAAGAACATGCCGGTTTCCTCACGATGTTTTCCTTCACCTGTTTTGACAATAGTTAAGGGCAGATTGGAACCCACCACCCCACGTTTCGCAGTCCGTAGCCTTAACAATTGCTATTAGGGCTCCTGGGATTTAAGGTTTATAATTAGAAATAAATTTGCAACGCAAATATTTGAAACAAACCCTATCCAGAAATCAGACCAGAGGTCAGTAATTAGATTTATGTGCGCAGACCCAACGAATTAATATCAAAACTTGCGCAAATAAACGATTATTAACTTGTTAATAGATTATGTGCTCCTCTGATAAACAATGAATTAGCAAGAAAATTTGCTTTTTACGGTTGTCTAAATAGTCACTGATTTATATAACCAAAGCCTTTGACGGCCGAGCGCAGTGGCCGGCGGCTAGCCGCGGGAGTGCGGTGCATTTACCGTATGCTACCTATGCTGACCAGACTAATTGCCTATAAAAGCGTATTAAATTTTATTTATTTCATAAGAATGTTAAAAGGCCAGTGTTTAAAAGCGCACTCAAATGAGCTTTTGAAAAAAAAAAGGTTCAATTAATTACACCATTATTGATACTAATGGTTTTTAAAGTAATAAGCTTGTTCAGAATAAAATCTAATTCAATTGCAGATTATACCAGTTAGTTTCGTAGATCTAGAAAAGGCCTATGATAAAGTTAAAAGAGATGATCTGTGGTCAACCTTGGTTGAGTTTGGATTGAACAGTGACCTAATACAAGCGTTAAAGTCTCTTTATAAAGATTCTACTGCTTGTGTTAGGATAAATGGGGCGTACTCAGACTGGTTTAGCATCTATAAAGGTGTAAGACAGGGCTGTGTAGCATCCCCGTGGCTGTTCAATCTCTTTATGGATGATTGTTTGAAATCTTTGAAAGACGAAGATTGTGGATTAAGAATGGGTGAGTTAGTTGTAAAATGTCTCTTGTACGCTGATGACCAGGTTGTGCTTGCATCATCAGCTGAGGACTTAGAACTTATGCTGAATGTAGTGACTGATTCACTAGATGGTAAAGGTATGAAGATGAATGTGGATAAGACGAAAGTAATGGTGTTTGAAAGAGAACAAAGTAAGACAGTAATTGAAATAAAGGTTAACGGAAATGTAGTGGAACAGGTGGAAGAGTTCGTGTATTTGGGCTGTATGTTTAGTAGAGATGGTAGGCATGTTAAAGGTTTTGAACGACGAGTGAGTGCGGGATATAAAATGAATGGGGCTATAGGTACAGTAGTGAGGAGTCAGAATGTGTCTATGAAGGCTCGTCTGGCAATACACAATGCTGTACTAGTCCCTACTTTAATGTATGGAAGTGAGAGCTGGGTTTGGCAGGAAAAGCATGCTAGTAGAGTTAATGCCGTTGAGATGCGATCCTTAAGAAGTATGTTAGGCGTGACTCTGTATGATAGGGTTAAAAATAGCGTTATAAGGGAAAAGTGTGGCTTAAAAGTGGACGTTGTGACTAGAATTGAGAAAGGTATGCTTCGGTGGTTCGGGCATGTTGAAAGGATGAATGAAGAGAGAATAACAAAACAAATTTATGTTGCAAAAGTGAGCGGCAGTGTTGGTAGGGGACGCCCTAGTAGAACTTATATCGATCAGATTAATGACTTACTAAAAAAGGGCGATATAAGGAGCACCCATAACCGACGAGCATGCGTGCGTAGATGTATGAATGTGGAAGAAGCGAGAGAGGTGTGCCAGGATCGCGCCAAATGGAAATCCATGATCTCTGCCTACCTCTCTGGGTTACGGGCGTGAGCGCATATTTATTTATTTAATCTGGGAGATATTTTCGATCCATCGCTGTATGTATTATTAACGGAGGCCTTAAGGCTGCATTCAAACGCGAAGGATATTTCAAGATACTGGATGAACAACAGTCGCGAGTCTAGACGATGCAAAGTCAACCCAACAATACACCATTAAAAAGTATTTTGAACACAAAATCCTCCACAGAACTATTATTCGTACTTCAGTTTCTTCATCGGTCATTAGGAATACAATTGTATTAGATATGGTGAGAAAGGCTTTAGAGTTTTGGATATTACACTCTTATTACATAAAACAGTTACGATGAATTCATTTTTTAGTGTTTAAAACTTGAAAATAGACCGTAAGAGCAAGTTCTGAAAGCGGTTATACGACGACCTGAAGTGTGACGTCGGTTTACGTTTTATTTATTCATATAGCGAAAGCCTCTTTATTATAAATGGTATTTTCGTTTCCCGTAGAACCATAATTACATTACATATTACAATACTCATGAAAACACAAATCCATTCAAGGAGTTGTTTTTAAATTAAAACAAATGTAGCACCTAACATTTAAAATAGATAAATTTTGACAGGTGATTACAATTATATTATAACGCCATCTGTCGTTGAAGTGGCAAACTACAACGAAAGCGTCAGCTCTCAAGAAGCCACATTCGAATCGAAAATATTTCTTTTATTAAACGAAATATCTAATGTACGTCTTTGACAAGGAATCGCATTTCTTCCGTGAAAAAGCCTTCGTTCGAAAGTTTATTAGTTAATTCGTTAAAGAAGAAATTTCGAGAAACTCTCGGTATGCTTACCTATTTAACTCAATTTTATGCCTGGAAAAGGCGACTTCTTGCTTATTAGTAGAATCTGGTTATTCCGTTCAAGAGAACTTGAATTATTTTATTTATCTCTCAAATTAGAGATAAGTGCCTTTTTTAGTTTTTTATTGTATTAGAGGGCCAAAAGGACATATTCACGACATGCCAACGGGTGATCTCGTTTGCACTAGGTAACCCGTTAAATTGCATGCTTAACATAAAACTGGATGGTTCACAGTTCACAAGTTGTGTCGAATGAACTTTGCAGCAATCTAGTCGGACACTAAGTTTGGCTCCAAACTGGATAACGGAAGTTTCCAAGCTGGAATCTATTGCGGAACATAACCTATTAATTAAATTACATTCGGTATAAATGAAGGCAATGTGGTGTGTGAGTTGGTTTATTAACGAACTGTAAACCGTCGTAGCTCCTTCATAGTTCGATTCAATAAATATGGGAAGGCACATATCTATTCATGGTTCGCTTTGTAGCAACTTGTTGGGCATATATTATTCTATTTGTAGAAACAAGGATATGGTGTTAGAGCACTAAGGCTGTGTAACTTAAGATTTTACGGTTCGGTGTGTATGTATTGTCAGTTTGTAACGGAATATTTGAAAATGTTTTTTAAGATTGAAGACAACGCCATCTAATTAAAAATTCGTCACGCTTTGTGTATGTGTGTTTTTTTATAATAAATTATGTTATGTGATAAGGTATTTTAGTATATGGATATTGGAAAAGAATACAGTACTAATTTTAGTTGCCCGAACCAGGCTTAAGCCGTAAGGTTTTTTGCGATATTTCATCGTTCCAATCCCTACTGATGGACACGTAAACCGATTTTTCAACGCGCCCGCAAACATCCGACTCGGCAAAGTGAATTACGTCGAAGTTGCGAACCGCTGGAGACGTTATACTATCTGGAGCACACGTTAGACGCTCTTTGCCGTCGACTTTGTAACTCTGTTAGCGAGTTGAACGGAGCGCACGATTCGCTTTTATGATACAGGTATAACTATGTCAATGATTGTTTATTCTTGATGAAAACTACAAAATGTTCGGACACGATTTCTTGTTCTTGTTGCCGCTTTCGCAAGAGACATTACATTAATTAAAATGTCACACAATAGTTTATAAATGTTGAATAGCTAAATAAAATTCTACGTTGGGAACTGTCGTCTCTCCAAGACTTTTATTAAACGGGTAATTTCTGCAAGGAGTTAAATCATAAGTTTCTAAGTGACGAAAATTAAGTGTATTATAAGCTAGCTTCGCTTTAACTTGAATACTTGAATGTTGCATTCGAATTTCACTTTACCTCACTCGTTAACTTTAATTATGAAATATTGAACTATTGCGGTTGAAATAGCTATAATAAAATATGCATAACGTTTGTTGTGACTAGGATATCGATTTCGGAAAAAGACCACTCGATTTTTTAACTCAAAAACGGTTAATTTATATTAGATGTGTTAATTTCAAGATCGAGCGATATAAAATTAAAAATGACTGGGTTTTATCACTCGCATTCGATTTAAGCAGTATAAGCCGTAAAACGTTTTGACAGCTGTCAAATGGCCATATTAAACTATTCTGACCTCCATATTGGTTTTAGTAAGAGCAATCGATTGAAATCGTTTATTTCGAGCTCCCGCTACACGACCCCAGTACGTTTGCTCGTCATTTATTGGAGTGAAAACTTCTTTAGCGGCGGTAGACAACATTTTGCAGGTGTAATATTTTATAGCGCGTCAGCTTCGTACTTATTTGAATTAGAAACAATTGTCTTATATTCAAGTTTTTATTTTATTTTTAAGATGTGGGTTTATTTTTGGGGATTATTTATTTACATTTGAACTATTGTCGGGCCTTTCTACCAGAGAAGTGGTAGAAAGACCGACAGAAGTCAACAACTAAGAAGAGTTGTGGACTTCTGTCGGCAGTTCTTATGACTTCCTGTGTTGTTTATATTAATGCTGCAAGCAACGCCATCTAGTTATTCATTTGCAGGTCTCTTAAAGCTTGATTAATCATACATGTACCTAGTTAGACGTTCAAGGAAGTCTAATTAACTGATTTCTGATTTATTTACCTAACCTAACGGTTCATGTAAAGTTTTACAGTAAATGAACTAAAAATATACCGTAAACAACAAAAGTAGATCAAAAAATTGCAAAATTTAACTAATGATTATTCTACATAAGTTCTTAAGATTTTTGTAATGATATGACAGAAACCAATTGATTAAACTATACTGTATAACTAAGGTTATTCAATTTCATTGACAGTGTCGCTGGCACTCTTTTATCTTCAAGTCTTTGTTTAACATTTATGTAAATTTGAGAGATTTATTCCACAGCGCCCCCAAGAGTCAATAAAACAGTCCGATCTCGTTACGCAGAAGACGCGGTAGAAACGTTTACGTCAGAACTATGGTAAAATAATGACTTAGGTCAAAAAAAACCTAGTTCATACATATAACAAATTACCCGGAACTTTAAGTTTCTGTATACAGATCTTGACTTTAATTGTTTGCGAATGTTACTTCCATCTAAGTAGCCTTATAAAAGCGGATAACAGGAACTCCCGTAACATTCACCAGAATGTCGATCCCTCCTGCAGGAGGCCCACCTACGCTGCGTAAGTGTCCGCGAATCTAGAACCTTGTGGCCATCCATTTTGGGAGCAATTTTTCCAGTCCAATTTTTTAATTAATTTAATAAGAGTTTTACTACCTGTAATATTTTTATATAATACACAATTGCTAGCTTTAGCCAAGATAATTCATTGCATTATTTAATTATGGAATGTTACTCCATTGTAAATTAAAGTATCGAATCATGTTTTTTTAAAGCCAAGGTGGTGACATCCTCCAAATATAACTATTATTCGAATGGTTAGTGATTTTGCATGACTTGTCTGTAACTAACATCAAGCATTCTCTCTTTGTCGCCGTACAGGGCAATTGCTATCACAAAGCAAGGGAGAAATGCACTAAGTTATGCGTAGTTAGTAGGAAAGGGATCTTCATTTGTACGACCAATGAACAAACTAGAAGCTAGGGAAATCTATTCTCATTTTCATAGTGTAATAAATATATTTTCCTTTGGGAATTTTCACAAAAGCGTTTTGTATTTCTAGCAATAAAAATGTATTTCGGTCCGTTACACCGCAACAATTGCCCCATTGCATATGTTTTATTACAAAACGAAGAAAGAAATAGCAAAACAATTTATTCACTGTAAACTTGGTCAGAATCACGTTTTTATGAGACGTGTGCTCACACATGATTCGTTTTTCATATTATGCGCGTCCTTTAGACCTCACGACAGTCGTCCCGCTCGTGTTCTGTTCTGTATTAATATTGTGTGCAGTATCAAATATTACACCACAATTAAAAAACATTTATTCCTTCATTTCAAGATATTCTCAAATATATGGTATAAAAATAGTAATACACCGGCTGTGACCATGCCGACCAGTGGTGGGCATGGACACAGAGAGGAATCTCCTCAAAAAGAGGGCAGATTATCAAAATACTGACCCCTTCGTACAAACGTTTAGAAAGCTTTTTAAGATGTTGGTCGAAGCTCTTCGCCTAAAGTCTGCCATATTAAAATTCTATTATAAAATTACAGATTAAGTACTTACAGGAATAAGATATTTATTTTTATACATGTGGTACAGTCAAAATACCACTCAGAATTATATACTTTGAACTTGGAAAACCCACGGCACAAGGCATATATCAGAGGTCAACTGAGGCCTCTACTAGAAGTAACTTTTTGCGGTCATTAAATGCTAAGTGTGGTTACATAACATTACCCGTTTCCTAATTCGTGTCATTAATCCATTACAAAAAAATCGAATTTAGAGCACTCTTACTATCAGCTTGAGATTCATATCGCCAGCGAGACTACGGGGTCGAAGGGTGATCGACTTCAATATCAATATCCTGAGTATATCGTGTCGTATCCGTCACGGACGAGTAAGTCGCCCTCCAACTCGCTGAGTCGGCTCACAGACGCGTGTGCTTTACGAGGGCCCGCAAAATATCGTCCCTTTATTCGAATCGCAATGTTATCATCCTCAGCAATTGCGCCGTCATCTTCAAGGGCCCTCAGTGAAAATAAGTTTTCTTGTGCCCGGGTCGTGACAATATTCCAGTGATGCTTTATGCCCTGTGAGTCGGGACATCTGTTTTCCTTTGGCCTGCTAAAATGAGCTTATTTTTTTTAAACGTCTGCCTAAACCTTTTTATACACGGTTTTGTCATTGTATCATCTAAACGTAGATTTCACGGTTATAAATTAAGGGAATGGTAGTAATCAATAAAAATAACTCCAACGTATATCTGGCACAGGTTGTAGCCTAATATTTCCACTACACAATATACTGTATACGCTATATACGACTACTTATAACAATCAGTCAAGGCTCTGGCCTCAAGAAGTGTTGTCACGACCGTTTACAGGAGTACAAACTGAGTCTCCTTCCTTTGACAAGTGCTTATAAAGACTCTTGCTTTCTAAAGTGAGCTACGCAACTTTACGTTTCAGTACCATACTCATAGGTTTCCGGCAAACCGGAAATGTGAGCGGCAACAGAAGGTATATTTCAAGAAATGGAATGTGTAAAGGTTATAAAACCAAGTCATATTAAGATATACATGTACATGCAAAAGAAGAAAATTGACGAGACATCTAATACTGATGTATTTAAAAAGTAAATTGATAAAACACATAACCTAGCATTCTTTGTCATACACAAAATAGTTAATCCGTTGTAAATTATATCGATGAACTGATTAAAATACAAACTAGAAGTTTGTACCGTATGCAGATAGATTATACGAATTTCTAACGTCCATTTAACCTAAGTGTCTTAGAGAGATTAGTCGTTGTCTAATACCGACTCCATCGATTCTACTTAACGAGAATTTAATAACATTGTAAGGAAGACCGTTACCTGAGCTTAGGGTCGTTCATTTGCATAATAATGGGGACTTTAATGTTTCCTTCAGGATCATCTTTATACCAACTAGGAACAGTGTAGCTGTCACTGCCTTTTTAAATATGAGATGGATCTCTTACCACCTTAAACCAGTGAATGCAAATAAAAGATTCAAGATTCATAGAAGCATTCTTACCACTCCAAAATTCCATTACGCTGTAACTGTACAAATCGCGGTACAATTTATAAGTTAACTGTACCTCGATTTACGTTCATTCATATCAGCTGATAGGTGTGGATGGTGAGCGGAGTTTTCTTTGACAAATGTTGCAGCTCAGCAGATTCTCACACGTGATCAATTCACCGACCAATAATGCCGTTATTACTATGTGCTGCTAAGCCAATTAGCTACAAGTGTTGACAACAAAGCTAATCATTACTTCGCGATGGTTGTATTGTTGTAATAAATTATACTTAATCTATGCATCGCGTAGCCAATCCGAGACAAGAAAATTGAATTAACGCATATTGATTAAGTGCGGGTGACTGTTGCGCGGGCGAGAGGTCGAGTCAACCGTCATACCGGGTGAAGTGAACTGATTGCTGAGATCCCGCTGGGGTGAGTTTCTATTAATTCTATTTACTTCTATCTGCTAATAGATAATAAACTAGCTGTTTAAAAAACAAACTGAGCCGTTTATCGAAGAGAATTTTGTTTGACCTTATTCTTTTATATTTTATTCGTAAACTGCCTTAAATCGAAAGCGTTTCTACAATTGTCTTTAGTCTTAACTGAAACAATACCGATACGTTACCGTTTTCACAGCAGCAATACACGGCATCTCTTGGACCAATATTTGTTAAATTATATGGAATAAATTGCAGCATCTCAGAGAGGACGCAGCAGTGGACGTAATCAATCTCGATACGGCGACAATCCCCTGTTGGAATGCATCGATCACAAAAAGGTACCTAAACTGACAATTAAACAAATATCTACTGAGTTCTGTGCGCTAAATAAGTTAAAAGTCAATTAGTCTTAGTGCCAGATTTAATTGCAACACGTCTCAGGCACTCGGAGAAAGGAAATTGGATCCATTTGAAAGTTTCACAACTGACTACTCTGCGAGGATACTTCGAACATTTTCTTTTCCAGTTTTGGTATATTTTTGTAGAAAACTCTACAACGGAAAGTTATGACCGTGGCAATCTTGTTACGATCAAGAGTGCGATGAGCATAAAGGTCTACCCTACCATCCAACCATTTTAATGGTTGGTGTTCCACTACAGGGCAGTATTCGTGAAATTTCCTACCACGTACAACCGCGTTGTGGAGTGATCTGTCGCCAGCGGTATTTCCAAACCAATACGACTTAGGGTCCTTCAAGAAGCGAGCGTACTCCTTCCCTCAAAGTTGGCAACGTGCAGTTCCTCTGGCGTTGTGCGTGTTCATGCGCGTCGGTGATCACTTCTATAATAGGTGAAATACCACGACCTTACAAAAGACAGACGAAGTAGGAGTATTTTATGCTTCTGCGTTTCGTCTGATAAGTTCGGTGCTGGAGGCCCGATGTCAGTCCTCTTTCCCTTCCCATCGTTTCCTAGAAAGGATAGAACGGGAAGGGGGAGAGAATTGGACGGGGGAGGGGATGAATAGGAAAAGGAAATATACTTTGTCTCGTCTATAACCTCTTCTGGTTATTAAAGGTAGGCAGCTCATCTGCAACCCATTTGCTTGTTGCGGATGCCTATGGGTAGCGATCACTTAACATCAGGTGAATCGCTACACTGAACACTCGGCTACCATAAGTCAAGAAGGTTGTTAAAAATTACCTCAGTGCTTTGTCAAATATCGTATCTATCGTAAGAAGACCGGATAAATTCTCGACCGCGAAATTTATAACCGTGCAGCAACGTCTTCTGATTTATTGGAGCAACATATTCTACCCTCGGTGATTTTAGCTCTATTAATATCGGAGAGGTGAACAAATTCAAGTATTTGCATTGATTTTTTTTGCAATAAGTAATAAAAAGTAAATGAGACATGTGACGAACTTAGATGAATTCAGGAAGTATAGCAATTTAGCAGTATATTTAATTTGCAATTATGTTAAAAGGAACGCTAGTAGAAAAGTTATTTAATATGGCAAACTCAAATGTGATGAGAAGGTACGACCCCTGTGAAGTCATTACTGGCCTGTCAATGACAGAGTCAGTGCTTTAGTCGTTTCAATCCACTTCGCCGGATTGCGGACTTGCGGTGCCGTTAGCCGCTATTCCAAAATGAATTTCTGCATCTCGTTACTGCACTGATGCAAACGCATATAATTTTTTAAAGTCCAATCTCTAGTGATTGGTATAATAATTTTATCAATTAGATAAAGAGAAGTTAAGACTTGTTAGTCATTTGATGGGTTCATGACATACATCTATTTGTACGCGATTTTAAAATCGACCAATGTGCCCTGACGGTAAGCGGCGTGAACCTCTAATAGCGTTACGCACCTTCTAATTCACCGACACTTTTGTAAGTGTGTGTAATTCTGTACTTTTTGATGGCAATAAAAATGGTAATTTATTTAATTAAATAATAAACATTTTTTTTTACTTTAATGACAAGTCTCTCTTCTGTTTTGTTATTTTGCTCCATATTTTTTAATTCGAATATTGACTGTAATGTTTCATTTAATTGTAGTTTAATATTATTTAGGTAAAAAATCGTAGCAATTAGATAATTAATTAGATAGACATTGAGTCTATGAAGCCAGTAGATCAACACGATACTAAATATCAACCCCCAGCTGCTGCAGTAATAAGTCTTCTCACAATTGATGTGATTCATACGAAGACTCCAAACAACGAGCCGCAGATAAAGCTTAAACGTGCACACGTAATTTCCCGAGGGAAGCGGGAGAACAGGACAATACACAACTCGTAATAATATAAGACAAATTTTAAGAGAAAATGGTGAAAGGTTAAGAATAAAGAAAATAAGACGAGATAAAACGGAACCGGAAAACAAAATTGTGTAATTTTTTTTGATAATTCGTAAAATAAAATTAGCTTACAGATGTACAAAGTCAAAACATAGAAATAGATATTATTAAAATGATATAAAACCAAAGGCATGAAACTAAATACATTGCAGGAATACAACGTTCCTCAAAGAAAAATAGCCAACAAAAATGTTGCCCTTTGAAAATATGACCAGTTTGCGTCAGGCGAACAGAGACAAACTGCGTATGGAGGGACATGACATTTTGTCGGTAGATTATCTCACGAGATTCGAGTAAAATGTTTCCCCCCAGAACAGAATACGTAAAGGGCGGTGTAGATTTGATTTTATTTCGATTAACGTTACGATTACAATAAATTGTAAAGCATTAAAGTCTTAAAAACGAAAATTATTTTATGGACTCGATTTTTTTATATGGAATAAGGTAGCAAACGAGCAAACGGATCACTTGACGTTAAGTGAACGCTACCCATAGACATCCGCAACAAGTAAATGTGTAGCAGATGCGTTGCCTACCTTTAATGTACAGAGAGCATAGACAGGAAAAAGGATATTTCCTTTTCTCCGTTAACCCACTCCCCGTCCAATCCTCCTCTCATTCCCATCTCTTACTCAAATTAATCCTCCGGCACCTCACTCATCAGACGAAACGCAAAATACTTCACGCCTGTCTTCTGTGAGGTCGTGGTATTTCACCGGTCGAGCCGACCAATTCGTGCAACAAATGTTATTGTTGCGAGCTCTACCACTGTTAAACTCGATGGACATTTTGTAGAATGTCAGTGAGCGCGTTGAAATTATGTACATAATATCTAAGAACACTACATGTCCCAGGCGTGTTTGAAAGCTTCTTCAGAGCTGTTAGACTAACTGACAATTGAATTGATTCAAGGAAAGCTTCCTTCTGGTAAATATGAAACACATTTTCTTGTTATATTCAATAGTGCAACCACAACAAAACTATCTATGTAGTTCACCAGCGATAACAAGTTGGTAACGACGGAGTGAACGCGAGCGGAAGTCGGCACTTGTCGCCGCCTTAACTTGTTTTAAAAACTTACTTTATGGCTTGCGAATAGTTTTTACGGAAATTGTTCCCACTTCACATTAACTTCAATATTTTTCTGGTGATGTTATTTCCTTTTTATTAACAGTATATGAACACTGTTTTCACCTAGAACCATTCGGATATCATTGTTCTATTCAAGCTTTATTGTATGATTCAGAAGATTGTTAGCACTTATCCAGATATCAATTGAAACGCGTAAAGGCGGTGAAATATTTGATTTAATAGATCGCGGAACATCTAGCGAATTATTATCAAATCGAAATCGACGCTGTAATAAAATAAGAGGGCGGATCTGTCGCTGACAACTCTCTGAGCGGCCTACAAGTCTTCGTAGGATCGATTTACATACATTTATATTGCAACAATAATACGATGAAAAATTAATTGTTTCACTAAAATTCACACAAAATATATGTAGTAATTAAGAAGTATTTAACAAAAAGTAGCACCCCCCCTACCCGGAATTGTGTAGTTGTCTCTTCGGTATTCATATCGAATAATCCTGTTATTATCTAGTTTTTATCATTGCTTGTCGTAAAATGAAACAATAAAACAATTTTATATATAAAAAAATGATTAAAGGCAGTGAAACACTGTGATAAATAGTCCTTCCGTTCCATTAACATATGTTGAAACTAACGCATTAATCTAGTTACTATTAAAAATACTTGTACTTGCGAGCACAGGCGCGCAGTGCGAGGCGGGCCGCGACCGCGAATTAATACCGCTCACCCTGAAGAAGGACCTCCGACAGGTCCGTAACTTGTCGGTATCAAACACCGAGTAAAACGCGAACGTGAGTAAAGCCGTTTTATAAAAAGTTTATTGATAATGTCTCACGATAGTTTTAATAATTTTATTGTTATTTTTTTTGTGTATGTTTCATGTATTCATGTTTTAAGGAAAAGTTGTCATTTATAATAATGTTTTAATTAAGTCTAAAAAGCTAAAGATTCTCGCGCTCATCCTAACAATAATTATACATTAAGGTCTTTTCAGACGGAACTCTACGGAACCGAGCGAATAATTACATAACAGAAGTGACGTAACGAAGCGAGGTGCCGTTATTTACGGAGCGTTAACACTCCAAATATATTTTAAATTTTCGCGTAAAACTACCTACAGGTTTATGCGCGACTTTCGTGAAGAGTACAAAATGCTGGAATTTGTTTATTTTCTCGCTTGAATGACTCTGGTATACTCCATACAAATTCGTTAGCTCGGCGTGGAGTTGAACAAAATGTTATACCAAAAACATTTAATAGATAAAATAAGTACGCAGCGATCATTGTTCGTATTGTTATAAATTTTGACTTGATTAAATTAAATGGAGTCATGGAGCATTTGATATGTTAGAGTTTCAGCTAAGATATTAATATGAACATATAAAAAATGTGTAAATATTTATCGATGACTTGAGTCATTAGTGATTACAAATGCTGTGATTGTTTAATATTTATACCAAGTAGGTATTAGCAGGGCCCGCGGCGGATTGTGAACTTACAGATTCAGTAGTGCTTACGCGCCGCGCCTGGTCGCGCGCCGCCGGCCTTGCTAAATGAGCTACCTGATCTGTGCTGTTGCACTTTAAAGCAATTTATGGTGATAAGCGTTGACTATATAACCGAATAGATCTACGGTAAATTGTTTAAAGTTCGTAAACAAATAATTAATAATAATAAAATATAATAATTCAAATTTAAAAGATATTATTAAATGTAATAACAAATATATTTAAGTCGACATAGTTATTCTGTGTTTTCTGTATAATATGTAAAATGTAATTCGATTTGAATTAGTAATACCAGGGAAACAAAGTACAACATGTTGTTTGCGACCCTACTGAAGCACAACCAAATTTGTTTTCTCTTTTTATAATTAATTGGTAATGTAATTATAACTTTATATCAACGTAACAAAACTTTCCAATACTATTATTGACTTTACAACCACCGTTAAAAAGACTACTTCGTCTATTCTTGTCATTTAATTAACATTAAAAAAGAAAAAAGGTTTAAAGTTTCAAGTTAGAAAGTTTGAGATGAACTTGCCTCAAATAACACAGAGTAAGATTATTGTGTCTGTAATTATTATGGTACTTTCACACTGTACATTCAATCCTAACTTTTGTTGTTAATAGTGTAAATAAGAGTCCAGTTCGTCCCGCTCATCAATACACAATTACTATATTTGGAGACCAACCACCGAGCTAGAGTATTGAACTCGGCTAACTTTTACCGTTTACATTTTCTGTAAGTCATCTGGACTCTGCTATATTCAGTCACGATAATTATATTTATGTTATTGTGTGAATAGAGATAATTTAGTAGAAGATCCAATACAAATACAGAGTAATACGAGCGAGGCTACAACGATGGTCGCATCAATTCTACGTAATGTTAAACTTCTTTTGGTCTGGTAATAACTGGTCGTAAGTGGATAAGACTGGTTAAGAAAAAACCTGTTGTCTTTTGTCTCAGCATTAGCATACATTTTGGACGTAGGCTCCCCCAGTGATCGCACAACGGTCGATCCCATGCCACCCTCGCCAGCGCTCTTGTGTCCCTGACCAGATTATTGGTGTATCGTTTCCGCTATTCTAGGACCATCGGGCAACCGCTCTGCGAGGAATTTGTCCCGTTCATTGCCACTTAAGGATTGCAATTCTTCGGACAATGTCAGGTACCTCGGTTCACTTGGTTTAATGCAGATCACATCATTTTTGTTGCTCGCAGAGAGAATCGGAGCATTGCCCCATCAAGTGCCCTTTGAGTGACCTCGAGCCGTTTTATGATGCTCGTAATGAGGTTCTACATATGTATTATGAATTCAACAAAGTCTGATCTGTTAATCGACTGACTAATAATGGTAAATGGCTATTTATGTTCTAAGATATCAGATAAATGAAACTACATGTAAGTCATTTTATACATGAATGGGTATTATTCAACCTCGAGTGTCGAACTAATGACATCCACTTACTGTGATCTGTCATCCAGACACCACGCTCTTGGTGATAAAGAGAACATACGGATAAAAATTCGTATCAATATGTCATCAGACATCGATCGAATACGTTTCAACTTATATACATATTTAATACAGAAAAAAACATTCCAGTTCTTAGAATTTCCTTTCTCTCATATTCTTTTATTGTAAACCAATTAAAATCAAGTCGACGGTGTCCTGTTCGGGTCTTTGGTATGCGGTTTGCACATCATTACACTCCCGTACTGATTCATTGGTGAACCTTAAATAAATACCGCACTTTAACATATGACATAAAATTGATGTTATGACCTATTTAGTTTGGACAAACTAACAAAACTGCACACGGAAATAAACCGGAAGTAGTACTACCATTTTACAACTAGTAATTTTTCTAAGAGAAATTCCAGAAATAGATTTCAGTTCGTCCCAATTTCTTGACGTATGTTATGACACGTTATCGAACGAGTACCGCTTCAATGAGCACTTAAGATGACGTCATAATCTATCCTAGAACACGGGTCTCTCTTCACAGACGCGACTACGGCTATTAATGAAACGTCAGCTTCATTATCACCTACCGAGTTAACAAATATCCAAGTTAAATCATAGCGCAGCTCAACCAAAAAGATAACCTGTATTTATTGAAAGGAAAAGAGGAATTTTAGTAGAAACTACTCAGAGGAGACATAAGCGATATGCCTAAAGATACCATCGGAATGGATGGGAAGGGGAAGAGCATTTGATGAAGCAGGGAATGGATAGAATAAGAAAAAATCATTTTTTCTGTTTGTCTTCTGTTTATTATAGGCAATTCATTAACTAGTTGCAGATGCCTAGTTAGCGGTCACTTAATACCAGGTGATCTCCTTGTTCTCTTCTCGTTTGAAATTAATAAACAACAAAACTTATGAGTATTGTGCTACGAGTTAGTGAGATATGTTTGGCGTCGACCATACAGATGTGATTTTTTATTTATTCCGCGTACAAAGTATTGGAACAAGTTTTCAGATTCAGTGTTTCTGTACTATTACGATGTTACCTACAAAAGTCAATAGGCTGATTCTAAGCTAGTGTGAAATATCCTTCAACCACAACACCATTTAAAATCAGGTGAGATGATAAAACAAAAATTTATTAATAATAAAAAAGTAACGTAACACGCTGGTCACGTATCAGATAGAATAAGCATATAACAGGCTAATTAATTGTACCTCTAAAATTATTCCGCAAATTAAGGTCCTTTCATAATTAAATGGACCCTTTCATACCCACTGCTATGAATTATTAAGAGAAAGGTGTGATATCTGACAGGGATTAGTACGTATCGCA